>OZ023205.1:34705343-35410104 GCA_963995525.1 Escarpia spicata
ATTCATATTTTAGATTGCACTGGTTTATATAGGTATTGTGTTCATTGTTATGTCACTACATTTATGCATTGTTTTTTATTTATGCATTGTATCATGCATGGGAATTGTTGCATGTGCTTAATAAAATATTAACTGTCTACATTATGCCTTGTGTCTTCTACAAACTAGCCCCGAATCATAGTTGGAACATTGTGCCACACGATAGGCGTCGGAACGTTATTAATATTTGGAAGCTCACCAAAACCCAAAACAATACCCCCTGTTGTGCCAACAAATAGCATGTTATCGGTGACAAGACCAAGAAATCCTCGGAAACGAAGCTCAGAGGCGCATCAAGACAAAGGGATTGGTCAATCTCAAAATCCATAAGCAGTATTCCAGTTGTCAACAGGTGGTAAAATGCGCGATGTTAGCATACTGATCTTCCCTACTACGCTACATTGAAGCATATAAATCCCGTTATTATGCAAGGCGTAGCCTATGTGTGAATTTCAATTGCACTTTACAAGTCGCAGAAAGTCTATTCGCGGAAATCACGACTGGCAGAATTAAGGGAAACGATTCGATTGATGTCGGCGCAAAACAAACAATGTCAATGCCTCGCATCACATTTACTGTCATATTATTCGACTATAATATTGTTGACCTAATCTTGTCGTGGACACCTTGACGAAATACAGGGCTTCCTGCGACGATCACATGCTGTTTTGTTGTATCTTACATGGTGGTAGCGTATCTTGATGAATTCACGCGCATAAACCGGTAGATCATGAATGAATTGTGATGAACATTAAACCATGAACGTTTATGCAAGTCCCCTTTACGCGATTTCAAACAAAATGCGTATATCGGGGCACTCAGACACGATTCTCCGCGTGAGCGTTAATAGGTGGCTTTGACGTATACCTTAGCAACGGGGATCGTAATGCGAAGAAGATAGGCACACATAATGGAGACTCTTTCGCCCCCTGGGCCGATGTCCTTTTTCGGCAACGTATCAGAAACGTGGAAAAGATGGATCCAGCGATGGACGCTTTATGCAAGAGCGTCCGGGGTTGATGTCAAAAACGACCCAGTGAAGTGTGCAATCTTTCTTCATGTGATCGGGGAAGAGGGACTGGAGATCTACAACACCTTCCAGTTCACCGAAGAAGAGGCGGATAAGCTCGACCCGTTGAAGGAGAAATTCGAAAGTTATTGCATTCCTAAGACAAATGTGACTTTCGAACGCTATAAACTCAACACTCGAACACAACATGAAGGAGAGTCTATCGACCAGTACGTCACCGAACTCAAACATCTCGCAGCGACGTGTGATTACCGCGAACTGCGAGATGAGCTAATCCGGGACAGGATTGTCCTAGGGTTGCGCGATAATGCGGTGAGAGGACGGCTTCTGCGCGAAGCTGACCTCACTCTCGGGCGTGCTGTTGAAATGTGTCGGGCGGATGAGGCGTCTAGACAGCAAATCAAGTCGATCGAAACTAGACCGGCAGCAGGCGTCATCAACGAGGTGAAGCGGAGTCCGGGTGGTAGACGTGGAAAACCGCCATTCAAGCCGTCTACACCACGGAACGCTCCTCACAGGCATGCAAAGTCAGTCGTCCAGACATGTGACGCGTGTGGCTACCATCAGCACACACGATCAGAGTGCCCGGCGCTGAACGCCTACTGTAAACTGTGCCACAAGAAGGGTCACTTCGCGAAACGGTGTTCGACGAGAAGAAACGTACACGAAATCACTTCCGCAGTCGGGGTAGAGCCGTCTGAGTTCTTCCTTGGGTCCGTCGAGTCCAAGGAACACGACGAGCCACCCTGGCACACATCAGTGGAGATGAATGGCACGGTAGTGGATTTCAAGATTGACTGCGGCGCAGATGTCACCGTCATTTCGTCTGAAACCTATCGTCAACTCCACGAGCGACCGAAGCTGAAGTCGGCCAACGTTTCGCTAGATTCACCGGGTGGTAAACTGTCCTGTGATGGTCACTTCATAGCGAAGATATTGCGAAAACGAAAGGTGACGAACGTCCACTGTTACGTCATACCAGGTTTGAAGGAAAACCTGCTCAGCAGAGCTGCGGCGGTCCATCTAAGCTTGATAGCGCGGCTCGACAACGTTCACACGTCCGACCTCTATGACCTTGACGTGTTTGGAGAGCTTGGTGAGCTGAAGACCCGGCGCGTACACATCAAACTGAAATCTGATGCACAGCCGTACAGCGGCAGCACGTCTAGACGCGTGCCACTGCCGATGCTCGACAAGGTGGCTGCAGAACTCGCTCGAATGGAACGCTTGGGGGTAATCGTCAAAGTGACAGAACCTACCGAGTGGTGCAGTCCCATAGTCGTCGTGCCGAAATCAGGAGGGAACATTCGCCTCTGTGTTGACTTGAAACGTCTCAACGTCGCCATCAGTCGCGAGCGATATGTGTTGCCAACCGTTGAAGACGTCATCCACAACCTGGCTGGGGCCGAGGTGTTCTCGTCTTTGGACGCCTCGTGCGGCTACTGGCAGTTGGGTCTTCATGACGACAGCAGCATACTGACGACCTTCATCACGCCATTCGGTCGATACCGTTTTCTACGGCTACCGTTCGGAATAAGTAGCGCGAGCGAGATATTCCAGCGTGAAATGAGCGACATTCTCCGCGACGTCCCCGGTGTGTCGGTGTATCAGGACGACATTCTGGTATGCGGGAAGAATATCGCAGAACACGACCAACGACTCGAGACGGTGTTCAACATCATCGAGAAGTCAGGACTGAAGCTGAACAAGGCCAAGTGTACCTTGCGACAACCTGGGCTCGAGTTCCTGGGTCATTGGATCAGCAAAGACGGAGTCAGCGTCCATAGAGACAAGGTGAAAGCCATCCAGGAGATGAAATCGCCCGAAAACATACATCAACTTCGTCGTTTCCTCGGAATGGTGAACTACCTTGGACGTTTCGTGAAAGACCTCGCCCGATTCACGAAGCCACTCAACGAACTCCTCTGCAAGGACATCGTGTGGGTGTGGGGAAGCGTGCATGAGAAGGCGTTCGCTGAATTGAAACAGATGATATCGTCTACTCCTGTACTCACATTCTACGACGTGAAACTACCCACAGTCATATGTGCAGACGCAAGTGGATACGGCCTCGGTGCCGTTCTGATGCAAGTCCATGACCACCAGATGATGCCTGTGGCGTATTGTTCCAGAACGTTGACGAAAGCGGAGATGGGATATGCGGCCATTGAGAAAGAGTGTCTGGCGTATACGTGGGCGTGCGAAAAGTTTGAACGATATCTGATGGGGTTGGAGAAGATCAAGTTGTTGACTGACCACAAACCTCTCATCCCGTTGATCAACTCTCGTGATATCGACCAGACACCGATTCGGTGTCAGCGCTTGTTGCTTCGCCTGATGCGATTCAACATCGTCGCAGAGCATGTGCCTGGTAAAGACCAGGTGATCGCAGATACTCTGTCACGACAACCTCTACAGTGCGACCAGCGACTGGACTCTGTGGATGCCGTGCAGTCGTACGTCGAGGGTATGCTATCGACAGTGCCCGTGCTTGACTCAATGCTACGACGCATTCGCGACGCCACGGAAAGCGACGACGCATTTCAGAGAGTCATCGCGTACACGTCTGGGGGTTGGCCACGACACATCTCGCAGGCAGACGAATGCTTGCGCGATCTGTACCACGTTCGGTCAGAGTTGAGTGTCGTGAAGGGAATCCTCATGCGTGCTCGCAGGATCGTCGTCCCTCAGTCGTTGCGCAGCGAGATCCTCGAGAAGATCCACAGTGGTCACCAAGGGATCACGAAGTGTCGCGCGCGAGCTAACGAGACAGTTTGGTGGCCGGGCTTGTCGAAGTCGATTGAGAGCCTGGTAGCGCGTTGTGCTGTCTGTCAAACGAAGAGATCCTCACAGTCGAGAGAGCCTCTCAAGAGCACCCCGATGCCCGACCGTCCATGGCAGAAAGTCGGTGCAGACTTGTTCGACTTCCGGGGTAAAACCTACATCGTCATGATCGACTATTACAGTCGATACACCGAAGTTTCACATCTTAGCAACACATCTTCATCAGCAGTGATTGCGAAGATAAAAGATGTGAATGCACGATGGGGCCATCCAGATATCCTATTTACAGACAACGGACCGCAGTTCAAGTCCCGCGAGTTCGCAGCGTTTACGAATGATGCGCTCATCAACCACGTGACCAGCAGTCCCTACTTCGCTCAGTCGAACGGGGAAGCGGAGAGGGGTGTACAGGTCGCGAAGAAACAGCTCGCGCAGGACGATCCGACGAAGGCGTTGATGGTGTACCGCGCGACACCTATTGCCGCAACAGGGTACAGCCCTGCAGAACTCATGATGGGCAGGCGTATGAAAACGACCGTACCGATACTGCCTGAGTTACTACAACCGAACTGGCCGGACTACGAGTCCGCCTTCAACAACGACGAGGCGACGAAGCGGGTGTACGGACACCACTACGACCGTCACCACGGCGCGAAGCAGCTACCACCTCTTCAGCCGGGCGACGCCGTCCGCCTCAAACGAGACGACGAACGCAGATGGTCAGCAAACGGCACAGTACTCGCACGTGCTGATGCTCCGCGTTCCTTCATCGTCGAGACAAGCGACGGGGGCGTGTACCGACGGAACAGGAAGCACCTCCTCAAAGTGCCACCTGAACCGCCACGCACTTCCGAGACGACAGACGACCACCGAGAAAAGCCTGATGACGTCGAGACGACGCCGACTCTTCCGGGCGATGAGCATCCTCAAGATGCGATTGAAGACGTGCCTAGTTCGCCGCGTCGCCCTGGATACGTGACGAGATCGGGGCGCGCAGTGCGAAAGCCCGACAGAATGGACGTTTAGTTTAGTTTAGTTTGCCCATTCATGTCAAAATTGAAGTGCACAGTAGGCCAGAATAATGCCGATGATCTGTTGTCGCTTACAGGGAAAGCTGTCTAGCTACCCTTGTATTGATTTTGTAGTTTACATGTGTTTTATAATAGTTAGTCATACGTCATGCGATTCGACTTCACGATTATTATGGAACTCGATCCTAGATGTGTTGATATCTTTGGGGGGAGATGTCATATTATTCGACTATAATATTGTTGACCTAATCTTGTCGTGTGACACCTTTACGAAATACAGGGCTTCCTGCGACGATCACATGCTGTTTTGTTGTATCTTACATTTACTGTTCCCAAAGATTTGACAATACTCGCACAAACAGGTGACAGTTATCACCGCATTAATATAGTTTACCGTAGCTATAATTTGTTTAACTTAAATACGTTTAATGAAATGTTGTTGACGGGCGGAACGCCATAAGGCGACGTAGTTCAGAAAAAAAGTAACGAAAATATATCGCGGAAGTAAATTTAAATAACGAGGTAAAAAGTAGCGTTACCTTAGATAAAACAACTTCGTTACAAGTCGAAGTAGTTAATCTAAATGTTTATTATATGACACCCTGCTCACCGAGGTTGCTGGCGTGATATGCCGTTTCAAAATACGCGTAGGGAAAACACATCAAGTTAACTACACTGCATTGATTTACCAATAATTATCAAGTCAGTTTTATTTGCATTTAATTTATATTTGCTGTCAGTGATCAGTGGTAGATATCTTGGCGGCAATCACTATAATACTAGTACACATCACGCAGAAATTGCCGATGATAATGTCAAATTGTTTACATAAATAACCAAACAAAACAAAACTATACATCTAACATATATATCACTCAAACAGGCCGAGAACTCTGCCTCACATAAATAACCCAACAAAACAACAAGACGTTATAAAAAACAGAGATCGCTGTCGAAAACAACCATGCAACATATTGGACATTATGTAGCAGTTATCACAATACATAATACAATGTAATTATGTTGCACAAAAAACGCTGGCTAACATCACTCAAACAGGCCGAGATCACTGGCTAATGGCTATACAAGCCGAGTTCACTGCTGCACAGGCCGAATTCACTGGCCGACTTCATGCCGCTATCGTTTCTGGTCAACAATATACATCCGAACAGGCCGAGATCACTCCTCATACAGGCCGAGTTCACCGAAACAGGCCGAGATCACTCGGAAACAGGCCGAGATCGCGAAAGGCCGAGATCACTGGGTACCGTTGCATTGACAGAAACCACAAGTTGAATATGTCGACTGAGAACGCATCGAAAACAAGTAAACCAGAAGATCGCGCGGTTAAGAACTTCAGAGATTACTTGCGACTGAAATGCGTGCATCCAGACCCAGATTATGGTTTGTAGATTGCTGAATAGCCTGCCCTAGGCCTAGGCCTAGCCCTAGCCTAGTGGTAGTCGGCCAAAGTCGGTGTCGTGCTCAGATCCCTCGCATTGTCAAATTACTCTCAGTCCGAGATTCTCGCGAGGAGGTACGAGTAATCTGGGATGGTCTTTATGCCATATTTCACCTGCCATATTACTATTAGTTATTACTCGGTGTTTGCTAAATTCCTCCTCTGGAGGCTGGACCTGAGGCTGATGTAATCGGTCTTGGTATCTATGACTATGTCTATGACTATGTCAGTATGTGACTGCTATATTCCTCGCACATGTTTTCTATAAACTAGATGGTCCTGCTAAT
Source organism: Escarpia spicata (assembly GCA_963995525.1). NCBI lineage: Eukaryota > Metazoa > Annelida > Polychaeta > Sabellida > Siboglinidae > Escarpia > Escarpia spicata. The sequence continues at coordinate 34,711,977 of OZ023205.1, forward strand.
CTGTCTTGATAAACTTAGTCTTAGGCTTAGCCTAGGCTGGTGAAGTGAGGGTAGGCCTACTTTTGGAAGTTTTGCAGTTTAGACCAGCACCCCCAAAAACGGTCACCTAGTCACCAAACTTCATATCATGTATCTACTACACCTATTCTAGGCGATCTTTTACTTTCTGACCTATAGACCTGATCTGGCAAATAAGCTTCCCAGCTTGTCACTGCATTTCTGACTTCTCAACGGTGAGATGGCTTCCAGTATAGAATTCCATCCAAGCCAAGCACGCATTTTAAAAAATTAAGTGTATCCAATTCTACAGTAGTGATAGAAACAGAATATATATTAATGTGTATTACTATTAGTGTGTGATATCATTGATGTATTATATTCTTCAACACTATTCATACATTAATCCTATTAAAAATTAATTTTTGAAAATAAAATAAATACAAACTGGTATGTAGCTACAAAAATGTTAGATTTAAGGGGTGGTACAGCAACTAGATTGACTTTTTTAAAGAACAAGTAATGCAATTTTTGTCTGCCCATGATGTAGAGAAGGTCTTACTGAGTAAAACATATATCATCGCACATTTGATTGACCGTGTGATAATATTATTGACATGTCAATTGTGATCTAGCTAGCTGTGGAGGAAGGAACTCTGCCTATGGAAACTGTGGTTAATCTGTAATTGATCACTCTGGCAGAGGCTTGTGTCAACAGCTTCTAGACCAGTTTAGCCAGCTTGCAGTAGCACCTGTCAGCCTGACTAAAGAACAGGGGGGATACTGACCCTTGGACAGTGACAGGCACTAAAATTCACATGCTGTGACATAAGTGCATTTGAGTAGGCAGATTTTAATGTGTAATTGTAGAAGGTGTTGACTGTAAAATGGTGGATTTCTAGATGATTTGAATAAGCGGAAGGATATTTGGCAGCAATTTGCCTGTGTGACCTCACTGACCTGTTTGCGGAGTAATGCTTGCGGGTATTTGTAAATATTGACGGTTTTCACATGTATACCCTGTTCACACTACAAACAGGCTTCAAGCTGGATTAGTTAATGCTCATTGACTAAGCCAGTTCAGATACCCTGTTGCTTTCACACTACAACAGCCAGAACAGGAGTAGATCTTATCAACTGATGTGGTTCTTTTGATTAATGAGCCACAAAGTAGCAAGTGGGTGGGGCATTAATTATGTCAAATGATGCTAACAGCTATGGCCTAATGCAGCAATGGCCAGGGGCAACATCTGGCATTAATCAGGTCAAATTTAGTGGGACTGGACACTAGTCCCCTTTGCTTTCACACTAGCAATTTGAACCAGAGTAAAACTAATGTGGTGCGAAACCACCTCAAGGAGGTGGATTAGTTTAAACCAGTTTAACTCACTGAGCCGGTTTAGATTTTAGTCAGGTTTGTTATGTTCATATTTTGTTTTGAGATTTGCAAATCTATACATTTTTGGAAACAATCAATCAATCAATCACAATACTTTATTGTCCAATGGGAGGGAAATTCATTTAGAGTGTAGAGCAGCATATTAAAACAAATAAAACAAATGTATATGCAATATAAAAAATGTAAAAATAAAAAAATAGTAATAAAAGTTATATCGGTTAAATAAATAAGTTAAATATGTTACTCATTCATTAAGTCTTATTGACTAAGGAACAAAAGAGTTTTGAGTGCGGTTCAATTTGCAGTGAGGGAGTTGAAAGCGGCGGCCAGAAGGAAGTAGTTTATAAAATGGAAACAGGGGATGTTCGGGGTCTGAGGAGACTTTCCTTCCCTTTCTCTCTGCCCGCTGCCTGTATAGATCCTCTAGACTGGTCTGCTTTTTTCCCACCTCCTTGCCACTAACCCTGACTGATCATGCCAGAGTGTTGCGATGCATGATACTCAGGCTGCCGTACCACACAAGAAACCAAAATGTAATAGAGCTTTCTATGTAGCATCTGTAGAAGGATTGTATATAGTGAATCTGAAAACCAATGTTTACATTTTTTTAAAGGTATATATGGTGGCAATCTTGGATTTTTAGTCCTTTGGCCGAAGGTCCAAGAGACTATTGACATCACTCTGCGTCCGTCGTCCGCCGTTAGCTGCCGTATCTCAGAAACCGTCCAGCAACTTTTTCTCTAATTTTGTATAGACATATCTTAGGGCACTGCCACTATGCATGAGAAATCTGTATTTGATTGAATCAGACCTGCCTACCATTCCGGATTGTCCGGAATCATTCTGGAAATACACCTCAAATTACGGTATTACGGTGAGGGATGAAAATATTACGGATTCTTTCGTTGTCACAATGCTCGTCAATCACTTCCGTGCTCCTCTTTATTCAACAGGTGGTAGCATACATACGCTGCTTGTTGTGACATGGTTTTTCATTCGCTGCTTCTGGTCGTAACCTGACCAATAGGAAACAGTGTTACGACAAATTCGCATTTCCGCGCTCATGGCGCTCAAACACGAAGAAGTCACGACTTAAGCGGCATGAAATGATGGCGGGGATCGAAACAGCACCACTACCAGTCAAGAAGAAACGTGTGCTGCAAACGTTTATAACAGCATGCATGCAGACATGACCCGTATTGTCAAGTTTAAAGAAGGGGATCGGCTTTACATACTGCCGTATATGCGAAATTTATGTTCCTATTTCATCAATTCATGTCATACACATGACATGGTGGCCAGGATAATTGCAGGTACTGACTACGTCTACGTCATTAGACTAGTACTGGTGACAGAGTAATGGATGTTGTACTTGTCGTGTCAGGCCGACTCACTGTACTAAGACTAAGTTAGTGTATTTATTGAGTTTAGTCTATCATTTATGGGGATAGGCTTATATACTAGAGTTGAGTAGTGTAGACGATGTCGACGACTAGCGTAACGTAATGGTTTTGCCGTCCACCGGCACGACTTTGTGTTTGTCTTTGACATTGATCTAGTCAAGCTACTATACTGTGTAGTCTATAGCCTGGCCGTAGGTATACCGGCTACCAATATTAATCCTAATGACACCACAAATAGACAATGATGTGAAGCATTGTTATAATTTGTCATGTTTTTGTAGTCGGCATGCTGTTTTTGAAATTTACATAAAATCTGAATTACAACGTGTATAGGAGCATTTGCATTACAGTTACGCTTCTTCATGTTTGATTTCCACCAATGCTGGTTATGAACATCTACCTTGTGGTTTTCTTTTCCTGACAATATCTCACACTGTTCTGAACTATTACTGACAGCAGGCCTATGTTCCTGAAAATCAATGTAAATGGGAAGATGGATTACTCGCAGGAAGTTTTTGGGGTAGGCAGGTCTGTTGAATCATTTTAAGGGCTCCCTAGGGCCTACAAGGATCCCAAAACTAATAAAAATGTAACATTTTGCCTATTTTTTCAAAAACTGTTCAGCAACTTTTTTTCTAATTTTGCACAGATGTATCTTAGGGTGCTGCCGCTGTATACAAGGAATCTGTATTTGATTGAATCATTCTAAGGGGCTCCCAAAGTGCAAAAGTTTTACATTATCTAGTGATGTGGTTTTGAGAAGGGCCCTTGAGACCACCCCCAACAGTAGATTTTGTTTAATGTGCCACAAAGTCAACAGCATGACTAATCTCTGCAGCCTAGTGCTACTGTTCCATTGAAACCTTGACTAATCTTTACTTTAATTGGTCACAGCGCCCAGGCAGAGTAGACACATTTGACCCCTGTTACACTGAACAGTTGCCTAAAACTTTTTCTATAATTGCAAGTTGTGTTTATTTTGATGTTCATTTAATTATTATAAAATGGTGTGACTGTGGTGTCTATTGGTTAAAGATGTATTGTATGTAGAAACCTGTAGGTGACAAACATAGAAAATTAATATTCTGTCACCTGTAGGTGACAAACATAGAAAATTAATATTCTGGACAACTATAGAGTGAAATATCCTCCACTTTATTGATATCAAATGCATTCTACTGTTCTGTTTACGCTTGCCATGCCTTGTGTAGACATGGTACTGTGTAAATCAATTGTATCAATATAGACTAATAATTACAGATTCACAATATAGTTGACACCTGAAACAACCAAATGTCAACCATTAGAAGAGTTGACATAGTTTCGCTATACACAAGCAAGAAATCTGTATTTAATTGAATCATTCTAGTGTCATCAGCATATAGTAGAACATAAATTTTCTACATCATCATCGCTAATGTTGTTGTAAATTTCACCAGCTGCCATGTCAAGTCCATTATAATCGTGAATAACAGTGTTCAGAATTATTCAGGTAAATAGAAAATAACAAAGGACACAAGTTTTCTCTTTGCCATACCTCTACATCACATGAGAAGAAGGCTGACACAGCCTGGCCCTGATTTATACATGATTTAGCATTTTTGTACATGTTGTATACAACTTTCAACTCATTACCATTAATACCGCATGAAATTATCTTAGACCACAGGGAGGACCGGTCTACTAAATCAAATGCTTTCTTATAATCGATGAAGGCACAATAAAGCCTTTTGCATTGAGACAAATACAATTCAACCAATACCCCTATCTGAATACTGCCTGTTCTTCACCTATTACATTTGCTTTGTTTAGGTATGTGGTCAGTTTGGTGTTCTGAACAATCACTAAGGATTAATGAACACTTGTGCAGAATGTCACCCACTTGGCAGGTTTAATTGATCTATTCAGCAATGAGGACACTGCTTAGGCCTCACTCTGGACACTGTCATTCACAGTGTTGTGTATTGTTTGAGTAGGTGCATTAACCTAATCTACTTGACCATGAATCAGTGGTGGCTCTGGTTGTGTATTACACCCAGCTGTGGAGCTAAGATTCTCTGCCTGCTATTGTTTGATTGACTAATGTGTAAGGGCAGTAGTTTGTCTCAACATACAGCATTAAGCCACTAGACCCCTGTTAAACTGGACAGTTGCCTGTAGGTTTTAAACTGTGTCAAACAGTGAGTCTACCTTTTGTTCTAAAATAATCTGTCCTCTTAGTTTTATACATAAAGACATAAGCAGCACATTTGTACTTCCAGTGTATCATTGCAACATAACATACATATTACATACTGTGTGCCACATTTGAATGTTGTGCATGTAATATTTCCATGCAATTCATTTGCATATATAATGTAAAACTTCAACAGTCGTTTTCTTTTTTTGATCCCTACCATGTTCAATGGTCCATAACTTTGCACATTTTTGTAGCAGTCATAATTTTTGAAACCGTGTAAAGCACCCTGCCCAACCTTTACAAGAATGTAAGAAAACAATGTTAAAATTGTTCCGACTTATCACTCATTTGGTCAGCCGGGGTCACATATAGACGTATTAGTCCAAAGGACTTCAGGGCCACCTGGCCCATTTTTCATAATTGATTTGACATGCATTATTTTTTAGGTGGATCTGTTGAATTCTTGAAACATCTGGCTGATGAACTACAACTTCCTTGTCAAGTTTTGGAGGTAAAAGACCATGCTAGACAACTGCTGAACATTTCTTGTATTGTCTTGATAAGTGTGATAGTTAACTAATAAGAATGGGATGACATGTTGATAAAAGGGCAACAATATACTGTGATGTGCTAACAATAGAAGACAGTTCGATTGACAGTAGAAAACAGCTCAGTTGGATATCTAGCTCTAGGTATTTAATACATGCCTGAGAATAAATAAATTTCCCTCTTTAGTGCTCAGTGATCTGTACTGAAAACTGTCACCCCCAGAATGCTCCACTGAGACACTTTCGAGTGAGTCACAGAAATACTGTCGTTAGACTTCAGTGATGCTGTGGTGGCATTTTGCCTTTTGAAAATGCTCCTTATTTTTAATAACGTATTCTGTTTAATGGTGGATTTTACTTGAGTCATCTGATTATCTTGGTGAAACGATCCCCTGATGCCTAGGTCAAAGGATAGATAGATCCTTTACTCCGGGGAGGGGATGGGTAACTTATCTAGTTTGCATCATTGAATTTGTTTTAGTAAACCACAGGCATGATATTGGTGATTGGAAAATTTGCAAAGTTATGCATGAAAATGATACAAATGTTTTTTGGACAAATTCTAAAACACGATGTGATAAAATTTCATGGGATTTGACCAAATATTGTATGTGTTTAAGAAGTATCCCAGTTAGTATTTTGTATATGTAAATATGTTTAATTCTTGTGCTATTAAAAATATAAATTAGAAATGTGATCATAATAACCACTTCGGTAAAAGTGATACAGGGCCAATGTCCCAAAAAGTGTACAATTAGGTTTTAGCAGGTGCAAAAATAAATGTTTTATTCTGAACAATTAAGTTATAGTTATATTTTCTCTTTGTACATATAATGCGGCATATTTTCCTTAAATGGTTCAATGTAATATGGGTTACTTTTGTTGTGACAGTCATTTGAAGTCAAACGTGATTTTCATCGCGTGTCTAGCGTCATCGATAAAAAATTACAATACTGCGTACAATTAGAGCATTTTAAATTACATGTAAACGGGAAAATGTTTTTGGATCATCTAGTGTTTAATAAGAATCAAGAGCTGTACGATTAAATTTGACTTGGAAACATTGTTTTTCCTCGTTACTTTGGTGATAGTTTTTGGATTCTGTTGATTCTTGGAATGGCCTATTTTCAATTAGCTCTCTCAGAAAAGTGTGTGGAATTATAACTGATACATAATCAGTAACCCCGATCAGTTATCTTTGTGTGTGCCAAATGCCATATGCATCTGGGGATCGAGACTAGGCAAACTGTGAGCTAAGAAATGGGTAATACTGATGACGCTGGACACGCAATGTAGCCTTAATTGAAGACAATCATTATCCTTCGTCAAAAATTACAAAACAACTACGAACACCATTTTAAACATGTAGCAGCATGGACAATAATGTCTACATTGAATCCTTATTGTTCCTTATAGTCAGTCAGTCAAAGTATATTTCTGCACCTTCTTCATTCCATCTTTCATGGCATTCTTCTTGCCTGACAGAAGTGTAGAATTATTCGGTCTCTTCATGAACTCCTTCACGTATAACGTCTGGTCTTCAAGTGTTGTGCTGTATTTTGTGCTGCGAAGCCATTATTGCGGAGAACATATCGTCGGTCTAGGTGCAACTTCTTCGCGACCATGCTTCCTGTCCGACTTCTCTTCCAGTGAAGAGTGACTGCCATTTCTTGACTGGAATATCTTGCATTTCCATCACAAGTGATTCATGGGCAGCGAGAACCTTTCTCACTTCTTTGTTTCGCGAAAGGTTCAATCCGTCCTTCCTCAGTATTATGTCAGCACGGTGTACCGGCGTACCGGCGTTGGCAAAATCATGTTTATGGGAGTCGTATCAGTTCTTGCTTGCCCTGATCCTTCTTTCTGATTACGAGTAGAGCGCTTTAAATGCTTCTACAAGACCCATATACGTCTTTGCAGCCTCTTCATCTTCACCTTCAAGGTGTTTAGTTTCTTTTGGACAGACAGCAAATTCTAATGTTCTTATAACATAAACTATGAATATTATACCGGAAATTATGTTTCTTGAAATTACGGTTTACAAATATGTGTTAGTGTTATAATGTAACAGAAATAAGTATATATCACCATGCGGGTGGCGGTCTGTGAGACCACCGGAAAGTTGTGTCCACAACAAGAACATCGGTTGTCATAATCATAGCCCATGCAGTTGGTTTGTAAACGATAGCAATCCTCCACTGTGACCTATGTATTACAGGGAAGAAACATGCCTTATTTAGCACAACATAAAGCAACACATGTGGCCAAATATAAATTATGCTCTTATGCGAATATCTGCTTAGTTGTGCATTATCTTGTTACATATTTCTGAAAGGAATATAATATATCTTGCAGAGTTAGTATCACAAATTGAATGGTGTAATGGAGTCAGCCACACTCTGCGAAGACATAGGCACCTCACTTGTAGTAGGTGGAAGGGATGGGTCGAGTCTCTTTGACCTCCTAACTTCCACTGTAGGAGTTGCCTTTGCAGATGTCTTGCTCTATAAGCGAATATTTACATTTTGTACATTAATAATAAATCACTTCTACATTAAATACTGATATGTAACAGAAAGCTTATATGTAATATTAAAATAAATATAGACAATTACTTGAAGATAAATCAAACTCAAGACAAACATGTTATCGTACGCTACTTGCATTTATAGCTTTGCTGAACTCTGGGAGCTTTCTTGCGCAGACATAATGTGTCCGGTTCTGAGCGGAACGATGGGCCAAGAAGTGGGGGTCTTATGCTATCTTTCTTTTACGGTAACGGTGCGAGATCTTAGCCCAATACATTTGCGTGTCGTGGCTTGCCATGATGATGTCTCTTTGGTTGACAGGGTATTCTAAAAATGTAGAATGCAATATTAATTATCCTCTATTTTGTTTTTGTGAAATGCTTAAATGCTTTTGAAAATAATTTGATGAGATGAGATGAGCAGATCACGTGAGATAACGGATACAGTATTATGTAAGCGATATGCATTGCAGGATCACACCCATAGCTGCATGTCCAGCCTTTTAATATCCCCCAAATGCATTATATTGTTTTGCTACCAGTCTTGTTCTTTTCTTATGTTAGCCACCTAAAGACTCAAAGGTCTCCTAAAATGCTAAATTTGCTAACTAAATTGTCCTCTACAGCAGCAGCTCTATTTATAACTTGATGGCAACACCCTTTTCTAACAACATCTGTCACATGCGGAGTCTGTGTCTTGCATGGATCAGAGGTTGTCTTTTCTGTTATTTCAAAAACTGTTCAGTAACTTTGTCTCTAATTTGACATAAACGTCTCTTAGGGTACACACTGTACACAATAAATTTGTATTTGATTGACTCATTCTAAGGGCATCTCAGGGCCTCCCAAAAAGCTAAACCCTTTTCCAACAACATCCCTCCCCACTGCAGCTAAGATTCTCTAGCTGCTATTGTTAGATGGAAATTGTGACTAATCTGTAATTGGTCACTGGCAGAGGCTTGTGTCAACAGCCATCATGCACTAGACCCCTGTTAACCCATTAACACTCAGCATGTTATTTGTACACAGTATCTGTTTCCTCAGAAGCTTGACCTAGATTTAAAAAAAATGATGCATGGTAATTTTACTATTTTCTATAATTACAAGTAAGTGTCCTTTGAAGAGCATTGAATTATCTACATGATGATACCTTTTAGTATGTTGTTGCAATGAAATCATATTATTATATAGACCATACTGAGCTTGGTAAATGGTAATTTTTATAATGAATCACATTTTGAGAATGCATGTCATTGTTTGTGGTGTAACGTTTGTATGCTTAATTTTCTGCTGCTACAATTAAGTTGCGTTCATCTGAAAGATTATTCAATTACCTATCCAAAGATAATACATATGTTGTTGGAAATATATAGCTTTGGTACTGTATATTGTACACGAGGGTTGTGATAGGTAACTAGTGGACATTGGGACAGTCTAGAAAGACAGTATGAGATGTGTCACTATATGAAATGTGACTTTCAGATACTTCATTTTGTAGTGCTATGGATTATGATGGGCCTCTCCATTAGCTCCCTATATATTTATGTGAAATATATCATTATGTGACCATTAAAATATTTTGGAACAGTAAAAGAACAGTTGTGGAAAAATAAAATTAGAACTATTTTAGTACTTATAACTAAAAATAGTGATATTCAATTCACTTACATAAATTGTATATTCTGATTTACACAATAATAAGAATTACTAAGATATGGATGGTGGTTGAGAAAGGAGATAAATGAGATCATTATAAAGTTGGAGCCTGGCCGCCCAGCCATGGGCTTAGCCAGCCCCTAAGGCTGCAGCTGCAGCTGCAACTGTCTTTGAGTTTGTTTACATTTTGACAAACTACTATTATATAGTACTAATTTTTGAATTGGCACGGCTAATGTAAATATATCCCACAAAATGACTTCTACAGGAAACAACGTTGGTGTAAATTACCATCCCATTATTCTTACTGACAAAGACCTGTAAGTTAGGTGAGTAACACCTTCAAAGTTCTGACAGCAGGACACCGCCTTCGGTGAAGTCGAGACAAAAGTTTAACAAAGGCTTCAAGTTCAAACGGACTATCACCATCCAGCTGACTCATTTTTAATTTTCTTTAGGCTCAAATAATCTGTCCTCTTAGTTTTATACATAAAGACATAATCTGGCATAACTTGATAAGTTTTTGTAGCAGCACATTTGTACTTTCAGTGTATCATTGCAACATAACATACATACTGTGTGCCACATTTGAATGTCATGCATGTAATATTTCCATGCAATCCATTTGCATATATAATGTAAAACTTCAACAGCCGTTTTCTTCATTTTCATTTTTTGACCCCTACCATGTTCAATGGTTCATAACTTTACACATTTTTGTAGCAGTCATAATTTTTGAAACCGTGTAAAGCACCCTGCCCAACCTTTACAAGAATGTAAGAAAACAATGTAAAAATTGTTCCGACTTATCACTCATTTGGCCAGCCGGGGTCACATATAGACGTATTAGTCCAAAGGACTTCAGGGCCTCTTGGCCCTTTGGCCGAAGGTCCAAGGGACTATTGCCATCACTCTGCGTCTGCCGTCCGTCGTTAGCTGCCGTATCTCAGAAACCGTTCAGCAACTTTTTCTCTAATTTTGCATGTACATTTCAAGTGGTAGTGTCACTATACACAAGAAATCTGTATTTGATTGAATCATTATACAGGCACCAAAGGTCTCTTAAAATGCTAAATTTGCTAACTAAATGGTCTACTACAGCAGCAGATCTATCATGCTTCTAGTCCTTTTGTTCAACTAATCCCTTTTCTGTCACACCTCACTGTGGCTAGCTGGTGGAAAGTGTGACTAATCTGTAATTGGTCACTGGCAGCAGCTTGAGTCAATAGACAGTGCCCACTAGACCCATGGACAGTTGTGCCTACATTCTAAGGGGTCATCCTGAAACAACTAAATGTCAACCATTAGAAGAGTTGACATAGTTTCGCTGTACACAAGACATCTGTATTTGATTGAATTATTATAGTATCATCACATACATTTGCAAGAAAATGTCTACATCATCATCGCTAAGGTTGTTGTAAATTTCACAAGCTGCCATGTCAAGTCCCTTATAATTATGACTAACGGTGTTCAAAATCATTCAGGTAAATAGGAAATAACAAAGGAGACAAGTTTTCTCCTTGTGGTAACTCTACATCACATGAGAAGAAGGCTGACACAGCCCCCCAAAATGCAAAATGTTACACTATCTAGTGATGTGGTTTTGAGAAGGGCCCTTGAGACTATCTCCTAACAGCAGATTTTGTGTATTGTACCAGAAACAGAACACTATTCCCCTTCCCAAAACATCTGTCACATGCGGAGTCTCTGTCTTGTATGGATATATATTTTTATGGAGTTGTTTTATATAAGCAGAAAGTTAATTGAAATTAGTTATTCTTAGGCCACAGAAAAGTAATTCCCGGTTTCTCATTTCTCATCGATGCATGTATTTAAAAATATGTGCCACAACATTTTATTTTCTATTATAATTATTCCTCTAAATGCAAGATGTGCAATAAGTGAACAGTAAACATGTCAACATTTTACTTCCATCATAACCCTTAATGATCTGTAACTATGATTCACCAAAAAACATTTGATTAATAATTACCTACAGAGTTGTTTGATTTATGCCGGGCAGAAACTGTTTCTGCCCAGCAGAAACGGCAACAATAGGAAATACATGTAATTGATAGGCAAACGTGTTCTTTTTATACAAAACATCAGTTTCTTTCTGTACCTGTCTACGTATGATAACCATTTGTCCGCCATGCTCACAATAAACATCACATGAATGATAAAAGGAAGATCACTGCCACTTAACTTGTGGATTATTATTATTATTATAAAACTGCTCTGCTACTGCTTGGTGGACAGTAAGCTGCAACTGTCTTTGAGTTTGTTTAAATTTTGACAAACAAATTTTTGAATGAATCACATTTTGAGAATGCATGTCATTGTTTGCGGTGTAACTATTGTATGCTTCATTTTCTGCTGCTACAAGTTGTGTTCATCTAAAAGATTATTCAATTACCTATTCAATGATAATACATATATTGTGGTGTTATATAGCTTTGGTATATTGTACACGAGGGTTGTGATAGGAAACTATTGGACATTGCAACAGTCCAGAAAGACAGTATGAGATGTGTCACTCAATATATGAAGTGTGACTTTCAGATACTTAATTTTGTAGTGCTATGGATTATGGTGGGCCTCTCCATTAGCTCCCTAAATATTTATGTGAAATATATCATTATGTCATTAAAATATTTCAGAACAGGCTAACGCTAAGCTGCAACTGTCTTTGAGTTTGTTTACATTTTGACAAACTACTATTATATAGCACTAATTTTTGAATTGGCACGACTAATGCTAATATATCCCACAAAATTACTTCTACGGGAAACAACATTGGTGTAAATTATCATCCCATTATTCTTACTGACAAAGACCTGTAAGTTAGGTGAGTAACACCTTCGAAGTTCTGACAGCAGGACAGCGCCTTCGGTGAAGTCGAGACAAAAGTTTGACAAAGGCTTCAAGTTCAAACGGTCTATCACCGTCCAGCTGACCCATTTTTAATTTTCTTTAGACTACCTTTTGCTCTCAAATAATCTGTCCTCTTAATTTTATACATAAAGACATAATCTGGCATAACTTTATACATTTTTGTAGCAGCACATTTGTATTTTAAGTGTATCATATATTTATCACTTGTTGTGTATTACACCCAGCTGTGGAGCTAAGATTCTCTGCCTGCTATTGTTTGATGGAAACTAACTAATCTGTAATTGTTAAACTGGACTGTTGCCTGTAGGTTTTAAACTGTGTCAAACAGTGAATTTACCTTTTGCTCTCAAATAATCTGTTCGCTTAGTTTTACACATAAAGACATAATCTGGCATAACTTGATAAGTCTTTGTAGCAGCACATTTGTACTTACAGTGTACCGTTGCAACATAACATACATATTACATACTGTGTGCCACATTTGAATGTTGTGCATGTAATATTTCCATGCAATCCATTTGCATACATAATGTAAAACTTCAACAGCCGTTTTCTTCATTTTAACTTTTTGACCCCTACCATGTTCAATGCTCCATAACTTCGCCAATTTTTGTAGCAGTCATAATTTTTGAAACCATGTAAAGCACCCTACCAAACCTTTAGAAGGATGTAAGAAAACAATGTTAAATTTTTTTCGACTTATCACTCATTTGGTCAGCCGGGGTCACATATAAACGTATTAGTCCAAAGGACTTCAGGGCCACTTGGCCCATTTTTGAGACATTGGCCCTACAATTTAATAGTTTTTCTGACTTCAGGTGGCTGCTCGGAAACCAGTGGTATTGATGTCATGGAAGGGTACAGATCCCTCTCTGCCCTCTATTCTGCTCAACTCCCATACTGATGTTGTACCAGTATTCTCGGTAAGTTCATACATTATGATGAATAATAATGATATACAGTCAATGCCTCAGGCAGTTGATGTCTCCTTGTAATCTCCCTAGGAGTTTCTTTCAGTCCACCATATGTCCAATGCTTGATGCTGTCAGTTCATCCCATTTTCTCATACCCTTTCACAATTTTTTACATAGTTCTCCTAAACTTGTTAAACTGCTGATATTCTTCCATCATTTCTGATGGTGCTTGTTGTGTATTTGGGCCACATGGCCTGAAAGTCATTGGCCATGTTAGATTTTAGTTTTGTTATATTAACAGTCCTTATAGGTGACACTAACATATGTAATTTTTTTAATTTATGACTTTAAAATACAATTGACATATGTATAGTTGCACCCAAAATCTGAAATCAACTCCCTATCACTTTAAAATGATCTGAAACTATAGTTATCTTTCATAAAAAATTAAAACTGATATTGCATTCCCACCCTAACCTTTGGCGGTCCCTTGCTGTAATGATAACCCTTGCTCATCCCTATTCACGATTTTGCCTAGTGTTTTTAGTCTTGGCCGAAGGTCCAAGGGACCATTGCCATCACTCTGCGTCTGCCGTCCGCCGTTAGCTGCCGTATCTCAGAAACTGTTCAGCAACTTTTTCTCTAATTATGCATAGACATATCTTAGGATACTGCCACTATGCAAGAAAAATCTCTATTTGATTTAATCATTCTAAGGGCTCCCTAGGGCCTCGAAGGACCCCAAAACTGGTAAAAATGTAACATTTTGCCTATTCTTTCAAAAACTGTTTAGCAACTTTTTTTCTAATTTTGCATATACATTTCATGTGGTAGTGTCACTGTATACAAGAAGTCTGTATTTGATTGACTCTAAGGGCACCAAAGGTCCCCTAAAATGCTAAATTTGCTAACTAAATGGTCTACTGTAGCAGCAGATCTATCATGCTTCCAGTCCTTGTGTTCAACTAATCCCTTTTCCCACAACATCTGTCACACCTCACTGTGGCTGGCTGATGAAAGTGTGACTAATCTATAATTGGTCACTGCTGAGGCTTGAGTCAATAGACAGTGCCCACTAGACCCCTGGACAGTTGTGCCTACATTCTAAGGGGTCATCCTGAAACAACAAAATGTCAACTATTAGAAGAGTTGACATAGTTCCGTTATACACAAGAAATCTGTATTTTATTGAATTATTCTAGTATCATCAGCATATAGTAGAACATACATTTGCAAGAAAATTTCTACATCATCATCGCTAAGGTTGTTGTAAATTTCACAAGCTGCCATGTCAAGTCCCTTATAATTATGACTAATGGTGTTCAAAATCATTCAGGTAAATAGGAAATAACAAAGGAGACAAGTTTTCTCCTTGTGGTAACTCTACATCACATGAGAAGAAGGCTGACACAGCCCCCCAAAATGCAAAATGTTACACTATCTAGTGATGTGGTTTTGAGAAGGGGTCTTGAGACTAACAGTAGATTTTGTGTATTGTACCAGAAACACTATTCCCCTTCCCAAAACATCTGTCACATGAGGAGTCTGTGTCTTGTTTGGATATATATTTTATGGAGTTGTTTTATATAAGCAGAAAGTTAATTGAAATTAGTTATTCTTAGGCCACAGAAAAGTAATTCCCAGTTTCTCATTGATGCATGTATTTAAAAATATGTGCCTCAACATTTTATTTTCTATTATAATTATTCCTCTAAATGCAAGACGTGGTGCAATAAGTGAACAGTAAACATGTCAACATTTTACTTCCATCATAACCCTTAATGATCTGTAACTATGATTCACCAAAAAACATTTGATTAATAATTACCTACAGGGTTGTTTGATTTATTCTGGGCAGAAACTGTTTCTGCCCGACAGAAACGGCAACAATAGCAATTACATGCCATTGATAGCCAAACGTGTTCTTTTTATAGAAAACGTCAGTTTCTTTCTGTACCTGTCTACGTATGATAACCATTTGTCCGCCCTGCTCACAATAAACATCACATGAATGATAAAAGGAAGATCACTGCCACTTAACTTGTGGATTATTATTATTATAAAACTGCTCTGCTACTGCTAGGTGGACAGTTAATTAGTGGCTCAAGTTCAAATACATCTAGACGTTTTTCACACCTGCATGGTAGTTTAGACTTGGTACAGGCTGTAGTGTGCTGGCAGCCACTAAACCTTGTAGGCTTGTGTGAAAAGGATAGTTGGCAGAAGAACTAACTTTAAAGCACCATTGCATCCATTTAGCCAGACAGCAATCACACTGTCCCAGTGTCTGATGCTACCTTTTGCTCTCAAATAATCTGTCCTCTTGGTTTTACACATAAAGACATAATTTGGAATATCTTGATAAGTTTTTGTAGCTGCACATTTGTACTTCTAGTGTATCAGTGCAACATAATATACATACTGTGTGCCACATTTGAATGTCGTGCATGTAATATTTCCACGCAATCCATTTGTATATATGATGTAAAACTTCAACAGCCGTTTTCTTAATTTTCACTTTTTGAACCCTACCATGTTCAATGCTCCATAACTTCGCCAATTTTTGTAGCTGTCATAATTTTTAAAACCGTGTAAAGCACCCTTTATAAGAATGTAAGAAAACAATTTTACAATTTTTCCGACTTATCACTCATTTGGTCAGCTGGGGTCACATATCGACGTATTAGTCCAAAGGACTTCAGGGCCTCTTGGCCCATTTTTGTATGTTGTGCCTCTGAGCCCAGATTCCTGAGTACATTGGCACCACAGAGGTTTATTATTATTATTACAGTAAACAAATAATTTGTAAATCTCTCTGTTTATAAAGTAGGGGAACGGCATGCAAAATGGGCCCCCTGCCCAAAACGGGCCCCCTTGCCATTTTGTATTATTGTACTATATACAGCTAAGTAACACATAAATGGGCCCTAGTGAATATTGGTCGGAAGTGCAAAATGCACATTCAAAGAGGTGAGCTCAAAAAGATTATTTTTCACACTTTTTTAAAATGTTAGCACTATTTTTAAAATATCACATTTCAGTTTTGTGCGTGTTGAAAACAACAAAAACTGTTGTATGTACGTTTACTTTTCAGAACCACCTGATAGGTAGTGGAATAAAAAAATGTTTGGTTCGAGTTTACAATGACCATCCCCCTTGGAGGCCATGGGTAGCATCTTTAAAAACACCCAATCAGTTTGATTGTTTTGCTCCTCATATTTCACACTAATTTCATGAAAAATAAGTGTACCAAGTATTCACTACGATATATACTAGTTCACTTGTGCATATGTTTTACTTCGTTTTGTGAAATTAACAAACTATAAAATTAAATTCGGTTAGGCCGAACCGAATATCGACATATGCGTGTCAGTTTGGAACACGACAGTCATGTGGATTACGATTGCACTCTTCTTGTGATCGCGAATTGTTGGCGACATCAACCTTTGACTCCACCATTTGGCGTTGTTGATGTGGAATACCGATTTTACGCAATGAAGGGACATTCACGGACATATGCAGCGACTCAGCAAAATGGGCCAAATTAGACAGGCAAAGACAGTATCCACGCATAAAGGTGTATTTCTATTTGGGAGAGACTATGGAATGAAACAAAGTAAACATAAAGAGTTGGAAACAGTGCCAGGGGAATGTGGCCATGGCGTGGGGTCAGTCATAGATGCAGCGTTCGCAAAGATTCTTCCAGACAGGTTAGTAATTTTGAATTATTCAGCTTTAATCAAGTATATTTAATTGTATGAGTATACCTATTATTATTGCTTGTAAAAAATTGAATACATTTTTTATGTTTTAGCCAATGACACGTAGTCATCGCGTTGCAGCTGACATAGTCATAGCCAATGGCAATGGCGGCATGGGCCCTGTTTACCATCAGGGCCTTTCAGGCTCAGCTAGCAGTATGACGCTATGACTACATAACTATAATATCTATGTCGTATACGCTAGTAGGCGTGGGATAATAGTAATATTGTAAACCTATTGTAAATGATCGGTAACGATTATAATTATTGAAGTACCATAATTACCGTATGTATTGAGATACTTAAAAATAATTAAATTTGCACACGAATAATTATCAGATTCACTCTCCCAATATTTAGGGACACGAACGAATCCTGACGTCATATTCCTCCTGTTGTATTACCCTGGTGTTAACCTGGCTTTGTAACTTCACCTTGGTTACCTCGTCTGTTGCCATGCTACTAACTATTTTTTGAGTGGCTGAATGGCCATATAAGAGGTGAAACAAATCTTATATGTAGGGACTACATCCTCAGCCATGTGAAATGTTTAGTTTGTCTGGTTCCAATTTCCCACACTTGTTAGAAGGCTATTTAGACTATTTATTAAGTGACAGATTGTACCATAAAATTATTTGACAGCAATACTGCCCATACCCGATAGATACACAATCACATTTATTATCAAAATACAGAAGATAAACTTGTAGAAATGCAACAACGTCTTGTAATCACCATTGAACTACCTCTGGTATTAGGAATGTAGGAAATAAAGTCACAGAAAAAAATCACAGGAAAAAATCACAAATTCAAATCTAGTTATATTTAAAGTATAAGTGGAAATGTTAAATATAGTTGGGTGAATATTAATATTCAAAATTAACTTAAAAGATATCAACAAAGTCAGTACATAAGTTTGATAACATTCACATATAAAGATCCCTCGTGCTCAAGTTTAAAGTTATAGTTCTTTTATTTACATTATGAGTGAATATTTGTTTTATTAACCAAAATTAACTTTAATATAACAAATTCAATTAAAAAAATGATTGATAAATCTCACTTGTGCTTAAATGTTAAAAAAATGTGCAAGACTAAATCAATAGTTTCTTCGGAAATATTTGTTATAATAGTGCATAAAGTTTTGTTGTGTTCAATTATCTTTGAGAATATGTAAGACTGTGGCAGAGTTTCTACAGAATATTCATCGTAATCATCAAAGTTTATTCTGTTGAGTTATCAGTTAATGCTTGCAAAACTTTGACTTTATTTCCTGTGACTTCATTTCCGTCCTTTGGTTGACAGGGTGTCGTCCATTACACTGTTAGAAACAAATTTCTTGGTGGCTGAATGTCCACATAGCCAGTGAAGCAATATAATATTCGCAACAAGAACGTGGAATGCTCTAAACTGGAAACTCTGTAGCTAAGATATGTAGCCATATATGGTGCATATATAACAACAAGTATATTTGGAACGGATGACTGAATAAAATGACTTCAACAGTTTTCTTTTCATATGATTTTATAATTATATGTACAGCCCCCAACGGTTAGTTCCATCTGGCTGTTATGGATTTACCATACAACATCAGCTGGTTAAATGTTTCCCGCTCAAACTGTGTTGTAAATTAGGCCATGGGCCAGATACGCCCTTCATGCACCCCTCCACAACTCTACCAACCCATGTTTTTTTTAAGCTTTGGGGTCCCTTGAAGATGATTTCAAGTGGTAACAGTGAAAAAGTTGGATCTCACTACCCATTTCCAACCTATCTTGGATGGTACCCTGAAATATCGTATTTGTCGTCAATGGCGCGTGGTATTTAATCACCCACACCACAATCGTCATTGTGTAGTCATGTGTCATATGTACTTATGATATGTCGAATTGAAGGTTTTCATCTGCTGATCATTATAATAGCATTCAATATATATTTACTGTTATTGCGTGTGCCCTAATTAGCATAGAATAACTATACCCCATTCTCACTCGTGACCGCATAGATGACATCATTATTTTTGTCAAATATATAAATTTCCCTTGATCCCATGGCCTCTTTAAGATCAAAATCCCATGCCTCTTTAAAGGAAAACAAAAGGGAACGTTGTGATGTTTAGCACCTAAAAGATTTAGCACAAACTAACCATTTGCATCTACAATCAAAATTTTCAGTTCAGTGGTTTACTCGGAATGTAGTCTTAAAGTGGAAGATTCTAACGAAATCTGCGATAACATGTAGACTGCCATCTTACTGATGACGCGTTCATTTGGCCGAAAGCAACCAATAAACGAGCAGCATTAGTTTTGCTGAGTACGACACACTGTCTTGTGTAGTTCGAGTAGTTGGTTCATGTTCATGGGATGCGGTTCGTTATATTAGTATAAGTTGAGCTTACAGTGAAAACGTGACTTGCAATATGCCACACTGCTCTACATACGGTTGTAACAATAGTACAGCGAAGGATAAGGAGCTGTCTTTTTTGTTTCCCTTTGAAACGAGGCAGAAGTGAAATAGTGGATTCACAACTGTGGACAGGCTGGTTGGAAGCCTTCGAAATACAACGCACTATGTTCAGATCATTTTGAAGAAACGTGCTTCGAAGGAAATCTATATCGTCAGTTAATGACACAAGATCCGACAAAACGTCGCCAACGTCGATGTTTGAAGCCAGGTGCAGTGCCTACGACATTTAGTCACGGACCTCGGCCGTCGAAGCGACACATATTTTCGGTCAAACGTGCCGCCGCCGCCGCCGCGAAATCGATCGCAAGAAGGTTAGTACCGAGTTACTTGGTTTCCAATTAAAATCTGTTGACATTTGAGATGCAAGATATGCTGGAGCCAAGCCAAAACAGTACCAGAATGTACTATATTGCACCACAAAGAGTTTAGACTTTAGTCTTTAGAAGATAGCCGAATAGCAAAAGTTAACGGCAATCAAGTCGCGTGAGCGATATTACAATTTACAGTAACGGATTAACATGGGCTGGAATGATTGTCGTTTATAGCAAAACTTACTGTATTTTGTGTTAAATGAACAAAAATACGTTCTGCATTCAATAATATTGCATTAGACATTGTCATATATCGAAATGTTTGGCCTATTATTTATGTCATGATGTTATATAATTGGACTTCGTATATAATTGTGTGACTACTGTTTATGTGACGAAGAATATCACTATATACTCTATTGTAAAACGTTTAAAATGGCTTCATTGGTATTTAGTAAAATTCCATAATGTTACTCAATTTCAGTTAAGGGGATACAACCCAGGTAAAAGTGTTTTTTTTTAGAAAAAAAATACAAACTTGTTTGTTTTATGCCAGATTATGATAGCTTATTATGTTTACTGTGAATAGATATAATTTTATAACAATTATATACCTTTAAACCACTCTTATCCATGGAATAAGGGTGTCAATATCAAGTCATTTTTATCCATTATGCCACATTTGATGGCCATTTTCTATAAAAAAAAACATTTAAATTCTGCATTTGGAAGGATATCTCTGGGAGTAATTATGTGATCCGAATATAGTTATCAGTGAGCTCACCAGATACACCATGTTTGTATTATAAAAATACTGGCATCACTCAATAATCATATATTGTTGAAATATCTTTAATAATATACCATGTGCACACATCTTCACTAACTATTTTTTTTTGCACACTAACAGCAAAAA
This sequence comes from Escarpia spicata, assembly GCA_963995525.1. NCBI lineage: Eukaryota > Metazoa > Annelida > Polychaeta > Sabellida > Siboglinidae > Escarpia > Escarpia spicata. Next base: position 34,732,952 of record OZ023205.1, read on the forward strand.
CAGGTAACAGCTGTTGTGAAAATATCTTGAATTTGGATCAAAAATAAAAATAATTGTAATTTGCATTTCAGCTCGATCACCAACAAGATGTGGCACATGGGGAAAGGCATCAACCGCAAGTTTACTGTGAAGGTCCAAGGCAAGGGATGCAAGGACCTCTTTCATTGGATACAGAATGTATCAAACCATCTGTGGTGGTGTTGTGCAACATGCAACGGTGACGCACAGTTGCTGGAGTAAGTACCAAACTTGATATGTATTCATTTTATACCTGAGGCATGTCCAAAGCAACAAGTAACCTTTAGATTTGAAATCAGTAGATGATGAGTAGGGACCACGACCCAAGTAGTGTAAGGTAATTTCCAGTCACCGACTTGAATCCCAAATACACTAAATTAGCTCCTATGCATAACTAACATTATAATAAGTTTTTGAAATTACTGCAGTTCATAGGCATCCAGCTCGTTTTTTCAGGATGGCTACTCAAAAGTACCAGCCAGCATGACTACTACCTTATCAGTAAATGTGTTTATTCAGACTTCCAAAACTGATAATGTAAATGCTGTTTACATGTTATGTGTTAATATGTGGACCACCGACTTATGAATGGGACCAAAAATTTTACATAGTCAAAGTTCCTGATGACCAACTTTTAGTAGTTTAGTTACTCAGATGTGAGGGGGCGAATACTCCACAGATGGATAGTGTCCATTCTGTATCACCCTACCTATTCCTTGTAATCAATTGCTGTGTACATTTATGAGTAAAGTTACTTGAGTGTAATAAATTACATCTCCGTGTAATAGTTACATTCCAGAATGCAATTGTCTGTAATGAAATAAATAAGAGCACTTGTGTCATTATCACCAATTTTATTAAAGAAATATAAAATCAAAACATGATATCAAAATACAGTGTCTGTATATACAGAAGATACAGAAATTAAGAAGAAAAAACAAGTTATAATAAATTATGTGAAGGAATGTGATGATGGAATGCCTTATTTGTAAGGATCAGTATTGGTTTACTAATGTACCAGTATGGTTACCATGATTGGCCATTGTATTGTTACTAAAAACAACCAACACTTTAAGACAGGAAAAGCACTTTAAAGTTCACTGAATGCTAGTCATAAGGTAAATAACAGCTGCTTACTAACAACATATAGACTGGTTTGTTACACCAGTTGTTTGCAGACATTTTATTAGAATACTGCATGCACTATTCTTCACTGTAGGAATGAAAGCTAGATTGATGCTGTCTGCTCTGGCATGGAACTACCGACCACGTCCCAGCCCAGACAAACCTGTTGAGACTGGTGTCATGTGGTCCAAAAACGCAAGCAATGGGTGCTGCATAACCGACCACAGCAGGTGAACCCACGTACCCACCTACAGATGCTCACGGATAGAGTGACAGACGTGTTTATAAAGAAATATCACAATGCATGAGATCACAGTCACTGGGGCAGATGTCCCAAAACCAGAGGAGGATCTGCTGGCAGCAAGAGTCAGTCAATTTGTAAAGAAACAGTAAATACTGCCACCACCAACCTACACCTTCATAGGTCACATATACATTGCCTAGTTTAGTTTTCAAGTCCAGCGTGGTATCCCTCGTGTTGTTCCCCATCGGGGGCAGGGAACCTTGATATTATTCCATGGCTGGCGCATGCTGATAGAACTCTCTGTACCCTCCGTCCCAGCTTGCCATGGATCCACCAGGTAAACTGTCTGTATGCAGCCCACCTGAGAGACCTGAAATAAATTAGGCTCAAATAAACATCTGACATTGTAAATAAATGACATATAAAAATCGGTTCTATAATGACACCATTCCTTTATATAAATTGTTTACCATTAAACGTGTGTTCTTCTGGAATAAGGCAAATATTGATAATTTTGTACTACAGAACAAATTATGACGGTGCAATAAACATTGTATCTATACGTTATGATAACTTAAGTGGAACCATTATAATTTGTTCTGTAGTGAGAGAGTATCACTTTATTCTTACAGTAGAACACAATAGTGTGAAACGATAACCCAAGTACATGTGTGAATACAGTAAATAACTATGTATAGTAGTATATTGTAGCAGGCTTAGGTAAATAATGACCAACGGTTAAGTTAAGTCATATTGAAAATGAACACATTTATGTAGGATTACTTGCTGTTGAGGGGAATTTTATTTTGCAATTATTGTCATATTAGGGTGATGGTCATCATATTTAAATTAGTCTTGGGTCAAACCAGTGTGGTTCGTCTTTACATTTAGAAAGGGTGAATGGCGTTAGCAGGGCTAGTTTAGACAAGCATACGATTGAATTAGTTGTTTTGTTGGTGGTTTTATTCCAAGAGATTTAAAGGAGGTTGTCAGTCTTAGATTTGTTGAGTTCAGATACATAGCCTCTGCAACCTATTTCAATGCATGTTAATTCTGATTTTATTCCGTTATTGTTTACATCATGGATTAGTGCGACATACTTGTTAGTTTTGAATACATGATCTTTCTTGATGTTAGGTTCAAATGGTAGTCAGTTCAATGATGTGAATTTGCTTAGCATGTGGATGGTAGATGACGTATGGTAAGTCCACTAAGTAATTTCCCTGGAAGATTGTTAATAATTTGGGCATCAGGCATGAGATTGCTGATAAAATTATCTATATATATTTGTATTGCTAGTGCTACTATGATGTTGTATTGTGTTCATTATTAATACATTTCAATAAATATTTAACAATACATTTCACTGGTCTTGTAACAATGCATGCACATATATACGTACTTGTTTGTTGGACGGCGTAATTCCCATTCTGCAGCATCACCTGCTCCAAACAAAGAATTCTAAATCCCCTGCTCTTTGTAATGCACAGCAATCCATCTGTAACAAAGAATTAAGCTTTTAAATAATAGTTTTACACAAATGTTAAGCAAACATGGATTATTATTCTGAAAAAATTTCACAAAGAATGCATCACGATCCTCTAACTGTATTCATCCCAGTATTATACCTGGGTCCATAGAAATATCATGCAGATTAAGGAAGGCCGTTTTGAAATGTGTCAATATTTGCACACAAAACGGTGGTCATTTTCTTTGTCACCAAAACAAATGGGGGCTCTGGCTGAAAAATGTTCAAGGTATATTTTATTCATAAGAGCCAATGTAAACTTTGGGCAGAAAAATTGCAGTATGCATAAAGTTAAAAATAATCTACCTGCCATGTGTTTAAAAAGTAGTACTGCCACATATTATATTATCATATTGTTCATTCCTGCTTATTTTCTATCATAGCTCTGACCTGTACAATTTTGATTCACATGAATCATGGAACCATTCAACTATATTTTTTTTAAGTGAAGGTACAACCATGGGTGGTATTCGAAAATGGACATGTCAAAGTTCAAACACTGAGTCCAGTGGCACTGAGAGTGAGATCTAACTAAGTTAAACGTCAACCAATCCCAAATGTAAGACAAGTGACGTGTCCCGGCACGAGCGATCATCTCTCGCTGTTCATACGCAGCCCGGAACTTAGGCTCATCGGCTATTTAAACAATAAACTAAACATAATTACCTTCACCAACAGCGTTGCTGTCGAGTAGCAACCGCCTCCTGGCAGCAGACATATTCAGTTCTTGTTCCTGAACAAGGTCAAGGAGATCGCTGCGGCATTTTCCACACCGACACCAGTCAATTTCATCTCGGCATGGTATGCGCCTCGACATTTTGACTACCCGTGGGCCTTCCTGTTCGTGCCCACCGGCACCCGCCTCTGTCGTATCTTCCATTGTTTTTGTGGTTCAAACAGGTAACCAGCGGCTTCGAAATCGAATTGGAAAGCCATCTTATTTACACAGTCACAGCGCATGTGCACATAGTTTAATTGGTAAACTTACATAGCGCCACCTAACGGAGTTGGGAACAAATAGTACACAGAAAAGTTACGACAGTGTGACGTCACTTTCTTCTAACAATGGCGTAGTCCATAGAAATTCGGTAGTTGCGTGTTCAAAAATGTTTTCCTGGTAAACCGCTGACGTTAAAAATGTTATTGTAGTTGGAAATTGTTAGTTTGTATTAACTCTTTTAGATGCTTAACACCAAAACGTTGCCTTTTGTTTTCCTTTAAGATCAAAATCCCATGCCTTTGATACCAGAATTGTCTTTCTGTCATTACAAATGGATTGGATATGATGCTTCAAAGATAACTGTAGTGTCGCGGATCAAGAGGCGTAATGCAAAGATAACCATGGATATGAATGGCATACATGTTAAAACTGTCTAGATTATGTGTGTGTTTTCAAGTATACAGTTACACCAGATTAATTTCAGACGCATTAAACCAAGCACTACATATTTCATGTAATGTACATGTATATTAGCTTAATATGGTATCCCAAACTTGTGAATTAAGATGTGACAAATGTCAACACTACAGGCAAATCGAAAGCCAGTATCTCACAATATGATAATTCAGTTTAAAGCGAATTACGTACGTATGACATTAATTTAGATGGTAGACATTGATAAAACAAAATGTAGTTAGATGCCACAAAGTTATTCACATTTTAATTGTCAATCAATGACATACGATATCTAGGTTGATGTACGGACACTTGCCAAACATTGATAGCTACATAACCAATTATATTAGTCACATTTTGATGCTCAGTCAAAATCACTGTCACTGTCAGCATATAGTTCCATCCCATCAAACATGTCCATGTCAGACTCGTCATCACTATCAGTGTGGTCGGCGTGTACCTGAGCTATATCAACCAGTTCACGTGGCAGCACATCTCCATCATACCAGAATGGCTCAATACTTCCATTACTGATGTTACAGCCATGGTTTCTGCTCACCTTGGGGACGTCAGGCTCAGGAACATGTGCTCTCTTCCATATGCCAACTTGATAGTTGACTCTTCTGATATGCTGGGTGAGACTGCGCTTGCATGGTGGTAGATTGCCCATGTCAATATTACCTGAAGGAATAACATGGTTATCCTTGGCACACAGCTCATTGATACGAATTAGCCTGAAGTCATCAACTTTTGACACCTTTGGTGCTCTAACACACACAGCACAAGTGAAGCTGTCCAGCTCATCAATCCTTTCTTCAGGTACGTCCCATGTATCTCCCAGCTTCTTGAGTACATGGATGTATTTAGGAATCTTCAGTAGAGTTTTCACTGGTTTGAGTTTGCCAATCCCTCGGAAAGCACTAGTGCTGTCACATCCACTGAAAGCATGCAAGACCATCAGAGCCGTACATTTGTCTTGGCCAAGATTAACTGCTAGTTTGCTGACGTCAGTCAATCTTTGCTTATTACCTACACTAGTGTCAAACAAGATGGTGATGTCTCCAACTGATGCTGCATAGTGCAGAAGAAGATGTCTGAATCTGGGCTTTTCACGTGAACGAATCGGTGATTCCTACTCCTCGCATAATTAACATAGAGGATAACTCTTGAGTTAGTTTCCTCCTGTGATGACTTCAGAAGGGGCAATTCATGGATTACCGTCGTCCGGCCGTCATTGGAAGTCACCAGTGTGGCATTCTCCTCACATATGATGATCACTTGTCTTCCTTGCAGTTTTGATGCATATCCATCACTCTGCCACAGCTTCAGAAGCAGGTTGATGAACTGAAACTTGTTTTCACCATTGGACAAGAATGATTTCCAATCAGGTGGCCTCTTGGTTGCCTCTCCTTTCAGAATCGGCTTCTCTCCAGTGTGGCCGACTCCTTCAGGTTGAGCGACCTCTCCTTTTTTCTTGTTTGTGATGGTATCTCAGGGCAGTCACCAGATTCCGCAGAATGATCATCATTGCCAACTTCCTGTAACATGATGCCATGTGCTTTGTGAACTGATCTTATCCTTTTCCTGTGAGATCATTCAGAAGCTGTTCGAAATTATCAAATTCTGAATGGAATACCGTTGGTCCGGGTGGTGACTTGAAAATCTGGTTGGAGAGAAGAGTGGACGACTGCATAACAGCTTCAGCTACCACTGTCTCCAGCTCCAATGTAAAGGAGTAGCTTTCACAGTGTCCCATTCTATTCAGAAGAGTTACGAGTTTTTCACTCCTGAACATATAATGCATGGAACATGCTCATGAAGATGTGTTTGGCAGCTTCCACGATCTATTGTTTGTTGCCCGGCAGATGTCCTAACCAATTGACAGAACAAGTCTCTGTGTGCGGGATGATGTGGGAGCTGCTATCCGAGTTATGACATAACAATAATTTCTGGAGTGTGTCTGATACGATAATGTCAATTCTGTCAAAATCACGGGGAGTTGGTGGCCATTAAAGATCAGGTGCTTCAGCAAACACATCCTGGATAGTCTGTCGAAGATATGTACCAGTGGTCTTGATAACATCAGTTGATCCCAACTGGAAGGCATGTTTCACGGCTGTGTTGATGTTAATCTGTGACTCATAGACTATGCTTGACTGGAACTTCCCCATATTGTAGGACTGTTGGTGATTGAAGGGTTCATGGCTTTCAAGTTTGAGTTTTAATTTCTCACTCTGATAGTCAGGATTACTGTGCTCTGTACTCTCTAGGCTGGATATGTACACTTGTTACAGGTCAGCCAATTTCACCATCTTCCGATCATGCAGAACATCCTTCTCCACCATGAAACAGACTATGTCAAATGCCTTTTCACGGGCTTCCATTAAGTTCAGCTGGTTAACACGTGTCTCTTCATCTGTACTTTGCCATTTCTCTGGTTTTTGCATATGCCTGCGGCAATTCTTGTGGAATTTGGCTTCACAAGCAAACATATCAAAACCTCGTATTCTTGTGAGGAGCTTCTCATCCTGTTTTATTTCTGCCATCGTCGCCAGTCTTCCATCCATCACAATCAAACTGACTCATGCCTTGACTGGTCCATGCGCCTTTCACTTTTTACCTTCTTACCACCCTCTGATCCACAGAACATACAGTCCGACTTGAAGATGATTTTATTACCTTCTGTGGAAGTTCTTCAGTCCGCAGAACTTCCACAGAACGTCGGGGTGTGGAGGCATCAGATGGTTGTGATGAGGTGAACTTCAGCCTGTCCATATTCATGGTGAAACGTTTGTGGCATTCTCAATGGAAGCCATAATATTCCATCACTGTGTTGGGGGTGAGCTTGGATGTCATGTCCTCCATCCTGTGGGTTAAAAATGGAAGTTCTGAAAGTATCTACTCTTTGATCTCCTGCAATTTTGCCAACTTCATGCCAGACATGAGTTGAAGTTCTCCATATTTTAAACCCTTTACATGAACTATACAAATAGATTTGACAGTTTGATCACTTGTTCGTTTTAATTTTAATGGTAAATACATACAAAGGTAGGTATGTAATATCAGCAGAGCAAATTGGGGTAAGTAACAAAGCTTATAATTTATCGTTATCCAATTTAAATAAAATTTTAACTTATCGATATCTGTGAAGTTGACCTGAGGTATTCGTAAAAGTTGCAATTGAGACTTAAATAATATAATATGAAACTTAAATAATATAATATGAGATACAACCTTGTGATCCCCACATACCATGATGAAACATGTAAGAAAACTAGTATTCCAGCTGCAATAGTACCTAGATACTGCAGAAAGAACGTAAATGACTTATAAAACAACAATATTATAGTCACTTCTTCATTACATTTTAAACAATCCATTGTTGATGAAGTACAGTGTGTAATAATAAAAAATGACCTGTGTTACGCCTCTTGATTCACAACACTACGGCTATCTTTGAAGCATCATATCTAATCCATTTGTAATGACAGAAAGACAATTCTGGTATCAAATGAACGATATGATGCTGCAGAGTGTTAGGCATTATGATTTTGATCTTAAAGAGGCCATGGAATCAAGGGAAATTTATATATGTGACAAAAATAATGCTGTGGTAGCATACTCCTACAAGTAGGGAGTCTGTTGTTGTTAAGCGACACCATACTGATTCCGTGTTGTGTGTTTGTGTAAGCTCCTCACATTTGACATAGTTTATATTGTTTCTTACATATATAATGCAGCCTCCTCCTTTCTTTCCCTCTCTATCATTTCTGATCAAACTGTATTCCTCGAGGTTAAGCTCTGCTCTGCGTCAGATACATCTTTGTGAGCCCACGTTTCGGTAACACATATCAAGTCTGGGTTCTCCTCAGTTGCAACATACTGCATTTCATCCAGCTTGTTTAAGAGGCTTCTGGCATTCACAGATATGGTTTTGAGTTTATTTACAGTAATATGGCCTGTGCTCCCTGTTTCTTTTTTATTCCCTTCATCAATTTTGTGCAGGTTTTTGCTGTAAGTGTTTATATACATACTAGTGCTGGTGCTATCCACTCCCATCTCCACTCCTACTTTTTTGCTGGTTTTGTGGACTGGCTGCCCCTCCTGGTGGGAGCCGTTCTTGATTGTCTGTTTCTTCTGGGAGGTGTTGACTGGCTGCCCTTTGTAGGTGCCGCTGTTGTTGTTGTTTACATTAGTTTTCTGTTTTGTCGTTCTTAGTGTCTTTCCTCCTCGCCCTTTGAGGGCTTGATTTTTACAATTTTCCTGGCCCATGGTAGGCCTTTCACTCTGTATATGCATTTCCCCAAGTCTCTACTCTCCTTCGCCCTCGCCTCCTCTAGTAGTTTTTTTCCTTCCTCTCTCTCTCTAAGCGTTTGGTCATGTTGAATGCTGAGGCATTTATATTTTGGGTCAGCCTCCTTAAGGTTTGAAAGGTTTCGGAATAACTTCATCTTTTTGTCTGTGTCTTTCATAATTACTTTTAGTCTTGGTTTGTTGTTACTCTCTCCAGTTGTTTTTTTCCCTAACCTGATCACTTTCTCTACCTCTGTATGCACATCTAGATTTTGGTGGCATACCTCGTTGAATAGCCCCTCAACTAACTCCATGTCTGTCTTGATTCTTTGATCTTTTACATTGGTTTCTGGTTCTGGTGCATTGAAGATAATGAAGTTTGCTTCTCTGGATTTTCTTTCAGCTATTTCTTTAACTGCATCCTGTAACACTTCGTTATTAACTCTGCCGATGGTATCAGTATGGATGGCATTCTCGGTTGGTTGATTTGCAATAAATTCCTTCCTTACAATTTCTTTCACTTCTTGTTCGTCGCATTTGTCCTGTAGTTTTTTATTCTACAGTCTCTAGTCGTGCATTTATTGTTTCAAGGTACAGCTCACATCTTTCCTGGATTATTTTCTCATTCAGTATGTTTTTTTCTATTTTTGGTTTGCATCCAATACAAAACCACATACATCCTGGTTTTCTCATGGCTTCATACTCTCCTGCTTTGAATTTTAAACATCTGATGCAGTAAAGCTGTTCACAGCACTCACACTCTAGTACTTTGTCTTTTTCACTTTTGAAGATTTTTCAACAATCCTCACATTTCCATGCCTCACCTGATTCTGAGTTTTTGCTACCCCTCCTGGCACCCTTATTGTTATTCGTGAGCTTCGTGGCTACTGCTTGGGCATATCCTCCGCTATCTTGAATGTCACTAATTTTGTATTAAGTTCCTGATTGTTATAGTCTTGGTCTAATGTTTATTAATCCAATCTATATATGCAATAATTTAAATCTAACCCTATGGTAATAAACTCTAACTTCTTAACAGTACACTTTCGAGCTTGTTCCCAGTTAGATCTACCTATCACAAAAACTCAAAAGGTATTCTTACCGTGCTGTTGTACCGTGCGTACGTGCTGAGGGTTCCAAGGCGTTTGTGCAATAGATGGGGAAAAAAGACTTAATGTAACTGCTCCAACCCAGGGTTGCTCTGGGTATCATAGACGCCTTGGTGAAATGAGCCTGTTAGTAGTAATATTATACAGAAGCGGGTAGTGCAGATCTAAGTATATTGACTTAGAGTATTTGTTTATGTTTTCTGCCGTATATGAGAGGGTCTAGAATTTGGCGGGAAAATACTAGTTGCTGCTTTTCAATTTAAAGGTGCGATTTACTCTGATCAACTAGTAATTTAAACATAACAACATGTGGGGGGCAATTAGTATGCAATGCATTACTGCTAGGGGTGAAATACTCTTTCTTAGCTGGACAAAATCCAAGAAAAATGACTACATTATACGGAGCCTCTGACATAAACAAACCGCTGCCGAACCGCCTCAACCGGAAGTTAGTTTATGACGGTGGTGGGAATAAAAACCATGCAGGCTGATGCGTGATAGCATTACGTCACTAGTTGGCACTTGTATCGAATCCGGACCCTTTTGAAGTCCAAATAGCGACCCGGTTTGCGCTAGTCTGCGCAGCTGCGGCCATTCATAAAATGAGCGAAATAGCAGCGTATGTCGATACAAATTGGGGCGCTATTTACACCTCAAATGGGCGTAAGACACAATATTCTTAAAGGTAAGTATGCCTAGGATAATGTTGAATGATAGAACTATCTCACAGAGGTATCAAAGTTAGGCAACACACAAGCTATAACGGTGAAATCGAGGTGGGTCCAGATCCGACACAAGTGCCCACAAATCTATTCAACTAATGTTCTATGCCATTTTTTTGCAAAGTAAGGAATGTGATTCGTAATATGTCTTTGTGCTAAATATATAATACATATTCCAACAAAGTTGTGCAAACAAACTTTTGGGAAAGTTGATTTGAGTGAAGTACCGGTACTTACAAATATAAACCACCAGACTTCACATCTCATAAAAGATACCTATTGCCCAAAACCGTATATACTAACGGGTATCAATAACTTGGGCTTGACAATTATATGTTTGCACAGAAATTGGATATACTAAACAGCTTATACTGTTTTATAAAAAGGACACAATTTGAGATTAAATTTCATTTAAAGGTGATGATGAAAGAGTTTTCAGATGATACCATTGGATGCTTCCCAGAGAAGTTGAGATGGTGTTCGACTGAACAGTTCTGCCAGGGAGTAAAGTGCTTTGAGAAGTCCTTACGACTGGATACTGCGTTATATAGGAACTTACCTTTTACTTTTTTACTGACTATCAGCGTGGTAACAAGGCCTGGGGTTAGGGTAAGAAAAACATCACCACAACCACGTACCAGTGGTCAAGTGGAAACCACACTTCAACTGAGTACCAGTGGTAAAGTGGAAACCACACCTCAACACGATAAAGCAATCATGATGACTGTAAATTTCTATATATAATAAGCCCCCATGTATAATACGCACCCTGACTTTTGCAAAATTTTGATAGAATTTCTATATCACCATGTATAATACGCACCCCGACTTTTGATATAAATCCCCAATTTCCCCGCTTCTAATATTTTGTTTGAACCCATGAATCCATCTGAGAATCATAAACATGTCACCTACACAAGTCATGGCATTGCTGCCGGCTTGTCACTTGCTTGTGAATTGTGTGTCAGCACTACATAACTTGTGTTGTACTAGCTTGACGATTGCGCAACTGATTAAATCGGCGCTTGCCAGAACTTACATTGTGTCATTCTGATTTCACTTTTAAATTAACACCAAGTTCTATTCTGAAATGCTACATGCAAACCTGGTACTGTCAACTGTGAAGCATACATGCGCTACATTCACAACATTTGCATTGAGGATGGAGGCCTGTTATCGACCTCTCATTTCTCAACACTTTGTTGGAGATTCCCCACTTCACGATGGATACTGCAGAAAGCATTCGGCGATCTCTACCTCGGGACGCCTGGGTAACATCCATCGATCTTGTGGACGTCTATTTCCACATTCCCATCCACAGGGGTTACCGAAAATTCCTTCGGTTTCAGACTCGGGACGCCATATACCAATTCAGAGCTCTACCGTTTGGGCTCTCTCCAGCACCCTGGGTGATCACCAAAATTATGGCGGAGATCAAAGTGCTGGTCCACGTGATTAGCATCAATCTCTGTCAGTACCTGGATGACTGGCTGATATTGTCGACTTCTCGAGATTAGTGCCACCGAGACACTGTACAAGTGCTCGGTCTCTGCCAACAGATTAATCCACTCTCGGCTACTGTGATTTTCTCGTCTATCTTCACACGGTGAAACACTTGGCAATTTCAACCATTGAAGGCTATCAAATGGCCATTTCCAGCACCCTTCATGCCACTTCTGATGTTGAGGTAGGACAGAATCCATTGTTGAATTCGGAACATTGAGTTGGAACAGGGATGTAGTAAAAGCCCTTTCCCAGAGGGGAATCTTGCCTTGGTTCTATTGGCCCATTTGAACCCTTGTGCAATGCCTCTGATAAACTGTTAACATAAAAAACAATTTTTCTCATCGCTCTTGCCTCAGGCAAATGGAGAAGCGAGATTCATGCCTTTGAACATGCCCGTTTACAACGGACTGCAGGCTGGACAGAGGTTACACTACGAGTGGGACTGCCTTTCCTGTTGAAACCTCAAGTGTTCGGCAAAAGTCCGAAATGTGTGCTTTCTTGCACGATCTCAGCACTGGACAATCATTTAAGCGGTGGGATGGCCGAAGACAGACTGTTGTGCCCTGTCAGAGCATTGCGATTCTACCTGGAAAGGTCTATGACTTGGAGGGAGAACGAATGTCTCCTCTTTGTTTCTTTCAAATCAGGACATAAATCATATATTGTTCCATCCACAATCTCTGGTTGGATTCCCAAAACCATTATGGAGTGTTATGTACAATCCAATACTACTCTCCTTGAGTACCATTGGGTTAAGGCACACCAGGTACGATCTATGGCTGCGTCTCTTGCATTCCACAGACAGGCCTCCATGGAGCAGATCCTATGAGCTGGTACCTGGCGCTGTCTTAACACTTTCACAGATTTTACAGCCAAGTGTATTGCACCTTGTGAAGTGACGGAGCCAGGTAAGTATGTTAGTTGTAAATAAATATTTTAATTCTAAAAATATAGAATTCACAACTTTAAACATGTAGTCACATTTGTTGACACCCGACCCGTGACGCGGGTATCATTCATGTGATTCAGGAATGCCAATCATAGCGGGACGCTTCCTGGACTGCGTTTCCCGGTCTCGTATGCTTCCCGCTCATTGGTGTTATTTTCGATGTCAGACATATGGGCTCTCATCTTTGTCATTTCTCGCTGCTAGTTTAGGGCTAGAGAGGCGGTTACTAGAGTGCAATTCTTGCCTTTCGTCTGTGTTGCTGCAGTGGTTTATGTGATTGTGAAATCACGTCGACTTTGATAATATTGCTAGCGTTATCCTGGTCCGCAAGCATTGATAAATTGGTCAGAAAAAATTGTGTTTATAGTTAGCACCATGAATAATATGCACCCCGACTTTTGAGTAAAAAGTGAAGGAAAAAAATGCATATTATACACGGAAATTTACGCATAGCCCAGCCCCACCATCTCGCCCATCATTTTACCCAGGGGAAACATTGTCAGTGTTGCACTTGTGGTTAACTATGCTTTGATATGGCAAGTGGTAACAATTGTATTTGGAGCCAATCTTCACAGCTATAATTAGGTAGAGTCTTGGTGTGGCAAGTGGCAACAATTGTGTCAGTGACTCGATGTACTAGAAAACCTTCCCAGCTGTAATTATGACATTACAGCTATATCCTTGGCTATTTTTTATGAGCCAGCCGGAACCTGTAGACATGAATCTAGGGGCCAGTGGGCATCCGGGCCCCCGATAAATTTGGACCCAGAGTTAATCGAATTTGTACTAAACATACTGCAGATTAAAACAACAACTATACGTGAAACAACGTACAAGTCTTGGGACAATGCAGACAGTCGAGAGATCATGCAGTTTTGTACATTACAGCCAAACACTGGGGGAATGCAACTAGGATTTTAGATGTGTATTGTGACACTTCCTAAATGTATAAAGGCCAGCTGGTAGCTGAGGAAGGGGGAAACATCGTTGCTGGTGCAACAGTATTTACACCACCCAAGTTTGTGTTGTTTACATCAGCTGCGATTTTATTTATGCACCAGCATCTGGAAAAAAGTTTGTACACACTCGTCAGAAATACGAATAATTGGTGTCCCACATAGGGACACAAAATAATACATTTACAAAGATGTCCAAAAACAAACAGTACAGAAAAATTATTATTTTTTTAGATTTTTAGGTTGTCCCAAAATGTACGGGGTCCCAATACATACGTTAATTGTAATAGATTGAACAAAAACAATAATTATACATAATTTACTAATAGTAAGCAATGTAATAGTAATTTACCTAATCTATTTCTTTTATATAAAAAATACTATTATTGGACATTTCAAAGTTTAATTTGAATTGTGCTTATATGCAGAATATTCCAGTAGTTTCACCAGGTTGTTCGATTGGCCCGCTCAGTGAGTTTTTCTGTTATGTTCAGAAAACCGGAGCACCTCAGTCCTGTGAAAACGAAAACAGGTATAGAGATAATGACTGATTTATTTGGGCGTTGGTCACATTTGGCAGGTGGTCATTCATTGCATTGCAATTTTTGCAAGTACGTTATTATTAGAAACAATCGGAGCTTAGTCTGCTGATTATTAATACATGTACCATATTTTCAGAACTTGCGGTGTGTCATCACATGCAGGTGTATGCGACAAACCTCTTCACATTCAAGTAAATAAATGTTGTGTCACCAAACGTTTTATGAAAATCATAAATACAAGCAATGGACAAGTATGTGATAGTTTTGTTTGTTTACATGAGGATTTTGCAGTAACGAGTGTCCTCATTGCATATTGTTGTTAGAAATACATGTGAATTAAAGTAAAGACAATGTCAAGTAAAAAACATTTTATTGAAACTCTTATGATGTGATTGACTACAAAATAAAGAAAAGTACAACACAACTACAGGTACAACCAGTGACTTGATATGTATAATATAATAATTTTTAATATCATACACATCACATACACATAAAATGCAATGGTACAATAGAAAAACATAATTTAGGAAGAGGTTGAAAAATGTCAGATACTTATAAAAACAAACAGTTACTTCTATTACCATTTTTTGTTACACAAAAAAACCCAGTATGTGTGATATGAAATACTAGTTGTAGTTTGAACATGCCTTGTATGTTTACAACTCATAAAAATTAGTGACTAAACAATTATGTGGATTTAACAACAATTTTGGGCCGAAGGTGCCATCACTCTGCGTCCGCTGTCTGCCGTTAGCTGCCATATCTCAGAAACCATTCAGCAAACTTTTCTCTAATTTTGCATAGACGTATCTTAGGGTAGTGCTGCAATACACAAACAAATCTGTATTTTATTGAATAATTCTAAGAGCCCCGCAGGGCCCCAGAAACTGCAGAAACTGGTAAATTTTCATATTTTGCCTATTTTTTCAAAAACACCAGTAACTTTTTCCCTAATTTTGCATAGACATATCTTAGGGTAGTGCCACTATACACACCAAAAATCTGTATTTGATTGAATCATTCTAAGGGCACAACGGAGCCCCCAAAATGCAATTTTTTTTTAAAATTTGCCTGTTTCCTTACTACTGTGGCAGAACCTGGCCAGTTGCCAAGTTCTGTGTATTGGTCACTGCCATAGAACTTGGGCAGTTTTATATTGCTCTAGCTCTGCCTGCCATTGTCCAAGTGTTGAACAAAATTAATGCCTCTATGTGGACTGTGACTAATGTGTACAGCTTTAACCCATTAGACCCCAGCCAGTTAACCCATGCTGCTGCAACTGATTTCACCATTTCTGGGTGCCTGCAGGTTTTAAGCAGTATCTTCAAAACTATTGATTTTTGGGAATATGCCTTCTAGGCAGGGTTTGTTTTCTGCCAGACAGAAAGATATTTCTGTCGTGCCCAGGGCAGAAATAGGGTAGAAAGTATTTCTGCCAGGCAGAAACTGTTTCTGCCCGACAGAAATGGCAACAATAGGAAATACATGCCATTGATAGGCAAACATGTTCCTTTGATAGAAAACGTCAATTTCTTTCTGTACCTGTCTACGTGTGATAACTATTTGCCCTGCCCTGCTCACAATAAACAAGAAAGATCATATGAATGACAAAAGGAAGATCACTGCCACTTAACTTGTGGATTATTATTATAAAACTTCTGTGCTACTGCTTGGTGGACAGTTAATTAGTGGCTCAAGTTCAAATACATCAGGACGTTTTTCACACCTACATGGTAGTTTAGGCTCAGTAGTGTGCTGGCAGCCACTAAACCTACAGGCTTGTGTGAAAAGGATAGTTGGCAGAAGAACCAACTTCAAAGCACCATTGCATCTATTTAGCCAGTCTGCAGTCACACTGTCCCAGTGTCTGCTGCTATGTAAACTTATAAAGCCTGGAATGACTAGAGGAATATACTTTTCCTTGTAAATAATTAAATACTCTGATCACAGAAGCATAATACAAATTCAACTTTTGCAACAATGTCATTGAACTTCAATACTGATGGTTTACATCCTTGCCGAGTGCCACATTTTCTGTATCTTGCCAACTTACTGCCATACTCTTCAACAGGCAAAAAATGCTCCCAAATGCTGTCCTTTGGCCTACCACCTTAAAACATTGTTACAACACAGCAGTATATCAGACTTATGTAGAGAGTGAGACAATCTTAGCAACTGACCCCTGCTCCATGTTTCTGGACTTGTGGTGTGCACTGGGCAAATTTAAATCCAGTTATATGCGGTGACCGCTGTCTGCATAACTGACTTCAAACTGTTGCCCAGCCAAGTGATGTCCTAATACAAGATGCAGATATTCTGACAAGTTTAATCTCTTTATTGTCTGGACAGTACTTGAAGTGAGCTCACTTTTACTATTTGTTGAAATGTTATCAGAGTTTGAAGCCTTGTACTGGCTTTAGTAGTGGCAGTATTGGGTGAACTGGAGTATTTGTGTAGATGAAGTTGGAGAATGGTTGGGGGTTGTGCAATGAGGGTAACCAGTTGGGTTGAACGTCATATGTGAAACCGGAATGTTTGTTGGAACTGACTGGGAAAAATTGAACGTTTTGGGAGTTTCTGTCCTTAGGGCATAAACTAGGGGAGAAAGGTATTTCTGCCGCTTGGGCAGAAAGTATTTCTGCTGCACGGTTTCAGCCTCCCTGCTTCTAAGACTTATCTTTGCCTACGGTGAATTACTGAGAAATTAATTCTTGGATATTCCTTCCATAAAGACCCAAAAATCAGCATAAACAAAAGGATGATTCTAGGGAAATAAAAATGATCCTTAGAATGTTAACTAAATATGTTTTAACTTTTTTTTCACTACTCCCCGCAGCTGAATTTACCAAGATGCAGCATCTCCAATTTTACATAATCATAGTAATAAAATTTTTTAATTTCTTAGTAAATATTGCTGAGGATAAGGTTAAAACATATTTAGCCAAAAATTATAAGGAGTATTACTATAAATGTTGCAGCTATTACTTCACTCCAATTCAATCAGTATTATGTCATTAATTGCTACTATTTTAAATAAAAATACATGCTATGTATATGTACCTTGTGAACAAATAAAGTTTTATCATAGTTCACTTCTTTCTTCTTTCCATTCTGGGGGAGGGTGGTAGAGGCAAAATGAAAACAGAAAATGTGTGCACATTTTCTTAAACAACCTTTAACTGTGCTACATGCGAGATTGCAGCTCACCAACTCTCCAGCAACCACTAGAAATCGTCCTAAATAGCAGAGTATCGGGATAAAATTCAACAGTATTTTTAATAACACATGACATGACACACGAAATGGTCTACTCGAATATTTTGTTTCCAGGTTTATCTACACTGGCATGCATATAGTCTCCACTAAACATGTCAATGTTTTACTTCCATCATAACCCTTAATGATCTGTAACTATGATTCACCAAAAAACATTTGATTAATAATTGCAAACTCACAATGTAGTCCAAAGGACTTCAGGGCCTCTTGGCCCATTTTTTAATAACAAAGGACAATGTGTACTCGTTCGTGTATTATCATGGAAAATGTAATGTACATTATTTATCAAAATATAAACCAGTAATAAATAAGAATGCTGTACAAAAATGATGCGTGGCAGGAAAACATACAACAGCCCACTTAATACATAAAAAATACAACAAGTAAAATGTTGCAGTCACTGCCAGTCAGTGTGTCAACAGATTGTTGTTGAAAAATGTGAGTGTTTCAATACCATTACTACATGATACATCACAAACTTGTTAGGAAGTTGGTATACAGTACCATTGAAAACAGTGAACACATAAAATGATGTCATCGATATACAAACCGATGTAGTTCACCAAAGAATGCTCGACACTGAA
The DNA here is from genome assembly GCA_963995525.1 of Escarpia spicata. Lineage (NCBI taxonomy): Eukaryota > Metazoa > Annelida > Polychaeta > Sabellida > Siboglinidae > Escarpia > Escarpia spicata. Next base: position 34,751,203 of record OZ023205.1, read on the forward strand.
CCTGTCTCACAGCATTGAGAGTTGTTGCTCAAAAATCCATGCTATATCTGGTAGACCCAAACAACCACTGTTCCATCACCAACTGCAGAGCTTGTCAGGCGTCTCTAAACTCGAATGTTGAACAACCTGCATTCTACAATAGTTTCGAGTCAGTCAAACTAACTGACAGATATGGAGGCCAGTGTACACCCCATCGGCACAGGGGAATCTGTCACGGATGCAACACATGACATAATTGGGGATCACTCGGCGGACACAGGACAAACTGTCTATATGCAGCATGTTGCATGGCTGTACAATCTTGTCCGAAATCAATTGGACAAATACAACTGCCCAGTATGCATTGCTAACTTGGAGAACTAGTGGTTCTAAGCACACTAATTCAATCTCTTGTAAAGAGAAGCATATATATTCATTAAACAAAAACAGTAGTGTAACTTACTAGTGTTAGGAGTAAATAAATATGGCGTGTTCATTGTCATAATCAGTAAATGTAAAATGTTTCATGAATAACCTGCAGCAATTCACAAGAAAAAAGGTAGCACAAAATGTTCTATATATATACAGCTGCATCTATACATGTTGAAATCTTGAGAACAGTCTGTGTTCACTGGCATTGTTCCGGGGGAAGGGATCTTGATACACTATGCCGACAGAGGATATGCTCTTTTTCAAAACGGTCATAAAATTATGGTGAATGAGGTGTTATTATTGTGATGCTAACAGTACATTTTCCTCATCAACTATTCAAAGATTCATAATATGTATGTCTAGCTTCTTTAAGAATGAATAATTTGTTTTATAAACTAATTTCTGAGTCATCGCCGTATGTTAAATACTTCTTATAGATGTATTATGTCTGTTGATACACTGTGGGTATAATATGCAAGTGCAGAAGTCAACATAGTTTTCTATGTTCAAAATGTCATTATTAATATGTGTATGAAAACAAATGCATCTTAAAAGTGCACATTAAAATTTGTTGATATTTATAAATGTGGTTGATTGTTATAAATTTGAAATTACCTGGATCGATCAAACATTGGATTGCTGCAGACTATGTATCTTCCCTGTGTCTATCTGACCTGGGTGACTGCATCTAGCCCCTCCTCTGCCCCCTCTTGTTCTCATTCATGGATTGTAGTGTGGCACGTAGCAATATAAAAATTCAGATCGCCCAACTTAATGACATCATATATATATCCTTTACATATTGTGCATTTATATATTACTGTGAAGAAAATATAATATACAAATATTGATAAATGCACAAGAATAGCTGGCATATGTCAGTTGAAAGGTATCAGGATTCCAATTAATGCATTATATAGACCATAGCCAGGCATCATGGTTGTCATATAAATAATTTTAATTATTTTGCATAATTAAAATATAATACAAATCAACACCATTCTGCAGTAATAGTATAAAAATGTGAGTCATAAAACGATATTTTAATAACTCCATGATCACCAGTATAATAACCCTATGCTTGCCGATTTGGTGCATGAAATTACGGATGTTCCCTTACTAAGTTACATGCATGGTTAACAGGGGTCTACTTGTCATTTCACACCTTCACATCATTTACACTCATAATATGTACTTTTACCATAACATAGCTTATTAACATGATCCAGCATAACAAAATATAGTATGTACATATCAAATATTATGCTCGTTGTCACTCTCTGACTGAATCTCTGGCTGGTACGGTGACCTAGTTTTAGACTCAAGTCAAGCATAGTCGTTCGCCAGTTGCAGTAGCAGTGATGGCAATCACTGATGTCGTAGTATTCACTGTCACGATTATTGGCTAATGAATTAATACACGGCTACGCATTCTTGTTGGCAACGGCGATAGTATAATATGTACCTTCGTACAGGCACTTTGAAAGCTTCACGTTGATACGCCAAAGTACGTGTACTTTGTTATTGTTTTCGTATGCTTAGGATCGTGATGTAGCAGAAACATTCAAAGCAATGATAGGTGGGAAATTTGCACCCTTTACCATCCTGGATGACAAAGACATTGACCTGAACTTGCAGACCAACACCTTCAACAAAATAGTGACTGACGCAGCCAGCAAGATCCTCAACAAACATCGTCAGACAAAGAAACCGTGGATCACAGCAGACATCCTCGATCTGTGTGACTAAAGAAGAGAACTGAAAAAGGAAGATCAGACAAGATATGAAAAGAGCAAAAGATGGCTGGGTAGCAGAACAACATTGTGAAATTTAAGACAGTCTGAGGAAGAAGAACAGCAAGAAGGCCTACGAAGTTGAGAAAGACCTGACATCAGTGAAGAAAGGGATAACCACCACCATCCAAGTCAAATCAGGGAAATGCCTTACAGAGTAACAACAGATTCTCAACCGATGGACAGAATACTGCTCGGAACTGTATAACTACAAGACCAACTGAGACCCAGTGATACTATATTGTCGACAGACCACCGAAGAGGACGACTACCCCATTCTTTGTGAGGATGTGGAGGCTGCAGTGAAATCTCTAAAAAAAGGAAAGTCAGTTGAAATTGACAACATACCAGCAGAACTGGTCCAAGCTGGGGGAGAAGCCTTGATCACCACCCTCACAACAATCTGCAACAAGATCTGGCAGACAGAAGAATGGCCTACCCATGGACCCAGTCACTGATCATCACATTTCAAAAAGGCAACCTACAGCTCTCCGCCAAAATCAGTCAACCTCATCAGTCACCCTAGCAAAGTCATGCTGAAGATCCTACTCAACAAAATCAAACCCCAGGCGGAAAAGATCATCGCAGAAGAACAGGCGTTTTTTTTTAACAGGACAGCACCTGTGAACAGCCTTAGAATCCTTTACGAGAAACACCTTCAACACCAACAAAGCCTTTGTTAGGGTATGGCATGCAGCCCTATGGGCGACCATGAGATATTACAACATTAGCTCCAATCTTATCCAAACCATTGAACACCTACATGACAAGGCCTGCACTGCAGTCATCTTCAATGGCACCATAAGAAACTGGTTTTGAACAACAGTGGGAGTTTGACAAGGATGCCACCCTCTTCAACATCTTTTTGGAAAGGATCATGAATGATGCCTTGGAAAACCATCAAGGCATTATCAGCATTGGAGGGAGAACAATTACCAAACTTCGCTTCGCTGATGACATCGATGGCCTAGCAGGAGAAGAACAAGAACTGTGCCTTGACAAAACCGTTTATGGCAGGGAGATCAGCGCCAAAAAGACCAAACTGATGACAAACAACACACAAAGAATCAACACAGAGGACAAAATTAATGGTCAGAGACTTGAAACAGTAATAAGCTTTGTGTACTTGGGATCAATCATCACAGACAAGGGTTCTAAACCTGAGATACTTGCCAGGATTGCACTTACAAGGTTGAAACCCATATGGAATGACAGTAATATCAATATCAGTTCGAAAATACGGATGATGCGCTCCCTTATCATGTCCATCTTTCTATACACTTTTGTAACATGGACCCTCTCAGCAGATCTATAGAAGATCTACAGAAGAGGATACAAGCCATGGAAATGAGGTGTTTTTGGAAGATCTTGCACATATCGTACAAAGACCATGTTACTAATGAAAATGTTTGCAACAAGATCAAAGAAGCCATCGGACCATACGAAGACCTCCTTATAACGGTCCAGAAGCGCAGACTGAAGTGGTATGGCCACGTTTCATGATCATCTAGCCTTGCAAAGACCATCTTGCAAGGTACCATAAGAGGGGGAGAAGAGGTAGACAGAAAAAGAGGTGGGAAGACAACATCAAAGAGTGGACAGGACTGGAGTTCGCCGACTCAATTATGTCTCTATGGATTCAAAGTGTGGAGTAAAACTTTTATGTCCCATGCAGTTTTTGTGTGGAGGTAGCCATATTGATGTTATTTGTGAAAAACCATAAAATCATGTGATTTTCACAATAATTTTCCTAACTATTTCCACCCTTGCCAAATCAATTTAACTCTAAACATTGCCTACCATAGATTGTAAAAGAAACACTGAACTCCTGCTGATAAAAAAATTATTGATATTACCAGGGGTATGTGGGTAGAAATTAACAAATTTTTTATGTTGATTGCTTTCATATCACTGTCAGAACAATACTAACATCATGCCACCTGGCAGATTATTCGTAAAATAGCCCTCATTTATGAACCGTTCATCCTACATCAATGTGTGATGTATCTAGAGATTCAAACAGGAGAATTACAACTTTTTGGTTATGTATTTTTTGTGTAAAGGCAACCATATTGATGTTATTGGCGAAAAAACATAAAACCATATAATGTTATGGCTAATTTCCCTAACTATTTCCATCCATAGCCGATCACTTTAGGCCTAAACATCGCCTAACGTAGGTTAAGTTGCAGAAGAAATCCCAAACTCCTTCCTAAAAAAAAATAACTAATATAGTTTATAGTTTGTGGTAGAAAGTTACTTATTTTCCATGCTGATTTGTATAATGAGGAGATGTAAGCAAACTGGGCCAAATCTCTTAACTGTTAATTTTACATCAATATATGATAACTGAGGCCCAGATAACTGAATAGTTAACACAAGATTTAGTAAGATTGTCACTCAGAGAATTAACTCTAGATGGCAGATGGACAAGAAAGCCTTTTGGCTTATCGAGAGACCAACCCTTTTTAGTCCAATGGACTTATGCCATCACTCTGCGTCCGCCGTGCGCTGTTAGCTGCCATATCCCAGAAACCGTTCAGCAACTTTTCCTCTAATTTTGCTTAGATGTATCTTAGGTTACTGCCACTATGCACAAGAAATCTGTATTTGGGCCCCCGAAACTGGTAAATGTTCACATTTTGCCTATTTTTTCAAAAACTATTCAGTAACGTTTTTCTGATATCAATAGTAAATAGATAAGGATAGTAATAATACTAATTAAAATGACAAGTTAAGAGAGAATAATAATAATACAGCTGTAAATAATAATAATAATAGTTAAAGGTAGATATTAAAAAGTCCAGAGTTCGCCACTGTCCACACATATAATTTAAAGAGAAAAAGCATGTTTAAAAAGAAGTGTCTTCAGTTGCTTCTTGAACAGATGAGGCAGTCTGTAGCACACAAGGCAAAGGGCAGATTGTTCCAGAGGCGTGGTGCTGCGCGTGAAAAAGCTTTGTCGCCTTGAGTACAAAGCTTGCAGCACAGGACCTCAAGCAGCTGAGCGTTGGCGGAGTGTAACATGCGAATGGGTTGTGTCGAGTTAGCAGGTCCGCCAGGTATGACGCAGTCATGCCGTGCAAACTGCGGAACGTAAGCAGGAGTACGTAGTTTGTACTCGATGCTCTGTTTAATCGGCAACCAATTAAAGCAGGAGTGATGTAGTCGTGCTTCTTAGTTCTGGTTATGACGCGGGCTGCAGAATTTTGCACTCTCTAGAGTCTGGTGAGGAGATTGTCAGAAATCCCGTAAAGCAGGCCATTTCCATTGTCAAGACGAGACATCACGTAGGTATGCACCATCAACTCTGTCGTTTTCCTATCTAGAAGATTTAGAATTCTTCCAATACTGCGTAGATGGAAATATGCTACACGACACATGTACTGTACATGGCTGTTCATGTTTAGAGCATCATCGAAGAAAACACCAATGTTCCTGGCCACAGTGGAAGTAGGCACGATGTTATTGGCAAGTTCTATGTGCGGCATAGAAAGTTTGTTTTTATGTACGGCGAACATATCACAGTAGCCTCTGTTTTGTCAGCATTGAGTTTATTCATGTGCATCCAAGCTTGTATTTCAACGACACATTTGTATGCGCTTCACAGCTTGAATTGTGTCTCTCTCTGAGAGAGGACTGAAGACGATGTAGAGTTGGGTATCATCAGCATATAGATGCATGTTGATTCCATGCTGATGCGCGATATCTTCGAGTGGTGCCATGTAAACAAATGAACATGAGTGGGCTGAGAATGGAACCTTGCTGGAGTCCGAACATCACTGGACTTTCCTCTAATTCTATTCCGTACACTTGAATACTCTGATTTTGGATAGCCAAATACGAATTAAACCTGCAAGAGATGTTCCAGTTACTCCAAAACGATCTCTGAGGCGTGATAACATGATCCCGTGGTCGATTGTGTCGAATGCTGCTGAGAGATCTAGTAGCACAAGTATGGCAGCCTTGCACTCATCCAATATACAAAGCAGATCGTTGCATATTCTCAGCAATGCAGTCTCAGTGCTGTGGTGCAGACGATAAGCAGATTGCATTTGCTCATAGAGTTCTTTGTCAGATGGGTGTTTGGAGAAAACGGGCAGCAATGACCTCTGCAATTTTTGACACAAAAGACAAGTTCGACACTGGACGATGGTTCTTTAGGTCATTTGGGTTTAGTGTTGCTTTCTTCAAAAGAGGAGTTACAAAAGCCTTTTTAAAGGTAGAAGGAAAGACTCCTGTCGTAATTGATAAGTTCACAATGTCTGTGATGACTGGTGCGAAAGTAGATGTGTTGGCCTTCAGCAGATGAGTCAGAAACGGATCCAACTTACACCAATTACAAGCTGACTTACCTACCAATTTGGTGATCTCATGTGTCGTGGTGGGCAGGAACGATGATAGATGTGACAGAATAACAGGAAAATCTCCATCTTCGCTCCTTCCAGCGCCTCTCCCTCCTGACTGATAGAATTTCGTCATCAACCCACGGTGCATCAGATCGAATAGTGAACCATTTCGTTTTCAGTGGTGCGTGTTTGTCAAGCAGCTCGCTCAGGACATTGTTATATTGAGCTACAGTGTCGTCGAATGATTGTTCACGCTTTGTGTGTAATGTGGAGTTCACAATATCCGACGAGAACTATGTGAGATTGATCACCTTTATCTTGCAGTAAGTCTCCTTTTCTCTCCGACATGTGGTAGTGCCACTATACACAAGAAATCTATATTTGATTGAATCATTCTAAGGGCACCTCAGGGGCCCCCCAAAATGCAAAAGTATTGTTCAATATCTGGTGATGTGGTTTTGAGAAGGGCCCTTGAGACCACCCCCAACAGTAGATTTTGTATATTGTGCCAGAAACAGAACCTGGCTGCTATACCCTTCCTACAACATCTGTCACATGCGGAGTCTGTGTCTTGCATGGATATCTATTTTTATGCAGATGTTTTATATGGACGTTGGAGGTTGTCTTTTCTGTTATGTAATTATAAGCAGGAACTAAATTAGTTATTCTTAGGCCACAGAAAAATAATTCCTGGTTTCTCATCAGTGCATGTATTTAAAAATAGGTGCCACATTTTATTGTCTATTATAATTATTCCTCTAAATGCAAGACATGGTGCAACAAGTGAACATTAAACATGTCAACATTTTACTTTCATCATAACCCTTAATGATCTGTAACTATGATTCACCAAAAAACATTTGATTAATAATTACCAACAGGGTTGTTTGATTTAAATCATTTGCCCTTAAATCATGATTTATAAAATAAAAAACCATTGATTTACAATTTTTAGTCCATTGAGGCTGAAGGTCCAACGGAGTTATGCCACTATGCACAAGAAATCTGTATTTGATTGAATCATTCTAAGGGCCCCCCAAAAGTGGTAATTTTTCACATTTTGCCTATTTAAAAAACTCTTCAGTAACTTTTTTTCGACTTTTGCATAGATGTACCTTCGGGTCCTGCCAATACACAAGAAATCTGTATTGATTGAATCATTCTAAGGGCACCCCAGGACCCCCCAAAATGCAACAGTTTCCTGCTGTTTCCCTGCTGCAATAGTAAGCCTCCTGCAGCCACTGATCTCTATTTATAACTGGATAGTGGACTTTGCCCTGATCATCGGGGTGGCTGAGTGGAGCTGTATACCTGTGTATTGGTCTAGCCTTAGCTCACAGCCTGCCATTCTCCCAGTGTCAAACAGAATGCCTCCTGTGGGCTGTAACTATAATGTGTAATGGGAATTCCTACTGCACTGGCAGAACCTTGAGACTCACTTTATGCTGCTGAACATCAATGATATCAGCATTTACATCATTTTAAGATCATGGGTACTATAAATTAGAAGGTTAAAAATACAGGTTGATCGAAACTACCATCATACCTGAGACACTGGCATTTGATTGTATTTTTTGTAGGATCACTGGAAATACGACCCTTTTGATGCCTATAAAGATGATGATGGAAACATATATGCGAGAGGTTCCCAGGTATGAATGTTTTAATTCGGGATAAAAAACAGGTCTGCAAAGTAGTTTGTTGATTGTATCAAGAAAAGAATGACAGACCCTAAGTTTGCTAGAAACGTTTACAAAGTACAATGTCATGCTCAGGTCTGTGTACAAACGTTGTCATGTTAATAATAATGTAAGTTCTACACATCAGATGATTTTGTTTGAGTAATGAAACTGTAGGATGTTGTAGAGTGTTTCAAGCCAGTCTTTGTAGATGATAATGTTTTTCTTTATAAAGGTATCTACTTGACTGGATTTTCTTGTACCAATACTTTTTACTTTTTAACACATGTTAGTGAATTGACAACTGCAGTAAAACCTCAGAAAACAAGTATCACCTTCCATGAGGTGAGGAAGGCCAGTTATTTATTGCCTGAGATGAAAGGGAAGTTTTTATTATAAAATCATGTTATACAATTAACTATGTACTAACAACCCATTTATGTCTAAACAAAGCCGAAACAAAGTTCAGTGGGTAAAAAAATTGCAGCACAGCCACTCTAATTCCTGAATTGCAAGCCTGGATAATTCAGAGAAAGGTAGTGAGTGACCTGACTGAGGTAGAACTTCTAATGTCAATACGCTCTCATCAGGGCTTCAGACCTGAGGCCCATGCCTTTAAGAGTGGCATGCTGCCATATAAAACAAATTGTTCCCCCCTCCCTGAAAACAGCAGTTTGAACCAAAATGGTTAATTAAAAAACATTTGGGCAATCAGTATTTTATAATGTTTAATATGATTTTATAATAAAAAAATCAAATGGCAAACTCTCTTTAATACTCATTCAGCTGAACTGTTTCAATATGTCAACGTGTCTCTTGTAGGACATGAAATGTGTTGGAATACAGTAAGTTGATTTACCTTTGCACCATCCGATTGTCTTATTTGTGGAAAGAGACACCAGCATGCGGCTGAAAAGAAGATGCGGCACAAACAACTGCCACTGTCCTACCGTTTCATCTGCTCTGGTTGTGACTGTCACTCAAAAATTGGCCTGTACAGCCATAGGGGATGCTGCAGAAGTTCCAGATGCTGACAACGGGGCACAGCAGTATATATATATATATATATGTATATATATATATATGTATATATATATATTACAGAATTCAGAATGCATAGTAGGCAGAGCGTAGTCTCGAGAGACGATATATATATATATTACAGAATTCAGAATGCATAGTAGGCAGAGCGAAGTCTCAAGAGACGATGCTGCTGTGCCCCTCTTCTTCTCAGCCGCATGCTGGTGTCTCTTTCCATATATATATAATTGTTGAACCGATATAGATATACATACATAAATATATATATACAGGTATACTTGTATATATATATATATATATATATAACAAATTACTTGCCATAAACTGATAAGCTATTTATTATAATTATAGTGTCATGTTACAAGATCAAGCAGCTTTGCAAAAACCATCCTTCAAGGCACTGTGCCAGTATGAAGAAATAGAGGCAGACAGAGGTAGAAGTTCGAAGACAACATTCAGAAGTGGACTGATTTTGCCTTCAGCACCTTGAAGAAGGCAGCAGGGAATCAACAGAGATAGCGGGAGTTGTCAGGAAATCATCAGTGGTGCCCCAAAAAACACATGGTTACAAGACAGAAGAAGAAGCAATTTATTGTGATCATAAACACTCACAGAAATTGTTGAACCGATATAGATAAATATATATATACAAGTATACCTGTATATATATATTTATCTATATCGGTTCAACAATTTCTGTGAGTGTTTATGATCACAATAAATTGCTTCTTCTTCTGTCTTGTAACCATGTGTTTTTTTGGGCACCACTGATGATTTCCTGACAACTCCCGCTATCTCTGTTGATTCCCTGCTGCCTTCTTCAAGGTGCTGAAGGCAAAATCAGTCCACTTCTGAATGTTGTCTTCGAACTTCTACCTCTGTCTGCCTCTATTTCTTCATACTGGCACAGTGCCTTGAAGGATGGTTTTTGCAAAGCTGCTTGATCTTGTAACATGACACTATAATTATAATAAATAGCTTATCAGTTTATGGCAAGTAATTTGTTACATAATTATTCATGTAGAATTATATCTGGTAGAATTATATTTATTGAAGATGATGTACTTAGTAGTCATAAAAGTAGACACAAGAAACTAAAAACATAGTTCATTAGCAAAAGGTTTAATACATGAAAAGCAGGAAAGATAACTGTATAGCACCATGGAAACCCAAGAACATTTTTCATTAGCAAGAAGCTTATGCCACAATAAAATATAGTTGTGTTTCTGGTAACATTGATTTTTAAAATAGGGTACTAGGTAGGAAAAACATTTTTGTGAAAAAAATAGTGTAGGCAGACCTATTGTAATATTTTATTTACGTCAGTCTAACAAAATTTCCGGCAGTCTATAAAAGGGCAAATGTTATAACTTGCACTGCTTGGGTTAATATGAAATGGACACATTTGAATGAAACTGGGAGGTACTGTTATATGTATCTTAATGTGATAAAGAAAACACTGTTGTTATACAATTTTTTTTAAATTAATTGAACATGAAATATCAAGAGAAACTATGGCTTCTAGTTAAACCATACAACCCACCATGTACTTTAATAGGAGCAAAACAAGGTGTAACACATTGCACATTTAAATGGTCTTTCATCAATGTGAGTTACATAATAAGGAATTGTACATTTAAATGGACTTTCATCAATGTGAGTTACAATTACAGTCGAACAAAAGCAACCGAATCCAATCCGTCATACCTTTTAAAATAAAATCACATTAGAAGCTGTAGTGTGCATCATTTATAAACACTAAAATAAAATCAAGCCTATGGCTATCTACTAGTATTATGGGCATGTTGAATGATCGTTGTAAGTCTTGCTGGGATATAATATAATGTTAAAAGAAAAGTTTTTGGTCAGAGGCAAGGGTCGAGAGTCGGCATCATAAAATATTTTTTTCTTTTGGAAAAATGCATAGGGTCGCATGGAAATACTAGGGATGGTCAGGTTACCAGAAACACAGGTATTATTTTGTTTGGCCTTAGTTCACGGAGAATAGCTGTATAACATATATTAACAGCATGGACAACCAAACCAAGAACATCGTTCATTAGAAAGAAATTTAGTACAGGAAAGATAACCTCATAAAAAGTGGAAAACTAAAAACATTGTTCATTAGCAAGAAGTTTAGTTTGGGAAAGATAACAGTGTGCATTTTATTGTAGGTACATAGAAGCGATCCGTCGACTCCGGGAAAATGGAAAATCCTTCCCCAGGACTATACATCTTTCATTCGTGCCAGGTAAATTTCATTTAAAGGGAATAAAAACCCTTATTGCTCGAATTCATATAGGTATGCTGTGATACTGTATGTGACACAGAGCTGGGACGTAACGAAGTACAAGTACTTCACTACTGTACTTGAGTAGAAAAGTTTACTTTTCGTGAGTAACGAAGTACATTTTTTTAGGAGTACTTTTACTTGTAACAAAGTACAAATGTGTGTACTTTTCATAAATGTAACGAAGTATCCATAATTTATGCGTTACAAATTCTGCCTGTGAGTGCAGCCTGTGAGAGATTGTTTAGTGCTGCTGCGAGCCTGCATAGGTGATGTAGAATTTGAGAACCAGCTGATGCTCGAGCTCAATAAGGCGTTTGTTTGAGGAGCCAGCCTGTCACTGTATCCTGCTGAGGATCCTGTCCTATTCAATAAAGTGTTTGTTTTGCACAATACTGAATTTACTTGTTTGTTTGCAGTGGGTGACCATGTCAAAAGTTTTTTTTTATAGAAAAGTACTTTTGCATTTACTTCAAGTACATTTGTTTACTTTTTACTTCAAGTACATTTTTCAAAAAGTTCTTTTACTCTTACTTGAGTAGCTTTTTCCACAGTTACTTGTACTTTTACTCAAGTACAAAATAAATGTACTTGTTACAGCTCTGATGTGACACCATGTAGTTTGAGATCTGAGACTATAGATACCTTTCGTAAAAAAATGAAGACTTATAGACTTATCTGTTTGAAATTGCATTCCACCCTAACCTTCGGCGGTCCCTTACTCTAATGACGACTCTTGCTTGTCCATGTTAACAATTTTACTGTGAGTATGTGCTCAGATTCCTGGGGATTTAGGCATTATAGAAGTTTGTCATTATTATTTTTATTATGTTGTGCATCACTGCACAGTTTGGGAAATGTTATGATACAGGACATTATTGCACAGTTTGGGATGTGCTGTGATACTTTCCATTACTACATGTACTTAGGGATGTGCTATAATATTGTACATTACCATATTTGACCGCAGTACCGCTCACACCAGCATTACCACCCACCAACATTTCCCCCAAAAGTTGGTTAACAGCCGACCAGCCCCACCTGCTTGCAGTTGCATTACCGCCCTCCCCCATCTCAGCCATATATATATATATATACATACAGAAACACATTTGTTATCAAGATATAGATGATTAACTTGCAGAAATGCAACAAAACGTCATGTAATCCCCATTTAGTTACCTCTGGTATTAACAGGGTATCATAAATTACCCTGCTGGTAACTAATTTCTTGGTGGCTGAATGTTCATATATATCCTGTAAAATAAATGTAGTAATATATGTAAGCTACTACATAAAACAAAAATTAGGTGACTTGACCAGTTTTCTTTTTTACACCTCTAACAGTTAATTACATCTGGCTGCTATGGATTACCATACAAGACTAGCTGGTGAAAGGTTTCTGCTCAAACTGTGCTGTTTATATATAGACACTCATTGAGAGATTATTGGACATTCACATTCCCACGCTGGTGCTCTGGCTAGCAGATGTAAACACCTGGTGCCTGGCCAGACTTTGACACTAGTAATTAACACAATATAACTTATTGGATGTCACAAAACATGCATCCATTTGATGTGTTTACCAAGCACATTGACAATCGGCAGAAATTACAGTGTAGCAACCACTTCCTGTGTGGTTTTGTGTTCCCAGGTACTGGGCTGCACGTGTTGTAGGCTGCAAAACCGTTGTAGGAAGCCCAGCACTTTGGACACAGGAAGTTGGGTTAAACAGTCAATTTGTTTTGACCATCCACATTAACCTAAAAGTGGGTGGCCAAAACACCTTAAATTTTTGAGCTGGGTCCTGGGCACAGTGCTTCTGTGGACGTCAGTCAACCGGATTTAACATGTGTAGTTAGAATAGTGTTGGAAACCAGGTATGGCGGATATTGTAGATGTCAAATCAACTTCAATGTGACAACAGCAGTTAATGACTGAATAACTATTTATACATCCGTTGTTTATATATCATCTGTTATTCTTCGAATTCCTACTAAACATCTTCTTCAGTTCAGCATGCCTCTGAGACATTTTCAACTTGCTCCCTGATGATTGCAATTTCAGTTTTTTCAATGCGTCTGTCAGTGTCCATGATCTTTGTTTTCTTCACATTAAGTAACACGTCTTTTTTCTCACAGTGTTCTTTTACAGACATGATTAGGTTTCTTAGGCCGATTGTTGTAGTGGACAGGAGTGTGTTATCGTCTGCATATCGTAGGTCTCTTGTTCTATGTCCATGGATATTCACTTCATCGTACCTTGTACTTCTGTCATCTATTTCTATATCTCTCATTATGTCTTCTTTGTAGAGGTTGAATAGGTATGGAGATAAAATACATCCTTGTCTTACTCTACCCACTAAAAACGTTTCTGCAGTTGTATTTTTCAGCCTGACCACTGCTTGTTGGTTGCTGTAAAGTGATTTCAAGAGGGCGATTATCTCTGGGTGGAAGTTCATGTCATTGAGTGTTTTCCACATCATCTGAGCCTTTGAATAGTCGATGAAGCATATTCTTAGATCGTTATTGATCTCTCTGAATTTCTGAATCAACAGTCTCGGATTATATATGTGGTCCATTGTGCCTCTGTTTTTGTGTGTTTTACGTGTACTGCTTACTTCCGTTTCCATTTTATCTTGCATTCTTTTCATTATGATTTTCAGCAATATTTTATTTGCATGGCTAATGAGTGATATGGTTCTGTAGTTGGAGCTTAGCTGTAGGTCTCCTTTCTTTGGTAATGGGATGTATATTGATTTCTTCCAATTGTCATGCAATTTTTCACTCTTCTATATTTTCGTACATAGTGCATGGTATATGTCTATTCCTGCTTCTTCCGCTGCTTTAATAATTTCTGCCTGTATGTTGTCGCACCCAAAGCTTTTCCCATCTTTTAGACTTTTAATGACTCATTTCACCTCATCTCTTAATGGTTCAAGATCGTCCTTGTCTTGGTCTTCATTTCCCATATCAGGGGGTCATTGTTATCTCCATCTCTTGCATACATATTTTCAAAATTTTCTTTCCATCTTTTGGCTTCTGCATCAGTCAGTCTTCCCATTTTTAGTCCTTTGGCTGAAGGTCCAAGGGACTATTGCCATCACTCTGCATCCGCCATCCGCCGTTAGCTGCCATATCTCAGAAACCGTTCAGCAACTTTTTCTCAAATTTTGTATAGACATCTTATGATACTGCCACTACGCATGAGAAATCTGTATTTGATTGAGTCATTTTAAGGGCTCCCTAGGGCCTCCAAGGACCCCAAAACTGGTTAAAATGTAACCTTTTGCCTATTTTTTCAAAAACTGTTCAGCAACTTTTTTTAGTCCTTTGGGCCGAAAGTCCAACATACTAATGCCATCATTCTGCATCCGCCGTCCACTGTGCGCCGTTAGCGGCCATATCTCAGAAACCGTTCAGCAACTTTATTTCTAATTTTGCATAGACATATCTTAGGCTACTGCCACTGTGCACGAGAAATCTGTATTTGATTGAATCATTCTAAGGGCTCCCTAGGGCCTCCACAGACCCCAAAACTGGTAAAAATGTAACATTTTGTTTATTTTTTCAAAAACTGTTCAGCAACTTTTTCTCTAATTTTGCATATACATTTCATGTGGTAGTGTCACTGTACACAAGAAATCTGTATTTGATTTAATCATTCTAAGGGCACCGTAGGGCCCCCAATAGGCAAAATTTCCCTGCTATTTCTCTACCGCTATCAAACTGAATGCCTCCATGTGGGCTGTAAGTATAATGTGTAATAGGAATCCATTATCAATACCACATGCCTTTTTGAGTTTTTTTATTTGCATTACCCCCGGGTAGTACCTCATCTTGCATGAATGGTCTGTTTATGTGTTCGTTTGACTGGGAAATCTTTCTTGGATCAAAAGGTATCTCACTAGCTGCAGTTTCACTTTTAGGTTTTTCACCGAGTTCTTCACAGTGGTTCATAAACTTATCCAGTGAAATATTTCCACATTGTTCACTGCTGTTACTTGCTTTATTAAGTATATCCCAGTATTCTGCAGGCTTGCTATGTTTTAGGTTGCGCAAGTTTTCATTTAACTGTTTATGGTAGCATTTTGATATTTGTTTTATAAAGCATTCATACCCTCTAGTCAATTCTCTTAATCTCTGCATTAGCTTCGTAATTTAAAATTTTCTTTAGTCTACCTTTTGCTCTCAAATAATCTGTCCTCTTAGTTTTACACATAAAGACATAATCTGGCATACCTTGCTAAGTCTTTGTAGCAGCACATTTGTACTTCCAGTGTATCGTTGCAACATAACATACATACTGCGTGCCACATTTGAATGTCATGCATGTAATATTTCCACGTAATCCATTTGCATATATAATATAAAACTTCAACAGCCGTTTTCTTTATTTTCACTTTTTGACCCCTACCATGTTCAGTGGTCCATAACTTCGCCAATTTTTGTAGCAGTCATAATTTTTGAAACTGTGTAAAGCACCCTACCAAACCTTTACAAGGATGTAAAAAAACAATGTTACAGTTTTTCCGACTTATCACTCATTTGGTCAGCCGGGGTCACATATAGACGTATTAGTCCAAAGGACTTTTAAACATGATTTTTTTACTGTACATTCCCAATACATACTCCATTTGCCCAGTGAACTCAGAACAAATTAATACAGCACTGTATTTGTATGGCACTACTTCGAACATTGGAAACTTCAATTGGACATGCCATTTTGGCCGTTTTTGGCACCTTTTTGCTAATTTCATATATAATGTAAAACTTCAACAGCCGTTTTCTTCATTTTCACTTTTTGACCCTACCATGTTCAATGATCCATGACTTTGTAGCAGTCATAATTTTTGAAACCGTGTAAAGCACCCTACCCAACCTTTACAAGAATGTAAGAAAACAATGTTACAATTTGTCTGACTTATCACTCACTCATTTGGTCAGCTGGGGTCACATATCGGCATATTAGTCTAAAGGACTTCAGGGCCTCTTGGCCCATTTTTAACAAATATTTTTAAATTTTTTATCATGGACATTTTAAATCATATATGTAGCTATTTATTTATATATTTAATTTATTTATATATCTGTTAATTTTATTTCTACAAAAGAACTAAGATGGTACAAGCGAAACAAATGCAAACCATATCACGTCTGCCACGCAAAAGTGCACATAATAATTATAATAATAATTTATTTATTTGCAATCGTGATATTGAATAAAATACATGAAACATGATAAAATGTTCATTTGCTAAAACTAGTACATTTTATCAGAAAATAAATTAAATGTAAAAACATTCTAAAAATATATCCACACATACGTGATTTATATATGTACATATACAAACATGCTTAAATATATACACGTACCCAAATGCATATGCACACATAAATATAAGCACATGCATGCATAAATACATACATTGATATATATATATATATATTATATATACTATATATATATATTTATACAACTATATATATATATATATATATATATATATGAATGTGTATTTATGCATTGTGGCATTTAGTGAATATTTCTACATCTTCTGTGTGTACACCTTCTCTAAGGGTGTGCAAAATTTCATGAAGATTGGAGCATTGTAAATAAATGGTTGCTATGGTTATGATTGGAGGATGTCATTTTTTCAATGCGAATTTTTAAAAACTGATTATTTCGGAACTAATTCCATGAATGTATGCACTTAAAATTAAATATCTTCACATACGAATTAGATACAGTGTTCATCTTGGTATAATTTTAAAGCTATGAAAGTCCTTTATTATATGAATCAGTAATAATATGATCCATTTAAATTGTCCATTTAAATCGAAGAGCCTGGTTTTGGCATGCCGCATCACATATATATTCATATATATACATACCCAAATGATTCAGCATACATAAATGTAAGCTCATACATGCATGCATAAATACCTACATTCGTATATATTTTATATATATGTTTTATATAAATACCGGTATTCACTAAATGCCACCATCTTGACTACAAGGTTACATATGCTCAGAGTTCATCGCAAGCACAGGTGGCTGAAAACACAAGGATCACGTTAACGATATCTTAGCGCTGTGCTGCCTTACATTTAAAGACAATTAGAGCATTTATATTATACATTGATACATGTAAACACTACAAAATGAATATGAGGAAGGAGATTAAGACAATCAAGGGGTCCTTGAATGAAGTGATGATCTGGATTCTTGGTTATTTATGTTTAGTATATTTACCTCTCAAGAAACTTGTTTTGTTTTTTCTTCTGTATAATTTGTGTTCTTGAGAAGAACTGGCATAAGAGAAAGATCAAGGAGGCCATTAACATCTACAGGGGGAAGCCTTCACTGAACAGAGACATTAGCCAGGAGCTCCCACCAGTCATGCTCCAGCTTTTGTCACATGATGCAGGTCATGTGACTGAATTTACAGTCATGTCACATGATGCAGGTCATGTGACATTACTAAGTTCAGTCTGCTGAAGAAAGCCGTGAGATGCGGCCAAAATTATACAAAAAAGTTTCTTGAGGTAAATATACTAAACAAAAATTGAAGAGTCATCTTAGAGATGATGATGGTGTCAGGTCCACTTATGTGCTCTGCCTCCGCAAGCTCGTCCCTGCCTTCCCCACGCCCCTTGACAACTGCTGCTTGCTGGTCCCG
Source organism: Escarpia spicata (assembly GCA_963995525.1). Taxonomy (NCBI): domain Eukaryota; kingdom Metazoa; phylum Annelida; class Polychaeta; order Sabellida; family Siboglinidae; genus Escarpia; species Escarpia spicata. The sequence continues at coordinate 34,769,451 of OZ023205.1, forward strand.
TCTTGCAGTGGCAGTGGCATCGATTCTGTGGCACTTCCACAAAGTCAAATGCTTGCTGCGCTTTGCTCTAAGGGCAGCAGTGACTCATGTGTAGTGCTCTTCGTTGTCACTCTCATCCGCATCAGCTGGGGCGTCGACTGGCTCGGTGACAGAGACCTCAGCAGTGGTGCATGGCTCCACCCAGTGGGACTAAGATATGTAAAGACCTACACAGTATTACTCTAATGCCGACTACGTCTTGTGTTATCATCATTAAGTTTACTGGGCATATTCTGCAAGAATTGCTTATCATTATTATACTTACTATAAAGGACATGTAAACCTAACAGACGGTCACTGTAACTGACACTGACAGAGACACTGTCAACAAAGCACACTGACTTACCAACATCTCCGTCATCCTCATGCTTCAACCCAGGGGAGTACCTACACAACGGATGCTGCTAATACTTGAGGCCAGTTAGGTAAAAGATTGCCCAAATTACTGGTGCTACAGTATTCACATCACCCAAGTTTATGTTGTTTATGTCAGAGCGGCTTTGATTGTAATGCATTACTTACTGCCCATGTTTGCATAACCACCCCCAATATGAGAATATCTCGAGCTAATCATCCATGGCCGATAACATTGTCAAATATGGTACTAGAGTTTGGGTGTATACTGTGATGCTGTAAATTACTACTCAGTTTGGGTGTGTGTTCTGATACTGTACATTACTACAGTTTGGGATATATAGCAATACTGTATGTTGGGAGTGTAATGTGATGTACATTACTATTTTGTTTTCTATTGTTGCAGATGAAGAGATTGGAGGGCATATGGGAATGGAGATTCTTATCAACATGCCTGAATTTAAAAACCTCAATGTAGCATTTGCTCTTGATGAAGGTTTGTTAACATGCTTTAAAGTTTACAAAGGAAGTGAACTTTTAGTGATTTAATCTCTAATAATTAAACAAATCAAGCCTTATTTGGTATCTCGATTTGGTTGGCTTACACATGGCCAACATAAAAAAATAGGTTTGTCTTCACCTGAACAATTGCCTTGTGAACTTCTGATGTCACAAATTAGAACCATAAGTATAACCACTAGTGAATTGCGCGGGCCTGGTTTTGAGCCCAAGCCTGGCTCGCAGCCATCAGAACTGGGCCTGTATTAAATTTCACGGGCTGGGCCTGCGTCTATATTTTGTGGGCATGGCTATGGGCTAAAAATATTAAACCTTGGGCCTGGACCATATGTGTTTAGCCTATGCCTGGTCTTGGCCTGCACCATATAACATTAGTTTTTACCCACACCTCTCCGTAGCCAGTATGCCCTTTCAACACAAAATCTTGGTGTTATCTTCAATTTAAATTTCAGTTGGCATATTTTTCATACCTGTCGTTATTGTTATTATCACATTCGTGATTGACATATTCATCGGTATTTACCTCTTTCTGTTGCAAAAACTACTGCAACTGCACATGTTACCAGTAGACTTCACATTTACAATTCACTTTTTTAAATACAAATACGAATGTATTTATTTCAGGCAAAAAAACCCATATACAACTGATACATACAAATAAAAATACATTGCTTTTTAAAAGATGATAACTTAGACACATAAATAGATAAAAATTAAATAGAACATCAACCTGCATAGATGCGCACCATGCTAAATCAAAGCGGCCGTTCAATGACGTCACCAATGGTTGCTAAGTGTTGTAACAAATTGTGCAGAAAATGTACAGAAAAACAGTACCAAAAGGGGCATTGAAGAGGGTGACTATTTGAAAAGCAGGACACTCTTTTTTTAGAATATATTGAATTCTGATTGAAAAAAAAGGTTCATTTCACTTAGTCTTTAAAACATGGAAAGACAACATGTCTGATCATCTCAAAGCAGTGTTTGGTGATGAAGAACTTGTGAAAGGAAACATGGGGCAACTTGTGCAGGTGCATGTACCTGTCATCAATGCCAAACGTAATTTCAAACTCGCTAACAGATCTGCATGTGAAAGATGAAACATGCTCTGACATCCATTCAACATGGAGGTGCAATATCCTTAGCAGACGGTATGTAAGTTAGCAAGTTTGGAGTTCGTTATTAACTCCACCGTCTTCCATGATGTGGTTGAATATCTTTCCTTGTCCACGTTCTCATCTTATTTGGACATGTTGTATCCGAGTCTGGATGATGTGTCCATCAGGGGTTGAGAGCATTGTTGATTTCCCATCCACCCATTTATGTGAACACAGATTCTCGGCATTGTTCATCACAAAGACCAACTTCAAGCCCGACTCTATCACGGATGATCTCTGAATCTGCCTGTCCAAAATTGTTTTCCAAATTGAGTTCCTGATGTTGAAAAGGCTAGTTCATCCCGTTAGTTTAGATTTTTTATTATAAATTTGGCATATCATTTTGTTTATATCATTAATAATATTATGTGTTATTGTGAACTGAGTGTAGAATATTGTTTATTATAGAGTCAATATATTTTATGTTAAAATGATGGGGGTACTCTGATGATCGTCTCAAACCCCAGGAGAGGAAAAAATTGGCAACCACTGATCCAAGGAGTTGGTGCAGCAACAGAGAAAGCCCTATATATTGGTATTGACTCTACGAACATAAAATAAATTACAACTTCATTATCAAAACTGGATAGGGTTTCTTACAGGAGTAAGCAACGAATATAAATATCCTGGTTACTTACATGAAAGTGGCTGGTAGGTAAGGGTACAGATCTTTAAAAGAATAATTATACAATGATACACTATTAAACATGCAGAGATCTCGGAAGTGACACAGAGTGAGAAAACCGTGGACACTAACTCACAACCCTTGCTACACAATTTTGCACACATTGTAGTTTTGTAAAAAATATAATTACAATGGTCATGTTCATAAGTAACAAGGGCGGTCGCAATAGATTTTGCAACGAAAAAGGCAAATACTGATGAATACTGTGTAAATTAATTTACTATACATTTATTTTAAATTCAGTTTTAACCCATAATTTTGCGCTACTCTCATATCAACTATGCAGATCAACATGTACTATACAGTAATGTAATTTCATAGTATTTGACATATTTTTGCCTAAACTTGTTTTCAAACTGAATGATTTTATTCTTTAGGTTTAGCCAGTCCAACTGATGCATTCACTGTGTTTTATGGAGAAAGATCTGCATGGTGTAAGTATGGAGTTACGGTCATTGTGCGGAAAGCAACTTGTTATAAATATTAGATGGCTTGGACTGATAGAATAGGACGTAATACCTACATCTTTTGTAATGTACATGTAATATGTAAAACAACTAAACAACCACATGAACCACGTGTAAACGGAAAATACTGGGAAAAAGGGAAAATGGCCCCTGCTTCATAGACTTGGCATCTTGAAGTAAATGCTGACACAATGATACTTATGTCTACCCTCATGCCAATACCATAGCAATACGAAAATAAATTATTTTAAAATTCTACACTATCATGACTATAGATATATATATGATTGATGTAAACTTCACATTCTCTCCAACCTTCGTCATTTTGGACAAACAACGAATAGATACCTGTATGCAAGGGGTTTAGATGTTTATGTAATGATGCTGTGTGTTTTCTAACATTCGGTAAATATTACTATCATGACTGTCAACTACTGAGGTATCCCATCAGGTGAAAGGCATTTTTGCTAGTTATAGTAATTATACCAATGTATAGCTTGATGTATGTCAAAAGTTACAGTCATTGTTCCACTTGGTGTAAGTAGGCGGTTACAGTGTTTGTGCCACTGATCCATTTGGCGTATGTAATGAGTTTACAGTCTTTGTGCCACTGAATCACTTGGTGTAAGTAAGGACTTACAGTCTGGTGTCACTGATTCACTAGTGAAACATTGCCACAATTGCTGTCAAGGTTACTGCACTTGTTACATCACGTTTTTGAAAATGATGGCATTTTTATTAGAACACAAACACACACACACACACACACACACACACACACACACACACACACACACACACACACACACACACACACACACACACACACACACACACACACACACACACACACACACACACACACACACACACACACATATGCACACATATACAATGATTGTATGAAAGTGACTGTCTGATTATATAAAATATAATATAAAAATATATATAAATACATACATGATTGTAATTAAGACTACAGGCCCCAATTAAGATGTACATGATGCAAGCCATTCTTTTCCATTTGCCATTTGAAGCAGTGCATCACTAATTCAAGGTGTGTTCTAAGACTGTGCCATTTATCTTCATGCAGGGGTGCAGATTTCATGTCCAGGAAAGCCAGGACATGGTTCCAGATTCATTGAAGATAATGCTGCTGAAAAGTTGGTGAGAACCTTTCACATTTGATTAATTTCTATCATTGTTTGATTTTGTAATTCCAATGTTTTGGTTGGTAATAAGAGTACCCAGAAAATAACATGTTACTTCACAAACTACTGCTTATGTGGCCAAACAGTGATATGAATTCTACCATACAACTCGGATTTTCCCTCTGAATGTTCCCTACTAAATCCATTTGTTAAATGAAAATAAAAGGCAATTGTGTGAGCCTATACAGTATACACCAAAACGAGTTAATACAATCGAAACACTCACAACTACAATAATCAATATCACGCCTGTGGTTTACCCAGAATTTATTTTCAAAGTTGGACCTTAGGGCCCCCAAAATTATAAATTTTCAAAAAATGTGCCTGTTTCCTACTGTGGCAGAACCTGGCTGCCAAGTTTTGTGTATTGGTCACTCACTGCCTGAGAACCTGGCCAGCTTGCTCTGCCTACCATTGTCCCAGTGTTGAACAGAACAAATTCTTCAGTGTGGACTGTGACTAATATGTACAGCTTTGACCCATTACACCCCTGCCAGTTAACCCATTCTGCTGCTACAGATGTCACCATTTCTGGGTGCCTGCAGGTTTTAAGCTGTAAGGTTAAAGCATATTTAGGCCGTTTTATCGCAAACCTCGTAATTGGGCTTCAAATTAATAAATTAACAACTATTGTATCTTGTGTACAATTGCTTATCCTTTAAAGGCGACTGTACATGAGAATTGTCTATTTCCTGAAATGCGTCTCATTAGTGCCATGAACCCCATAATTGTCATTGAATATAAAAAAGTTGCGGCCGATTTTATGGTACTCATCTTCCATATTGAGGTTCGCTGGTTACCACACCACATTCGAACTAAGAGAAGCTCTCATCATGTTCTAGGAAAGGAAGTACCGCTTTACACCAACACTTCCAAGTGCCTATGTTTTTTACCAAGAGGCCATACGTTAGTTCTAAAGCTAAACTATCTTGCACAACTTGTGGTGTGATCAGTCAGCTGAACATCTAACTAAAAGAGAGTATGGTGACTCTTCTCATAGCCCAAGATGTTGTTCCCTTCATAAGAGACCTACATAAAATTCATGCTGAATGATGTCTCTAAGTTCACCAAATTGTCAGCGTTACATGCTGTGAAGGAACAACGGTGTTTTTTGCAGCTGATGGTGATGTGGCACATACTTGCCATGGAAGATCCAACCTATATATATTCGCCTAGTCTGGATTGTGATAAATTGTTCAGTGTTGGACGGAGTTGTGAAAGACGATGCTTTGACAGCGATTGTTGAGTTTCTTGACCTGTGAGAAGATTTCAGGATCCCCACGAAGCAACTTTTGGTCTTCTTCCCATTAGTCACAACATATCGCTGTCGAGGGCTTGCATTTCTACAATGGTCATCATTAAAACTAAGGCAAGCAACATTTTGGATCTTGATCTGCAATGTTCTCTAGTTCTCTTCTCTAGCAATGTTCTCTGATAACGTCTCATATCACATAGCTTATCTAGAAGAAGCAAACACATTTATTTCCAGCAACACAGTGAACACTTTTATCATAAAGGGAGGCTTGTGAAGCAAAGGTATAACATTTTATACAGTTTTTGCAAAGTCAGCAAACAGCAGCATCTCATTTTGGAGATGCTGTCATCTTTCTTTCTTAGGATATGGTTGATACATCTCCATCTTGTTTTTCATATTGTTTTGTCTGGTAATTCTGAGCAGTTGGCATTTTGTGTGGAAAGTAGAAAGGTGTTTGAGGTCATATTCTGTCATATGCCAGCATTCTGAGTCGTATAGAAGAGTGGAGAGGACACATCTTTGGTATAATCTCAGCTTTGTTCTTCTAGAATATACTGTTGATCTCCAGACAGGTTTCAGTCTGAAGAAATCACCTCTGGCTTTGTTCATGCAATTCTTGATGTCAACATCAGCCCCTCCATCTTTGCATACTATGCTTCCCATATAGTTGAACGTTTCTGTGGTTTGCAGTTCTTCATGATCGAGATAGATCAATACCGGATTTCTCTGATTTATTCCCATCACCTTGGATTTCTTTTTGTTTATCTGTAGTCCTAATGTTTGGCTGGTGTCCTTGAGTGTGTTTATCTTTTCCTGCATGTCATGTTGCATATGAGACAGGAGTGCTACATCATCAGTGAAGTCGATGTCATCGAGAAATGAGAACATTGTCCATCGCATCTCTCTTGTTGGTCCTTTTGTTGTTTTCTTCATAATCCAGTATATGACAAGGTTGAATAGGACTGCTGACATCACACATCCTTGCTTGACCCCTGATTTTACTTTGAATGCAATACCTGACTGTCCTAAGGTGCATGTATAGTTCTCATATAAAAGCTTGATGAAGTCCACAATATGTAATGGATTTCCATATGCATGTAGTATCCTCCATAGGATGTCTCTGTGAAAGCTATCGAAAGCTTTTTTAAAGTCCACAAAGTTTATACACAGTTCTCTCTGTCATTCTGTGCACTGCTCAATGATGTTTCTGATAGTGAAAATGTGGTCGGTACATCCTCCTCCTTTTCGGAATCCTGCTTGCTCCTTTCTTAGCACCTTGTCTACTTCCACCGACATTTGCTTGATATAATCTTACAGAAGATCTTGCTGGGGACTGACAAGCAAGGTAATGCCTCGCCAGTTGTTAGTTTGTCAGGTCACCTTTCTTGGGATTTTAACGATTGTACCTTTGCACCTGTCCTTGGGAATGTTCTTCTCCTTCCATGTCGTCACAAATAATGGTAACAGATGTCTGGCTGCTAGTTCTGCGTCTGCTTTGAATAATTGTGCATTTAGCTAGTCATGACTGTATAATAAGGTAATATTTTGTTCTTATTCCAGTTCTCATACATGTATATATTTATTATAATATATAAGCTTGCCTAATGTATATTTATATATAATAATTACCTAACGTAAATGGTGCTTACGCAAACTTATTACTTAGACTGGTTTATATCCTAGCTATGATTGTTACTAAAGGTAGCTCTTGTGATATCAGCGTTTTTTATGTCTTAACAGGTGTGTCCTGACTGTTCACATTTATTGTATTACAGTATTACTTGTAATTACATTGATCAAATAAAATGAAAATGTTATTAACTGCCATTACAAAACAATGATTTGTTTTGTTTTAGAGACGAATTATTGAAACATTATTGCAATTCCGAGAACAACAAGAAAACAAGTAAGTACAGTACATAATATATGCAAAACAGTTTAAGTTTGATAGCACACTGTTATCCATATATTACTGAACATTGTACACAACAGTTTGGTCCGAAGGTTATAAAATGGTGTGACTTTGGTGTCTATTGGTTAAAGATGTATTGTCACCTGTAGGTAACAAATATAGAAAATTAATATTCTGGACAACTAGAGAGTGAAATATCTTACAATTTATTGATATCAAATGCATTCTACTGTTCTGTTCATGCCTTGTGTAGACATGGTACTATGTAAATCATGCATATATATACAGTATTTGCCAAGTTTAAATAAAGTGTGGCCAGTGACGTGTGACGACAGCTAGTCAGTCGGTAGTTCAGTTGACGCTGCTTTCATGTACAGGTCATTCAAGGCATTATACTATTTCACGGTTCATTCAGTAGGTGGCACCACCCAAATTAGGTGGCCTTCACCTTGCCCTCGCTGACGCAGCATTACATTTGGTTTCTGTCACTTTATCCACTAGTTAAATTTGGATTTAAGCTGTATTCCTTTCATATATCTTGAGAACAAAAAGCGTGCATAATTCTAAAGTCGAGGCAGCTTTCAACCACCATACAAAGTGTGTCCAAGGGCCTCGGCAGGACTTTAAAAAATGGCGTCTGGTCATAAAAACCTGCGAGACTGGGACATTTTTCTTGGATCAAAAGGTATCTCTTTGGGCCGAAGGTCCAACGGACTATTGCCATCATTCTGCGTCCGCCGTCCGCCGTTAGCTGCCGTATCTCAGAAACTGTTCAGCAACTTTTTTTATAATTTTGCATAGATGCATCCTAGGGTGCAGCACCCTAGGATGCATCTATGCAAAATTATTACTATACTATATATAAGAAATCTGTATTTGATTGAATCATTCTAAGGGCACCTAAGGGGCCCCCAAAGTGCAAAAGTTTTACATTATCTAGTGATGTGGTTTTGAGAAGGGCCTTTGAGACCACCCCCAACAGTAGATTTTGTTTATTGGCCAGAAAGCCAGCAGCATGACTAAACTCTGCAGCCTAGTGCTGTTGTTCCATTGAGACCTTGACTAATCTTTAATTGGTCACAGGGCCCAGGCAGAGTAGACATACTTGACCCCTGTTAGACTGAACTGTTGCCTAAAACTTTTAAACTGTATCTTCAAAACTATTGATTTTCTATAATTGCAAGTTGTGTTTATTTTGATGTTCATTTAATTATTATAAAATGGTGTGACTGTGGTGTTTATTGGTTAAAGATGTATTGTCTGTAGAAGCCTTGTAGGTGACAAACATAGAAAACTAGTATTCTGTCATCTATAGGTGACAAACATAGAAAATTAATATTCTGGACAACTATAGAGTGAAATATCCTACACTTTATTTATATCAAATGCATTCTACTGTTCTGTTTATGCTTGCCATGCCTTGTGTAGACATGGTACTGGGTAAATCAATTGTATCAATATAGACTAATAATTACAGATTCACAATATAGTTGACACCTGAAACAACCAAATGTCAACCATTAGAAGAGTTGATATAGTTCCGCTATACACAAGCAAGAAATCTGCATTTGATTGAATCATTCTAGTGTCATCAGCATATAGTAGAACATACATTTTCTACATCATCATCACTAAGGTTGTTGTAAATTTCACCAGCTGCCATGTCAAGTCCGTTATAATTGTGACAGTGTTCAAAATTATTCAGGTAAATAGCAAATAACAAAGGACACAAGTCTTCTCCTTGCCATACCTCTACTGATACCTGATTTATACATGATTTAGCATTTTTGTATATGTTGTATACAACTTTCAACACATTACCATTAATACCGCATGAAATTATCTTAGACCACAGTGAGGACCTGTCTACTAAATGAAATGCTTTCTTATAATCGATGAAGGCACAATAAACCCTTTTGCATCGAGACAAATACAATTCAACCAATACCCCTCTCTGAACACTGCCTGTTCTTCACCTATTACATTCGCTTTGTTTAGGTATGTGGTCAGTCTGGTGTTCTGAACAATCACTAAGGATTAATGAACACTTGTGCAGAATGTCACCCACTTGGCAGGTTTAATTGATCTATTCAGCAATGGGGACACTGCTTAGGCCTCACTCTGGACATGGTCACTCACAGTGTTGTGTAATGTCTTAGTTGGTGCATTGAGCTAATCTACTTGACCAAGAATCAGTGGTGGCTCTGGTTGTGTATTACACCCAGCTGTGGAGCTAAGATTCTCTGCCTGCTATTGTTTGATGGAAACTGTGACTAATATGTAATTGGTCACTGGCTGTAGCTTGTGTTAACAGACAGCATTAAGCCACTAGACCCATGTTAAACTGGACAGTTGCCTGTAGGTTTTAAACTGTGTTAAACAGTGAGTCTAACTTTTGCTCTCAAATAATCTGTCCTCTTAGTTTTACACATAAAGACATAATCTGGCATAGCTTGATAAGTCTTTGTAGCAGCACATATACAATGGAAATCTCTACAGAGTATGGGGAGTGAGGACCACAAGTTTTTAGTTTTAGTTCAAGATACTTTCCTTTCTCAGCATGTGCCAACCAGGGGTGAGAATGTGTTAGACATAGTTTTGTCCTCACAGAATGAATTAGTTGACAATGTCAAGATATTGTGATGAGCCACTGGGGAGTAGTGATCACAACGAGATACATTTTACCATCAAAATAAAATCAGAAAGGAATAGTAAAAAGCAGTATTGGAGAAATTTCCACAAAGGAAGGTATAAGGACGTGAGGAAATATTTAGCAAAGATAGACTGGAATAACACAGTGAAAAATAAAACTGCAACAGAATGCTGGAATATATTAAAGAGTGAAATTAAGTGCATAGTCAATAAATTTTTACCCTTCAAAAAACAAGGGAAACGGTCCAAAAAGAAACACTTATCGAAAAAAGCCATTAGAAAAATTAAGTATAAACAAATGATGTGGAAGTCATATAGATGTACTGGAAATGATGAAGACTACAACAGTTATAAAGAATCACTTAACCAAGCTACAGCTGAAATTATAAATTCAAAGAGAAGCTATGAACAACAATTAGCTAGTAATATAAAACATGACAGCAAGAGTTTTTATGCATATGTTCGAAGCAAACAGAAAGTTCAAGATAAGGTCGGTCCTCTAGAAGATAGTGCTGGAAATATAATATCAGAGGTATTCGTAATGGCAGAAGACCTGAATGAGTACTTTAGTTCAGTGTTTACCAGGGAAGATATTAGTTCACTGCCAGTACCAGAGGCTAAGTTCAAGGGGGCAGATTCAGACTATTTAAGACAATTAATTGTAACCCCGGAAATGGTAGCTAAGAAAATAAGGGCTATGAAGGATAATAAATCACCTGGAGAGGATGTTATTCCACCCAAATTACTGTTGGAAATTGTAGAACAAATTAGCATACCGCTTGCAACAGTTTTCAACTTGTAATTAGAAGAGGGAGTGGTTCCTTTAGAATGGAAAGAAGCAAACATTATACCGTTATTCAAAAAAGGTTCGAGAAACAAGTCAGAGAACTATTGACCAGTGAGTTTAACATCAGTGATTTGTAAATTATTAGAAAGACTAATTAAAGATCACATGGTGGATTTTCTTGTTAAACAAAACTTGATAAACTCATCTCAACATGGTTTTTTTAAAGCGAGGTCATGCTTAACAAATATGTTATGTTTTTTGGAAGACATCACTAAGTGGATAAATGAGGGATCACCAGTAGATATCGTCTACTTAGATTTTCAAAAAGCTTTCAACAAAGTACCACATCAATTACTGCTTAAACTAAAGGCCCATGGCATAGGAAATGGTATAATAAACTGGATAGAACAATGGCTGATTGACAGAAGACAACGTGTAGTAGTTGATGGGGAGGCTTCAAACTGGAAATCAGTATTGAGTGGGGTACCACAGGGATCAGTATTAGGACCTATGTTATTCTTAATATATATCAACAATTTGGATGATGAAATAACAAGCAAGGTGTTGACATTTGCGGATGATACAAAAGTGTTTAGAAGGATTAAAAGTGATGGAGATAGACAGCATTTACAAGATGATCTTGACAGGTTGATCAAATGGTCTGAAAAGTGGCAAATGTTGTTCAATTTTGGGAAATGTAAATGCCTCCACACAGGACATGGGAACGAAGAGGTAGAATATACAATGGGGGGTATTGTACTAAGTACTACTGTAAAAGAAAAGGACTTAGGGTTAACCATTAGTGCTGATATAAAGGTTTCAGAGCAGTGCGGAATTGCAGCTTCAAAGGGAAATCAAATCCTTGGATTAATTAGGCGAAACATAACGTATAAGGAAAAAGAGCTAATAATACCACTGTACAAAACAATAGTTAGGCCTCATTTAGAATATTGTATTCAAGCATGGAGGCCATATCGCCGGAAGGACATAGATATGCTAGAAAGAGTGCAGAGGAGAGCAACTAAAATGATACCAAAACTGAGGGATCTTAGTTACAAAATACGCCTTAAAAAATGCGGTTTAACAACACTAAAGACCAGGAGATTGAGAGGAGATCAGATAGAAGTGTTTAAAATATTGAAGGGTTATGAAAATATTGATAGAAATATGTTTTTCTCAGTTAAGAAAGATAGAAGGACTAGAGGACATGATCTTGCATTAGCAAAGGAGCAGAGTAGATTGGATATAAGAAAGTTTTCATTTTCACAAAGGACTGTAAATGAATGGAACAGATTACCTGCTGATTGTGTGGGTGCTAGTAGCGTGAATATGTTTTAAAATAAAATCGACACATACCTCAGACGGGCGGAGACACATAGATAAAAGGGTCGGACTCTCGATAAGCCAAAGGGCTTCCTTGTCCACCTGCCACCTAAAGTTAATTCTCTGGGTGGCAATCTTGTTAAATCTTGTTAAATGACATAATGAAAATCAAACATGCTCAATTTAAACATAATAAAAGACTCTGTGAAAAAAATGCTGAAGCCCTTAAAGCTGAAAGACTTGCTTCAAAACTAAGTAGTAATGACTTTAAAAACTTCTGGAAAGATATCAAACAAATGAACAATGCCAAGTTGCCATATTCTAGCAATGTTGGCGGTGCATGTGGTGCTGAAAATGTAAAGAATATGTGGCTTCATCATTACCAGTCTCTACTTAATTCTGTACCTGGCTCTCCAACACATATTAAAAAAATTGACATGTATTGCAGCAATATGCAATTTAATGATCAAATGATGGTTGATGCTAAAGAAGTACAAGAAATAATTCAGGCGATGCCTACAGGAAAAGCTCCTGGTTATGACTGTATAAGTAATGAACATTTTAAGTATGCTAATGAAAAACTGCATGTTTATATGTCAGTGCTATTCAGCAGCTTGTTAATTCATGGGTTTTTACCTGATGCTATGATGGTCACAATAATAGCTCCAATAATTAAAAACAAAGCTGGTGATTTGTCTGATAACAATAACTACAGACCTATTGTGCTTGCAACAATTGCTAGTAAATTATTTGAATCTTTATTATTATCAAGGGCTACCATTTTCTTCACAACGTGTGCCAACCAATTTGGATGTAAAAAGCATCACTCAACTGAGATGCTCATATTTCTATGAAAACAATTTTTTCGGCACTACATAGTGAATGGCTCTTCTGTGTATGTCACTACACTGGATGCCTCCAAGGCCTTCGACAAAGTGAACCATAGCAAGCTATTCACTAAACTAATTGATCGTGGCTGTCCTGCTTACATTGTACACATTCTGTATCACTGGTACAGTACCCAGAAATTCACTGTCAGATGGTGTCAGAGCTTTTCTAGATTTTTTACTGTCTCAAATGGTGTTAAACAAGGTGGAATCCTTTCTCCCCACCTTTTTAATGTGTACATGGATGACTTAAATGTAAATCTTAACAACTTACAAATTGGATGTCTTTATGCAGGCACCATAATGAACCATTTGATGTATGCAGATAATCTCTGTATTTTTTCACCTAGTGTTTCTGGGTTGAGAAAACTAACAGATTGTTGTGCCAAGTATGGCAAAATTTTTAATATTACATATAATGCGATCAAATCATATTGTATGGTTATTGGCAACAAACCTCAGACATGAAAAATAGTCATCCTGTCATTCTCAATAATAGTCCGTTACCTCACACTATTAAATGCAAATATCTGGGTCATATAATTAACAATAATCTTACTGACGATGACGACATTGCCAGACAGAAAAGATCCATATATGCTCAGGCCAGCACTTAGCACGAAAATTTCGCCTTTGCAGCTCTACCATTAAAACTTACCTATTTCTCTCTTACTGTGATGCTATGTACACCTCAAGTCTTTGGTGTAAATTTTAAAAACAGAGTTTGAAAGATATTACCGTTGCCTATAACAACAGTTTTAGAATTTTACACAATTTGTCATCATGCTGTAGTGCAAGTTTTATGTTTGTTACAAACTGTGTTAAATCTTTTAATGAACGTATGCGTTCATCCATATATAGCTTATTATGTCGTCTTGAACGGTCTGAAAATCCACTTTTTGTGAATTATTTTTATACTGATATACATTTTAGAAGTCCTATGTTTAAATATTGGACTATCCAATTGTATACTTAAAGTTGAATGCACAATTTATATATATCTTATTAACCATCTATTTTTATTTCATGTGCATCTATATCTTTGTATTTTAGTTATTTATTACTTTTTTTACTTGTATTGTACATATGGACTTTTGTCTGAAATAAAACATTATTATTATTATTATAAATGTGCTAATGGAACAATTAAACTTTATCGCAATCGATAATCGCAGGAAGGTAGAATTTAGGTTGCTAGAACGGAAAACGCGTACACCAGTGCAGTCATTCCAGCTCGTATGATTTGGCTAAGCAAACAAGCAATTGTGTTTTGAGTCCTGTTATGCTAGCATAGGCTAATCATGATATTAGTATACCACAGCATGGGGTACGTAATTGGCAATATTTTCTGTAATTAGGCCTAGAATAATTGTTATAGAATATGCATCGTGCGAGTAGTTGTCAAGTCATATTTTAGGAGATGTACTATTTTATGAGGTGTACACCTCCTATTTTAGGAGGTGTAAGTTAATAAAAGCGCGAAATGGGTGGGAGGTCTCAAACATGTCCACAAATAGCGAGACATATGTTATGGATGGTTACTTAACTGTATCCTAGGGTATCAGGGTAAGTTTCTTAAACCAGTTAAATACAATTGACCCTCTTTGTTGTTACATTACAAAACAAGTTGAAACTTCACCTTATGGTGAAGTTTCAAGTCGATTTATAATATTTATTGGTTTAAAAAAAAAGTATGAACGCTGATAAGATAGTGCAAACAAATGCCACATCTGACACTGATTGACAGCTAGTCAGTGCACTTTGCACAATAAATTTTTTATTAAATTTTTTTTCAATCAACTCTGCATCTAGTCCAGTTGGCAAAATTTACATTTTATATAAACCGACTGATACAAAGCCTTAGGTATTTATTTTCGTAGTTGCACAAAAACATGATATGCCAGCATTGCAACAAAGCCAAAGTAGACATAAATACAACCAATGACTCAACTATGTTTACAAAATAATTAAATAATTAATTAATCAGTTTATTTTAATATACATAGTAGGCCCATATAACTATCTATGTGGGCTTAATAAACATTAGATAGACATATGTTACAATATGGTATATAGGCGCGCTTAGCCATGCATAAGCCTAGGCTAAGCATGTGGAGGCCAATAAACAAATGTGTATTGCACTGTTATTGCACCTCACTGCATAGCTAGCTGCAGATGAAAACAAGCAAATCGTAGGTCTTTTTAAAAGTCGCCAAACATGCATACATGTAATTTATAACTCAACTTTCTTTACAAGCATGTGTTCCTAAAATGTGTAGCTATTACTCTATATAGTTACATTTGAATTACCATAACCATTAATGTACGAAATAAATCAGTGTTTGTACTTACACGAAATATCCATCTTTAGCATACATACGCGAAGTCGAACCGCAGATGCTACGTAAACCTCTGATTGGATCGCAAAAGCTGTAACGTAGAACTCAATTAACTTTGCAGTTGGCGTACAATCTTGGCGTCAGGTTTGTGCTTATTGCATTAGCTAATGGTGCATATTGTTTGATGGAAACTGTGACTAATCTGTAATAGGTCACTGGCAGAGGCTTGTGTCAACCACAGCACCCACTAGACCCCTGGATAGTTGCATTTACATTCTAAGCTGTGCCAAACAGTGGGCTGTAACTAATGTGTAATAGGAATCCCTACTGCACATGTAGAACCTGACAACATTAAATCAGCAGTAGACATAATTATCAATTCAATATAATGATATGATCTATGATTAAAATAACTTAGGTACAAAATAATATCTAAAGTAAAATAACGTAGGTATACTCGAAAAGATTAAAGCATACTTAGCCAAAAATTATAAGGAATTTTGAAATGTTTTACTATACATTTTGCAGCAATTCTGTCACTCCAGTTATATTAGTATTATGTCGTTACTACTGTTTTTAATTGTCATTACTACTGTTTTTAAATAAAAATGCATGTTATGCATATGTACCTTGTTAACAAATAAAGTTTTATCATAGTTCATCCTGTTTCTTCTTGCCATTCTGGGGGAGGGTGGTAGGGGCAAAAGGAGAACAGATAATGCGTGTGCATTTTCTTAAACAATGTTTTATTATGCTACATGCGAGATTGCAGCTCACCAACTCTCCTGCAAGGTTTCTACAACCACTGGAAATCAGAGTATCGGGATAAAATCTGACAGTATTTTTTAATAACACATTAACTAATATATACAATATTCATGAAATGGTATACTCGAATACTTTATTTCCAGGTGTATCTTCACTGCCATGCATATAGTCTAGAGAGCTGCTAAACATGTCAACACTTTACTTCCATCATAACTCTTAATGATCTGTAACTATGATTCACCAAAAAAACAGTTAATTAATAATTACAAATTCACAATATAGTCCAAAGGACTCAGGGCCTCTTGGCCCATTAAAAAAATGTTTTCACAAAGTAATATAAACCAAATAATGTTCATACTATGACCACGGTTTGTAGACATTTTTTATTTTTTTAGCAATTATTTATTCTGCACAAAAATGAAAATGTGGTAATTATAAATAATGATGTTTGTAAATTTGATTTATCCAGACAAATCGCAATTTGTTTTCACATATATAATTACAGTATATTACCATACAATATATATATATATATATAATGAATAAATTATATATCCATTACATTATATTTGTCTGGATAAATAGAAGTGAGAAACAGTGTTATATATAATTACCATATTTTCATTTTTGTGGTGAATAAATAATTACTAAAAAATGTTTTAAATATTGACAAACAGTGCATCATCACTGATTTAAGTTGTTATGATAAATTGTACAAATGCCCGTTCATATATCAATATTCTAGTGATATTATGAGAGTATGCAACATTACTTTCTGTAGCTGGTTACAATATCTGTTTGCTATGTATGTTTATTGGTGTAGATTATCTCCGATGGGTTGCAGTCTATATAATTATTCTGAAAACGAGCCGAAGCTCAGCGAAAGCCAAAACCTGGTCGACTTGTAGGCCCATTCGCATTCATTGTTTTGAATAAAATTGGATTCATGTGGAACGGTAAGATAACTGCTTGTTCCTCTATAATGACTAGTGTTTGTATTTCATTGGAATATAGCACAATAACTAATTCTGATGCTCGTTTCGACTCAAAAGCTATTCTTGTAAACATGCTCTGAATGCATGAAAAGGGAGTGCTGTTCAATTGGCACTACATCAGAAAATCCTCAGGGCCCCAAGTAGTATATATATGCCAAGTGCACAATATTGCCTATTTTATGTGCTAATCCACCTAACTACATACTCCATAATTAAACTTAACATTTTGATTTGATAGTAATAGTTATAATGAATGTTGGTTACCGGGGGGTAGCTATAAAATTGATTTACTCAATGAACGAGAACAAATGTAATGTGTTCACTTCATGTGATCTCTTCTGTGTTGAAGACTGAAGAACAATCCAAAACTACGACTTGGTGATGTGACCACTGTGAATCTGACTGTACTTGGGGTAAGTTAAATATAACGGCATGATGTGACCACAGTGAATCTGTCTAGTTGGGGTAAGTTAACTATGACGGCGTGATGTGACCACAGTGAATCTGTCTAGTTGGGGTAAGTTAACTATGACGGCGTGATGTGACCACAGTGAATCTGACTGTAGTTGGGGTAAGTTAACTAAGGCGGCGTGGTGCGACCACAGTGAATCTGGCTGTAGTTGGGGTAAGTTAACTATGGCGGTATGATATGACCACAGTTAATCTGTCCGTAGTTGGGGTAAGTTACAGACAGATTAACTGTCTGTAGTTGGGGTAAGGTAATTAAGGTGGTATGATAAAACCATAGTGAATTAAGGTGGTGTGATATGACTACAGTGAATCTGACTGTCGTTGGGATAAGTTAACTATGACGGCGTGATGTGACCACAGTGAATCTGTCTGTAGTTGGGGTAAGGTAACTATGGTGGCGTGATGTGACCACAATGAATCTGACTGTAATTGGGGTAAGTTAAGTATGGCGGTGTGATGTGACCACAGTGAATGTGCCTGTAGTTAGGGTATGTTAAATTTGGCGGCATGATGTGACTGCAGTGAATCTGACTGTAGTTGTGGTAAGTTAAATTGTGACTGTACATAGGCTTGGTTAACTTTGGTGGCGTGATGTGACCACAGTGAATCTGACTGTAGTTGGCGTAAGTTTACTATGGCGGTGTGATGTGACCACAGTGAATCTGATTGTAGTTGGGGTAAGTTAACTATGGCAGCGTGATATGACCACAGTGAATCTGACTTTAGTTGGGAAAAGTTAATTAAGTCGGTGTGATGTTATCATAGTGAATCTGACTGTAGTTGGGGTAAATTAACTAAGGTGGTGTGATACGACCACCGTGAATCTGATTATAGTTGAGGTAAGTTAACTATGGCGGCGTGATGTGACCACAGTGAATCTGACTTCAGTTGGGAAAAGTTAATTAAGTCGGTGTGATGTTACCATAGTGAATCAGACAGTAGTTGGGATAAGTTAACTAAGGTGGTGTGATACGACCACCGTGAATCTGACTGTAGTTGGGGTAAGTTTACTATGGCAGTGTGATGTGACCACAGTGAATCTGACTGTAGTTGGGGTAAGTTTACTATGGCAGTGTGATGTGTCCACAGTGAACCTGACTGTAGTTGGGGTAAGTTACCTAAGGCAGTGTGATGTGACCACAGTGAACCTGACTGTAGTTGGGGTAAGTTTACTATGGCAGTGTGATGTGTCCACAGTGAACCTGACTGTAGTTGGGGTCAGTTACCTAAGGCAGTGTGATGTGACCACAGTGAACCTGACTGTAGTTGGGGTAAGTTTACTATGGCAGTGTGATGTGACCACAGTGAATCTGACTGTAGTTGGGGTAAGTTTACTATGGCAGTGTGATGTGACCACAGTGAATCTGACTGTAGTTGGGGTAAGTTTACTATGGCAGTGTGATGTGTCCACAGTGAACCTGACTGTAGTTGGGGTAAGTTACCTAAGGCAGTGTGATGTGACCACAGTGAACCTGACTGTAGTTGGGGTAAGTTTACTATGGCAGTGTGATGTGTCCACAGTGAATCTGACTGTAGTTGGGGTAAGTTTACTATGGCGGTGTGATATGAGCGCAGTTAATCTGTCTGTAGTTGGGGTAAGTTAATTACGGTGGAATGATATAAGCATAGTAACTCTGACTGTAGTAGGGTCAAGTTAATTAAGGTTATGTGATGTGACCACAGTGAATCTTATTGTAGTTGGGGTAAGTTAATTAAGGCGGTGTGATGTGTCCACAGTGAATCTGACTGTCGTTGGAGTAAGTTAACTATGGCGGTGTGATGTGACCACAGTGAATGTAACTGTAGTTAGGGTATGTTAACTTTGGCGACGAGATGTGACCACAGTGAATCTGACTGTTGTTGGGTAAGTAAATTAAGGCGGTGTGATGTGTCCACAGTGAATCTAACTGTAGTTGGGGTATATTAAATAAGGCGATGTGATGTGACCACAGTGAATCTGACTGTAGTAGGGGTAAGTTTACTATGGCGGTGTGATGTGACCACAGTGAATCTGATTGTAGTTGGGGTAAGTTAAATAAGGCGGTGTGATGTGACCACAATGAATCTGACTGTAGTTGGGGTAAATTACTTAAGGCAGTGTGATGTGACCACAGTGAATCTTTCTGTAGTTGGGATAAGTTAACTAAGGTGGTGTGATATGACCACTGTGAATCTGACTGTCTTTGGGGTCAGTTAACTAAGGCAGCGTGATGTGACCATTGTGAATCTGACTGTAGTTGGGGTAAGTTAACTATGGCAGCGTGATGTGACTAATTGGGTTAAGTTAACTATGGTGGCGTGAGGTGACCACAGTGAATCAGTCTGTATTGAGGGTAAGTTAGCTAAGGCGGCGTGATGTGACCACAGTGAAACTGACTGTAGTTGGGGTAAGTAAACTAAGGTGTTGTGATGTGACCACAGTGAATCTGACGATTGTAGTTGGGGTAAGTTAACTAAGGCGGTGTGATGTGACCACAGTGAATCTGTATGTAGTTGGGGTATCTTAACTAAGACGTTGTGATGTGACCACATTGAATGTCATTGTAGTTGGGGTAAGTTAAGTTAGCTCAAAATCCATTAACAAGATTGCCACCCAGAGAATTAACTCTAGGTGGCAGGTGGACAAGGAAGCCTTTTGGCTTATCAAGAGTTCAACCCTTTTAGCTATGTGTAACCTGCCCTTCTGAGGTATGTGTTGATTTTATTTTTAAACATATTCATGCTACTAGCACCCACACAATCAGCAGATAATCTGTTCCATTCATTTACAGTCCTTTGTGAAAATGAGAACTTTCTTATATCTAATCTACACTGTTCCTTTGCTAATGTAACTTCATGTCCTCTAATCCTTCTATCTTTCTTAACTGAGAAACAAATATTTGTATCAATATTTTCATAACCATTTATTATTTTAAACACTTCTATCTGATCACCTCTCAATCTCCTGGTCTCTAGTGTTGTTAAACCACATTCTGTTAGGCAAATTTTATAACTAAGATCCTTCAGTTTTCGTATAATTTTAGTCGCTCTCCTCTGTACTCTTTCTAGCATATCTAAGTCTACACCAGATCATCAGCATCCAGTGGCCACATCGCATTTCTAACGAGGCACTGTACCACCATTGCCGATGCCAACCCATCAGTGAAGCCACAAGATGTCAAGAGTCTATTCGCGCAAATACTCCATATGCCACTCGATGCACCCACTCAATGAGTGATCAACAACTATTTTGCCATGGACCCAGGTGTCACGACGTATAAGGGTTGACCGTGGATGTTGAACATGGACATGCGACGTATCGATCATACATTGCTTTTTCCCCACCGACATCGACAGTCTGGGCACCCGAGTGTGAACAGTGGCAATATTTCAAACGAAGAAAGCATCATGAATCCACGGAAATTATCTTTTAACTTAGATATGCTAGAAAGAGTACAGAGGAGGGAACAACTGCGATAGTACAGAAGTATAGACAGTTAGTGAGGAAGCTAAAGAAGACGAGAGTCGAACAGGTTATTTTGTCAGGAATTTTGCCAGTAATGGGAGGAAGGGGGGCAACGTATAGAAACTGCAAGAGGATGGCGATCAATGCACTAGCTGAGCAGATGTGTGAAGAAGAGGGGGTGGGATTCACAGATTTATGGGGATACTTTGTTGGGAGGGAAGATATGTACATGAGAGATGGCCTCCATCTTAGTGGAAAGAGGGCAGCAGTTTTCTCAGAGAATCTGCTGCAATCTGTTGACAGTGGGACAGGTTGCATCTATTTAAACTAGATTCGCAGGGGGGACTCACAGAAAAGCCTGAAAATGGAGGCATAGATAAAGACAGCACAAATAAATCAACAAATAACAGTCTGGAAAACTCTTCTGAAGCTGGATATAAATGTGTTTGTTTAAATGCAAGGAGTATAGTAAACAAAAGAAATGAACTAAACATTATGGTAGAAGATATTGACCCTCATATAATAGGTATAACCGAATCTTGGACCACCACCGATATATCAGATGCTGAATTGGGACTGACAGGATATGTAATGTTTAGAAAAGATAGAATAGGAAGAAAGGGAGGTGGAGTTATTTTATATATTAAAGAATCTATTCAGGCTTATGAAATAAAATTAGAAAGAGAAGCAGATTGCGAAGAAGCTGTTTGATGTAACATAGTTACAGGAAACTCAACGTTAACAGTTGGGTTAGTTTATCGAAGTCCAAACATAAGCATAGAAGATGTTCGAAGCAAACAGAAAGTTCAAGATAAGGTCGGTCCTCTAGAAGATAGTGCTGGAAATATGATATCAGAGGGATTCATAATGGCAGAAGACCTGAATGAGTACTTTAGTTCAGTGTTTACCAGGGAAGATATTAGTTCACTGCCAATACCAGAGGCTAAGTTCAAGGGGGCAGATTCAGACTATTTAGGACAATTAATTGTAAACCCGGAAATGGTAGCTAAGAAAATAAGGGCTATGAAGGAAAATAAATCACCTGGAGTGGATGGTATTCCACCCAAACTACTATTGGAAATTGTAGAACAAATTAGCATACCACTTGCAACAGTTTTCAACTTGTCATTAGAAGAGGGAGTGGTTCCTTTAGAATGGAAAGAAGCAAACATTATACCGTTATTCAAAAAAGGTTCGAGAAACAAGTCAGAGAACTATAGACCAGTGAGTTTAACATCAGTGATTTGTAAATTATTAGAAAGACTAATTAAAGATCACATGGTGGATTTTCTTGTTAAACGAAACTTGATAAACCCATCTCAACATGGTTTTTTTAAAGCGAGGTCATGCTTAACAAATATGTTATGTTTTTTGGAAGACATCACTAAGTGGGTAGATGAGGGAACACCAGTAGATATCGTCTACTTAGATTTTCAAAAAGCTTTTGACAAAGTACCACATCAAAGATTACTGCTTAAACTAAAGGCCCATGGCATAGGAAATGGTATAATAAACTGGATAGAACAATGGCTGATTGACAGAAGACAACGTGTAGTAGTTGATGGGGAGGCTTCAAACTGGAAATCGGTATTGAGTGGGGTACCACAGGGATCAGTATTAGGTCCTATATTATTCTTAATATACATCAACGATTTGGATGATGAAATAACAAGCAAGGTGTTGAAATTTGCGGATGATACAAAAGTGTTTAGAAGGATTAAAAGTGATGGAGATAGACAGCATTTACAAGATGATCTTGACAGGTTGATGAAATGGTCAGAAAAATGGCAAATGATGTTCAATTTTGAGAAATGTAAATGCCTCCACATAGGACATGGGAACGAAGAGGTAGAATATACAATGGGGGGTACTGTACTAAGTACTACTGTAAAAGAAAAGGACTTAGGGTTAACCGTTAGTGCTGATATGAAGATTTCAGAGCAGTGCGGAATTGCAGCTTCAAAGGGAAATCAAATCCTTGGATTAATTAGGCGAAACATAACGTATAAGGAAAAAGAGCTAATAATACCGCTGTACAAAACAATAGTTAGGCCTCATTTAGAATATTGTATTCAAGCGTGGAGGCCATATCGCAGGAAGGACATAGCTATGCTAGAAAGAGTGCAGAGGAGAGCAACTAAAATGATACAAAATCTGAGGGATCTTAGTTATGAAATACGCCTAAAAAAAATGCGGTTTAACAACACTAGAGACCAGGAGATTGAGAGGAGATCAGATAGAAGTGTTTAAAATATTGAAGGGTTATGAAAATATTGATAGAAATATGTTTTTCTCAGTTAAGAAAGATAGAAGGACTAGAGGACATGATCTTGCATTAGCAAAGGAGCAGAGTAGATTGGATATAAGAAAGTTTTCATTTTCACAAAGGACTGTAAATGAATGGAACAGATTACCTGCTGATTGTGTGGGTGCTAGTAGCGTGAATATGTTTAAAAATAAAATCGACACATACCTCAGACGGGCGGGATACACATAGATAAAAAGGTCGGACTCTCGAAAAGCCAAGGGCTTCCTTGTCCACCTGCTACCTAGAGTTAATTCTCTGGGTGGCAATCTTGTTAAATCTTGTTAACTTATTTATTTAGATATTTATTATGATTTAGTGCAATTTCTATTATTATTATTATTTTTATTATTACTAGCATTTCTATAGCGCCATATCTCCGGGACCAGCCCGTTCATAGGCGCATTGTAACACATTGTAAGACGTACATGGAAACAAATGTAAAAATATATATGTATAAAGATGCCGGTAAATGTAATAATTATTAAGATTTACAAGATTGTATATATATAGTGTGACTAAAATACATGACATATTTGCACAAATATTAAGATAATTAATTAAAAGAATATATATTATGATATATAAAATTATATTAAAAGATAAATAATAATACATTAATTAAAATACATTATATAATATAAATAAATTAAATGATTAAATACATGTTCATAAAAAGTGTCCTACAGCACAGTTCCTCAGTCGATGTACGCCTGCTTAAATAGATACGTTTTAAGGCAAGTTTTGAATTTATCCAAAGTCTCTATTTGACAAACGTTTATTGGTAGAGCGTTCCAGAGCGTAGGTCCAGACACTTAGAAAGCTCGTCTGCCGTAGCCCTCTAAGTTGTAGTGCGGGACTACAAGCAGATGTAGATCAGCAAATCGGAGGTTGCGGGTGGGCGTATACGGTATTATGAGATCTTGGATATACGCTGGAGCAAGACCATGTAAAGCCATGAAAACAAGGACCAACAGTTTGTACTGGATACGCCAGCGAACTGGAAGCCAATGCAGTTCAACCAGCACAGGTGTTATGTGCTGGTGCTTTCGGTGTCTTGAAATTAGTCTTGCTGCCGAGTTCTGTACCATCTGCAATTTGTTCATAAGTGCCTCGGTGATGCCGTACAGGACCGCGTTACAGTAGTCCAGCCGCGATGTCACCAGGGCGTGGACTAGTGTCTTACATGCATCAGTAGTAAGACAATGTCTTATTTTTGAAATTGCGTAGAGATGGTAGTACGCTGATTTGGACATCTGTGACACGTGTGACGACATTGTTAGTCCAGAGTCGATTGTAATCCCGATGTTGCGGATGGTCGGTGACGGAACAATGTTACATCCGCATACACTAACACACGAAACGTCATGCAGGTGTTTACGATTTGGTGCTGAGATGATAATAACCTCGGTCTTGTTTTCGTTCAGCAGAAGATTGTGGTCTGACATCCACTGCTTCGCTTCTTCTATGCGTCGCTCGATGCGGTCAACCGCAACAGCAGCTTCTCCATCCCGCGTTCCACTCAAGTCAACATACAATTGGGCGTCATCTGCATAAAGATGGTATTGCAGCTTGTGCCTTCTGAAGATAGCACCCAGCACAGACCCCTGTAGGATGCCAGATTCGAGCAATGTTCTATTTGAGTTGTGGCCACTAATGCACACTGACTGAGTCTGGTTCGACAGGTATGACTCCAGCCATTTCAGTGCGATGCCTTCAATGTCTATTCTGCGCAACTGGTTGATTAATATCGAGTGGTCAACAGTATCAAGCAGCACTGCCAGCACACCTTTCCTTTTGTCAAGGGAATGGAGATGGTCATTCTGAATGCGCATCAGTGCTGTCTCAGTGCTGTGATGTTGTCTGTACGCACTTTGGAAGATGTCCATCAAATTGTTGTCGTCTAGATGCTAGCGAAGTTGGACTGCTCCAGTAACTTTGAAACAAATGACAAGTTCGATATAGGCCGGTAGTTGTTCATCGAGTCTGAATCAAGGTTTAGTTTCTTTAATAGAGGTGTGATCACAGCATGTTTGAAGTTGGCCGGCACGGACCCAGACTCGAGCGACATGTTGATGATTGTAGCTAATGTCGGCACAAGAATGTCAATGTTGGTTTTCACGAGTGAGGTAGGAAGTGGATCGAGCGCGCTTGATTTTGTTGGACACCTCCTTACCAAAGAGAGAACGCCGTCTGTGGTGATGCCGTAAAACGCATTGACTGTGCAAGACTGTTCACAATGCACGTACTCAGTGTTGACAGTTTGCAAGCGTCTACTCGCTAACTGGCTTCGAATGTCTAACACTTTGCGTGTGAAATGCACGAGAAAGTCATCTGCCAGTTGTGCTATACCAGACACAGGACTGGGCAGTTTTGGAGTAGTTTTTCTCTTCATCAAGTCATCCATGATCCTGAATAGTGCTTTGTTGTTACGTGCACATTCATAAATTTTTATTGTGTAGAATTTGGCTTTCACAGACTGTATTTGCTGTTTGTAAGTTTCACGCTGTCCAGTGTAGATGTCTCGGTGAATCTGCAGCTTTGTCAGTCTCCATTTCCACTCTGCTTGTCCGAGCTTTCGCTTAACAAGCGATAATTCCATTGTGTGCCAAGGCATGTTGGGGCGCACAGTAATTGACCGTGTGATCAACGGAGCGTGGCTGTCTAACAGTTCTTGCAAGGAAGTGTTATATTGTTGCAACAAGTCTGCAATGTTGTTACACGTGCGTGTTGCCAGGTGTGAAAGTTCAAAATCTGATCTGAAATTCGTGGGATTAATCGCAGCATATTTTCGATAAGAAACCCGCTTCTTTGTTCGGTTCGGCTTTCGTGCTTGGAGCAGGCAGTGTACAGCGTGGTGATCGGTGAGCAGGGATCCCACCGTCACTGATGTCAGAACGCTTCCTGACGATGGTGAAATGACTAGGTCCAAAATATTGCCGATGGTGTGTGTCGGATCACGAACATGTTGCTGCAAGTTGGTGACGTGCAGGAGATCAGAGAAGTCGTTTGAGTCTTTATTTCCGGCCTTTCCGTAGTGGATGTTAAAATCGCCCACGATAATTAGTCCAGTCAACTGTGCTGTGAAAAGTTCCAGGAGATTGGTGAACTCGGCCATAAACGTTTTGATAGAAACACCGCCTCGGCCTGTGGATGGAGGTCTGTAAACAAGTAATAACCTGATAACACTTGATGGTGTAGCAAACACCACCTCGAGGCACTGGAAGGACAATGCTGGCCAGTGTCGCGATAAGATCATGTTGATACACGACTTTTATAAAACACCGATTCCCCCACCTCGTCGGTTGGGCCGAGGTTGGTGGACGAAGTTGTATCCATCCGGGGTCAACTTGCTGGTGTTTGGGATGTCCTTAGGGTCATCTGTCAGCCACGTCTCTGTAAGCGCGATGATGTCAAGATCATGTTCGTGGATATAATCAGTAATGAAATCAGTTTTGTTCCTGACGGATCTTGCATTTAGCAGAGCATGTCAGAGTAATCAAGTTGTCACGTCTAGGTACAGGCTTAGTGGGAGTTGTTGGTCGCGCTGACTAAAGTACACGTATCGGTCATTGTTTGCATGCACCCCCACGACAACCTCGATGGGTGGGCCGATGGAGTGCCACCCCCGCTTCACAAGCAGCTCTCCAGGCAGCATTGTTGAGCCGAATGTGACTGCGACAGTCTTGGGTCATGCTGGACGTGTAAACAATGTTCTCTTTGTCCGGGTTACACATGACCGATCACAAGCTTGTCAATGTCACACAGGTGCAATCGCAAATGTAAAATGTAAGTCGGTTAAAATAGTAAAAAGTCACAAAACACTTGATAACACTATTTAGTCCAGTGTCCTCTTGGTGTATTCATAAACTTGAGTGCTGTAGATTGGCTAGAACTGGTAAAATCCTCAATATATCCAGATAGCATCTGTAGGTGCAGCCACATAGGCGCAGACCAATCACTACTATTAACTTTTTAACAATTATTTTTAACGTTTTTATCATATGGACATTTTAATCATATATTTATCTATTTATTTATAATGTCTGGGAAAATGTTGCTTATGTTGAAACATCTTAAGGAGGATGTAGAGTGAATTGTGTCATAAAACCTGTTTGTTATAAGTTATAACACCACATGACTAGCTTTACTGAATTGTTTATGTTTTTTTACTTTCAGGGAGGTGTCCAAACTAATGTTGTGCCATCAGAATTTACTGCTGGTGAGTATACTTGTCAGATCCATTGTAATTTGGCCATTATCGGCTCTGGACAACGCCATTACTATCCAGTGGCCAGTGGTTTGAGTTGTGAAATGCCAGGCACCGCTGTACAAAGTAATTCGATAGACGACACAGCATAACTTCCAGAAAACCGACGAATCACATACAAAAATATAAAAATTGAATGGCTAATGGATATAAGTGCTAGGAAATAACTTTTCACACTGTTCCTCAGAAGGATTAAACAGTATACAATATTTATAATGTATTTAATATTTCAACTCTTAGCATTCTCATTACATATATATATATATATATATATATATAAAATATTACCTAAGTAAAGGTACTTTATGGTACAGTATATTAATTGGGGAGACAATACAGTTTTTTGGTAAATTAATAAGGAAGTAAAACGTTTGGAGAAAATTACAAAATTTATTTACACATCTAAATCATGAGAGAGTAATCATTACATCACAAATTGATAGGTATTGAAAGTAATTAAAACAAATTATACCCTTAGGCTAAACTAACTTGGACACATTACTATAATAAAAAATAGATAAGCGAGCAAAAAATGAACAACTTAAAACACGTCCCAAAAATGCTTTTTAATCCTTTGGCCGAAGGTCCAAGGGACTATTGCCATCACTCTGCGTCCGCCGTTAGCTGCCGTATCGTTCAGCAACTTTTTCCCTAATTTTTAAGAGACATCTTAGGGCACTGCCACTATGCACGAGAAATCTGTATTTGACTGAATCATTCTAAGGGCTCCCTAGGGCCTCCAAGGACCCCAAAACTGGTAAAAATGTAACATTTTTGTTATTTTTTTCAAAAACTGTTCAGCAACTTTTTCTCTAATTTTGCATGTACATTTCATGTGATAGTGTCATTGTACACAAGAAATCTGTATTTCATTGAATCATTCTAAGGGCACCTAATGACCCCCCCAAAAGGACCCCAAAACTGGTAAATTTTCACCTTTTGCCTATTTTTTTTCAAAAACTCTTAAGTAACTTTTTCTCTAATTTTGCATAGACATTTCATATGGTAGTGCCACTATACACAAGAAATCTGTATTTGATTCAATCATTCTAAGGGCTCCAAATGTCCCCTAAGATACTAAATTTGTTAACTAAATGGTCTACTGTAGCAGCACCTCTAGCAGGCTTCCAGTCCTTTTGTTCAACTAATCCCTTTTCCCACAACATCTGTCACACATCACTGTGGCTGGCTGGTGTTAATAATCTGTAATTGGTCACTGGCAGAGGCTTGGGTCACTGTGGCTGATAGTAGGAAGTGTGACTAATCTGTAATTGGTCACTGGCAGAAGCTTGGGTCAACAAACACATCACTTTGTACCAGAAACAGAGCACTATTCCCCTTCCCAAAACATCTGTCACATGCGGAGTCTGTGTCTTGTATGGATATATATTTTTATGCAGTTGTTTTATATAAGCAGAAAGTTAATTGAAATGAGTTATTCTTAGGCCACAGAAAACTAATTCCCGGTTTCTCATCGATGCACGTATTTGTAAAAATGTGCCACAACATTTTATTTTCTATTATAATTATTCCTCTAAATGCAAGAAGTGGTGCAATACTTGAACAGTAAACATGTAAACATTTTACTTCCATCATAACCCTTAATGATCTGTAACTATGATTCACCAAAAAACATTTGATTAATAATTACCTGCAGAGTTGTTTGATTTATGCCGGGCAGAAACTGTTTCTGCCCAACAGAAACGGCAACAATAGGAAATACATGTCATTGATAGGCAAACGTATTTTTTTTCTAGAAAATGTTAGTTTCTTTCTGTACCTGTCTACGTATGATAACCATTTGTCCGCCATGCTCACAATAAACATCACATGAATGATAAAAGGAAGATCACTGCCACTTGTGGATTATTATTATTTTAAAACTGCTCTGCTACTGCTTGGTGGACAGTAAGCTGCAACTGTCTTTGAGTTTGTTTACATTTTGACAAACCACTATTATGTAGCACTAATTTTTGAATGAATCACATTTTGAGAATGCATGTCATTGTTTGTGGAGTAACTTTTGTATACTTCATTTTCTGCTGCTACAAGTTGCGTTCATCTGAAAGATCATTCAATTACCTATCCAATGATAATACATATGTTGTGGTGTTGGAAATATATAGCTTTGGTATATTGTACACGAGGGTTGTGATAGGAAACTATTGGACATTGCGACAGTCCAGAAAGACAGTATGAAATGTGTCACTCAATATATGAAGTGTGACTTTCAGATACTTCATTTTGTAGTGCTATGGATTATGATAGGCCTCTCCATTTTCTCCCTATATATTTATGTGAAATATATCATTATGTCATTAAAATATTTCAGAACAGGCTAACGCTATGCTGCAACTATCTTTCAGTTTGTTTACATTTTGACAAACTACTATTATATAGCACTAATTTTTGAATTGGCACGACTAATGCTAATATATCCCACTAAATTATCATCCCATTATTCTTACTGACAAAGACCTGTAAGTTAAGTGAGTAACACCTTCGAAGTTCTGACAGCAAGACATTGCCTTCGGTGAAGTTGAGAGTTTGACAAAGGCTTCAAGTTCAAACGGTCTATCACTGTCCAGCTGACCCATTTTTAGTCCTTTGGCCGAAGGTCCAAGGGACTATTGACATCACTCTGCGTCCGCCGTCCGCCGTTAGCTGCCGTATCTCAGAAACCGTTCAGCAATTTTTTCTCAAATTTTGCATAGACGTATCTTAGGGCACTGCCACTATGCACAAGAAATCTGTATTTGATTGAATAATTTTAAGGGCTCCCTAGGACCTCCAAGGACCCCAAAACTGGTAAAAATGTAACATTTGGCCTATTTTTTCAAAAACTGTTCAACTTTTTTTCTAATTTTGCATAGATGTACCTTAGGGTGCTGCCACTATATACAAGAAATCTGTATTTGATTGAATCATTCTAAGGGCACCTAAGGGGCCCCCAAAGTGCAAAAGTTTTACATTATCTAGTGATGTGGTTTTGAGAAGGGCCCTTGAGACCACCCCCAACAGTAGATTTTGTTTATTGTGCCAAAGTCAACACCAAGACTAATTTCTGCTGCCTAGTGCTACTGTTCCATTGAGACCTTGACTACCAGGTAATCTTTAATTGGTCACAGCACCCAGGCAGAGTAGACACCCCCAACAGTAGATTTTGTTTATTGTGCCACATAGTCAACACCAAGACTAATTTCTGCTGCCTAGTGCTACTGTTCCAATGAGACCTTGACTAATCTTTAATTGGTCACAGCTCCCAGGCAGAGTAGACACACCTGACCCCTGTTAGACTGAACAGTTGCCTAACACTTTTTATCTTCAAAACTATTGATTTTCTATAATTGAAAGTTGTGTTTATTTTGATGTTCATTTAATTATTATAAAGTGGTGTGACTGTGGTGTCTATTGGTTAAAGATGTATTGTCTGTAGAAACCTGTAGGTGACAAACATAGAAAATTAATATTCTGGACAACTATAGAGTGAAATATCCTACACTTTATTGATATCAAATGCATTCTACTGTTCTGTTTACGCCATGCCTTGTGTAAACATGGTACTGGGTAAATCAATTGTATCAATATAAACTAATAATTACAGATTCACAATATAGTTGAAAATGAAACAACTAAATGTCAACCATTAGAAGAGTTGACATAGATCCGCTATACACAAGCAATAAATCTGTATTTGATTGAATCATTCTAGTGTCATCAGCATATAGTAGAACACATTTTCTACATCATCATCACTAAGGTTGTTGTAAATTTAACCAGCTGCCATGTCAAGTCCGTTATAATTGTGACTAACAGTGTTCAAAATTATTCAGATAAATAGCAAATAACAAAGGACACAAGTTTTCTCCTTGCCATACTTGCTATACATCACATGAGAAGAAGGCTGACACAGCCTGGCCCTGATTTATACATGATTTAGCATTTTTGTATATGTTGTATACAACTTTCAACACAATACCATTAATACCGCATGAAATTATCTTAGACCACAGGGAGGACCGGTCTACTAAATCAAATACTTTCTTATAATCGATAATAAAGCCTTTTGCGTTGAGACAAATACAATTCAACCAATACCCCTATTTGAACACTGTGTGTTCTTCACCTACTGTATTACATTCGCTTTGTTTAGGTATGTGATCAGTCTGGTGTTCTGAACAATCACTAAGGATTAATGAACACTCATGCAGAATGTCACCCACTTGGCAGGTTTAATTGATCTATTCAGAAATGGGACACTGCTTAGGTCTCACTCTGGACATGGTCACTCACAGTGTTGTGTATTGTCTTAGTTGGTGCATTGACCATGAATCAGTGGTGGCTCTGGTTGTGTATAATTAGCTGTGGAGCTAAGATTCTCTGCCTGCTATTGTTTGATGGAAACTGTAACTAATCTGTAATTGGTCACTTTCAGTAGCTTGTGTCAACAGACAGCATTAAGCCAACAGACCCCTGTTAAACTGGACAGTTGCCTGTAGGTTTTAAACTGTGTCAAACAGTGAGTCTACCTTTTGCTCTCAAATAATCTGTCCTCTTAGTTTTACACATAAATACATAATCTGGCATAACTTGATAAGTTTTTGTAGCAGCACATTTGTACTTTCAGTGTATCATTGCAACATAACACACATACTGTGTGCCACATTTGAATGTCATGCATGTAATATTTCCATGCAATCCATTTGCATATATAATGTAAAACTTCAACAGCCATTTTTCTTCATTTTAACTTTTTGACCCCTACCATGTTCAATGCTCCATAATTTTGGCAATTTTTGTAGCAGTTATAATTTTTGAAACCATGTAAAGCACCCTACCCAACCTTTACAAGGATGTAAGAAAACAATGTTACAATTTTTCCGACTTATCACTCATTTGGTCTGCCGGGGTCACATATAGATGTATTAGTCCAAAGGACTTCAGGGCTACTTGGCCCATTTTTTAAACAATTGCTTGTACCATTATGGTTCATCCGATCCAAACAATCTTGATATCGTTTGAAAGCTTACAATTTCTACTATTCAAATATATATAAATATTTCCTGAAAGTCATTCCTAAAATAAACTATAAACGGACATTCAACGGTGCCGGTTCTGGTGTCTTAGACGCTGCAAATGATGTTGTTTCATTGACACACTTCACCAATCTACCGATTGAGGCACCACTGTCTAATTTCATGGTATAAGGTCCATGCACTTTCAAACGGCTGCTAAAATGATATACGCGAAGTAGGCGTGATGTCACAATCACATATATCAACCAATCAACGCAACACATTTTTATCCGTTTGTTGGCGTACGTTATTGTGACGTCATGCAGACATAGATATATATCGGTTTTGCTGCAATCAAAGCCCATCAGTTTCGTTGCAGTTTAAAAGTGGATGGAGCTTATAACATGAAATCCACACATGGTGAAGTGCGCATGTTTGAACTTATGCAAATGAGGAAAACAGCGCCGCAATCAGAAGTTTATCGTACTTAGTACCCGCTGACAACATCGTTCGGAACCGTATAGAACACCAAAAACGACGCGATTATAGGTCTGTTTACAGGTGTTCTATGATTGGTTACCGGGAAATATAAATGACGCTAGAATAACAAGAAGTGCATCCTTTCAAATGATACCAAATTCTCATGCTATATTAAGACTGTAAAATAAAGGAAAGAACAAGGGGGTCATAGCTTGAAACAATTCAAAGAATGTGCACGTATAAATATTAGAAAGGAAACCTTTTCTATCAGAGTCACACAACTATGGAGTTTTTTAAGAGGGTGTGAACAAGGATCAACCAGCTTGATAATTAAAAGACTAACTGAACAGCACCACTCACTATGGCACTCAGACCTGTTGCATTAAGTAATATCAATAATTCTTACAATTCCATATAATAATATCTGCATGAATGCAGTTCCACTGGATTTTGTACTGAGTCTGAATAGTCATACTTTGCTGAAACCAAACCAAGGTAGTTGATGTATATGTTATCATTAATAATTCACGACAACTGGAGGAGTTAAAGTTCATGAATGTTGTGTGTTTACATTGTTGCATATTTGTCTGAACCATCTACACAAGACGCCTTCTGACCACAGTTTTATGTCCAAAAGGATGTTCAGATATAAGATTACTCATGAACCACTGCAATCATGTTTCTTATCGTGAATCTGCTTCATGTCAGCAGCTCTGCGCCTCATCACAGATTCTGCATCAACAGTCATTACATCATCATAAGTAGAAGCAGATGTCGCTATTGCAGCAGAACCTGAATGCAGTGGTGCGAACCAACCTGAGCATACATCATCCTGTCCTGTCACAAGATACAGGAGGTGGGCACGCATCGTCTCATCGTCATCTGGCAGAAAGTTGTGATTGTAAAGGCCAAAATGTTTCACAGACGCATATTGATGCTTGCATGGCGCACCATTCAGACCAGTGTGACGTGTGCACATCGCCACAGACATGTCAACCATGTAATATCGTACTGCAATCTGTTTGATTCTTCACCTCGAACATAATTTTGTCATCAAGGCGGGTAACATCCTCGATAACGATGATGTTTTCTCCTGGCAAGTACCATTTCGACACAGTTACATTGAACCTGCTATTTGCCAGATCAGTCAGGCGGCATTCATAGTACTCTATCATGTGAGACATCATGAAATCAAGCAACTGGATGAGATTGCTTCCACATAGTTGTTTGTGTTGGGTGTGATAACAACCTGCCCACATCTGTCGTCGGTCATACATGCTGGCAACATACATTAAGAATGATGGGTAGCGAGTACATGTTGCATCACATCGAATGGTGGTGTACATGTCAGTGATGTGTTCATCGGATTCAGCATACACCGTTGCCTTCACCAGACCCAGCAGATAAGGATGTTCCACCTTCATGATCAACTGTTGTGAGTTCCACAAGAATCGCCAATCTGCTTGCAGAAGATGGAATGTGCACAAGAGCAGTGTCGATTCTAGAAACACAGAGGCCAGACTTTGTTTTTAAGTGTCGCAGTCGTCTGTCATGAATACTTGTAGGCCTTGCACACCTCTTCCAAAAAATGCATTTGGAGACAAGAGTTCGGTGTAACGGCGCAAAGCTGCTGTGACTGTCGAACGGGATGATGACATTGTGATGAGAATTCCCAATGGAATGCCTCCAGCAGCACTGTGCATCATGATGGCAAACACTTGACAGTCGAACCAGTCCATGCCAGCAGAAGCGTCAACAAAGACAAGCTCACCACTGCAAGTATGCTTGCAGTGGATGCATCGCATCAGAGGTGTGCAGATGGCAATGATGAGATGGCTGTCAGCTTGTGCCATCTTGCAACATTCCTCAAGTTGCTCACTGTTGTACACTTTGTACTTCTTGATGGCCATATGTACATCGTGCATCATAGCATCACCTGAAGTGGTGCCATACTCCTTGTGGAAGATCCCCATGTACAGGCTGCAATGGAATTGCAATGGACCTGTTTAATCGGACACCATCTCGACTTTTATGGGAAGCATTCAGCCATGCTGCAATTAATGCACGAAGACTATTCGTACACAAATATCCACCACTGTCTATAGCCAGGTACTCATTCATACAGCTTAGTGAACTGAAGCAATATAGAGTAAACAAATTTACCCAAGGTTTGACACTGCCACACGGGATTCGAACCCGCATTCTCTCAGTCAAGAGTCCGGAGCTCTTACATTGCGCTACAGCGCTCCACAAATGTTGTCTATGTTGAATGTTATCTATGACACTGAATTCAAAATATTTTATTTGTAAAATAAAAATAAACAAACACTACTTTACTTCTCCAGTACACGATTTGTTGATCACACATGCGTGCACATACAAGTGTACAAAAAAGTAATGTCTGCAAAAAAATCATCTAGCATCTTTGCTGAACGTCGTTACGCATTTTGGTGGGAAGATTTTAAAAATAGATTATTACGATACATTCAACTTAATTTAAAAGGGTGCACTATGTGAACATACGGAACTTATTTACCTGTTTGCGGGCATGTATAACTTCTTTCCTAATTTCTCAATTCCTTTTGCGATATAAAAGAGCATTTTCGTTGACAGAATATCAGGTCCGGGCAATTAGCTCAATCTGCCGCTTCATAGGTGTAGTCATCTCCTTGCTCCATTTGCAGATCGAGCTTGTGCACATTCAGTGCAGATGATGGTGAATGTCCATGCAGCAACAGTTCCCATAATTTCTGGATTCATGTGACACATCACGGAATTTTAGGGCATCGGTGCAATCAAGCGGATGGTTATGTACATGCTTAAGATGCACAAGCGTTGCTTATGTCGGCATCAGGCAATCTTTCACCTTGGACCTACAGCAAAAATGTATAATATGATACAAGTTACAGTAATACACAAGACTTTGCACAGTGGTAACAATGGTGAATATTTATAATGTGTAATGATTTGTTGGAGGCTTACTGAGATATAAGTATACATGTATTGTCTTGGTGCTTGTGGCCTGAATAACAAAGGTGACATTTCTGGCAGTAATGTAGAAATATTTATAGGAATTTACTCATCAATATATGAATACTTTCATTTTAGGTTATAAAACCATATCCAGGTATACATGTAAGTATGTAATAAAACTAAAAGTTAAAAAACTTAAATAAAATATAAAGAAATTAATATAAATAAGATTTGAAATCACCACTGTACAGTATAAAGTGTTTTTGCGCACTAGTACCACATGGGCCTATTAACAATATTTATAATATTATAAATGATCACTGTCAAAACAAAACTTCACACAAATATTCAGCAATTGCTCCTCAAAATGTTTAATACATTTTGAAACTCCTGGTGAATTAACACAGATTTTACCACATATATAGCTGTAAAAAGAAGTTTCAATGACGATTTTGATGGTTAATACTGTGCTTTTACCTTACCCCAATTTCAATGCATAGCTAAGAAGACTCCGCAATATGTCAGTGAGTTGAGATTATGCTGTTACCCTAGAAAGTGGCTAAACTACAAGAATGTTCTACAACCAGGTCGTCTGATACTGCAAAGTGAGCAAAAGTAACTAGACAATTAGTAGTAAATGTACATGGCAAGCGAAACTTTCTTCAAACCTAACTCACTTGCTGTTCTCAACAAATTACTTCACTGTCACTACTAACTGTGCTGGACAGCCTGTGTTTTTTGATTTTGTGCGCTTTTCGGTCGTGGTGATGCATGGCAATGTGCGGTGCTACTGCCAGCACCGCACATTGCCATAAATTCACCCTGCCACTTTCCGGTCTCGTAACTGCTGTGCGCCAGGTAGTTTTCATGACATTTTCGTACTGCTTGAGCCAAAGTTGAGCTTCCGAAACACGATCTAGTGCAACATGAATTTCAGCTGTGAATGTATGCTTGTCAATACTTTTGAATGAACAGACGTGATAGACATACCCAACAGAGCCTCCGGCAGACCTAGACAAAATAGATGGTTACCTACAAACTTATGCAGTACACATACAGGTGTATTTCAATTATAAATTTCAGCATAGCTGTTAGCAGACCAAGATAAAATAGATGGTTACCTACAAACTTATGCAGTACACATATTTCAATCATAAAATAAATTTGATAACTTATAATAGCTAGTACATTTTGACAACAATAAAAAAAAAATACAACTTAATCTGCACCAATGTCATTAAAAACTCAGCATTGCAATGAAATTGATGAATAATAAAATGTAGTTTTCACCAATAAGCTAAAAAAACCATTGCAACGTACATATTGCAAATATATTTAATCTTGTCTCAAGTCACAAGCAACACAACAATTTCTCTTTTGCACAGTGCTAACCATGGTGAATATTTATAATGTGGCATGATTTGTTTGAGGCTTATTGAGATATAGTATTGTCTTGGTGCTTGTGGCCTTTCATATAAATCAGAAATACTTACAGCCAGATCTGGGTAGTCAAGGATTACAGACCGATGACATCTTTAATGTGTCCCACACTTTTCATGAGAATGGCACACTCGCGCACACACACACAGACACAGACACACACGCACACATTATTATGCTTTCAGAAACAATTAAGCCTTAATATTAAACTTTTTTATATCACAGTTCCACTGCTTTCAGAATAATTCTACATGATTCTACAAATAAATTAGAAAAATAACTGCTCGTAGAATTCACATTAATGTTCGTTGCAGTCCATCCTTTATTTTAATGCAAAACAAGATTAATTTTATTATTTACACTTTATGGAGCTTCCACACAGAGTAGTAGCGCAAGGGCAAGGTCAAGGTCAGTGTGACAAACGCACGTGCACTAAACGTATAAATCACTGATACCTTAATTAATATAAATTATCTTATACAGGATGTTGTGTCAAGCATGTAACATTACACAACGCATCTAATGCAGTCTATTGATTTATATACTTCTCTTCATCTCTTCCAAAATTCTATAAAAATTTAGCATTCGCGAACAGTAATGACAGCAAAACAGCCGATTTGATAGTGTCACGTGGTATCCATCACGCATGCGCAATTATAACCTAAACGGTTGATTGATGGCTAGGGTGAAAATGGATCAAAGTGGGCGGACCGATGAATTTACGGTTTGGGAAAAGAGAATTCGTGTCCCGGTTACTCATCAGCCACTGGAGGGCGCTGCGAAAAATAACTGCATAAAAACGTCAATACACGCGCATTGGAGTGTGCATCTCCCTATTCCCAATATATCTGGTTATATGTGCACTTTCATCACAAAATCCCGAATTTATGTTTCATGACAATTTCAGACAGCATATTTCTCAAAGTTGTCAATGCTGTTGTTATTATCACATTCATGATTTCATATTTGTCAGTATTTGCCTCTTTCTGTAAAGAAACTGCACTAGTTACCAACAGACTTGACTACAGTAATTCTATTTTTCGTAATATTGGTCTTAAATTTAAAGAGAGCCAGTCAGTTCCTCTACCAAGAATTAGCAGGCGTATTAATTTGTAACAGGAAGTTTTGAACATGGGAAAATGGGACATTGACCATCAAGGGTATTGCAGTTAACACAGCCCAACTCGGCCATATTGCCAAGCTTGTTTTGAAACTGGATGTTTTGTTTACTGTTTGAACATACTCCAGGGTTGTACCTTCCAAATAGTGAAGGTTGTTACAGGCTTACTAAACACAATTTGGTGGGCAGTAAACCTTCAACATACTTAATATAGCCTTAAGAACATTGTATTATTTAATAAATGAAAAACTAGGAACATACAGCATCCTTAACATACAGCATCCTTTTAAGGATATCATGAAAGTATGTTTGCAAAATTGTTTATCAAGGGTTGTCACTCTTTCTCTGCAGATTTTCTCACACAATGCCACTTGTTAGGTACCTGCATTGGATTCCTGTCTGATATATCATTTTAAAGATCTCTACTATTACTTAATTATATAAATATGCTGGTTGCTTACATCTGTGAGAAAGCCTAAGAAAGTTTTGATCATATAGTTCTGATTTGCTTTTTGTTCTTAGAGTAATACCAACATGGGAAGAAGGGCTTCTTCCATTGCTGCACCGACTCTTTGGAATTTTCTCCTTCTTAATTAAAATTATTACACAATTCAACTGTCATTTAAAACTTACCTTTATAAGCATGCGTATCCACCTTAGCTCTGGCATATCCATCCATCTGTTAACAACTTTAATACGAGCAAGTCACTGTATCGCCACTTGCTGACTTTCGTTCTGCATAATCCTGCCTCCATTGCCTTCACTGCCTTAACTGGCTACACTGCTTCCACCGCCTTCACTGGCTACACTGCTCTCACCGCCTTCACTAGCTAGATTGACTCCGCTGCCTTCACTGTCTCCACTGCCTTCACTGGCTGGCTACACTGACTCCACTACCTTCACTGGCTACACTGACTCCACTGCCTTCACTGGCTACATTGACTCCACTGTCTTCACTGTCTTTACTGGCTAGACTGACTCCACTGCCTTCACTGCCTCCATTTCCTTTGCTGTCTTCACTGCCTTCATTGGCTACACTGACTCCACTGCATTCACTGGCTGGCTACACTGACTCCACTGCCTTCATTGGCTACACTGACTCCACTGCCTTCACTGGCTACACTGACTCCACTGCCTTGGTTACACTGACTCCGCTGTCTTCACTGGCTAGACTGACTCCACTGTCTTCAGTGACTACACTGACTCCACCGACTCCACTGCCTTCATTGGCTACACTGACTCCACTGCCTTCACTGGCTACACTGACTCCACTGCTTTCATTGGTTAGACTGACTCCGCTGCCTTCACTGGCTAGACTGACTCCACTGTCTTCAGTGACTAAACTGACTCCACTGACTCCACTGCTTTCACTGGCTACATTGACTCCACTGCTTTAACTGACTCCACTGCCTTCACTGGCAGGCTACACTGACTCCACTGCCTACACTGGATACACTAACTCCACTGCATTCACTGGATACACTGACTTCATTGCTTCACTGGCTACAATGACTCCACTGACTTCACTGGCTACACTGATGCCACCACATGCACTGCCTTTGCCTTCACTGGCTACACTGCTATACTATCTCCAGACTCCACCAGCTCCACCACCTCTAATAATAATAATAATAATAATCTTTATTGCTCGAAGGAATTATGTTTTCTATCAGAGCTAAACTTGAATGAGCAAACATTAAGCAAAGAAAACATACCATATACATAAACGCATCACAGATAGTATGACTGGTGTCACAAAGCATTATTGGCAAGATTGAAAACTATATGCAGAACATATTATTGATATATTTACTACCTGCTCCACTGCCTCTACTTATTTAACCAGCTCCACTTCCTTTATTGACTCCACCAGCACCAATGTCTCTATTAACTTCACCAGATTCACCTAATTTACTGACTCCACTCCACTGCCTCTACTGACTCCACCAGCTCCACCACCTCTATTGACTCCACTGTCTCTATTGACTCCACCAGCTCCAATGCCTATGTTGACTCCACCAGCTCCACTACCTCTATTGACTCCACCAGCTTCATTGCCTTTATTGACACTACTGGCTCCACTGCCTATGTTGACACCATCACCTCTATTGACTCCACCAGCTCCACTGCTTCTATTGACTACACATGCTCTACCACATCTATTGACTCCACCAGCTCCACTGCCTCCACCAGCTCCATTGCCTCTATTAACTCCACCACCTCTATTGACTCCACCAGCTCCACTACCTCTACTGACTCCACCAGATCCACCACCTCAACTGGCTACAATGATTCCAATGACTCCTTTGCCACGTTATATTTTGTGTTTGCAGACTTTGACATTCGAATCACTCCAACAATGGACAGGAATGAATTCGAGGAACAGTTAAAGCAGTGGTGTCTGCAAGCTGGGGCTGGGGTGACATACACATTTAAACAGGTGGGTGTGCCATACATACTGCTGAAGTTTAATAAACCCAGAGGCAGACTCTTGGTTAGAAACCATGGGCAATAGATATTGCTGATATGTTCAAGTCCATTCCTGTTGATTCACAGAAGTTGTGTGTTGTGCTGCATATAATTATACATGATAATACATCAACTTAGCTTCCTCTATTAGTATAGTGGCCTAGGGATATGATTTATATAAAAAAAAGACAATTGGCACATATGTAGCTTATGATATATAGATTAATTTAAAGCTTGTTACCCATCCCTTCATACTCTCGCTTTCAGCTACAGCCGCCATATAGCTCTTCAGGGCGAAAAGGGACCCTCCCTCCCTCCCTCCCTCCCTCCCTCCCTCCCTCCCTCCCTCCCTCCCTCCCTCACTCACTCACTCACTCACTCACTCACTCACTCACTCACTCACTCACTCACTCACTCACTCACTCACTCACTCACTAATTACCGGTTCACTGAATGGTGTAGGCTGTTGTAGCCGTAGGAATGACTGTTAATAACAGTCTCCTTAACTCTTCGACATTTTATAAACATGCTACCTATGGGTAACTTTTATCATGGGAATATTAACAATTCTCATTTATAATTATATTTCCTTGGTAAATATCCACTATGTTTGTACACATATATACAAACTTGCTGAACATGCACACTCTTAAACATAGTTTATTTGTGGGCAGATGAGGTTTTTCATCAGTTGTTATAATACAGAGGTTGTTATAATACATATGAGCCTGTGACAAAAGGTGGTGCCAAAAAAGGGG
Source organism: Escarpia spicata (assembly GCA_963995525.1). Taxonomy (NCBI): domain Eukaryota; kingdom Metazoa; phylum Annelida; class Polychaeta; order Sabellida; family Siboglinidae; genus Escarpia; species Escarpia spicata. The sequence continues at coordinate 34,811,547 of OZ023205.1, forward strand.
ACATCTAGTCAAAATTCCATAATGCTTTTTTACTTTGAACTTGATGTTTTCCTGAATGTGTTATATCTTAGGTGTGTAAAATGATGCATGTCAAGCCAACTGTTGTCTAATTTGTAGGCTGGTGCATCAATTAATGTCATTAACTAAAAAAATTTGTTTGTGATGGTGGACATAAAAGTTCTTTGAATTTGACATTTTGGCACTATTCAAGAAGCTCCCCATCCATTGTAATGATATTTTGCTGATTTCTGTTTAGAATAATGGACACTTTTGTAAAAAAAATTCCTAGTGCTTTATTTCTTTTCAGTCTTGATTTCATGTCCACCATCACAACATAACTCTGAGTGAAGTGCTTCAGCAACATTGACATTCACATCCCCAGTGGCAGAGTCGAGTGTTTCAGCAACATTGACATTCACACCCCCAGATTCGAGTGCTTCAGCAATAGACTCGTCATCAAGCAAATCCTGGTCTTTAACCACAGGTACTGCAGCTGCAGCATCTGTCCTCGCTTTGTTTCTGCCCTCAGTCTATTTCTCGTGTTCTTGGTTTTGAGTTGTCTGTTGTTCCAACAGTTGACGTCATGCTGAGACATTCTTGTTGATTGTCTTGCAAGCATGGAGGGCAGAAACACATAAGATTCCTTGTAGACAACGTGTTATTTCCCACGCGCTTGATGGTGTGAAGCTGACGTGTTCCTGGAACAGTCATGATCTGTCAATCTGTAGAACAAATTAGCATACCGCTTGCAACAGCTTTCAACTTGTCATTAGAAGAGGGAGTGGTTCCTTTAGAATGGAAAGAAGCAAACATTATACCATTATTTAAAAAAGGTTTGAGAAACAAGTCAAATAATTATAGACCAGTTAGTTTAACATCGGTGATTTGTAAATTATTAGAAAGACTAATTAAAGATCACATGGTGGATTTTCTTGTTAAACATAACTTGATAAACCCATCTCAACATGGGTTTCTAAAAGCGAGGTCATGCTTAACAAATATGTTATGTTTTTTGGAAGATATCACTAAGTGGGTAGATGATGGATCACCAGTAGATATCATCTACTTAGATTTTCAAAAAGCTTTTGACAAAGTGCCACATCAAAGATTACTGCTTAAACTAAAGGCCCATGGCATAGGAAATGGTATAATTAACTGGATAGAAAAATGGCTGATTGACAGAAGACAACGGGTAGTTGTTGATGGGGAGGCTTCAAACTGGAAATCAGTTTTGAGTGGGGTTCCACAGGGATCAGTACTGGGACCTATATTATTCTTAATATATATAAACGATTTGGACGATGACATATCTAGCAAGGTGTTGAAATTTGCAGATGATACAAAAGTGTTTAGAAGGATTAAAAGTGATGGAGATAGACAGCATTTACAAGATGATCTTGACAGGTTGATCAAATGTAAATGCCTTCACACAGGACATGGGAACGAATATGTAGAATATACAATGGGGGGAACTGTACTAAGTACTACTGTAAAAGAAAAAGACTTAGGGCTGACAATTAGTGCTGACATGAAGGTTTCAGAGCAGTGTGGAATTGCAGCTTCAAAAGGAAATAAAATCCTTGGATTGATTAGGCGAAATATAGCATATAAAGAAAAGGAACTAATAATACCACTGTACAAAACAATAGTTAGGCCTCATTTAGAATATTGTATACAAGTGTGGAGGCCATACCGCAAGAAGGACATAGATATGCTAGAAAGAGTACAGAGGAGAGCGACTAAAATGATACCAAATCTGAGGGATCTTAGTTATGAAAGATGCCTAAAAGAATGTGGTTTAACAACACTAGAGACCAGGAGATTGAGAGGAGATCAGATAGAAGTGTTTAAAATATTGAATGGTTATGAAAATATTGATAGAAATATGTTTTTATCAGTTAAGAAAGTTAGAAAGACTAGAGGACATGAAGTTACATTAGTAAAGGAGCAGTGTAGATTAGACGTAAGAAAGTTCTCATTTTCACAAAGGACTGTGAATGAATGAAACAGATTATCTGATGATTGTGTGGGTGCTAGTAGTGTGAATATGTTTAAAAATAAAATTGACACATACCTCAGAAGGGCTGGATATATGTAGATAAAAGGGTTGGACTCTCGATAAGCCAAAGGGCTTCCTTGTCCACCTGCCATCTAGAGTTAATTCTCTGGATGGCAATCTTGTTAAATTTTGTTAAATCATAGGCACATAATGGTTTACTGTCTTCTTCGTAGGCATGGCAGTGGTGAACAAACTGCACAAGTTTGACACACTGACATATGGATGTTAAGTCGCACCTTGTACAACAGTCAGACACTGTTTTACTGTACTACAACCCACAGCTAATCACTGTTATAATCCAATAATGACCAACTGTGTGTAAGTTTCCATGTCTGACATGGATATACTGAGTGAATCAAGAGTTGATTTCATTCAACCAATGTATCTATACATATCAGCATGAAGAAAATATGTTTTCCAAATTGGTAACATGTATCATGTCATACATCAACAGGAAGTTGATGGACTGCTTAAAAACATGAAACAATAACTATGCTAGTTAACATTTTACAGGCTCTACCCCGACGGGAGACCTGCTTGGTGAATGGCAATAATCACACGGATGAAGAACTCCGATAACCTTTCCTCAAACAGTGCTCATTTCATGTTTGGGTTGGGGTGCACAGTGATTGCAGATAATATAAATACCTATATTACACTCCACATTAATTTCAGTGGCTTCTTCTTAATTTTTTAAGATAATGGATGTTCTTCATCCACAACAGGCAAACACTGAGTCACCTTCCAGCCATCTGCATAGGAATTAACGATGTTTGGTTGTAGAATATTGAACACCCACTATACAGGAACTTACAGTAATTCTACAATAACTGAATATTTGAATAACTTATTTCATGTGCTCAGTAATAACATAGGCACACATGCTTACACAATACTGGGCATCCCTGGTAACAGCAGTAACTTTTCCACGAGTTTCCAACTGCTATCGGTAATAGTTCCCTGACAAACACACTATCACTTGCAACATACAAGATGTTAGCAAGACTGGCATATTCCTCAATGGAATTCACATAAGCACACCACCCGCCGACCTAGTACTCGATTCTACACATTTATGGACATGGACAGGCTAAGTCATTGTTATTTAACAAAATCAAATTTTAAGTATTAAAATATGTTTTTTGGTAAATAACATACTTATCTGTCTATGTCCATCAAAGTTCCCTCCCACCTTCCCTGCTTAAGTTACAGATGCTTTGTGCACTAGATTGCACAAATAATTGAAAGCACTGCGCATGTCATGTAGCGGGGCATTGTTGACTGGGATAGGGGGCTCTAGTGGTAGTGGGGGTCATCTCAAATATTGAAGAAACTCTTATTTAGGATACTAAATAACTATATTGCAGACCTCTTGAATCATGTGCACGCATAACCGATTTATGGACATGGACATATAAGTATGTTATTTACAAAAATGTATTTTAAAACTTAAAAATTTGAGTTTGGTAGTGTCACCTAGCGAATAAACTGAGAAACAACTAAAAAGAAGTGGCAAATGTACTGTATGCATGCATCTGAGTGCAACACTAATACAGTTAAATACAAGTACTAACTTTGGGCAGAGTTTGAACATTTAGGGACATACATTTAGAACAATGTTTATTATAGGCTAGTTTGGTAATTTAAAATATTATTTAATAATTTGCACTTTATTATGATGATTGTGTGCTTACATACATGTTTGTACATTTTTCAAGGCCTAATTTTAATTATTTCTTTATGCATATATATATATGCAATGCAATATATATATATATATATGCAATGCAAAGTTATATTATGTTAGTGTAACTTAGCTCTATTATGTTAGTGTACATATAGTTAATTACTTACATATAAAATTTAAATGATAGACATTCGTGAACTTGTGTGATTAAGGAATGTGGAAAAATGGAAATGTGTCGATGTGGTTTGTAAATTAGTTGGGCCAGTTTAAATTCAGCAGGGTCAGTTCAAAATTGATCTGAGCCAGTTCAAAACAATCTGGGCCAGTTCGTTTTTGCTAATTTCAGACACTGATATACAAGGTATATTATTTCTAAATAAAAGCCAGAGCCTGACATCTGCAGGACAAACCTAGTGCATGCACGCATAGAGGGCCTGTGTAATAATAATAAGATGTTCTGTTGCGCCTAAATCCTTGGAACCAAGCTAAGAGGATCACAAGACAAAAGGATTAGTCAGTCTCAAAATCCATAAGCAGTGTTCCAGTTGTAAACTGATGGGTTCAGGTGTTAGAGAGCTAAGGTGGATAAGCAAGGTTGTAAAGATAAGTTTTTAACTGTCATTTTCATATTGTCTACAGGCGCCTACACTTCAATTGATGTTCAATCAAATAGATTTTAGCACTTTCCCTCATGATATTGTACTAGTGAAAAACAATGATGTGCGCATAATTATACATATTTATATGGGTGCCTTCCACACAGAAATTTGCTCTTTTGGGAGCATAGGCCACCCGATTGTTGGATCTGGTTTGAAGGAGTTGAGATACTACAGGTCACCTATGCATCAATAGCACTGGAGCACATCCTGAGAAGAAAGGCCATTTCGAGAGAGGTACATGCACACATCTTGTTAGATGTAGTTCTGAATGGGCTCCTAATCTCCAGATCCTTAGATGCCCCCTTCTTAATATACATGATTAGCTACAACAGTGAGATGTTGACCCAATGGGTGAAATGGCATTAGCAATAAATGGTGACGTCGATCCAGATGTAGATGCGGTTCATGGGAAACTGGTGTCTCTATCTTGAAACTGTGTCAGAGATGCTACTCTATCTGTGTATCGCAGGTGATTCTCTACATTATACTAAGTCAGCAAGGCATTACTTGCAATCCATGCTGAAAGTATTCATGCACAGCATGAAGACCAGCAAGAAACTGGCGAGGGGAAGAGGGATAGCTAAGCAGCAATGACTGACCTAGCTGCTATCCGTACCAGCCTATGCATAGATAAACAGATCAGTTCAATAACATACTAGATTTATACATCACACAAGTGAACAAAAGGACATGATCACATTTAGACATGTTATGCACAATCCCCTACTACTCTCCTTGAGTGCCATCGGGTTAAGGCACACCAGGTACGTTCTATGGCTGCGTCCCTCGCATTCCACAGACAGGCCTCCATGGAGCAGATCCTACAAGCTAGTACCTGGCGTTGTCATAACACTTTCACAGATTTTTATCTGAAGGACCTATCCCTCTACTCCTCTGATCTCATTCATCTAGGACCAATAGTGACTGCAGAGTCTATTCTGCCACCAACAGGAGATCATTAGAGGTAGCTTTGTCTATATCCCACCATCCATTCATCTGTCCATTCGTAAATTGCCTGTCAATCTCAAGATGTGTTGAGTATGTTTTCCATATTGCTGACGTGAACTAGAAATGTAACCATTTTCGTTGTCCATTCTTAATTAGTTATGATTTTCTTCACCACTACATACTCTGTCACATATGTAGTGGTTGAGCTCTGCAACAACTGCCAACAAGAATTGACATACTCATGAATATAGATATTCATATATGAACCACATATGGATTCCTCAACCTCAGGAGGCGTTAAAATCATATTCGTAAAACGTACATGTAGGACAGCCATCTTGAATTTCAATATGGCAGTCATTTGAGGATATATTGTATGGCAGAAATGGATTCCTTGACCCTTAAGATGTTCGTTTAGACACAAAGAACATGTTTTTATGTTGCTTAGAAGCTGAGATATCTGGATAATTCTATGGCGGCCATTTTAAAAATCAAGATGGCGTCTAAGTACCATATCGAAAGCGATGGGTACCTATCTTTTATGAATCTGCATATCATAAACTACATACATGCCAATTTTCATGCTTATGTTGCTTAGAAGCTGAGATATTTTGGTGATGAATTTCAATGACAGCCTTCTTGTATTTCAATATGGCCGTCATCCTTGGATACTGTATATGACAGAAATGGATTCCTTGACCATGGAAGTGTTAGGTTAGACACCAAGAACATGTTTTTATGTTGCTTAGACGCTGAGATATCTGGATAATTCTGTGGCGGCATTATTTTGTGTTTAAAAAGAACACAAAGGGGTCTGATATGGTAAAAGTGCTTCAACGCACACATTCTCCAAAGCCAGAACTACTACAATCAGTATTTTGTCCATTGCTTATGGCGTCCATCTTGGATTCAAAATGGTGACTATGGACAGTCACAATTTGTCTCATATCTGAACTTATTAGACACATTAATGAAACTTTGATTCCAGTTTCAACACACACCCAGAAACATTATCTTAATACACCAAAAAGCATCAGTAGGTTTCACAAATTATTATTTTTTCATCATCTATTTTAATAGCAAGAATTGTTCTAGTTCTGTCTATTAAGGGAAAATCCAGCAATTGTGTGCAATTTGTTAATTTAACTTCATTGAGTAACACAGGGCAGACAAATGAGCAGCCCTATCACTGACAAAATTCTGCAAAGTTATGTGTTGTTTCAATAACCTGGGGGCAGGGCTACGGCATCCCAGATGGTGACTATTGCTATGATGTATTTGACTTACTAGATCACAAGACATGACTTAACACCAATGACAGTATTGTTTCTGGTCTGCCATGCCACAACAACTGTTGGTGTATAACTACCGGTAGTACTCATCCACAGTTGTCTGTTAATCTGCCATGCCACAACAACTGTTGGTCTACTGTACTCATCCACAAGCCTTTAACCAGAAATAGTTTTGCACCAGTCTTGAATTAATCAGAAGTATGCCTTTAATTGCATGGATGGCTTGCATGAAAGCCATTTACATCAATCACAGTCATTATTAGTAAATTTAGCTTTTTCAGGGACAAACGTGTCATTTGAGCCATTTATTTAATTAATATGGATCCATTCAATGTGTTTCACAACAAATTGTGCCAATTGTAGTCATTAATGTGAGCCTCTATGCTTGGAACTATTAGTTAATCTAGTGGCTAGCTGCCCCCCCTCTAAATTCCACCAGTCTAATCAGTTGAAATTACCTGTCTTGGCATGGTGGCACAAGTCTTCAACAGATGCACTCCGCAAGGATCGCTATGGCAGCACAAGTAGTCTTCAACAATCCAAATCTAACAAAGATCAGTAAGGCAGCGGCAGCACAAGTCTTCATGATATTCACCTGTTTCTTAAAATCTACTACTCTTCACACCAAGAACATGTTGAAGATTTATAAACTCAAAATGTGCTCAGTATTACTGTATACTTCCGAAATAAGGAGAACCAACTAGAAGATTAAGAGCAGACTCTGAGGAGGAAGACTGTCACATGTCGGCAATGTTGACACATTTAGCCTTTGATTGTGTCACTTGTGTCTGACTGTCATTGCGGTGATGAATAACTCTTGTCAGTGTTGTGTCAGTCCGTTGTGTTTAACTAATGGTAAAATGTTATCTAGATTTTTTTGTTATGGACAACTAATGTCCATAAATTCATTAAGGGCACTTCATGTTACACATCTATTATGTCTATATAGCCCACTGTCAAGCATACGTCAATCACACAATTGCGTTGTTGTATAATTGGGGTCCAAGGTGTGAACTTTGAGAAAAAATACTGAAAATACATCATGAACTGTTATCATGAAATCATGGTATATAGTATAAACTAAATCTGTTATAACATAGTAACTGTGTTGTAATGAAGCAGAAACAACTTTAGAATTCAGTTATTACATACATTACCGTGCTCTTACTTAAATGAGCAAATATTTAGCTCGGATAATTACAGAAAAAACAGAATGGTGTCAACCAAAATGACAACATTCTTTGTAAAAATGGCTTAACTGCTTACTCCCCACTTGAGATTCTTATCTTCACATGTAAGCCATTTTACCTGCCTCAAGAGGTAACCTCCCTTATCATGATAGATGTGTACATCCCACCTCAGGTCAGCTCTACTACTGTAATCAGTGCTCTCACCGATCAGATCACCACAGTGGAAAATTCTAACCCTAATTCACTTGTGCTAGTTCTGTGTGACTTCAACCACACTACGCTGTCTCAAGATCTCCCAAAGTGTATGCAGCAGGTCAACAATTTTGGATCACTACTGTACAATCGGGGATGCCTGTCATGAAATCCCAGATACGGCTCTTGGCTTCACCGACCACTCCATAATCTACCTTCCTAATGCCAGAAGCTTAGAACAGTGAATAACTCTGCATTACCAATATCAAGTGCTGGCATCCTGAATCTCTCCAGCATCTCCAGGATTATTTGGCCAGACTGGGACTCGTTCAAACACAAGTGCGCAGACATTCATGGATAAAAATTATATGCAGACACTGTGATATCTTGCATAAGCTTCAGCCAGGATCTGTGTATTCCCCAGAAGACTGTCAAAATGTTCAGCAACAATAAACTGTGGTTCACCAGTGACCTGAAATTTAAGCTGAAAGAGCAAGAGGATGCTTTCAAGAGTGGAGACCGAGCACTATTCAAGAAGGTCAAGGACTATTTCCAAAGAATGATCCGGGGAGGGGAAAGACTGACTACAAGCGCAAGCTTGAAGGCCAAATCCTTTCCAACAAAATACCCACCTTTCTGGCTTGGCCTGCAAAGTGTTACTAGCTACAAGCCTTCCACCCTGGGCTCTGATTCTGCTACACCGGACAACCTCAACAGTTTGTATGCCCGCTTCGACAATCAGAATTCAATGCCTGTTTTGGTCATCTCACCCAACCCTGCTGTGCCACTCCCTATTTCCTTTACCTTGCAGGAGCACAATGTGAGGAAGCTTCTCATGCAGCAGAACTGCAGGAAGACAGCTGGTTCTCATAATGTTTCCACCTCCACATTGAAACACTACATTGATGAACTGGCTCCTGTTTTCATGGAACTGTTTAACTCCTCACTCCATCAGCACATTGTTCCAGTCTTTTTGAAAGCATCAGCTATCATCCCTGTTCTGAAGTAGTCAGAGATGGCAGTCCTGATGTCAGTTGTGATGAAATTGTTGGAATACTTGGTTCTCATCTACCTTAAATTGGTCACCAACTCCAGCATGGATCCATTGTAGTTCATGTACAGGGTATTTCAAAGTGTACACCTGACACTACTGTTTATGACACACACACAATAGAACCATATTAATATACTTGTATGTTGTACAAAGTCTGCAAATAAAGCAATTATTACTATTTTTATTATTATTTATAAAAGCAATTATTACTATTTTTATTATTATTTATAAAAGTTATTTTTTTCTATGGAAAAATGTTACATTTAGAAAAAAAGTATTGTTTCCCTACTACACAAATAATTTTGAATATACAGCCACCTGTATACAGTTAGACAGCAATTACATTTTGTTTGTGTGATAAGTAAAAAATACAGTATGTTTGCTTACCTAGGATTCAGTTGCCTAATGTGGACTATCAGCTGTGTGAACAGGTCAGTCAGTACAAGTATGCACACTGTTGCCATATATTGTTGGTCCCCACCTGCAGCACAATGACCTGTAAACACAGACAGTATTGGCATTCAACAACAGTGGATTACTAAATGTTTTAGAGCAACTCAAAAGTAATACAAGAGTAGTAGTTACAGAGTGGTAGCCAATTAGTGCTAATGATAAAGGATTACACATGGATGTCCCTCAGCACTACCCTTGCAGACTTAATCTGCTCTTAATTGCAATTAAACACTTGAATGACACTGCCTCTGGAGCTGAGAGTACATAATACACAACACAATACCCAAGATAAGAAATAAGTAAAATGCCTTGCAGCTACTCAAAAACATATCAAGCAGGGATCAACAATGGGTGTCACTCAATAATTTGTCAGTCTGAGTTGTATTTTCACGAAACTAAACCATATGAAAATTAGATCAAAAACTTTCATCTGAAGAATGTTCAGTAATCATATGAAAATTAGTTTCCAATTGCTACAGGAAACAGACTGGTTTAACAAACTATGTTCCCTATTAAAATGCTTTTTTTTTTACCCTTGTGATACTATTTTGCAAACGTTCCGGTAAAAACACTCACTATAGCATGTATTAAACATAAACAAGTTTCATATTGTAAACTATCAATTACTACGGTAGGTCAATATCGCCAAATAACTAGGTCAATTTCACAAGTGTCACACGCATAACACAAAATCACAACTAACATCTCATGTGGTAATGTCACTGTACACAAGAAATCTGTATTTGATTGAATCATTCTAAGGGCACCTAATGACCCCCCAAAAAAGGACCCCAAAACTGATAAATTTTCACATTTTGCCTATTTTTTCAAAAAACTCTTAAGTAACTTTTTCTCTAATTTTGCATAGACATTTCATGTGATAGTGCCACTGGGCCTCTATTCCCCGGAACGATTCTGGAATGGATTTAAAAAATCATCTACCATTCGTTGTACGCTTCGCCTGCGACTTATATTTCACACATAGCTAAATATTGATATAATATGACATGTCCTTAAATATGAAGGCATAATATCTACATTAATTTTTATGCGATGGAACATCGATGGAATGTCGCGGAACGTCAATGGAACGGATGTTTACGGTCATCTACCATTCGGTGTGTGCTTCGCACGAGACTGATACTTCGCACATAGTTAACTATTCATATAATATAACATGTCCATCACTATAAAGTCATAATATCTACAATAATGTGTATTCATGTGCGATGGAACGTCACGGAACGTCGATCGAAGATGGAATTAAGATGGTGGGTACATATCTAACCTGTCACAAACATATTGAAAAAGTAGCAAATAAGTGCTCTAGGACAATTAGAATTATAAACAAGCTGAAGCATATTCTCAACTCATGTATTAAAATTATACTTTATAACACTCTATAATATAACCAAATTTAAATTGTTGAATAATGATCTTGGACTACCAGTATAATAGGACAAATATATTACAAAAGAAAGCTATTATAATAATATTTATAAGTAAATACAATGCACACATGGAACAATTATTTAAAAAATTCTCTATTTTAAAGGTTGAAGACTAAAAATACATATATGGTCATTTCTCACGAAATGTCGACAAACTGTTTGTTGGCATATATTTCTTTATAGATTTAGTTCAGGAGATTGGAATTACAATAATAATAAGACAACTTCTATTGTGCCTAAATCCTTGGAAACCGAACTCGGAGGTGCATCAAAACAAAAGGATTGGTCAGTCTTAAAATCCATAAGTAGTATTCCAGTTGTCAACATATGGGTCAAGGCGCTAGGGAGCTACGGTGGATAAGCAAGGTTGTAAAGATAATTTTTTAAATGACAACAGAATTTTATAATATTTTCAACTGATCTAACACTAAGATGGAGCATATTCCAAAGAGTTGATGCAGCAACAGAAAAAGCCCTTGTTCCAATGTTAGTGTTGACTCTAGGAACAAAATGTACCTGGGGGTAGGTCAGAACTAGATGATCGAAGCTGGATAGGTTTTCTTACAGGAATAAGCAATGAATGCAAATAAGATGATTGCTTACTGGACAGTGCGTGGTATGTAATGGCACAGATCTTAAATATTATACAATATCGTACAGGGAGCCAATGCAAAGACTTCAAAAGTGGTACAGAGCGAGAAATACGAGGAGATCTTGTAACTTCTCTTGCTAGACAATTTTGGACACGCTGAAGTTTTGTGATATCCTTGCTAGCGATATTATAAAGGAGGGAATTACAATAGTCAAGTCTGCTGCTGCTAACAAGCAAATACGGCAAAGATCACAAATATGATAAAAACAGCAGCGACATGTTTGAGATATGTTGTTGTAGGAAATTGAAGTTACTATTAAAGACCACTCCTAGATTCCGCAACGAGGTTGCTGGCGTGATGTGCTGATTCAAAGTACTCGTATGGAAAAAACCATCAAGTTTACTACGGTGCATTTGAGTACCAATAATGATCAATTCAGTTTTATTTGCATTTAATAAAAATTTGCTGTCAGTCATCCAGTAAAAGGTATCTTGAAGGCAATCACTAAGTTGGTTAAGGGAGCGATTTGTATCCGGGGAAATGTAGATCTAAATATCATCAGCATAAAGATGATGATCCAAGTTATGTCTTTGTATAACAGAGCTTAGTGGCGTGGTGTAAAGAGTAAAAAGCAAAGGCCCAAGAACAGAACCTTGGGGAACACTGTACACAAGAAATCTGTATTTGATTGAATCATTCTAAGGGCACCAAAGGTCCCCTAAAATGCTAAATTTGCTAAAATGGTCTACTGTAGCAGCAGATCTATCATGCTTCCAGTCCTTTGTTCAACTAATCCCTTTTCCCACAACATCTGTCACACCTCACTGTGGCTAGCTGGTGGAAAGTGTGACTAATCTGTAATTGGTCTCTGGCAGAGGCTTGAATCATTGGACAGTGCCCACTAGACCCCTGAACAGTTGTGCCTACATTCTAAGGGGTCATCCTGAAACAACCAAATGTCAACCATTAGAAGAGTTGACATAGTTTCGCTATACACAAGAAATCTGTATCTGATTGAATTATTCTAGTATCATCAGCATATAGTAGAACATACATTTTCAAGAAAATGTCTACATCATCATCACTAAGGTTGTAAATTTCACCAGCTGCCATGTCAAGTCCCTTATAATTATGACTAACGGTGTTCAAAATCATTCAGGTAAATAGGAAATAACAAAGGAGACAAGTTTTCTCCTTGTGGTAACTCTACATCACATGAGAAGAAGGCTGACACAACCCCCCAAAATGCAAAATGTTTACACTATCTAGTGATGTGGTTTTGAGAAGGGCCCTTGAGACTATCCCCTAACAATAGATTTTGTGTATTGTACCAGAAACAGAACACTATTCCCCTTCCCAAAACATCTGTCACATGCGGAGTGTGTCTTGTATGGATATATATTTTTATGCAGTTGTTTTATATAAGCAGAAAGTTAACTGAAATTAGTTATTCTTAGGCCACAGAAAAGTAATTCCCGGTTTCTCATCAATGCATGTGTTAAAAAATATGTGCCACAACATTTTATTTTCTATTATAATTATTCCTTTAAATGCAAGACGTGGAGCAATAAATGAACAGTAAACATGTCAACATTTTACTTCCATCATAACCCTTAATGATCTGTATATGATTCACCAACAAAAATTTGATTAATAATTACCTACAGGGTTGTTTTATTTATGCCGGGCAGAAACTGTTTCTGCCCAGCAATACATGGAAATACATGCCATTGATAAGCAAACGTGTTCCTTTTATAGAAAACGTCAGTTATGATAACCATTTGTCCGCCCTGCTCACAATAAACATCACATGAATGATAAAAGGAAGATCACTGCCACTTAACTTGTGGATTATTATTATTATAAAACTGCTCTGCTACTGCTTGGTGGACAGTTAATTAGTGGCTTAAGTTCAAATACATCAGGATGTTTTTTACACCTGCATTGTAGTTTAGGCTCAGTAGTGTGCTGGCAGCCACTAAACCTATAGGCTTGTGTGAAAAGGATAGTTGGCAGAAGAATAACTTCAAAGCACCATTGCATCCATTTACCCAGGCAGCAGTCACACTGTCAGAGTGTCTGCTGTTATGTTTGTATATATATATATATATATATATATAATATAGGCTTAATGATCCCAATACACCAATCTGTTGGCACAATGTCAGATAATAGAACTAGGTTAAACATCTTAACAATAAATATAATTAACATAACATAACAACGTTTATTTGACCCCATGTAGGTACACAATTAGTTAATTAGTTCTGTGGGGCTGTTTTTAAGTATTCATTAATAACATTACCAATACCACATACCTTTTTGTTTTTGAGTTTTTTGATTTGCATTAGTGTGTCATCTTGTGTGAATGGTCTGTTTATGTGTAATGGCCCCAAAAAGTATCCCAAAACTGGAAAATGTTCACCTTTTGCCTTTTATTCAAAAATCGTTCAGTAACTTTTTCTCAAATTTTTCATAGACATTGCATGTGGTAGTGCCACTATACACAATACATCTGTATTTGATTGAATAATTCTAAGGACACCAAAGGTCCCCTAAAATGCTAAATTTTCTAACTAAAATTAATTATCTACCTCGGAGTAGCTATATTTATAACTTGTTGTGTATTACATCCAGCTGTGGAGCTAAGATTCTCTGCCTGCTATTGTTTGATGGAAACTGTAACTAATCTGTAATTGGTAACTGGCAGAAGCTTGTGTCAACAGACAGCATTAAGCCACTAACCCTGTTAAACTGGAGAGTTGCCTGTAGGTTTTAAACTGTGTCAAACAGTGAGTCTACCTTATGCTCTCAAATAATCTGTCCTCTTAGTTTTTCACATAAAGACATAATCTGGCATAACTTGATAAGTCTTTGTAGCAGCACATTTGTACTTCCAGTGTATCATTGCAACATAATATACATATTACATACTGTGTGCCACATTTGAATGTTGTGCATGTAATATTTCCATGCAATCCATTTGCATATATAATGTAAAACTTCAACAGCCGTTTTCTTCATTTTCACTTTTTGACCCCTACCATGTTCAATGCTCCATAACTTTGGCAATTTTTGTAGCAGTCATAATTTTTGAAACCGTGTAAAGTACTCTACCAAACCTTTACAAGGATGTAAGAAAACAATGTTACAATTTTTCCGACTTATCACTCATTTGGTCTGCCGGGGTCAAATATAGACGTATTAGTCCAAAGGACTTCAGGGCCACTTGGCCCATTTTTATTCAAAGTTTTCTATTTGAATACAACAATTTAACTTTATCATTGACTGTTACCCCGGTAGTAATAATGATAAGGTTTCCTGCTGTGTGTTGTAAATTTAGAAGCTCGGATGATTATTGGCTATTCACTGGCGCTGTCTTTCCCCTGGTGATGCTCTACAGATGTTAACACTTGGGCATGTCTGGTCATGCATGCATTTTGACAGCTGTAATTAACACAATGTAACTTATTGGATGTTGCTAAACAAACATTCTTTTGAAGTGCTAACTTACCTTAACTGTGGACAACAGTTACACTGTAGCAATACAATATGTTGAAACAAAGTATATCTACTTTTGATGATTAAATTAGTAACTTCCTGGATTTCCAGACAGGCTTGTCACTGTATCTACTTTAGAGAAAGGTTTGATTGGCAACCTTAAGGACCAGGGAGCGGGGCAGGATGCCACAGGGGTTTGTGTGTGCGATGGTTATTACGGAAATTGTTTTGTCAAGTAGGCAGCCCTGTATTAAATAGCATTAGTAAAATACAAATAAATACAGTAATTAAGTAAATATACTACTAAAATCATTATTTTAATTAGAGTTCAATAGGGCTAACAGTATGTGTATATGTAAACCAATGTAAATACATATCACCTAGCTAATATACACGTAGTTATACAGGTTATAATAAATAAACACGTAAATGGTCAATACATAATAAATGAACTACATTAATACAGGAACTAGCATGTTGGACTACAAAGAGGGTCAATAAAAACACTGAACAGGGCACTTGTTAGCGTGTATGGGCACACAAGATCACATGAATATATCGGTGCATCGCCGTGCTGAGCTTTATTGTTCAAAGTTATTTCTAGTCCCACGTTAGACAGGTCGCTTACAAAGAAATACGACAGATATCCAAATCGTGTGTCGATAACCGCACTTTCATTTCACAATGAAATGGTGCTGCCACCTTGCAACCTAACTGTGAAAAATGGAACATTGTATAGTAGTTCTCCACTAATGCGCGTCAGTACCATCTAACGGCTAATTCAGAAACTAGGTAGAATGACTTTAGCGTGGTGTCCGGTCAGCGTTTTTGACATCATCGCATTGCCATCGGCTAAGATGCCAAAAAGAGATCGAGGCTACACATTAGCAGCTGAATTAATATCAATTGTGTAAAAGTCGCTCTAAAGTCAATGAGAATGCTGTGCCTTGTCTATTGTTCATTGCGACTTTCATGGTATTTCTTACACATAACAGTGCAGGAATCGGTAACACCAGGATTATATTTGTTTCAAGGTAAAGGGACAACTGACTATTGTCTCTATACACAGGAATATAAAATACCTGTTACTGAATTACCTTTCAACATATAGACAAGATGTTTCACCACTCACATGGCAGAACTAAAGGTACAACTGGAATTTAATAATGCTTACTGTATGTTGTACCTCAACAGGAAGTTGATGGACTGATTATAAATATGAAACAACAAATATGCTAGTTTAAATCCTACAGGCTCTACCCCAACGGGAGATCTACTTGGTGAATGGCATTAATCACATGGATGAAGAGCTCCAATAACCTTTCCCCAAACAATGCTCATTTCATGTTTTGGTTGGGGTGCACAGTGATTGGAGATAATCTAGATACCTATAACACACTCCACATTAATATAATCTCACATCTGCTGGTTTATCTGACTGGTATTGACAATTCTGTCATATAAGCAGGATGATAGAAGTACAAGATACAAGATATTTATTCACAGACTACATTCAGTTACATCTGTTTTGATAGTGGTAACATGCATACATTATGATAAAAACATAATACATACTTAACATATGTAAACAATGTAATAAATTATGTATATAAAAGTAAGTGAGCAGGTATACTGGATGGAAATATAATACTGAAGAATAATGGTGGAGTTGTGGTATCAGCACCCACAGGGGAGCATTTTGTTGATGTTAATTAGACCCCAAAGTGTTGATGCCACAATACTTAAACAAGTTATGAGAATGTGGTATGATATTTACAATATGAAAGACAGGCGTTAATACCCGATACTTATTGTTTACAGAACACATTGATTTTTGAAACTGGCAACAGTTCTTTTATTTTTTACTTTTATGGTAGGTTGTTCCACAATGATGTGCCAGTATATTTTACGGACTTTTGGTGACTATGGGTTTGGAAGATATTATTGGATGATTTAGATCTTGTACTATAATTGTGAGATATACCAAGAGTTACCTTTTAAAGATAATTTGGAGTGTTATCATTTATAATATTGTACCTAATAGTACATTTTAGAAGAATAAATCTTTGACGAACATTTAACCATTTTAGAGATGTTAACATATCAGAGACGTGGGTCCTGTGATGGCACCCCAGGATAATATGCATTCCTCGGTTCTGTAATTTCTGAAGTCTAGTTATGTTAGAATCTGAGCAAACATCCCATAGAGTACTACAATAATCCAAATGAGGTAATACCATAGTGTTATATAATGTAACCTGACCCAAGAGAAGAATAAAAGGATTAGTACATTTGAATACATCGAGTGACCTGTTGATTTTATTTATAACATTTTCTACATGAGTATTAAATGTGAGATCCTGATCAATAGTGATACCAAGATATTTACAGGATTCAGTCTGTTCAATTCTTTTATCTTGTTGAGATAGATCTAGAGTTGGAGCATTTAGATGTTTACGTTTTTGTCTTGAATACAGTAGCATACATGAGGTTTTACCAATATGAAGAGTGAGTTTGTTGGCATCTAACCAGTTACTAATATTGCATAGATCTGTTTGAAGAATACTGGTAATATCATGAATATTGTTAGCAAGATTATCTGGAGTATAAAATGCAGTATCATCAGCATATATGTTTACTCTACAGTGATCTAGAGATACTGGTAGGTCATTTAGATTATACAAGAAATAACAAGGGTCCAAGGATAGAACCCTGAGGTACACCTGTATCAACATTAAGGTATTCTGAAGACTGTCCATTTATGGTGGCACTTTGAGTTATGTTTATAAGATATAATTTAAACCAATCAGAGTTAATTCCATAGTATGATAGTTTGTCCATGAGTATATTATGATTCACAGCTAGTGTCAAATGCCTTCCTTAGGTCTAAAGCAATTAGTCCAACTAGACCACTACAGGAGTATGCATTTGAATACATTCTTTCAACGGGTATTTACACTCTTATTGTCAACAACATGAAATAGTCTTAACACCTGACAGTATACATAACACATCACTTTTGTGAGGTGTATGTTATTTCCGGAAATTCACAACACACTGGTATATCCTATGGTGGGAAAGTGCCACCTGGTGGAAACACATTTCCCCCTGTAGTTTACACATTATCATAAACCAACACTACAAGTTGGGTAACGATGGACATCAGTTGGAGACAATGATGGTTATTGATTCCACTAATATCTAGCGTTCATGTTATCTGTCTGATCATTTACACAACAATAATACAGATATTAGTTGCTCCAATGCAATACTACACTGCACTAATATTGCAGAAGATAAGTTTCTGTGGCATCTTAATTTTTCAAGATAGTGGACGTTCTCCATCCACAACTTTGAGGCAACCACTGAGTTGCCTTTCAACCATCTGTATAGAAATTAACGTTGTTTGGTTGTAGAAAATTGAACACCCACTATACAGGAACTTACAGTAATTCTACAATAACTGGATATTTGAACAACTTATTTCATGTGCTCAGTAATAACATAGACACACATGCTGACACATTACAGGGCATCCTTGGTTGGTAACAGCAGTAACTTTTCCACCAGTTTCCAACTACTTTCGGTAATAGTTGCCATTGACAAACATAATATCTACAGATTATTCTAATTTAGGAATAATTTTCTGTGGCAAGTAATTTGCAACATAAAAGATGTTGGCAAGAACGGCATATTCCTCAATGGAATTTATATAAGCACACTACCCGCCGACCTAGTACTCGATTCTAGCCATTTATGGACAGACTGAGTCATTGTTATGTAACAAAATCAAATTTTAAGTATTAAAATATGTTTTTGTAAATAACATACTTACCTGTCCATGTCCAGCAAAGGACTGAAATAGGTGTCTCTATTGGTAGTAGGGGTCTCAAATCTTGGAGGAACTCCTATTTAGGATGCTAAATAACTACATTGTGGACCTCATGAATTATGCGCTCGCATAACTCTTTTATGGACATGGACAGATAAGTATATTATTTACAAAAACTTATTTTAATACTTAAAATTTAAGGTTTGCTTTTTGCTCTTCTTAAGTATTGTGGTATATGTTTTAGATTAATTTTACAAGTGGTATGTTCTGGAGAGTCTGGGTGTGACATCTTCAATTGCTTGTAGACGTTGTAGTACAGTTTATCTCTGCATTTAATTGATATTAGTAGGCATCTCATAATCCAGGCTGACTTTTTGTGTTTATATTTATTTTACAACTTTAATTGGTATGTGTTTATTGTTTTCTTATTTATATTATTATCACATGATTATCTTTCACTATATAGTTCATGCAGTACTATCTTTGTTAACTTTTCTATTTCTTTTGATCATATTGTATGTCTATTTCAATATTTTAACTAATTAAACCAATTTGTTTATAGGTCAGCATGACATCAATGACAATAATGTTACTCTAATGACATTAATATGATGCCAAAGACTTGTGACGCTGATGGATGATAGTTTGTCCACAAGATTGTAAAATGGCATAACATGCACTATTGTTCTTCTCATTATTTACTTTAATTTCCATACTGTACATTTCAGAAATTCATGGGGTCTTGTTTGACCCCCTTAAACAAAGACAATCTATGGTGGAATGCATTCAGCAAAAGTTGTGAGGAAATGTAAGTACCTATACACTTTATTATTTTTAAATATTTGTTTATTACTGGTAATGCTATTTATTAAAAAGTTACATTTTAACTTACGATATTCAAAAGAAATATTTTAAGTTTTGCATATGACCCTATTCATGAGTCTTTAAAGTTTAACTAATTTCTTTAAAATCCCATATCTTGATAATAATATGTGGGCTCATTTTATGTGCCACAACCCAAGAGCAGCAGTACAGCCACTGTGACATGGACTCATAAAATGCAAAACTATGCACAGTACATCAGTGTAGTATAAGCACTGCATAACAATGATTTTAACAAGATTTAACAAGATTGCCATCCAGAGAATTAACTCTAGATGGTAGGTAAACAAGGAAGCCCTTTGGCTTATCGAGAGTCTAACCCTTTTATCTACATATATCCAGCCCTTCTGAGGTATGTGTTGATTTTATTTTTAAACATATTCACACTACTAGCACCCACACAATCATCAGATAATCTGTTTCATTCATTCACAGTCCTTTGTGAAAATGAGAACTTTCTTACGTCTAATCTACACTGCTCCTTTACTAATGTAACTTCATGTCCTCTAGTCTTTCTATCTTTCTTAACTGAAAAAAACATATTTCTATCAATATTTTCATAACCATTCAATATTTTAAACACTTCTTTCTGATCTCCTCGTCTCTAGTGTTGTTAAACCACATTCTTTTAGGCGTTTTTCATAACTAAGATCCCTCGGTTTTGGTATCATTTTAGTCGCTCTCCTCTGTACTCTTTCTAGCATATCTATGTCCTTCTTGTGGTATGGCCTCCACGCTTGTATACAATATTCTAAATGAGGCCTAACTATTGTTTTGTACAGCGGTATTATTAGTTCTTTTTCTTTATATGCTACATTTCGCCTAATCAATCCAAGGATTTGATTTCCTTTTGAAGCTGCAATTCCACACTGCTCTGAAACCTTCATGTCAGCACTAATTGTCAGCCCTAAGTCTTTTTCTTTTAAAGTAGTACTTAGTACAGTTCCCCCCATTGTATATTCTACATATTCGTTCCCATGTCCTGTGTGAAGGCATTTACATTTCCCAAAATTGAACAACATTTGCCACTTTTCAGACCATTTGATCAACCTGTCAAGATCATCTTGTAAATGCTGTCTATCTCCATCACTTTTAATCCTTCTAAACACTTTTGTATCGTCTGCAAATTTCAACACCTTGCTAGCTATATCATCGTCCAAATCGTTTATATATATTAAGAATAATATAGGTCTCAGTACTGATCCCTGTGGAACCCCACTCAAAACTGATTTCAAGTTTGAAGCCTCCCCATCAACAACTACCCGTTGTCTTCTGTCAATCAGCCATTTTCTATCCAGTTAATTATACCATTTCCTATGCCATGGGCCTTTAGTTTAAGCAGTAATCTTTGATGTGGCACTTTGTCGAAAGCTTTTTGAAAGTCTAAGTAGATGATATCTACTGGTGATCCATCATCTACCCACTTACTGATATCTTCCAAAAAACATAACATATTTGTTAAGCATGACCTCGCTTTTAGAAACCCATGTTGAGATGGGTTTATCAAGTTATGTTTAACAAAAAAATCCACCATGTGATCTTTAATTAGTCTTTCTAATAATTTACAAATCACCGATGTTAAACTAACTGGTCTATAATTATTTGACTTGTTTCTCAAACCTTTTTTAAATAATGGTATAATGTTTGCTTCTTTCCATTCTAAAGGAACCACTCCCTCTTCTAATGACAAGTTGAAAACTGTTGCAAGCGGTATGCTAATTTGTTCTACAATTTCCAATAGTAGTTTGGGTGGAATATCATCCACTCCAGGTGATTTATTATCCTTCATAGCCCTAATTTTCTTAGCTACCATTTCTGGGGTTACAATTAACTGTCTTAAATAGTTTGATTCTGCCCCCTTGAACTTAACCTCTGGTACTGGCAGTGAACTAATATCTTCCCTGGTAAACACTGAACTAAAATACTCATTCAGTCTTCTGCCATTAAGAATCCCTCTGATATTATATTTCCAGCACTATCTTCTAGAGGACCGACCTTATCCTGAATGATAAGTGAATTTCTTTTTGCAACTACCCGTAAATCATCGGAAATCAAGATCAGAAGCACACCAAGACAAAATGGGTGGTCACTCTTAAATTAAAAAAATAATATTAAAGTTGTCAATAGGTAGATGAATACACCAGGGCTAAAAATTTGCGAGCTATAGGTCGCCATAAGCGATTGAAAAATCACATGGCGAGTAGAAATAAATATGCAGGAGCCAACTGGAGACTTGTGTCTTTTGGTGCCTCAGTTTATAGACTGTTGATTATAAACTACCTGTTGGCGAGCACCCAAAATGCAACCAATCTCTATGACGAATAATTTGGTTACATTTACTTATTAGACTTTACCATACAACAATTGACATAAATCCGGTCTTGTCATTTGCAAACGTTTTAATTAGATGTACATAATAATATTTTCTTAAATCCCCCAGCCGTCATTCTATTCTATTAATATTATAAATATTATTATGACGTCTCCGCCAATCAGAGATCACTCTCCTCGGCAAACGTAACTCCTTGGCAACAAAATTCCTACATGACCAAGACAAGCAGCAAGGTGTGCGGACAACTTTCATATAAAACTATAAGCATACTCGTAATATAGCCATATTCTAGATATGTAACACATATATCCAATGTTGTAGAAACAAACTGTTAGAAAAGACGTTTTGAGTAAAGTACTTACAAAAATAAATCTCATAAAAGATCGGCATCAACTCTGGATCACATAAATTGATCCACATCTCAGCTGTGGGGCCTCCCGTTAAAGACTGAGCCGCGGCTTGCAGTGAATCGGTGGCTCTTATCCGGGGAAAGGCCCAGGAGGTGTACCTATGTGAAGTAAGACACTGCAGCTTCAGGAGAGTGATAGTCACAACACAACGGGATTAAAGTGGCACTTGTGATACACTATTGCTGATTATCAAAGTATGCGTAGCATTAGCTTTTTACAAGATATCACATTTTGAATAGTTAAATTAATGAAACGCTTGGAGACACCCATATCTTGCAAAAGGTGACATGTTGCGAGCCACTATTACAGTAGTGCGGTACAGGTGTACCAATTTGAGCTGAGAAAAAATATTAGTGATTCTGATGACCATGATTATTATATAGTAGCAAAAACACAGGTATTAGGTTTAGACAACTGAATGTGACACATTGTGGTACCATTACTAATTAAAATGTTATATAATTTGATGGTACAAGTTTCGCTGTCTCTTTTCTCGTCACAGCATGGCGATTATTACTTTGAGGTTGTTGTTGTTGTGTTCTTATATTAAGTTTTGCATTGGCTTGCTAAAAAAAAAAATATTTTGTTGCATGATGTTGTCATAAGCGAATTGTAGCTGGAATGTATTGCTGAATGCCAGGGGTTGCCTCCCGCTTTAAATGTAATCCTGACAAATCATGACATTGATCTACACTAATATGTTGCGTAGTGTTCATTAAAAGTTGTGGAATCTTGTATTTGATTTGAAGTTAGGAAAATAATTATGTCCTCCCCAGATAGTCTTGTGAACTTGATCTATTTCCAACAATACTACTAAAAGCATGTCTCGATACATTAATTGGACCTATAACAGATATTATAAATGCATCACTTTGCTCTGGCTGTTTTCCAGATGATTTCAAATACGCCCATGTCACTCCACTTCTTAAGAAGTCATATCTGCCTAAACAAAACCTAAATAGTTATAGACCTATTTCTTACCTCAGCGTTATTTCCAAAATACTAGAAAAGGTTGTAGCAAGTTGTCTAAGGTCGTCTCACGTTACACGTGTATCATAAATGTCTTAACTAATGTATCACAATCACCATACAGACAGTTTCATTCAACAGAGACTGCCCTCTTATAGGTTCACAATGACATTACCTTGAACATTAATAATAGTAAAGTGATTTACCTTACTAGATTCTCATTGAATACTTATTAAAGTGGTATGGCATACGCTGGTTTTTTTCATACCTAACTGATAGATACCAAACCATAAAGATTGGGAACTGTTTTTCAGCTGCACTGCCAACTTTATTTGGTGTTCCGCAGGGTTCTGTTCTTGGGCCTTTTCTTCTTATTCTTTGCACCATGCCATTAAGCTCTGTTATACAAAGATATAACTCGGAACATCATCTTTAAGCTAACAATGTTATCCTCCATCACCAGCATGGATTCCGAACTGGAAGATCCTGCCAAACACACCTCTTGGAGGCAGTCCATGACTGGGCTTCCTCTATGAAAGACCAGAAGCAAATAGATATCATCCTCCTTGATTTTTCCAAAGCTTTTGACAAAATTTCCCACAAACGACTTCTCAATAAATTAAGCTACTATGGTATCACAGGTCATACACTACAATGGATAGTCATTTTTATTAAACCGCACCCAGATTGTATCAGTAAATGGCTCCCACTCAACTCAAATGTCATCTCCGGTGTACCACAGGGCTCAGTCCTTGGCCATGTCCATTGCTTACTGTATATAAATGACATCACCGATTCTATCAACTCAAATATCAGACTCTTCGCCGATGATTCGATCCTATATAGAGAAATCCAAACACCAGCAGAACATAACATTCTTCAAACAGACCTAAACAAACTAGCTGACTGGACAGTCAAGTGGCAAATTAACTTCAATATCCCAAAGTGTCACCTTCTCAGAATTACCAATAAACGCAAACTAAGCCTACACCATCTCATACCAACCAGTTGCCAAGTTGATTCATACCCCTATCTTGGCATCATGATAGATTCTAAACTGTCATGGACAAAGCTTGTCAACACCATTGCATCTCAATCCGCTAGAACACTTGGCCTCCTTAAATGCACTCTCCACCCTGCAACATCTAAAGTCAAGGAAACAGCCTACAATATGTTAGTAAGACCAAAACTAGAGTATGAAGCTGTAGCCTGGAATCCCTATGCACAAAATAACATTGATACCCTAAAAAAAAATCAAAGAAGCACAGCTAGATTTACTTTAAATGACCACTGCTACACAACAAGTGTAACCGGCCTCATAAATAAACTTGGTTGGCAGACTGCAGAAAGAAGACAATTACAACACCAACTTACCTTCTTCTACAAAATAAAACACAGCCTCCTGAACATTATCCTACCACAACATCTTATAGTCCCGTGCTCCTGTACACGAAACAGCGATCCCAACAAATACATACAAATACATGCATGCATAAATACACATGCATACTCATTCTATCCTCGAGTTATAAGAGCTTGGAGTCTACATCCCCCAGAAATAATAACCCTACCCACACTACACCCATTTCAACAAGTTTTTTGAGTACCATCCACCTTGTTGCTATAGCCCACCTTACCAGACTATAGATAAAGACAGAGACTGTGTTTTTAATCTGCACAAATTATTGCACTTGTTTTACATAATTATTTGTTTTATTTTTATTTTTTAATTATTTTTCAAATTCAGTTACACGCACGCTTTAGCGTACTGCACCACTCCCAGGTTAGCCCCAGAAGGGGCTGTATGGAGAAACAACACCTAAAACCTAAGATACTCAGATCTACATTTTGTTGGCTACCGCGTATACACATCGCTCCCTTAAACAACTTAGTGAATGCCTCCAAGATATCTTTTACTGGATGACTGACAGCAAATTGAAATTAAATGCAAATAAAACTGAATTGATCATTATTGGTACTCAAATGCAGCGTAGTAAACTTGATTGTTTTTTTTTTCATATGAGTACTTTGAATCAGCACATCACGCCAGCAACCTCGTTGCGGAATCTAGGAGTTGTCTTTGATAGTAACTTCAATTTCCTACAACAACATATCTCAAACATGTCGCTGCTGTTTTTATCATATTTGTGATCTTTGTCGTATTCGCTTGTTAGCAGCAGCAGACTTGACTATTGCAATTTCCTCCTTTATAATATCGCTAGCACGGATATTACAAAAGGGTAGTTACAAGATCTCCTCGTTTTTCTCACTCAGTACCACTTTTGAAGTCTTTGCACTGGCTTCCTGTACAATATTGTATAATATTTAAGATCTGTACCATTACATACCAGGCACTGTTCAGTAAGCAATCATCTTATTTGCATTCACTGCTTACTCTTGTAAGAAAACCTATCCAGCTTCGATCATCTAGTTCTGACCTACTTTTTGTTCCTAGAGTCAACACAAACATTGGAACTTGGGTTTTTTCTGTTGCTGCACCAACTCTTCTCTTTGGAATACCGGGTATGCTTCCTCTTAATGTTAAATCAGTTGAAAATATTACCCAATTTTATTATTAAAAACTTATCTTTACAACCTTACTTATCCATCATAGCTCCGTAGCACCTTGACCCATCTGAAATACTGCTAATGGATTTTGAGATTGACCAATCCTTTTGTCTTGATGCGCCTCTGAGCTTGGTTTCCAAGGATTTAGACACAAAGAAGTTATCTTATTTTTCTTCTTCTTCTTATCTTGATATCTCGTGTAGCATCCTGACATCTTCCATCAATAGAAGTTATCTTATTATTATTATTATCACCTCAACAATTGTGTCTGCCAGGTCGCATTTTGTTTGGCCATTTTGGCATCACTTGCCACCTTGTCCACTATTGCAGGCTGTGCTGGAAGTAAGCAGCAGTTCGGCTTAATGGACTGCATCTTAGTTCTCATATACTTGATCATTCTTGACCGGCAGATCTCAATCCCCATCTACCACGGTGTACCTCAGGGTTCAGTACTTGGACCAGTGATGTTCAACGCATATACGACACCTGCAAGAAACATCATGTGCTTTACCATCGAGATTAGAACCTAGACGCTGATGCATCAACTTAAACTCAACAATGACATAACTTAGTTTATCGTGCTGCAGTCACTGCATAATCTACGTATTTATGGCAACCCCAGCTTGGAACTAGAAAACCGACACATGCAGTTACACTGCCTCATCTCCAACTACTGTTCTTTAGCCTTTTGATATGTGCCTGATTGGCAGAATTTGTCACCTGCTGACGCGAGACGCTTGCATGCGGCTCTACGCTGTTTTGTGCTAAGTCGCCTCGACAACTGCAATGCACTACTCAGTGGCTTACAGGCCCACAGATGTGGAATAGCTTACCAAAGTGTGTGTGATCGGTTGGAACATTGCAACAATCAAAAACAACTTAAAACCCATCTATTTCGCTGCACTACATTGATGCAAGCACTGGCTGCCACATTTAAATGACACTGGTTTCTATTTCATAGTATTGGTTGGTTTTTAATTTTATTGTTTGAAATTGTATTTTTACACCCTAATTTATTTATTTTTATTTATTTATTTAACTCGGCCTCACAAGCTGGAGGGAAATCCCCCAGCTGTACACCCTGCACTCTGTGTGCTCCAGAAAAATTTTGATCTCTGTGAGACAACTCCTGTACCTATCTGTCTCTGACTACTGGTCGTTTCAAACTAGACAGTGACTATCTCTCATAATCCAGCCACTTCTCAACTATCCCTATCTGAAATTAGTACAATGTGTGACATGTATTCTTGCCCTATGTAAACTTTCTATATCCTTTTTAGAGGCATACTAAAAGCAATCTTATCTCTTGACCACCCTTTCCCATATCTGCTAAGGAAGTCCTGCTGTGCAGGCAGCCTGTGCCTGACCTTTCTTGCCATTGGCATCTTACATCACACCTAACAAACCCACCAAGCATATAACAGCAATAGTAATACTGTAATATAACCTACCCTACCATATATATATATATATAAATTATATATACATAATATATATATAAAGATTATAAATTATATATACATTATATATATATAAAGATTATATAATATAAATATAATTTATGTATAATATATATATTGTTTTATATAATATATATAATTTATATATATATATATTATATTATCTAATTTATATATATATATATTGTATAAGATATATATAATATGTATATAATTTTTGACTGTGTCATTAAAACAATGTTACTATTATTTCTATTATGTGTTCTATTTTTATTCTGTTCTGTGGCTTTGAGGAGTGATGATTTTGCTTTGTACCAGCCACTTACTTTGCAATGGTTGTTTGTCAATTCAACATTTTCTAAAGCCAAAACAATACATGATTTGTTGTCCGGTTTACACAGTTTACTGTGTGTTAACATTTCTTTTCATCGAAGGTTGCTGCCAATTCCCTGCTCTACATCAACATTGAAATTAGCTATAATTCTACTACTACATCCTTACATCCTGAGACCTGGCTCAGACCACATGATACATCTGCACGCATTGCTGATGTTTCCCCTTTTGGTTACACCTTTCACCATCGACCATGTTTAGTCGACCGTGGAGGTGGTATTGGCTTTCTTATATCACAGCAGTTCAAAGTTAAATTACATTCTAACCCTGAATACTCCAGTTTTGAATCCATCTATGCTGAAATTTCAGATTCTTCTTTCTCTACATACTTTGTTTGTATCTATCGCCCTCCAGGACATCCAGCAAATTTCTTTGAAGACTCAGGATATGTTGGAAACAGGGATGGGTCAAATACATGCACAATGTACTTGAATACAAGTACAAGTACTTTCAATTTTGCCAAGTCCAAGTACAAGTACTCATCTAAAAGTATAGGCAAGTACAAGTACTTTGTGAAAAACTCAAGTACAAGTACCAAGTACTTTTACAATTTTAGTCAAGTATAGTCAAGTACATTGAACGCTACGTTTTTGTTTCATAATGGTGAAAGTCAAAGCGATGAAAACACAAAAGCAGCAGTATTATGCATTTATTCATTATTTATTTAAGTCAAGTAGATAACATATCAAACATGGGCAATATGCTTGCTTGTCTGCAGTACCAGGTTCTGAAGTTCTGAACAGATTGCAATTTGCAACTGACTACTATTCAGTCATTATCTTAAGCCAAGGCAATTATGTCACAAAAGTCAACAATACAAGTGAACTGGTGGTTTATGAACATCTGAAGCCACTACAACTGATCAAGGCATCAGATAGTGTTAGTTTATCCCATGTAATTGACTCATGGCTTCAACTCTCAGCTGACATGCATGTAAGTGCCTGTGCTTATCATCCCCTTTATACTTATAAACCAGTCAACCACCATCACAAGTACCATCAATTATGTTTTGCGTTATGAAACTTTGTACGAAATAAGAATAAATATACATTTTCACTGTAGCCATTTATTTTCAATCCTTCTGATAGACCCAACTACTTAACAAAAACATACAAAAGTACTTGTAAAAGTACTTACAAAATCAAAGTACTTTGATGGTCAAGTACAAGTCCAAGTACTGCACTCAGCACAATGGCAAGTCCAAGTACAGTACATGCTGTACTTAAGTAAACGAGTACTCAAGTACTCAAATACTTGAACCCATCCCTGGTTGGAAAATCTGGCAATTATTCATTCAGAATTTTAATCTACATTTGGATATACCGTCTACACCTACAACTACGATTAAACCGACACATGCAGTTACACTGCCTCATCTCCAGCTACTGTTCTTTGGCCTTTTGATATGTGCCTGATTGGCAGAATTTGTCACCTGCTGACGCGAGACGCTTGCATGTGGCTGTACGCTGTTTTGTGCTAAGTCGCCTCGACAACTGCAATGCACTACTCGGTGGCTTACAGGCCCACAGATGTGGAATAGCTTGCCAAAGTTTGTGTGATTGATTGGAACATTGCAACAATGGAAAACAACTTAAAACCCATCTATTTCGCTGCACTACATGTCTTGATGCAAGCACTGGCTTTACATTCTTGGTGATTTTAATGTACATTTGGATATACCGTCTATGCCTACAACTACGATTGATGATATTCTAGCATCACTTGATTTGAAACAACATATTACCTTCTCGACACATATACATGGCCATTGGCTTGACCTCTTGATAACCCGTTCAACTTGTAATAATATCCAAGCACCTACTGTTTTAGATGGGTTATCAGACCACCATACTGTCATTGCTAATGTTAACGTTTCTATAAACCCCACTAGAGTCGAAACACAATGTGTCTTACAGAGCCATTCATAGAATTGACATTACAGCTTTAATAGCTGATATCCTTATATCTGATCTTATCACAGATAAAAAAACATATATATATCTGACTTACATAAACAGTACTGTTAAGTACTCAATGCATTACTTAACAAACATGCAACTATAAAATCCAAATGTGTGTCAGAAAGGCCACCAGCTCCATGGATGACTTCCGATATTATACTATCTAAAAGGCGTCGTTGTTATTTAGAGCGTGTATGGCACAAATCACGCCATTAGATAGGTCGTGCTATTCTAAGCAATGTTACCTCTGTAACAGACAAATGGCCAAAGCTAAATCAGATTATTATACAAATATGGTCATAAATAAGTCTGATAACCCGCGTTAGTTATGGAACTGCATCAATAACATTCTACACAGACGGCCTACTCCATCGCTACCTGATCATGTGTCAATTAAGCCTCTATGTGATTCGTTTTCTAGTCACCTTAAGAACAAAATCAGTATTCGTTCTGGTTTCCTACATCATAATTTAAGTAATGTCAGTGTGGACTTTCCACAAGTAAATTCTCTACTTGTATCAACAACCTGCAACAGTTGATGGAGTTAGGAAAATAATGATGTCCTCCCCAAATAAATCTTGTGTACTTGATCCATTTCCAAAAATACTGTTAAAAACATGTCTCGATACACTAATTGGACCTATAACAAATATTATAAATGCATCACTTTGCTCTGGCTGTTTTCCTGACGATTTCAAATATGCCCTTGTCACACCACTTCTTAAGAAGTCATCTCTGCCTAAACAAGACTTAAACAGTTATAGACCTATTTCTAACCTCATCTATATTTCCAAAATACTAGAAAAGGTTGTAGCAAGTCGTCTAAGGTCCCACATTAGCACAAATGTCTTAACTAATGTGTCACAATCAGCATATAGACAGTTTCATTCAACAGAGACTGCCCTCTTGAAGGTTCATAATGACATTAACTTGAACAGTAATAACAGTAAAGTGACTGCACTTACCTTACTAGATCTCTCTGCCGCTTTTGACACAATTGATCACAGCATTCTCATTGAACACCTATTAAATGGTATGGCATATCTGGCGCAGCTCTAAGCTGGTTTTCCTCATATCTAACTGATAGATACCAAACTATAAAGATTGGGAACTGCTTTTCAGCTGCACTGCCAGCTTTATTTGGTGTTCCCCAGGATTCTGTTCTTGGGCCTTTGCTTTTTACTCTTTACACCACGCCACTAAGCTCTGTTATACAAAGACATAACTTAGATCATCATCTTTATGCTGATGATACTCGGATCTACATTTTGTTGGCTACCCTGGATACAAATCGCTCCCTTAACCAACTTAGTGATTGCCTTCAAGATATTTTCCACTAGATGACTGACAGCAAGTTTAAATTAAATGCAAATAAAACTGAATTGATCATTATTGGTACTCCAATGCAGCTTAATAAACTGGATGTTTTTTTCCCTACGCGTATTTTAAATCGGTATATCACGCCAGCAACCTCGGTGTGGAATCTAGGAGTGATCTTTGATAGTAACTTCAATTTCCGACAACACATATCTCAAACATGTCGCTGCTGTTTTTATTATAGTTGTGGGGGCTTGTGATCTTTGCTGTATTTGTCAGTATATGACATTTTCTGTTGATAAACTATTGCAACAGCGCTTGTTAGCAGCAGGCTTGATTATTGCAATTCCCTCCTTTATAATAACGCTAGCAAGGATATCACAAAACTTGCAAGAGTAGTTACAAGATCTTCTCATTTTTCTCGCTCTGTACCACTTTTGAAGTCTGCATTGGCTTCCTGTACGATATCATATAATATTAAAGATCTGTACCATTACATACCAGACACTGTCCAGTAAGCAACCATTTTATTTGCATTCATTGCTTACTCCTGGAAGAAAATCTATCCAGCTTCAATCATCTAGTTCTGACCTAATTTTTGTTCCTAGAGTCAACACTAACATTGAAACTATGGCTTTTTCTGTTGCTGCACCAACTCTGGAATATACTCCCTCTTAGTGTTAGATCAGTTGAAAATATTACAAAATTCCGTCGTCGTTTAAAAACTTATCTTTACAACATTGCTTATCCAACGTAGCTCCCTGGCGCCTTGACCCATCTGTTGACAACTGGAATACTACTTATGGATTTTTAGATTGACCAATCCTTTTGTTGTAATGCGGTTCTGAGTTTGGTTTCCAAGGATTTAGACGCAATAGAAGTTAACTTATTATTATTAAACTACTAACATTTATTGTCTGACTGCATTTACATGCATGCATGTATCTGTGAATGTGTGCACATGCATGCATGTAAGAGATTTAAATATGATTGAATTTTTTTGTAGAGGGGTTGTGTTGGAATGTGAGATCTTTCCAGCAGCCACAGATAGCCGCTACCTGAGAAGTGTAAGTACTCAAGACTTTATGTGAAGTCAACCCTATCACTCCGGCAGTGCACTAAAGCCTGGCGTACATGTACCAATGTTTTGTTTGCAATAGTCTCGGCCAATGGAAAAGGTGTTGCATGAACACATAACAACTGAGTCGATACAGGGTTGGAAAACATAATGATTGAAGTTTCATCTGACATTAGATAGTGACATTTATGGTATACAAGTTAAGGTAGCGACCAAAGACAGCTTCTGCACCTCAGTATAAATTATTTTCAATCTATTGACATACTGCATGTGCAAAGACATGTTACAAAATATGGCTATGAATATGGCTATGGTATGTACAGCATGACATTTCATTATGCCCATAAATATGCAAACAAAGTGACATGACTGCAGAACAAATAACCAAATACGGACAGAAACAATATCATTTTTATTAGGTTTTCTTTGCTAATTCTTATACAAAATATATAACAAACAAAATATTGAATATATTATCATTTTGAATTAATCTACTTCATTCTGATTTGTGGGTGAAGAAGCACTTTTGCCGTGACAGTGAGCTGGCGGGCGGCGATCGAGGTAGCGCCTGCAATTGTAATATAGGCTGATTTGCAGCAATACCAAGTTGCAAATATCACTTGCAAAATCCGTAATATTTGAATTGGACTGTGTGAAAATATGTCCGATTAAATATTGGATTGTTGCTGCTGTGCCTAGCAATGCATTATTCGCTCGGTTTTGTATCGAAACATTCAGCTAACATGTTATGAAAGAGTGTGTTTTTAATATCCAGTACATGCATTTTACCAAAAAATAGCAAACTAAATTCTATCGTATCTCTTGAAATGTTCATAGCGTGGAATCACCATCGCAACATTATGGTTGATTTTGACGTGGGTCCTCACATATTGATACGCTAACTTGGATCATTGTAAGTTTATCTCCTCCGTGGTGCCGATGTCAACTTGCCTCTTTCTATATTCATTCGCTTCCTTAGACTACTGGTCTCTGATCTACTAATTAATGATACACATAATGCTGGTGCATATTTCAGTCCACTGATCTGCGTATACCTGTATTTTAGCAGAGCAATATAGGGATCCCGACCTTCTTCATTGGCTTTCTTTCAGCAATGACTTGAGTGTCTGGACTACTCGTTCCACTTCTCCATTTGACTGATGATACGTTGAGCTGGACGTGGACATTTTGATGGCCAAACTTTGTGCAAACTTGCGAAACTCATAACTACCTAAAGGTTGATTGTCTGTGAATATGTCATCTGGTGTGCCCTGTCGTGCGCTGGTACTCTTGACATGAGCTATCATTGATTTGGTCGTCTTATTCTCCAGCCTGGCAATATCAGGATATTTGAGTAATAGTCCATAACTACCAGATAATGGTGACCCTTAAATGTCATGATATCCATTGTGATTTTCTTGAATAGTCCATCCAGCAAGGTAAAATCGAACAGATTCATGTCCTACTTAATTAGCAGCGCCGTCTGTTGACAAGCCTTACAAAATCCAAGATGTTGGCAGAGAAACAAATCCTTGAGGTGGAGGGATGACAGCTGTCATATGCTCCGTCCCATCCAATTATAAAAGTGCACACATACATTGTATCCAACTGTGAAGTCTCACTCAGTATTTTTACATCATGTTCAAGTATGAGGATTGTATTAAACAGAACCTGGGACTATCCTAGAAAAAATAACAATGGG
The DNA here is from genome assembly GCA_963995525.1 of Escarpia spicata. Taxonomy (NCBI): domain Eukaryota; kingdom Metazoa; phylum Annelida; class Polychaeta; order Sabellida; family Siboglinidae; genus Escarpia; species Escarpia spicata. The sequence goes on from OZ023205.1 coordinate 34,845,530, forward strand.
CCAATTGACCCATGGCAACAACAATGGTATGTGTCATTTCCATGATTAGTGGGTTAATAATTACATTGTAATTCTACTTTACGTGTGTGTCTTGTTGTTTATAGGCTGGTATTCCTGCCCTTGGATTCTCCCCTATCAACAACACACCCATTCTGCTTCATGATCATAACGAGTATCTGAATGAGAATGTATATCTGCGTGGTATTGACATCTACTGCCAGCTTCTGCCAGCCATCGCCAGCGTTCCTTCTGTCTGATGACGTCAATTGTTGCCAACCATCGCCAGCTTCCCTTCTGTCTGCTGACGTCACCTGCTGCCAACCATCTCCAGCGTCCCTTCTGTCTGATGACGTCACCTTCTGCCAACCATCGCCAGCTTCTCTTCTTCTTTAGCTATACATTAGAATACTAGTAATACAACTGGTAATACATATACAATTGGTGAAATATATTACAGTCGACACAAAAAACTGGTAAAAAAAGCATGCTCTACTGGAAACAGTTTACTTAAAGGAAACCAAAAGGCAACTTTTTGGTGTTATGCACCTAAACGAGTTAATACAAACTAATCATTTGCTGCTACAATCAAAATTTTCATGCCAGTGGTTAACTCTTCTCAAAGTAGAAGATTAAAATAAAATGTTTGATATCCTGGAAGCTTACATCTTCCTTTTGTTGTAATGGTTTGATCAATAAGCGCCAAGCAATGATGTCAATTATGATGTGCCTTGTTCCTAATTTTGCTCCACATACACGGTATATACGAATACGCTAGCTCATTTATTGGTTTATTGTATTCTCTTGGATTCAGAAGCTGATCTACACTTTTAAATGTACGAATGGCTATTGTAATGCCATACCGTGCACCATGCAGATATAACGTGTGAGTAAATTATAGCAGCAAAGAAAATCCGACAATTATTTACGTCATAAACTGCATTACTGGCCACATGATTATGAATATAACCATCTCACAGTACACGTAAAAACATAACTTACATGGTTGAAAGTGACATAATCAGTTGAGAACATATAATTGCAAATGCTAACAAACGAATGGCCAAAATATATGGGTTTATTTATTCAGCATCGTAAACTAGACTAATATTACCAATTCAGCCACTGGCTAACTGAGAAGTGTAGAAACTCGTGACGTCAGCTTTTCTAAGAAAATGGCGCTGTCCATACCATTTTAATTGTCTGTCTTTAAAAATATGTTTCTGTTAAACTACTAATGTAATTATCTTAATTGTAGTTGCAAATTGTTATTTTGTATTAACACTTTTTTGTGCACAGATCGAAAGAATTGCCTTTTGTTTCCTTTTAAAACTAACATTTAAGATTAAAATGGCAGAGGGAATAAATTCCTTTAGAAGGTTTTTTTTCTTGTTAGTGATACCTTTATGACAGAAGTTTCTGTAAAGTTGCTTTCAGAGGATGGACAAGACCGTAGAATATTTGAGTAGCTTTTAGTGCAAGCTGCTATAAAGTGGACAGCTGTCTCTGATCATGGCGAATCAGTTTGCTAGCTAAGTTAACAATAGGAGCTTTGATTTAGTCTAGTGACATTGTCGTACCATGTTATTGTGTCAAATGATCAAATACTTTCTATCAACCTCTGTACATCATTTCAGGAATATGCTAACTGACATCAAAGCTTTTTAAAAAAAGATGCTGCTGTGCTTTCTTGTACACATAACCTACATGTTCACAAATTTTATGTTGAGCTTTGATCAAGTAAAGTACCCAGGTACTAGAAGACTATTTTGACTTATTGATTATCTTTGAACATCGATTTGATGATGATAGTGCTAGTAATGAGGATGGCAAATAATTTATTGAAGACAATGAAGGTGACACATTAGTGATGAAAATGATGATGATGATAATAATGATAACAAAGATGATGACGATGATGGTTATAATTATTACAATGACGAGAACAATGACATCCTTAAACTCCTCCTCAACGTCATCCTCATGTTCACCCTTATATTGGCTAGCCGTGCTGGCACCCAGTCGATTTTCACTAAAGTCTACTTAACAATAATAACGGAACGAGTCGGCAAGACAACAGACATATTTAAGATCACGCTCACATAGCAGCAGACGAGATGAACCAGGCATGAGAGCTTGTGATTGTTGTCTGTAGCAACAAAGACGACACACACACACACACACACACACACACACACATCAGCACATAATAAGTTGTATCTATACATTTATGATACAATTTCGCCGATACAAACTAAAACAGACTGGTTATTACAAGGTTGATTGTGTCATACAGATCATATGTATGAATTGACCCAGTGTTTGACATCATTCATGTACATAGTTTCATAGGAACGTAATATACTCATAATTGAATACATTATGTACGTAAAGTGAAGGTAAGTTCTTCTATAGCGCAGTATCCAGTCCTCAGGACTGCTCAAAGCGCTTTTACACTACTCCCTGGCAGACTTGTTCAATTGAACACCATCTCGACTTCTCTGGGAAGCATCCAGCCACGCTGCAATTAATACGAAGACTATTCGTACACAAATATCCACCACTGTCTATAGCCTACAGCTGAGTGAACTGGAGCAACGTATAGTGAACGAACTTGTCCAAGGTTCGACACCACAGCACAGGATTCAAACCCGGGTTCTCTCGGTTGAGAGTCCGAAGCTCTAGCCAATGCACAATGGCGCTACTGCACCACGGCATACATATATACGTACATACATGCATGCATACATATATACATACATACACACATTCATTCATACATACATACACACATTGACACATACATACATACATGTATAGATACGTTGTGACGCTTACATTTATCCGGCGTTAAATAATATCTGGGTGATGTTTCTGCGCATGCGCGAGTCGGTTGTCATTAGTTGCCATTGGGTACGTTTACGCTTCCCACCCCACGGCACCCCCGTTAAATAATATCCGAGTGGCGTTTCTGCGCATGCGCGAGTCAGTCATTTCCGTTTACCGTCTAAACTGACAGTATGAGTTGTGTTAAAACGAACGCAGAAATGTTTTACGAACAGCTCATGCACTACATTAACAATGGCGTACACCATCCAACGGTTGCAAACAATAACAGCAGGAAGAGGAGGATACGCTATGCGGCATCGAAGTATATCACAAAAGGTGCGCTACAAAGGCAATTTAAAGTGACGTGATGTGTCCATAGCCATAGGACATTTTACCAGTCAAAATACAGATACAGAAAGTTTTGTTTGTCCTAGGGCCGGCCCAACTCTCTTTATCATTTACATCAACGACCTGTGCACTAACATTAAAACCAAGGCTAGACTATTCGCTGATGATACAATACGGTATCACACCATCCGCAGCACAGCCGACACTCGCCAACTACAACAAGACCTCAACACCTTGGAGAAATGGGAGAGGAAGTGGCAGATGAGTTTCAATATATCCAAGTGTCACGTCCTAACTGTCACAAAGAAGCGCAAGCCCATTATAGCAATGTATTCACTCCATCAGCAGCCCCTGGAGAGAGTCACCAGCGCCAAACACCTAGGTGTAGAGCTGACCGCTGACCTCCACTGGGGAAACCACATACAGACCACCACTGCCAAGGCAAACCGTACAAGTGCTTTCATATACAGAAACCTTAAAGGGTGCCCTCCACGGGTGCACTGACATTGCTACAAAGGACTGGCTGCCCCGTGTTGGAGTACGCCTCTGTCGTGTGGGATCCCCACCAGCAACACCTGTTAAACACCATCGAAGCTGTCCAGCGCCGTGCCGCGAGGAGAATCTACCATGATTTTAACCACTATACCAGTGCCACAGAACGTGTAAACAGACTACAACTACAGACCCTCCAAGAAAGAAAAACTCAACAAGGCCACCTTTATGTACAAGAAATGTAATGAGTGAACTTGTGGACATCATGCCAACCGAGGGCACACTGACAACAAACAACCGCAACACCAGGGGACAGCCCAACAAGCTCCTCCTGCCTCACTCCAGAACAAACACGCACCTCCATTCCTTCTTCCCCGACAAAGCGTCCTCGGCCAGCATCGTCACAGCCTTCAAAGCGGCAGTTGAGGTCTGGGTAAAAACCGCGCATGTGCAACAAGCTGTGGAATATTCTTCTGGATGCCAGGATGTAAATGTAATAGTATTTAATAGTTTAACATTGGATAGTGCATGCAGCATAGTCATGTCCGTAGTGATACTCGCACAGTCACATACATACCCGGTACTCACGTAGTCGAATAGAGTCGACAGACTACTGACTAGTAGTAATGCCACAGGCATAGCCATAGCATAGCCACCAAATGAAATATAAAATAGTCTATGAAATAATGCATTTAGCCATTATTTATGTGGATTTCTATCAGTACGAGTCATACATAATATTTAAATAATATGTGTAGACCCCCTTGGTATATACAGTTAATTTAATTGAAATGTAATATTTAACAACTGTTTATAATTATTGTATGTAATAGGCCATATTGATACTATGGCTTGATTGTTTTCTGCAAGTCTTAATTTACTTTGGTAACAACATATATATATAATATATACATAATTATATATAAACATACCACATGATATGCACTATCATTTTAGTTGCAAATCTTCTGTCCATGCAGTATCCATCTGTGAAAGAGCCAACTGGTGCTTAAAGGTAAGTTCCAATAATATAGCTGAGTGTGTTCTTGGATATCCTAACAGCACAAAAGTTGTTAACCCTGCAGGTGACCAATGGTAAACTTCCACGGTGTACACAATTTGGAGCTATTTGTAGGGGTGTTTTAAAAAATCACAACTTCGCTAATACGTATCGCAAAAATATGATTGAACTATCATCTTTATTATTACGCAGTGATGATATTTGCATAACATCAAATAATCATGAAGATATAACTGTTTAAAGTTTACATAAAATAAATGCAAAACAAATATTTTTTTCGTCCTACTAGCTAATTTTCGAGTGGTTGTATGTGTCAATGTCCAATTAGAGAAATGTAGCCATGTATATAAGCTAATGAGTAAAAAAAATTAATCAAATATACTCGGAAGTTTTTTATGTGATTTTATTAGGTAGACCCATGTAAAATTTAGACTATTCTTCATGAACGTCAGAACGAGGGTAAAGTAGAAACCCAAGTTTGCCCAGTGACAAAATAATTATTGTGCGGTTGTATGTTCATGCATGTAGTGTGACAAATGTAGCTGTACATTTTGTATGTATCAATGGTTAAGTTGAAAATTGAATAGGTGTACCGTATAGACTACTATAGTTCCCAATAGACGCTCAGAGCGAGTGCTAAGACTTTGGTGCACGACTATTTGTTTCTCAAAAGTGGTACCAGGCAACACTTTTTCAAACACACATAGTCAGCAGTGCACATCTACCATACTGACTGGTGCAACATCGACACATGACAAGAATGCAACATGTTACAGCTAAAGGCACACACGCACACTATGAATGACCTATCAAGCATCTGCAAGGTGGCGCTAGCAACAGTATTGCCATCAGTTATGTCCAGCCTGCATTCATTCATGAAAAATCTACTTTTATACATGTTTCCCTAATGAAAAACAGTGTGTGCGTCTATGCCATTAGTCTAGATGGATAGTGTGTTTCTATTTGGATCTATACTGTATATAAATTAGACTTACAACGTAAGTATCGAGCATCGAATAAAATTCTGGTATCGATCGATATCGAAGAATTCTGGTATCGAACCAGCACTACATTACACATTCTGCACAAAAGCTATTCATTCATTTCAACCATTCAGCATGCATTGAGAGAAACTGCACAGCACAATGTTTCGTATACTATTGCACAATCATGTTAATGAATGTATTTATTTATGATTGCAGGGCAACTGGACCAACTGGGAACATGCAGTCAGAAGATGGATGTGACATAATTTATAATGGCTATGCAGTTCAAACCTCAAGACACACATTACTTAAGAGCACTTATAAACTTTAACAGTTTTGTATTATTTAATTTTACTTATGAATGAAGTTTGGACATTTTTGTAATGTCAGTGAGAAAAATATAACTGTCACTGGGGATGCTCCTAGTACTTCAGCCAATGACAAACTTGTTCACTGCAACACCAACAGTCTCCTGGAAGCATTCAGCAACACTCACTGCAATTAGGTATTACAGTTTGAAAGTTAGTCATGTATGTAGATTCAATGGTGCCTATAGTTATGTACTCATTTATATAGCTGTGTATATATGTGTGCATTGTGAATAAAACCTGTGTGAATTTGGTTTCATGTACTAGTCTTGTTTTACCATGCTCTTACGATGTCTTGTTCAGGTGAAGCAAGTGCATAACTCTGTGTTACCAATTTTAGAAATAGGTAACATCTTCCATAGTATATCTCGATCAAACAGCTGACTTTTGTCCACACTCGTCATATAGATAGTTATAATTTCTTTGTATACTTCAACAATCGAATGCAATATATCAGTGTTTTGTGGCTGGTTCAAATCCAGCTGGTATGTCACTAGATGCACAATATACTCCTGGTTTATGAACATCTCACTGAGTATTGCAATCGTCTGTTGTTTAGTTCTTCCAATATCTATAAAAGGGTTACCTTTATTGTGGTGGGATTTTGTCCTTTATATAACTACTAGCATTCTGTGAAGGATGAGTATTTCATCAATTTGTTTGGTAAATAGTACTGCATTAAAACAACTTACTGGTGATTTAGTGATTCATTTTTCTGCACACGAGCCAAAAATACATGTCTAGGTGATGTCCCATCAATGTTGTCATGTCAGAAATGTACACTTTATAATCTCATCTTTCAATTTCCAGTTTATTTTCCTCAATAAATAAAACCCAAATATTATAAAATACTAAATGTATAGTTGTTATTAGCATTGATTTTTTAACACAGCCCAATTTAAAAAACAAAATTAAGTTATTATTATTATAAAGTAAATGTCTCTTCAGTAGTATTTACCATTTATTAAAATGCTACAATATAGATATTATTAATAAATTTAATATTGCTATAACTTGGAAAACAAATGAACTAGATAAACAAACCTGCACATATAAAGTTATAAGATATAACGAGCCTTATACAGTACATTTAGACAATATATACCAAACATTGTCTTGCAATATGGCTATGGCTGAATAAAATATGTATCTGTTGCAGATGAGATGTGACTGATGCCACTGGCAGTACCACATCACATGTGCCCAGAATCAGACCAAGCAGCGACAGTGTTCTGCTGCGGTCAATAACTACTTTGTGTGTGATGTCTGTGTGGATAATGAGTGATTATTGTGTGCTATGTTTCTAAACAGGTGTATTGTATGTTGTTTGCTGCAGCTGAAAGGAATATCTTGTGTTTAACGAGTTATATAAAATTGATTGCAAACTTTGAACATGGTGAACTATATAAAGTGCAGTTATTGTTCTATCAACAAATAGTCTTAGAATATAGTAAAAAGCAATTACAGTGGAACCTCATTATGAAGGTCACCATTGGGTCTGAGCAAAAGCGACCTGGTTAGCGAGGTGATCTTATTAGCAGGACTACTTTCTTATACTTTACTGTATGTAGAATTGTCGTAGAGTGACATCAATTGCGAGAGGGTTGTATTACCGTGGTTACCGTAAAGCGATGGTTGACTGTATGTATTATTTACAGGTCGACAACTTATGTCTGATACAACATAACAAATACACCAATAATCATATTATATGTATGTGTTATGACAATTATGACATTTCTAGGAGTTGCATAGTCTGTAATGTCTTCCATTGCATACTCCAGGAGATACACTTGACTAATGTAAAAACAACAATAGTCAAGTAACATGAACAATCAATTAATGTTTGTACCATATGCATACAGTGTATACGCAGGTATACATGCAGCAAACTAGTTTGTTTTTATTATGTATATAATACTATACATGTCATATTCTGCAGGTTTTTTTAATGTATTTATTATACTAATTTGTAACTCTGATGAGCCTTCCTTCCTCATTTGGACAATTTCTCAACAACGTTTGAATTGAATATAATTGATGTATGGTCCAGCATATTACATTTTGTTTGCATAATAACTGTTCATGTTCATATTAAAGCATACATTTGCGTAGTTGTCTATAAAAAAACTAGCCACAATTGTTGCTCTCCTCTTCTTTCTGTGGGCCACGGTGAGGCGGACCTTGATTTCTGGGTTTTCCTTTCTTTTCTGTTCCTCCCCTCACTGCCTTTTTACTGCTATCTCCAACGAACCGTCTCCACTCACCTCTGTCTTTCGCTTTCCTTCTCCACCCCTCTCCCAATCCTTCAAAGTCTCTCTTAAAGCAATCATCCGAACGCAATCTTAGTCTTCCTGGCCTCCTTTCCCCGTCCACTTTCCGTGTATCCGCTTTCTTCGCTAACTGTTCTCCCCCCATTCGTTCTATGTGTACCGCCCACTTCAGCCGACATCTCACCAAACTCTCTGTCACGTCAACCTCCAAGTATACAAAACTGTCTGTGTGTATCCATGTCTTCTAATGCCCACGTAATAACATTATTATACATGTCAATGATTTGTGCAGTAATTAAATATTAATTAAAACACCTAATAAAGCAGGTAGCATTAGCATAAACGTACGTTAATTATATAATTTTATAATCTTTACGCACGCACGCGCGCCTGCACACACACATACACACGCACACACATAATTTACAACAGTGTATGTCGCCGACGACTGACATAATATCAGGACATTTTTATTCAGCCATTTCATATAAGTACGTAGATCTGTATTCCTCAATATATATATATATATATATAATTGTGACATAAATTATAAAATGTTTGATTCCCACAGAGATAAACAATATCTTCTCCACGCACACGTCACGTGACTTACTCTTATACTTGGTTATAAATATGAAACAGGAAATTATTATTATGTGCTCTAACTATAAGGATCGTGTTTCGACAACAAACGAAACATATTTAACTACTAAATAATAGTTATCACCACCTGATCTACTGGTGCCAAATAGTATGCCTTACATATGCACATAAACATCACCCGGATAAAATGTAACGCCAGGATAAATGTAAACGTCGTAGGTAGCGTTAAATATATTCCCCTAGATATGCGCACGCGCAGAAACGTCACCCGGATATTATTTAACGCCCGGATAAATGTAAGCGCGACAACGTACATATATACACACACATACAAACACATACACACAAACAGACATAAACACCTACAAATCTACATACATGCATACAATCAGATAGACACACACACAAGCACATATACACACAAGCAGACATAAACACTTACCTACATATATACATACATACATCCATACATACATACAAACATATATACATACATACACACATATACACACATACATACATCCATGCATACATACACACATACATTGACACATACACACAGATGCATACATACATCCATACATACATGCCTACAGACATACATACATATATACATACATACACACAAACAGATATACACACATATCTACATACATACGTGCATACATGCATTGATGCATACATGCATACATACACACAAACACACACATACAAACATTGATACATATATACATCCATTCATACACAAAGATACACACATACATATATATACATGCATACCTACATACATACACACATAGACGGGCAGACATATAAGGGGTCAGCACACTGTTAGTTTTCTCATTGACGACCATGTTAACGTTTTGTGTGATTATAAGAAAACGTGACCTAGAAAATGTATTAAACTTATCAACTGCCGTTATCATCATCTCATTGAAATGCTGGTCGAGATTAGTCAATATCTAATGTTTCTAGCTCTTGACACCCGTCAATATTTACAAATGGATGCAGGCAGTAATCCGACTAAAATGCTGCCAAATACCCTTCCGCTTACTAAAATCAGCTAAAAGACACCATTTTACTGTCAACAGCCTCTAAAATCACATCTAGAAATCTGACTACTCAAATGCACTTATGTCAGACCAAGTGAATATTGTAAAAAATAATTTCTAAAAAATATATACTGCACTTTTTTTTATCTGTAACCAAGCAGGAAGTCCAAGTGTCCTGACCCCAAATAGGTATGGCAATTTTGGAGAAAAAACTTGAAATTATGTTTTAGAGGCACACCTATCTCAAACAATGTGTAATATTCGTTTTTGTAATTCATCCACATACTTTTTTATACACATTTCAAAAGCGCCACCCTTCTTGACCGGGCACCATATGAATAAGTATTTTACTGTTGGCCATATTCTAATCTGGCATAACTCTACACTTTCTCATCCGGCATATATGAAGACCTAACCCTGTTTTCCAGAAAGTCCAGTATGTGTTCTGTAAACATATCACATACAGGCAGTTGCTATATTGCATTTAGATTTATATTGATTTTTTTACTTTTTCCCTATTAGACAACTGTAATTATACATGATATATGACCTTAAAGTGTGGATTCTTCAAAGGCCAGACGTCTTAATGAGTTCAATTGCACACTATTACACAACCCAATTAGTAGACATTCAAAACACTGTGGCACTTGCCTGATTGAGTACTGGTCAAGTCAGGTGACTGTATGCCCTGGCAGCCGGGGCCTAGGAGCTGAATCCCAGTAGTCACTCTGCCAATATGTCATTAGGGTTGCTCCCAACCTCTTCACGTGTGTTTAATTAGTTGAAGTTAACAAAAAAAAGATTGTTTAATCACCCTTCTGCAATGTCGTTGATCCACTTAAGATATAGATTTCTAAATGGAGGCTTCACTAATGTGATTCTCTCCCCACCCCCCTTATCACACCCAAGTTCTGTCACTGTGATTTGGACTTTCAGACTCATTAGAAGTCTGTGATTTCAAATAACGGTTTGTCCCTTTCAACTGTGATTTTGCCGGGATTATTCTGCATTATTACAATGAAGGAGACTGCAAATTATGAGACTGGTAAACTTAGCAAACGTAGTGATAGGAAGACACCGCCTGTTGGAGGAATGAGGAGAAATCGGCGCGGTTTCCAACAAGGCCACCCATATTTTGAATCAATGCATGATGAATCACCAGAAACACCACACAGTCATGTATGGATGCCACGACTCGGCATGGCTTACTTTTCAAGAGTCGTACAAGAAACTTCTGGTGGACTTTATTAACGGTACCCGATGCTGACGGCAGGCCTCGCAATAGCCAAATTCTACGACCGCGGCCATACCGATGCCCAGATTTAACAGACAGCTACCTCCAGCCAGACGAAAATCAAGGAGGTTCCGAGATGGTTCTGCTAAATTTGGAAAAGAGTGCTCAGATGAATATTACAATGAGCATGCCTGCAAGAAGACGTGCACTTCTCCACAATTTCAAATATACCATGAACAACCGATTGGTCTCTGTTGGAAGCAATCACGCCGATATACTAATTGTGACTATCATTCGCGCATGTACAAACTGTACACTGAGGTTAGCACTGGACGTAGTGGTCAGCGAGCTATTACAACTAATGTCGCACTTCACGTCGGTCTCCAGGATTCGACAATAGGGACCACAAAGATCCGTCACATTCTAGCTGCAATGGACGCACCACCATCTAGTTGCACAGGATTACAGAGAACTGCAAACAAGGTCGCAACTGTCACCGCACAAGCAACCATGGACGACTTACACATGAGAAGACAGAAAACAAAAGAGAGCAACACTCTGCGTGGTCTGCCAGAAGATGCTCCGATTAACATAAGCGTCGATGTTCGGTACAACTCCACAAATCTCAAAAAACACTTACAGCTGTGGTGGGCAGAATGCGTCACAGGCTTTGGGAACTGCAATCAGTTGGCAAACCAGTGAAAAGTAAATCATAGTTTTCTGGATGGACAACAAGCTGTGTAAAATAGGAGCTTCACTTCGGAACAAAGGTGTCAATGTCACCTGTCCTGGCCATGCTGGTTGCACGGCCAATGTGCAAGCAACAGATCCGCTGTCCGAGTACAGATTTGGAAAACAAATTGGCGAAAGTTTAGCACAAGATGACGTTGCAATCAAGTATGTTGCTACAGACGGTGATGCATTAGCATCGATCGTGAAGTGTACAAGATGCAATGCCAGCAGGTATGGAGAGAGAGGGGCAATCCGATACGACGCATCTGTCTCAAACGCAATTTCGTCATATCATGAAAGCATAATTCTCCCCCAGGATGTTTCTAGGAGAAACTGCTGCAAGGCGAGCAGAAAACAGAAGAATATTTGCGGAAGATGTGAAAACAAAATGCCAGAAGATCTACACAAATGTCCACATACTTCACGACAGTGAAACGACAGTTATAACGTATGCCTGACATCATTCAAGCCACACTCGACTGCTATTCTGGCTCGTGCAGAAACTGTCGCAGACATGCAATTGTCTGCCGTGGTGGTCGCAAGAATTGGTGGAATACCTCACAGCATTTGAAGGCCTGCGGCCTCACGCGACTAAATATGACAGACAGTGATCGAGCAACACTTCAAGGACTGATTGGAATGCGTCTTGGCAATGCCGCACTTCAAATGACACGACGCAGACTAACAACAAATCCAAATGAATCTGCAAACAGAGCTTATTCCGCGTCGGTACCTAAGAACATTAAATTCAGTCGAAATGCACTGGGACGTGTGTGTTCAGTCATCGATCGCCTAAACTACGGTGCTGGAGATTCAATGCTACGAAAATTGGAAAATGTACAGTGTCCCATTACGAAGGGCGGAAGAGTTGCTCGCGCTGTTAAACGGATCCAGCAAGATGTAGCTTACTAACGACAATATGCCAGACGGCCATCGGTGCGCCTACACAGACGAGCCACCAAGTCAAAGAGGATGAGATACTACATTAGGGCAAAACGACAGAGATGCCAAGACGACATCTACAGAAAGAGTCAACTTGATCCCAAACCAGCAAGTCATACAATAACAACAGTAGCAGTGACAGCAACGGCAGTTACACCATTGAGAAGGAGGCGCCGACAGCCAGCAGAAAATCGTACTGATCACCCATATTCGTTAAGGTCACGATAATGGGCTGATCACTTTTACGCAAGCAGAGAGTAGACAGACACACAGACACACATACACACGAGCACAATGTGCATACACAACATTATAACAATACGACATTCTGTATTTCTGCAGCGTCTACTTGGGTTGCAAACTGACCATCATCCATGCAAACACAATGCGAATACCTAGACCATCCGACACACACGACACCAATTGCCTGTCGACATTCATGCGAACACAATCAGACTACGAGCACCACGGACATCTTGAGTACCATGATCGATCAACACGATGCTATGCTACATCGGTGACATCAGGGGCTGACTGATGTCGACATATATCAGTGACCAGTCGTAACGATCACACTTCGGAAAATTTCATCGCACACGAACTCGCGAAAAATGTAAGTGCTCACCATTTTGTAATGGATTTAATTTTAAATCTTACATTCATGCAGGGTAAATGCCATGACCACGACATTCGCCTGATTTCACGCAAGACATTCTTTCATTGTTGACCCGGTGTGGTTCCAGGCTGACATGTGTGGCTGTCACACAGAGATTATTGTGTCAGAGATGTTAAGCATCTAGAGTCGCTCTTATAAATGTTCTCCTGTGGTGCAGCATATAGCTTAACCGGTGTGCTGTGATGGTACGTCTATTACCACATCTAAACTTGCAGTTAACTGCTCCGTATTTCACCCCTGTGCCTTTTGTGCAGCCTGTCTACAATATACACTGATTGTTTGTTGAAATAGGCACATTTTCATTAATTTTATCTGCATATTTTTCATAAAAGTAGTAGCCGTGTCGTGTTTGCCCCCGTGCAAAAGGATTAATCATAAACATCAAAGGAACGTCTACTACAGCGCAGAGCATTAAGCGTTTAAACAAGACTGTTTTACTACCGGCTAGTCAGCGCCCTAAAAGCGTACAGCGATTATAGCGTTTCATAAAACAGCCTTGTTTTATTGCCGGCTAGTTGGCGTGGATAAATGCACAGACGGAACGGTTATGTAAGTTGAATATTTTATTCCCAAGATTCAATGGCGTCATCATCGTCCGACAAGGGTGGATGCCCGTAAATAATTCAGCGGCTTGACGGTGGAATATAATTAAAACCACCGCGCGGTAATGTCACATTTGGGATTTCATCGTCCCAACTATCCTGCCACCAAGGCCGGGTAGGCTGTGGAGGCCGCGGGACGCCGCGCACTTTCATGACGGCGCGTACAGATGTTCTGTTTTCTAAGGGCGGCGGTGTCCGTGATCGGCCCACGCTCGGGTTTCGCGGTAGCCGTAGGGCTCCTCGACCTCGGGGCGCCCGCGGTTGAGTCGGAGAGGCTTCATCAATAGCCGCCAATACGGCGGCTCGTCCCCGTGGCGGTGTCCCTTCCCTACACGGTGCTCCGGGTGGCCTGCAATGTATATTATAGTTGAGTATGGTCCGCGAATAGAAAAGGGTTTTAGTTGAGCGTGATCCGTGAATAGAAAACAAAAAAGAAAGGAATATATATAGTTGAGTAGGGTCTGTGAAACATCGCGTAGAAAGGCAATACACATTAAATAAAGGATAGTTGAGTAAATGTTGTTTTGTTTAAAAGATACGGTGATTTGTGAATAGAAAAAACAATAAGGAATGTTGAGTATGGTCCGCGAATAGAAAAGGGTTTTAAAAGAAATGTATGTAGTTGAGTAGGGTCCGTGAATAGAAAATAATAGAGAAAGGAATGTATGTAGTTGAGTAGGGTCTGTGAAACAATAAAGGATTAAAAAAAACATTAAATAAAGGATAGTTGAGTAAATGTTGTTTTGTTTGTTTAAGAGGACGTGACGTACCTGGTGATTTTCCGATGGGGTTGTTCCGCGCGTCCAGCGCCGTCAAAAGTTTCGGCCGACGACATCGCCGCTTGTGAAAAAATGTTGTTTACGCCACTTTTCGCTGTTGACTCATCGACGAACGCGTGACGCGCGTCACGTAGGCCGTGTTACGTAAGCCGTTACCGACCGTTTTGCGCAGTGTTTCAACAGTTTAACGAAAGTCTAAATGCGTAAAAGTAAGCGTTTTATAAGACAAGCCGTGACTCGGGAATCATATGGTATTGTTGTTTTGGAAAATTTCGCTCTAAAGAAATGATTTTCGGTGAATGCACTGGCATGACCGCTTGATTTTTTCTATTGTTAATAACCTTGGCAGACTCGCCGGTTTTGTGGTGCACGTGTTTAGACGCGCGTGCGCCTTTCACTAGACTTGTATAAAGCGGTAGGTTTCTGTATAAAGCGGTAGACTTCTGTATTCACTCGTTGTATTAACGTTGTTCTGCAGATCACAATGGCGGAGGCAGAGGGCAGCGCAAGGGAGAGAGCGAGAAAGCAGACGTTCAGGCCTGTGGTCGTCGGGCGTCCAGCTGCACAGGGAGCCACGGCCCCCTCGACCGGGACGGGGAGCCAGCAGGACGGCGAGGAAAGGCAATAGGGGCAGCAGCGGGACAGGCGGCGCCGGGGAGCGCACGGGAAGCCGCGGCGACTCCTGCTGCGAGAAGCGCGCCAGCCACGCCGCCTGATAGGGGCCCTGTAGTATTTCTACCCTCGTCGGTGAGTGTGATGGCGTTGAGCGAGGCTACCGACGGCCTCTATAAAATTGCAACGCCCGTTACAATCGAGGCAATTTCATGGAGGGATAAATGCACGTACGAGGGTTGCGCACTATGTCGTCGCAAGATTTACGCCTCCAGAGATGGCGCTATGATATGTCCCTCGCACGGTGTCCAGGCCGCCCCAAAACATTTTTTTTCGTTGCGCTTAATGGTACAAGATGGGCCGACCGTTGAGAACGAATTGTGGCTGACTTTATTTGACAACGTCATGTCGAAACTCGTTTCGTACGGGGCCGACTACCTGGCCTCTTTGGACCAGGAGGCGTTACGTGATACCGTGCTGGCGCTCGTAGGTACGCGCGTAGAGATCAGTGTGCGTAAGATTTCGTGGGAAGCCATACCGACATACACAGTGCGTGCGTTGAAGAAGACGGATGATGATGATGATTGATTTGACTATTGACGCTTTTTTCTTTATGCTGTAGGACGTGCATCGTATACAGGACGCTACAAAATCGGTTAACGAAGCGCGCCAGGCCAGGCGCGATCTCGCCGCCGCCCTCATACAGGCACTGTTGGAGTCGGCGGATGAGTATCGTGCTTTGAAACGCGCCCTGGCGAAAGCCGATTAATAGAGTGCGGCTGTTAATAATAATCACCGCTTTATGCTGTAGGACAAGACGAAAGCGCGTACGCCCAGGGAGGTGCGCCTTCGCAGAGGCTACGCGGGAAGCGGCGCCCGTGCGACTAAATTGCGTTGTAACATTCGAGCGCCGCTAATAATAATAATAATAATCTGTGTGCTGTAGGACGAACCGAAGGCGCGAGATCGTGCGCTAGACACTGTATTGGAGGGCGTTTTGGAAATGTCGGAAGAGGCCGCGCGCGACTTCGCCAAGCGTTTCCGGGAGACGCTGCAAAGCGTGCGAGTTGACGACGACGCCGCCCCCCGAGACGAGGGGCCGCCTTCATACGCGAGCCTGTACCCAGTGGTGGACGAAGTTTATGTTGTTGTGCTTCGCGTTGAACGGGTTTTTAATGTAGGTTCCTTTAAAGGCGTTGTTGTCGATAAAGATCACGCGTTTCGGGAGGACGCCCAGGTAGACGTTCTCGTGCGTGTGAGACATCGTCCCCTGCGGTATCGAGAACACCTTGCAGTCGACTCGACGTATCGGGGCCGTCCCTCGCGCCAACGCTTTAATGTGACCGAGCTGGACGGACGGGTTCACATTAGCCTTTCGCACTTGCAGGTAGATCTCCAGTAGCGAGATCTGCCACCCCGGATCGACTTGCGCGCCTATCAGCGCAAAGGCGTCCTTCGCGCGCACTAGTCGTATCTTCATGTTGACGCCGTTCAGCAGGTATCGGTCTTGCATGAGGACGTCGCAGACATCCCATCATCTCCACCTCGCGGCTGCCCTGCGTAAGTCGGCGCCGTTGCTCGTACCCGTCGTTGTGAGCCGTGGTCTTCTCCATGGCGCCGGCCGTGTCTGTGTACCACAGGGCGCCCTGGAGCTGCGTCCTTTTCGCGTCGCCGCCGTAGCTCAGCAGGGTTTCGAGGTAGGCCCGATACGGATACGTATTGATCGACGGCGTCACGAGCTTGCCGTTCAGCGATACGCCGACTTGACTGAACATCGAATGCAGAAATTTGTTGAAGGGGGCCACGACGGCGCCGTTCGCGAGATCGGTGCCGTCCCCCTGGAGGATTTTGAAGCGGACGTACAGTCTAACACTCGCCAGATCCGTATAGTCGTCTCCCGAGCCCGGGACGAGGAACTCGATAGTCCCGCCGGCGTCGAGGGACGTCAGCGGCTGGTAATCGATCCACTGACCGCTCTCGATGCTCGTCTGCGTCGATGGCAAGGCGAACAGGTTCAGTTCGCTCTTTACACCCTCGCACGACTGCCGATGCACGAACGCCATTCTATCCGGTGGCGAATATATCGTTCGATAACGTCCGTTCCGGGCGTCGCCGCTTCTTCTTACTGGCCGTCGCCGCCTTACCCGGTGGCTTTATAAGTCGTCGTTTTTGCGTCGGCGCCCTATTCATCAGGCCGTAGAGAAGGTCGGCGCCGGCCTGTTTCGCGCGTCGTTTTACCGACTGTTTCAGATTCTTGCTGGCAACGACGTCCTGCGCCACGCGTACGCCCGTATTAAGGGCGCGCTTACCAAACGCCATGGCGCCTCTCTTGATAAGCGGCATGGCGCTTCGAAACAGGCTCCCGAAGAGATTGCCCAGACCGTGTCCTCGCTTCCCTCGAGCGCCGACGAAGACCGGTAGAGCGCCGCCGACCTGTCGAACGTAGTAGTCTTCGTACTCGTTACGTGTCGTCATCGTCAAAACAGTTTAGATTTGCAGCATCTGATGTGAAGCGTCGTCACGAGTTTCCCCCCCGAATGGTATCAATTGACCGATATCGTCCCTTATATCGATCTCGACCGACTCGAATTGTCGCCGCAGCAGAGGTACGTATTGGACGCGGTCGACATTCGAGATATTGAGTCCGTTCGACCCGTAGACGGGGACGACTCGAAGGAGCGGCGCAAACACGTCACCGACGACGCGCGGTTCCACGATGTCGGTGTACACGTACAGGGTGTCGATTCCCGCGTTCATGTCCACCGTATGCAGACCTTCGTACGCGTCGGTGCTGATGAGGGGGCTCGCGACGACGTCCGATTCGAAACCTAGTACGTTCTTCAGACGGCTCCTATGGGGGAAGTGAAATTCGACACCCGGCGATAGATTTAGCGTCATCCGGTTGGTGATGGGGCTGTACTCCAGGCGGGCCTTGGCTTTATCGGTGCTCAGTTTCATCAGCGCCTCGTTGATTTTATGCACCAACTCGTAAGCGCTGTTGTAAAAGCCTTGCGGAATGTCGCCCTGTTGGAAAACCGCTTCGCCGTCGCGGCTAAACGGTTCACATTCCACCGCCTCGCAAGTCAGGTAGAAGTACGCGTCCGCGGCTCTCACGTTGTACCACGTATGCGGGTACTGTAGCATTACTATGCCGCACTCCTATTGACCCGACAAGACGATGCGTTGCGGCAGAATCGTGGTGTAGTGAGACAACGTGTTTTCGGGGTGCGCCTTCATAGACGCGTTGCTCGGTAGGGTCAGGTAAAAGTCAGACGATGCCGCCATCGCGCCGACTCATAGACGGACTCGGGAGTAGGTAACCGAGGCAGCTACTCAACAGCGCCGTCCACAGGCTGGAGTCGCCCTTACCTTTCGTCAGATTATATATATACTCACGACGATAACCGTGTACAGGAAGACGATCTGGCACAGGAAGATGATCTCGGCTTTAGGGCATTCGTTCTCGCAGAAATGCCATGGAACGTGTTCGCGGACGGAGGGGGTGGTAGACGCGGTAGCGTCGACGCAGTCTGCGGTTGTTGTTACGTCGACGTTGAAGCAGTCTGCGGCGACGGCTGTCCCCTCGTCGGTCATCGTAGCGCCACTTCACTCTCGTTGTGCAGCGCCCTCCTTTATATTCGTCGCACCCTACCTCGTGTAGTCGACAGCATATCCAGTGTCGCGTCCACGACATGACTACTACTACCGTCCGACGTCCTCCTCCTACCCTTTATAGTCCACTAGCGCCTTGGCGTCGATCCAGCTGTTGAACAAAGCTGGATAATCGCTCCATTTCACGAACACCTCCGCCGCGCCCCACTTACGACGACGACGCTGTAGAACGGCCTCAACGCGATACAGTTTGTCCTTCGGGACGACTACGCGTTGCAGTTCCGATTCGTAGAAGGTGCCGTCTAGCGGCGTCCCGGCGTCGTCCTCCAGTCGATACACGGGCGGCTCGGACGGGTGCGCTTCTACGACGGTGAAGAGCTCTTCGCTCCAGTTGGCCATGTACCCTTTTTTGAACCGACCCTTCGCCTTGCTGATGCGTACCCGGTCTCCCTCTCGCAGTTTCGGTTTGCTGCCGCCGTCGCCGACGCCGTACAGCCGTTGCCATATGCACTCCTGATTCGCGGCGTTAACGCTCGCCGGTGTCTTACCGATGCTTCGGTGGTAGGCGTTGTTTTACGACCGTACGAGATGCGGCAACGACTCTACGTGCGCCTCTTCAACATCCGATTGAACCGCTCCACGACACTAGCTTTAGTCTCCTCGTTATGCGTCACGAAATGGTGGACGCCGTAGTCCTTCAAGAGTTTCTGAAGGGGTCTGTTGAGAAACTCCCTCCCCTAATCGGTCTGCAGCGCGTTCGGCGGTTGTTCCTCCAGCAGCAGGGTATCGAAGGCCGCGACGAGCGCCTGGCCGGATTTAGTCTTCAACGGGACGCACCACGCCCGCTTCGAGAAGACGTCGATAACCGTCAATAGGAAGGTTATGTCGTCGTTGTGTTTTTTCAATGTTGCCACGTCGACCAAGTCCGCTTGCCACTACTGGTTTCGACCGCCTACGATAACGCAGCGTCGTTTGACGATCGGTTTGCGCACTATGGCCGCCCCCTTTGCAACGCGTCGACGCCGCCGTAACTGCCCGCCTGTTTCGGATCGTGATAGACGCTCTTCAGGCGGTCGTCGTCGTCGTCTCGTTGAGTTCGACGCTTTCGTTTTGTGCGACGAGGCCGCCCGGACACCATGACGATGATAAACGATCGCGATTGACGAGGACTAATATACACATATAGAGAGCGACGGCCGCTACGGCGATGACGAGGATGACGATTACCGACCTTCGAGGGCTCATTGCTCTTTAATACGTCTCCCACGCCGACTCTAAGACTCTGTTACGCCGTTTTCTACCCGTCTCTTTTACAGCTGGCCGCCGGTCCGTCTCTTTATCAGCTAGCTGCCGGTGTTGCTGCATCCATGTCGCTCCGAGACGACTGCGTTTACCCGGCGTCGTCGCCGCCTCTTCTAGCCGCTTCGGCTGCTGCTGCTGCAGCATGTACGTTCGATATCGGGGGTTACCGATGAACTCCATAAGAATGTTCAGACCCCTCATACGCTCCCCGAACGCTTTCCACCATGCGGGTGGCGCCATCTTCTTTCGCGTTCGCATGAGATCGTTCACGAGGTCGACCATGTGGAGACTCGACCCGCGACTCGACGGTCAAACTGCCCGCAAGAGTTTGACAGTCGTACTCGAACTCGCCGCGGGCATTCCATCGACACAACGGATCGGTTTTCATTTTTGCGATAAGGCGGCTGGCTTTCCCTTTCAGGGTTTTCGGCACGCTGTCCACGATCTCGCGTTCTATAGCGTTCAAGGGAGGCTCCGCCTCCTCAACCGGTGGCGCCGCTGCCGTCTCGTTGTTCACCACCGACACGCATACTGGTTGCGCCGCTCGAGCCGCCTCTAGCTCGTTGTAACGACGTAGCAGTTGATTGTAAGACGCCACCTTATCGTGTTCGGTTAAATCCGACCGGTCTAGAACATTCTTCGTGTCACTGTCCAGGCTACTCATTGCACGTGATCGGGTGGTGCTCGGCGGTTGGTCGATGAGCGGCAAGAGGCTCTCCACCAACTGCGAGTCGACTAACGCCATCTTCTTCGCGTGCTGCATCTTCACTCCCAATAACCTGTCTGAGCACGGGGAGGAAGACGGTTCTCGCTAACGGTGCTAGCAGCGCCGTCAAAAGACCCCCCGCTCCCGTTTGCAGGATGGAGCGCCTCTGTCTGACGGGTACTCTTTTGTACGCTAGCTTATGCAAGTGGTTCCTGTATTTTAGTAGTACTCTTTTCTGCTTCTTCGATAGTTTCACGTTCCCTTTCAGAATGTTGTACGCGCAATCGCACAGACTACAGATGAGGTCGGTGTCCGCGTGGGCGAGTACGGCTTTTCGCAGCTCGATGTTCCTCTTATATCTACTCAGCATCTGCAGGGCCAGGATATGTCTCTTCACGCGGTCCGTCATCCTTAAACCGAATGACGCGCGCTGTGACGCCCCCCTCTTTTTATAGTCACTTTCTGATGTAGACGTACTGGAGGCGGTCGTCTGGGAAAATGCACGTGCGCAGGCGCATGTCTTCCTCCGTTTCCTGTTTCAGGTCTACGAGGAGATAACCGTACGCCGCTGACGTGGCGTCTTTGAAGGCCTCGAGCATGTAGTTGACCTTGCCCGGATACATCTGTTTTGCTAGGTGACCTACTTGTCCGGCGTCCCGGGGGCTCTTGAATAGCACCATGTATTGGGCGTTTAGACTAATTGTGCGGTTTTCTTTCCCTTTTTGAAAAATATTCTGCAGCAGTTGTACGACGGACGTATTACAGTGATGGTTTTTTTAATAGTAAATAGGGTCGTGACCCTGCTATCGGTTTCCTCCATGAGGTCATCGAGTACTAGAAGCGTCCTCGTTTCGGCGTCTAAACGCTTCGGATCCGGTAGTCCGTCTACGAATTCTATTTTGGCTGGCATAGAGGCGTAGGCGGTTTGCCACTGGCCGTAGCACCACAGGAATTTCTCCGGCGGCTGCTCGATCATAGTGTTAGCGTTCTGTATTAGACGAGCGACAAAAGTAGTCTTACCGCACCCCGTGGGGCCTGCCACTATACACGTAAAGGGATGCTTCAACGGCACGCACATATTCACGATTGGCGCGTGCGGGGACGAACGATGACTTTTTATTCGTTTCGTCTATACGCTTCGCGCACCTCCATCAATAATTTACCGAGCATATTTTGTCCCTCTCCACCTCCGAGTTTCGTACCCCAGAAGCCCTCGCACGACGGTACCCACTCCACTAGTTCGGCTTTTCCCGTAGCCAATAGGGCGCTTTCAACTTCTTTGTCCCTCCGAACTTAGCCACCAACAGGCTCTTCATGCACTCGACCCTAATGTCGTTCCATTCGTCGCCCGTTCTCTTTTTCACGATTTTCCAACTTCGTCGTTTTGCGATATAGGTCGACCATGACTGTTTGATGGATTCGGCCCCTTCGACGTCTTCGTTAAACATCACTTTTTTATACTGATTAGCGTGCTCTACGGACCGAAAGGCCCGACCGTACGCCGCGACTCGACACGGATACATATTCGACAGGAACGACACCGACCCTCCGAAATGTATAGGAGACTCCATACCGCCGTGACTCTGCTACTGGCCACACCGCCTCTCTTTCGCGCTATATATATAAAAGACGCGTAAGTACCTACACAACCGCTAGGACACCATAGGAGCCGTTAGAGTGGAGCTCCAGAAGACAGCTGTCAATCAAAGGTACATTGATCTAGTGACCTAGTGACCAAGTGACATACTGACCTACTGACCTACTGACTAAGCATTAAGTCTAATTAGGGTAATCAATGTTGTTAATTACTTAGAATAGGTCTTTACGTCATTAAGTCATTAAGCATTAATCTTAATTAGACGCCACATAGCCGCTAGAGGGCGGTTCCAGCGGGGAAGTTGACAGCTGTCAATGAAAGGGTAATTAGGATTTTTTATAAGTAAGAAGATAAGAGGATTTTTTATAAGTATGGGCCAAAACTTAGGAAAAAGTGCCGACGTCCTTTGATGTCCTTTTTTAAAATAAATATGGTTCAAAACTTAGGAAATAATGAATCGGGGTCATAAGAGGATTTTTTATAAGTCGATGTTCCATTGATGTTTATGATTACTCGTTTTGCACGGGTGCAAACAGGGCACGACTACTACTGTCGTCCATGATGCCTCACTGTGTAGCGTGTTTCCGTTGCTAGGAACTTTAATTGGTATGGCAATTTTGGAGAAAAAGAAATTGAAATTATTATATTTTAGAGGCACTCCTATCTCAAACAGTGTGCAATATTTTTTTTAAATTCATCAACATGTTTTTTTATACACATTTCAAAAGCGCCACTCTACTTGACCGGGCACCATATGAATAAGCTTTTTACCGTTAGACATATTCTAGTCTGGCATAATTCAAAACTGTACACACTTTCTCATCCGGCATATATGAAGACCTAACCCTGTTTTCCAGAAAGTCCAGTATGTGTTCTGTAAACATATCACATACAGGCAGTTGATAAGTTGCGTTTAGATTTATATTGATTTTTCTACGTTTTCCCTATTAGACAATTGTAATTATACATGATATATGACCTTAAAGTGTTGATTCTTCAAAGGCCAGACGTCTTAATGAGTTCAATTGCACAGTATTACATAACCAAATTAGTAGACATTCAATACACTGTGGCATTTGCCTGATTTAGTACTGATCAAGTCAGGTGACTGTATGTCCTGACAGCCTGGGCCTAGGAGCTGAATCCCAGTAGTTACTAGGCCAAGATGTCATTAGGGTTGCTCCCAATTTCTTCACGTGTGTTTAATTAGCTGAAGTTAACAAACAAAGATTGTTTAATCACCCTTCTGCAATGTCATTGGTCCATTTACGATATAGATTTTCAAATGGAGGCTTCACTAATGTGATTCTCTCCCCACCCCCCTTATCACACCCATTCTGTCACTGTGTATGTACGTATGTATGTATGTATGTATATATGTAGGTAAGTGTTTATGTCTGTTTTTGTGTATATGTGTATGTGTTTATGTGTTTTTGTGTGTGTGTATATGTATATGTGTGTATGTTTGTAAATGTGTATGTGTATATGTATGTATGTATGTATCTATGTATGGATGTATGTGTGTATATGTGTATGCTTGTATGTTTGGATGTTTGTATCTATGTGTGTATGTGTCTATGTCAGAGTGTATGTCTATATGGATGTATGTGTTTATGTGCATGTGTGTGTGTGTGTGTGTGTGTGTGTGTGTGTGTGTGTGTGTGTGTGTGTGTGTGTGTGTGTGTGTGTATACATGTACGTATGGATGTAAGGATGTATGTATGGATGCATGTATGTACGTATGTACGTATCTGTATGTGTGTATGTGTGAATGTATGTATGTATGCATGTATGTATGTATATTTGTTTGCATGTACATATTTATGTATCTACGTATGTATGTATATATGCATGTATGCATGTCTGTATGTATGCATGTTTGCATGGATATATGTATGTATGGATGTATGTATGTATATATGTACATATGTAGGTAAGAGTTTGTGTGTGTTTGTGTGTGTGTGTGTGTGTGTGTGTGTGTGTGTGTATGTGTATGTGTGTGTATGTGTGTATTTGTATGTGTGTATGTATGTCTCTATGTATGGATGTATGTGTATATGTTTGTAAATACATGTTTGTATGCGTCTATGTGTCAATGTGTGTATGTGTGTATGTGTGTATGTATGTATATATGTATGGATGTATGTGTGTATGTGTGTATGCATGTATGTATGGATGTATGTATCTATGTGTGTATGTGTCTATGTCTGTGGGTATGTATATATGGATGTGTGTGTTTGTGTGTATGAGTGTGTACCTGTGTGTATACATGTATGTTTGGATGTATGGATGAATATATATATATATATGTATGTGTGTATGTGTGTACGTGCGTATGTATGTACGTATGTACGTATGTACGTATGTATTTATATATGTCGGTAACTCTTTATGTCTGTTCGTATGTATATGTGTATGTATATATATATATGTGTGTGTTTACGTGTGTATATGTGTGTGTGTGTTTGTGTGTATGTATGTATATATGTATGTATCTAGATATGTGTGTATGTGTATATATATATTTATGTATGTGTATATATGTATGTGTGTATGTGTGTATGTGTGTATGCATGTATGGATTGATGTATGTATGTATTTTTGTGTTTATGGGGTCAGGACACTGTTGGACTTCTTGGACGAAAAAAAGTGCAGTATATTTTTGAAAAATGATTTTTTTACAATATTCACATCCATACATACAATTATTGATATAAGTGCATTTGAGTAGTCAGATTTCTAGATGTGATTGTAGAAGCTGTTGACAGTAAAATGTTGTCTTTTTAGCTGATTTTACTAAGCGGAAGGGTATTTGGCAGCAATTTGGCTAGTTGACACTTTAGCCGGATTACTGCCTGCATCCATTTGTAAATATTGACGGGTGTCATACAAACATGCATTTTGCAAAAGCAAGAAATATTAGATTTTGATTAAACTCGACCAGCATGTCAATGAGATGATGATAACGGAAGAGGAGAAGTTTAATACATTTTTTAGGTCACGTTTTCTTATAGTCACTCAAAATGTTAACATGGTCGCCAATGAGAAAACTAAAAGTGTGCTGACCCCAATTAAAGTCACTAGCAACGGAAACACGCTACACAGTGAGGCATCATGGAAGACAAGTTTTATGAAAAATATGCAGATAAAATTAATGAAAAAGAAATGTGTCTATTTCAACAAACAATCAGTGTATATTGTGGACAGGCTGCACAAAAGGCAAATGCGTGAAATACGGAGCAGTAAACTGCAAGTTTGGATGTGACAATAGACGTACCATCACGGCACACCGGTTAAGCTATATGCTGCACCAGAGGAGAACATTTATAAGAGCGAATCTAGATGCTTCACACCGCTGCCACAATAGTCTCTGTGTGACAGCCACACATGTCAGCTTTGAACCACACCGTTTCAACAATGAAAGAATTTCTTGCGTGAAATTAGGCGAATGTCGTTGTCATGGCATTTACCGTGCATGATGTTAGATTTAAAATTAAATCCATAAAATAATGGTGAGCACCGACATTTTTTTGGAATTCGTGTACGATGAACTTTTCCGAAGTGTGATCGTTACGACTGGTCACTGATATATGTCGACATCAGTCAGCCCCTGCTGTCTCTGATGTAACATTGCATCGTGTCGATTGATTATGGTACTCAAGATGTTCGTGGTGCTCGTAGTCTGATTGTGTTTGCATGAATGTCGGCAGGCAGATGGTGTCGTGTGTGTCGGATGGTCTAAGTCTTCGCATTGTGTTTGCATGGATGATGGTCAGTTTGCAGCCCAAGTAGACGCTGCAGAAATACAGAATGTTGTATTGTTATAATGTTGTGTATGCACATTGTGCTCCTTTGTATGTGTGTCTCTGTATCTGTCTACTCTCTGCTTGCGTACGAGTGATCAGCCGATTTTCGTGACCTTCACGAATATGGGTGATTAGTACGATTTTCTGGTGGCTGTCGGCGCCTCTTTCTCATTGGTGTAACTGCCGTTGCTGTCACTGCTACTGTTGTTACTGTATGACTTGCTGGTTTGGGATCAAGTTGACTCTTTCTGTAGATGTCGTCTTGGCATCTCTGTCGTTTTGCCCTAATGTAGTCTCTCATCCTCTTTGACATGGTGATTCGTTTGTGTAGCCGCACCGATGGCCGTCTGGCAAATTGTCGTTGGTAAGCTACATCTTGCTGGATCCGTTTAACAGCGCGATCTACTCTTCCGCCCTTCGTAATGGGTCTCTGTACATTTTTAAATGTTGATAGCATTGAATCTCCAGCACCGTAGTTTAGGCGATCGATGACTGAACACACACGTCTCAGTGCATTTCGACTGAATTTGATGTTCTTATGTACCGACGCGGAATAAGTTCTGTTTGCAGATTCATTTGGATTTGTTGTTAGTCTGCGTCGTGTCATTTGAAGTGCGGCATTGCCAAGACGCATTTCAATCAGTCCTTGAAGTGTTGCTCGATCACTGTCTGTCATATTTAGTCGCGTGAGGCCGTAGGCCTTCAAATGCTGTGAGGTATTCCACCAATTCTTGCGACCACCACGGCAGACAATTGCATGTCTGCGACAGTTTCTGCGGAGGGTGGTCAGGTGGACTCAGCCGGATGTCGACGGCAGCAATAGGTCGGCCTATCATCTCGGCTACTTCGGCTACTTCGGCTACTTCGGCTAACATTACCCGTATGGCCATGTTAGATCGAAAACCCTGTTTTGGGTACCACCCTCTCTTTCTAAGCAGGATGACTAGCTCCTCAAAGGTGAACTCTCGAGGAGTTCAATCATGGAGTTTGTCCACCTAGCAAAATGTGGAGCAAACTCCCTTTTTTGCCTATCCTCAACAGAACGCCCGGTCAGATAAGCCCGTAAGGTGGGTATGGCGCCAAACTGTTGCTCACACAGCCAGGAAGCAGTATCCGGATGAAAATGCCAAGGTAAAGGTAGTATTCAATATGTACGGATACGGCATGCGGATGCGGATTGCGACAAAAGAATGAATACAGTGCCCGGTGGAAATTGACATAAGTAGTTCCAAATATGCATAGTCGGATGAGTTTTGTCGTGCGGATGCAGCTGCGGCAAACTGAATCGCTCCGTGTAGCGATTCGAATTGTATCCGCACACGAATCTGATAGGAAATTTACAGTAGTGACGTCACTACAGATGTATTCCCCATTCCGCTTGCGTTTCCGTACGCTTTTCCGTACATATGAAATAGCTTTAGTGTGTTACCTCGGCATGGAGTCGTATGGAATTGGTAGTTGCGTTACACGGTGTACTGTCCCAACCTGGCATATGTTTCGTCGCCGCCATCGCTTGCCGAATACGATTAAAACATTTGCACATTTAGGGTTTGCAAGATGAAAAGTTCTAGGTTACCAAGCAACAAAGGTTATTTGCATCACAGTGTTGGGAAAAATAGACTCTGCTACTTGGATTTTGTTTCACTTAAAAACATTTTAGGGCAATGGAATAAAATTAAATAAAACTGCGATTGAAGAATATAACGAATAAAACAAAGTTTCTACAAATTGCATCATCAAACCAACAGATATAATGTAGAGGGGGTGACCGTGCAGTAGTGATGAGAACGCTTAAACCACTGATTACAGATTGTTTGTGATGTTAATCCTCTTGATTCTTCCATGATTGACATTGGCATTCTCAACATCGCCATGGTCATAGTCCATCTATCAAACACACCTCTACCGCGACCCGAGTGTAAGACAGTTGCCCAGTGGACAGTTGCTCAGCGGTCAGTTGCCCAGTGGACACTTGCCCAGTGGTCAAATGAAAAAGTGGACACTTGCTCAGAGACAAAAAATGCCATAAATGTAATAAATAAAAGTTATTTTGTTTATAACAGTATAATATTTGTTTTAAAATAACAATAACTTCATGATACAACACTTTATTTATATAACATAAATATGCACAAGTTAGTAGTTATATAGGTGGTCCAGCGCGCGCTACTGGCGCGCCCTGGTGGAAAAGTCCATGTTAAAGGATAGGGATTTGCGCCGGGGCGCTCCCGGGTTAAAGGATAGGCCATTTTTACCCCATGTTAAAGGATAGGGATTTGCGCCAGGGCGCTCCCGGGTTAAAGGATAGGCCATTTTACCCCATGTTAAAAGATAGGGATTTGCGCCGGGGCGCTCCCGGGTTAAAGGATAGGCCATTTTTACCCCATGTTAAAGGATAGGGATTTTCCTCCAGTGCGCTCCCGTGTTAAAGGATAGGGAATGTTTTTACCACATGTTAATAGATACGGATTTGCTCCGGGGCGCTCCCATGTTAAAGCATAGGAGCTATTATCGTAAACGTATACGACGAAATTTTGAAATAGGGATTTGCTCTGGGGCGCTCTCGTGTAAAAGGATAGGAGCTATTATCGTAAAGGTATTCGACGACTTTTTGAAAAAATAAAAATATGCCGAACAGCATTTGAATATGTCACACACGAGATTGCTTGACCCGTAGGCCGAGGCTCCGCCAAGGGACCGAGCCCTTATTTGGTTGACGATGGCATGTATAAAATGTGGTGTTATAATAAGGCGTAATTTATAATAAAAGGATTATAAATTCAGCGGTCTTTTTATCTGAAGTAATGTATACGACATGTAGACTACATACAGGACTATGTTATATCAGAACCTAGAGCCTTGTTTTTTCGAACAGAGCGACCATCTTGGAATTATACCTTTGGTATCATTTCCGTACGGTAGTGCCTAAATTCGTGTCTCTTATAAAACCCGTACTCGAGACGTGTCTGGACTTGTTTGTTTGTTGTGAGTATGTGCGCGCGCACCCTGTATGGCGTCATTAAACTGCTACGCGCAGTAATTTTTTTTGCGCGAGGTGAGTTGGTTAAAGAGGTAGTGGTTTGGTTTGCCATTGTTTTGAACTTTCGCGTATGTAATATAATCCCATCATGTGACGTCAATTAAATAAGTCATTGCGCATGCGCAATAGTGGCTATTCTTATATGTCGTAGGTTGTCGACCATTTGTTTAGGTGTAGGTCTCTCCTAACCTATATATTTACAACCATAAAATAGGTCCAATCCTGAGACTAGTGTTATTAGGTAGTAGTTAAATTCGTGTCTTTGATAAAACCCGTACTCGAGACATGTCTGGACTTGTTTGTTTGTTGCGGGCGTGAGCGTGCGCACCCTGTATGACATCATTAAACTGCTACGCGCAGTAATTTTTTGCGCGAGGCGAGTTGGTCAAACAGGTAGTGATTTTTTTAGCCATCGTTTTGAACTTGCGCGCTTGAATATAATTCCATCATGTGACCTTGTTTTGAAATTGTGCGTATGCAATGTAATCCCACCATATGAAGTCATACAGTGACGTCATTAAACTGGCACGCACAGTAATTTACCTAAATTCGTGTCTCTTATAAAACCCGTACTCGAGACGTGTTTGTTTGTTGCGAACGTGAGAGTGCGCACCCTGTGATGGGAAACCTTCGCTCGTGGTCTCAAGGAAGTCAACACGCCAATGGATTTAGTTGGGAACTCAGATCGTTGTACTTACAAGCAGACAACGTTAGTGGACGATGACATGTCAAAGGAAATCAATATACTAAAAGGTTGAAACAATACTGTTGATCTCTAGGTACAGATGAAACGCAGATGAAACTTAGACAGGAAATACCACTTCAAACCAGAGCCAGCCACATTCTCACAGACTGTTAACTATATCGATATTAATACAAAGTCTGGTAAGTACAAATGTCGTATGTTAGCTAATGTTATAGGTCAAAGGATTATACCGGTTTGTTTATAGCCAGTGTTCGATATAGTTCTTACAAACGATAGCTAATACACCTGTACTGTTCTAACATAACGCTTCACTTTGTTACGCTTCTGTTTCGAAAAAGAGGTTTGCCGACATTAGTGTCAAAGTCACCGAGTCGTTATCACTTGGACAGGGAATATCACTTCAAAACAGTTTGGAACCAGTTTGCAATCAGTTTTCAAGCGAACACTCAAGTGAGATACGGCTGATAAGTATAAATGTTATATGTCAATACCCGGCTGTTCTTCCAACACACGGAGCATTCATTATGAGTTTATACCAGTTTATAGCGTCAGTTTTGTAGTGTGCTGAAAAAATTACCAAAGAAACTTCTAGAATGACATTTTACAGAGGAATTGACCATAGCGTTACATGATGGAATTATATTTAAGCGCGAAAGTTCAAAACAATGGCTAACCAAAGCGCTACCTGTTTAAAATTACCAAAGAAACTTCTAGAATGACATTTTACAGGGGAATTTTCCACTCGCTGTAACACAACGTCACAGACCATAACATCACATGACGGGCTTATATTCAAGTGCACAAGTTCAAAACGATGGCTAACCAAATCACTAACTGTATAACCAACTCACCTCGCGAAAAAAATTACAGGCGCGTAGCAGTTTATAGTTTATCGATGTCACTGCAACATGAAGGGATTACATTACATACGCGCAAGTTCAAACCAAGGTCTAACCAAAGCACTACCTGCTTGACCAACTCACCTCGCGTACAGAACTGCTGCGCATAGCAGTTTAATGACGTCACTGACCATGACGTCATTGACCCTGATGATGGGATTACATTCAAGTGTGAAAGCTCAAAACTATGGCTAACCAAATCACTACCTGTTTAACCAACTCACCTCGCGCACAAAATTTCTGCGCGTAGCAGTTTGAGTACGTCATACAGGGTGCGCAACCTCACGCTCGCAACAAACAAACATGTCCAGACACATCTCGAGTACGGGTTTGATAAGAGACACGAATTTAGGTAAATTACTGTGCGTGCCAGTTTAATGACGTCGCTGTATGACTTCACATGGTGGAATTACATTGCATACACTACCTGCTTGACGAACTCACCTCGCGTATAGAATTACTGCGCGTACCATGACGTCACTCACTGACCATGACGTCACATGATGGAATTATATTCAAGCGCGCAAGTTCAAAACGATGGCTAACCAAATCACTAACTGTTTGATCAACTCGCCTCGCGCACAAAATTACTGCGCGTAGCAGTTTAATGATGTCATACAGGGTGCGCACGCTTACGCCCGCAACAACAAACAAGTCCAGACACGTCTCGAGTACGGGTTTTATAAAAGACACGAATTTAACTACTACCTAATGACACTAGTCTCAGGATTGGATTTTATGGTTGTAAATATATAGGTTAGGAGAGACCTACACCTAAACAAATGGTCGACAAACTACGACATATAAGAATAGCCATTATTGCGCATGCGCAATGACTTATTTAATTGACGTCACATGATGGGATTATATTACATACGCGAAAGTTTAAAACAATGGCAAACCAAACCACTACCTGTTTAACCAACTCACCTGGCGCAAAAAATTACTGTGCGTAGCAGTTTAATGACGTCATACAGGGTGCGCGCGCACGCACTCGCAACAAACAAATAAGTCCAGACACGTCTCCAATATGGATTTATAAGAGACACGAATTTAGGCACTACCATACGGAAATGATACCAAAGGTCTAATTCCAAGATGGTCGCTCTGTTCGAAAAAACGAGGCTCTAGGTCCTGATATAACATAGTCCTATATGTAGTCTACATTTCGTATACATTACTTAAGATAAAAAGACCTCCGCTAAATTTATAATCCTTTTATTATAAATTACGCCTTATTATAACACCATATTTTATGTTATCAACCAAATAAGGACTCCGTCCCTTGGCGGAGCCTCGGCCTACGGGTCAAGCAATCTCGTGCGTGACATATTCAAATGCTGTTCGGTATATTTTATTTTTTCAAAAAGTCGTCGAATACCTTTACGATAATAGCTCCTATCCTTTAACACGGGAGCGCCCCAGAGCAAATCCCTTTTTCAAAATTTCGTCGTATACGTTTACGATAATAGCTCCTATGCTTTAACACGGGAGCGCCCCGGAGCAAATCCGTCTCTTTTAACATGGAATAAAAAATTCCCTATCCTTTAACACGGGAGCACACTGGAGGAAAATCCCTATCCTTTAACATGGGGTAAAATTGCCTATCTTTTAACACGGGAGCGCCCCGGCGCAAATCCCTATCCTTTAACATGGGGTAAAATGGCCTATCCTTTAACCCGGGAGCGCCCCGGCGCAAATCCCTTTCCTTTAACATGGGCTTTTCCCCCAGGGCGCGCCAGTAGCGCGTGCTGGACCACCTATATAACTACTTGCACACATTCATAATTTCATACCAATGTCAAATAATACATTTATTCATATGGTCATAGTTCATGTTCTTGCGTTCATGCAAGTCTAATGCTGTGGGCTGACCATGGAAGCCACAGCAATTTATTATAATTGCTTTTAAGCAGCTCATGTCAACTTGGAGTAGCTCAGAGATCCACTGCATCAATGTGATGTGCATTCTGATTGCAATGTCCCATCCAGGGTAACCCAATTGCATTGTGACTGGCTTCAGTAATCTCATACAATTAATAGCTGTGGCAAACTGTTTTATATCAATTATCTAACAAAGAATTTAATCCTAAACTATGTCAATTATCTAACAAAGATTTTTTTAACAAAGAATTTAAGAATAAGGAATACAATAATATAAATAATATATTAAATAATACTAATGTCAAATTTATTTATAAAATTTATGGAATAATTTTTTAACTGAGTAAGTGTCCACTTTTTCATTTGAACACTGGGCAACTGTCCGTATTCCCGCGACCCGATCTCTCCTCGATTGATAAGTAGACCGATCACGTGGTAGGATGAAGTCGGGATATCTCGCAGGTCCAACCCAGGCCTGACCAATCATATGCAGACAGTGTCAGTGTGCCGCGTTGACAAGGTGCTGGAGGTCGGCCAGCGCGGCTGTCCGAATGGAGACTAACTGGGCGGTTTCTGGGCCTCCAGTTCCTGACAGGGCTAGTGGTGCCATCGGTGTCGGTGGCATCCATCTGTAACATAATCGTTGTAATTACGGTTAGTCGTCATACCTACAGGGTTGATTGATGGGTCGACCCCGCGGGTAGTTCGCGGGATTTCCCCTTGTGTGTCATTTCCACTTCTCGCCTTGTTAGTGGTTGGTTAGCGTTGAACAATAGAAAATGTCTGCAAGCATACCGATCTCGATTCCTTTCCCTATCCCTAACGCGCTCCGCAATCGGTGTCGATTGGTAACCGTCAGGAGTGTCTGCATCACGGCGTTTCACTCGTCAACGTATCGTACATTTATGCCTTTTTCAGCTGGATATGTGGTCCTAATCACAAGCTCAAATGGACAGACCATAATGCATCTAAATCGTTTTGGAATTATGTACAAAAGCACATCAAGATACGATACGCGGTTTGTAGCGCCTTTTACAAGCTTTTGTAAGTTTTGATTTGCCTGTTTATATTCTTTGCCTGTTTATATACTTCACCCAAGACAACTTTTCTAGCAGTTTATTTGCACAAATTTAATGGAATATGTGTTACAGATTTAGCACATAGATATCTTACGGAAGAATTTGATATTTTTTTGGTGAAAACAAAAACGATTGCACGCACGATTTATGCCCCCACCGTTATGTATTTCATGCTGAGACAGGTCTTTAAAAATATTTTGTTCTGAAGCATTAAACACAACTGCCTTTAAAACGAGGCGGCTAATCAGTTAAAAACAGTTGTATGTACAATGCTGTCATATTGGTTACTTTGATTCATCCATAATTTGAACGTAAAATGGATAGGGATTGCGCTTACCAATCACCCCTGGCCCTGCCTTTTACTTACCTATCCGATCGACACCTAATCGATCGCATAAACACAACAAGCGATGACGTAGCACGCACAGCGCGTTAGGGATAGATA
This sequence comes from Escarpia spicata, assembly GCA_963995525.1. Taxonomy (NCBI): domain Eukaryota; kingdom Metazoa; phylum Annelida; class Polychaeta; order Sabellida; family Siboglinidae; genus Escarpia; species Escarpia spicata. Next base: position 34,880,152 of record OZ023205.1, read on the forward strand.
AGGGAATCGAGATCGGTATGTTTGCGGACACTCTCTAATGACTCAACCCCGTCTAGCGGATCGTTAATGGTCGTGAGTAGTTATTAAGGCTCCGCTGGCCCCGTGCAGTGCCAAAGATCAAAGGAACATCAAAGGTTTTTGGTGCAGTCGCACATTCGGTGCACTTTACTAATAACAAAGAAAATGATTAATGACCTGTCATAAAAATCTACTGATAAAAAGTCTCTTATCTTAATTGGTTTTACTGATAAAAAAGTTTGATTAATGACCATGCCGCCGACCCACCGCGGCACACCGCCTGTTCTTCTAAGTACATTAGAGCTGCCCTCTAGTGGCTATACGTAATGACTTAATGACGTATACCTAGTGAGCTGACCTCTAGTGGCTATACTTGCTATGATAACGTAGACTTAATGAGGCTTAATGCTTAATGACGTTTAATTAATTAATTATATATAAAAAATATTCAAAAAAAAGGTTATATATTTAGACATTTCATTTTGGCCGCCTGTTCTTCTAAGTAAATTAGAGCTACCCTCTAGTGGCTATATTTGCTATGATAACTTAGAAGGCAGCGCCTCTAGTGGTAGACGGTAGCGCCTCTAGTGGTTACGCTATGATAATGTAGACGGTAGCGCCTGTAGTGCAAGAATGAATAATCAGTCATTTATGGGTAAGGAGATTATATAGTGGTTATACACGAGGTGTATTCAGCAGATCAAAGGACATCAAAGGGTTTTGGATCAGCCGCTCGATGTCTGACCATTAATTACAACTTTGTTGCTGCTGCTGCTGTTGTAGGTCGTTACTATAACGAACTTTAATCTAGGTGTTTAATAAAACTGCTTAATAAACGTTGAAAACGTATGCACGCTAGATGAAGAAGAAGACTTATCGTGCTGCTGACAATTTATTTTTGTGCTCCCCTCTTGTGTGTTGTGAGATGGCTGTTTTATTCTCTCGCTTTCCCGTACAAACCTGTAGTCGGTAACGAAATACAACGGCGCCTGCTGGTGTCGCTTGAAGATACAGTAAGGAGGTACAGAGAAAGATGCAAGCGGGAGATGCAGAAGGTATGTGGACAGTTGATGATACAGTAAGGAGGTACAGAGCGACATGCAAGTGGGAGATGCAGAAGGTATGTGAACAGTTGAAGATACTCCTCCTTATTGTATCTTCAACTGTCCACATACCTTCTGCATCTCCCGGTTGCATGTCACTCTCTACCTCCTTACTGTATCTCCAACTGTCCACATACTTTTTGCATCTCCCGTTTGCTTGTCGCTGTCTACCCCCTTACTGTATCTTCAACTGTCCACATACCTTCTGCATCTCCCGCTTGCATGTCGCTCAGTACCTCCTTACTGTATCTTCAACTGTCCACATACCTTCTGCATCTCCCGCTTGCATGTCGCTCTGTACCTCCTTACTGTATATTCAACTTTCCACATACCTTCTGCATCTCCCGCTTACATATCGCTCTGTACCTCCTTACTGTACTTACAATACAGAGCGACATGTAAGCGGGAGATGCAGAGTTTGTGGAAAGTTTAAGATACAGTAAGGAGATACAGAGCGACCTGCAAGCGGGAGATGCAGAAGGTATGTGAACAGTTGAAGATACTCCTCCTTATTGTATCTTCAACTGTCCACATACCTTCTGCATCTCCCGCTTGCATGTCACTCTGTACCTCCTTACTGTATCTCCAACTGTCCACATACTTTTTGCATCTCCCGCTTGCTTGTTGTTGTCTACCTCCTTACAGTATCTTCAACTGTCCACATACCTTCTGCATCTCCCGCTTGCATGTCGCTCAGTACCTCCTTACTGCATCTTCAACTGTCCACATACCTTCTGCATCCCCCGCTTGCATGTTGCTCTGTACCTCCTTACTGTATCTTCAACTGTCCACATACCTTCTGCATCTCCCATTTGGATGTCGCTCAGTACCTCCTTACTGAATCTTCAACTGTCCACATACCTTCTACATCTGCCGCTTGCATGTCGCTCTCTACCTCCTTACTGTATCTTCAACTGTCCACATACCTTCTGCATCTGCCGCTTGCATGTCGCTCTCTACCTTCTTACTGTATCTTCAACTGTCCAATGTTGGTGAGTTCTACTGTGGTTTCCTAGCCTTACACACTTGCACGCACCCATGCACCCACCCACCGTCGCCGTCCCCACCCGCCCCGAAGGGCGGCAGCGAGGGCGAGTGGGGACGGCGACGGTGGGTGGGTGCATGGGTGCGTGCATGTGGGTAAGGATAGGACACCACAGTAGAACTCACCAACATTGGACAGTTGAAGATACAGTAAGAAGGTAGAGAGTGACATGCAAGCGGGAGATGCAGAAGGTATGTGGACAGTTGAAGATACAAAAAGGAGGAGTATCTTCAACTGTCCACATACCTTCTGCATCTCCCGCTTACATGTCGCTCTGTACCTCCTTACTCTATCTTCAACTGTCCATATACCTTCTGCATCTCCCGCTTACATGACGCTCTGTACTTCCTTACTGTATCTTCAACGTCCACATACCTTCTGCATATGCCGCTTGCATTTCAATCTCTACCTCCTTACTGTATCTTCAACTGTCCACATACCTTCTGCATCTCCCGCTTGCATGTCGCCCTCTACCTCCTTACTGTATCATCAACTGTCCACATACCTTCTGCATCTCCCGCTTGCATCTTGCTCTGTACCTCCTTACTGTATCTTCAAGCGACACCAGCAGGCTCCGTTGTATTTCGTCACCGACTACAGTTTTGTACGGGAAAGCGAGAGAATAAAACAGCCATCTCACAACACACACGAGGGCAGCACTAAAATAAAATGTCTAAATATATAACCGCAAGAGGCAGCACGATAAGTCTTCTTCTTCATCTAGCGTGCATACGTTTTCAACGTTTATTAAGCAGTTTTATTAAACACCTAGATTAAAGTTCGTTATAGTAACGACCTACAGCAGCAGCAGCAGCAGCAGCAGCAGCAGCAGCAGCATCAGCAGCAAAGTTGTAATTAGTGGTCAGACATCGAGCGGCTGATCCAAAACCCTTTGATGTGCTGACTACACCTCGTGTATAAACACTATGTAACCTCCTTACCCATAAATGACTGATTATTCATTCTTGCACTAGAGGCGCTACCGTCTACATTATCATAGCGTAACCGCTAGAGGCCCTACCGTCTACCGCGCTGCCTTCTACGTTATCATAGCAAATATAGCCACTAGAGGGTAGCTCTAATTTACTTAGAAGAACAGGCGGCCAAAATGAAATGTCTAAATATATAACCACAAGAGGCAGCACGATAACAATTTTTTATTAAAAAAAATTGTTTAATTTTTTTTTATAATTTTTAAAAAATATAATTAATTAATTAATTAAACGTCATTAAGCATTAAGCCTCATTGAGTCTACGTTATCATAGCAAATATAGCCACTAGAGGTCAGCTCACTAGGTATACGTGGCTCTATGACAACGGACTGGTTCTCAACGAGAGCAAAACGGAAGCAATTGTTATACGTTCATCGAGCTTGCGCAGACCAATACTCATTGATCATGTCGACATATGCGGTCAATATGTAGCGACATCGACCATCGTCCGTGACCTTGGTGTTGCAATCGATGCTGATTTATCGATGGCGACGCAGGTTGCAAATGTATGTCGAAGTGCTTACTACCATCTCTCGAGAATTGCTCGTGTACGAGGGGCAATGACGACCAGTGTCTGCAAATGTCTTGTCCATGCACTTGTGACATCCATAATTGATTATGGAAATGCGATGCTGTTTGGTATACCTGACCGTCTGCTGCACCGTCTAGAGAGAGTCCAACGGTCAACCGCTCGTGTTGTGATGCAACTTCGACGAGGTGACCGGCGATCTATCACTGCGGTCCTACAACAGCTACACTGGCTCCCAGTGAGAAAGCGCATCGAGTACAAGTTACTCATGGTTGTACACACGGCACTGTATGCAGGCACGCCAGTGTATCTCGCGTCACTGCTACATCGTTACGCACCACGCAGGACCCTACGCTCTGGAGGTGGTCTGCTTTTGAATGTTCCACGCGTAACCCTAGAACGTTATGGTCGCCGGGCATTTGCATGTGCTGGGCCGACATTGTGGAACTCTCTGCCTCTGGAACTACGCGCGATTGAGAACACTAGACAGTTTGGAAAATTATTGAAGACATTTCTGTTCTCAAACTAATATGGCCAGACATCATTTAACCTTTGCTTTATTCATGCATATAGTTTTAATACATTTTTAGTCTTATTTATCTCAGGGTCACATTTTAGTATCTAATCAAATTATTTAATGTAAATTAGGCTTTTATTTTATTTATTTTGTATTTATTTATATATATATTTTTATTATATATATCTTTTTTCCAGTAGGTTCAGCTGTTCAGCACTTTTGCTAATCGTTTATTTTATCATTGCATTTACCCGTAATTTTACTATACTTAGGCTTATATATATATGCATACACTATATACTAGGATATTGTTTGCTAATTTAATTTCTTTTCTTATTTGTTCTCTTAAAAGTGTTTTTATGCTTCTTATATGATTGGCAATTTGTAAACACCCGTAAACGGGGGTCATTAGTCCCGGATTTGATGGTGTATAAATAAAGTTTATTATTATTATTATACGTCATTAAGTCATTAAGTATAGCCACTAGAGGGCAGCTCTAATGTACTCAGAAGAACAGGCGGTGTGCCGCGGTGGGTCGGCTGCATGATCATTAATCAAACTTTTTTATAAGTAAAACCAATTAAGATAAGATACTTTTTATAAGTAGATTTTTATGACAGGTCATTAATCATTTTCTGTTTTATTAGTAAAGTGCACCGAATGTGCGACTGCACCAAAAACCTTTGATGTTCCTTTGATCTTTGGCACTGCACGGGGTCAGCGGAGCCTTAATAACTACTGTCGTGACCTATGTGGGAGGCCCACCCAAGTTGAGGATTGCCTGTCTTTTCCGTCTTATCCATAGGGAGATATCACGGTCCTCGCATACCCGAAGCTTGTCATGGTACTTCATGTTTTTCCGGTTACAGCCCGCGATACGGTATAAGAAACGCGACACTACTTTCGTAATTACAAATGGCCGTTTCTATATTGGTAGTAATTTCTTACTTTGCGCCAAGATTGTCCGCCGGATGTACACTAGGTCACCCACAACAAAATTTTCTTTCTCGAATTTTGGCTCGGGTGTCTTTCTTCTGAGGGTTTTGAACCATACGTAGGTTATTCCGTGCTGCTACTGAAGCTGTCCTGATTTTTTCAACCAAATCCTTGAGATAATTAGCTGGTGATTGTCGCATGGAATTTACGTTAGGAAGCCCGAATAAGATCTCCTTGCACACTTCTCGTCCTAATAGTAACATATTTTGTGTGAATCCGGTGTTTCGATTCACCGTGGCTCGTAGGCTCATCCCCATTGTATCCAGGTGTTCGTCCCATCGATACATCTTATCAGTAAGATAACACTGGATAAAGGAGAGAACCATTTGGTTTTGTTGTTCTACTTGATCATTGGAACAAGGTCGGTAGGGTGGTGTCGTAGTCTTTTTCGATTTGCATTAACTTACACAAATCGGTGAACAATTGACTATAAAAATTCCTGCCCTGGTAGGTGTGTACCTGTAGAAGGGCGCCATCTGGTAATCAATTGTTCGAAGAACGTCTTGGCTGTTATTTCAGCTGTTTGTTCGGGCAATGCATGTAGCTTTAACCAACGAGTAAATTTGTCCAGGATCATAAGTACGTACTTATTCCCAGATTCGCTCGTTGTAAATGGGTCTAGAATATCCTAAGTGTACCCGTTCCCCGGAGATCCCCGTCTGGTAGTGGAGCAACTATGTGGTTGTCTCACTTTGTTAATGTGGTATACAGCGCAAGTGTCCATAAACAATTGACAGTCCCAGCGCATACAGGACCATAAAAAGCCTTTGCATAGTTTTGCGAAGGTTTGTTCTTTTCCCCAGTGTCTTCCAGTGCAATTACCGTGGATCATTTGGAGGACTTCCGGTTTCACTGATTGAGGTACTATTAACATTAGTGTAGGGAAACTAATATCTTTCTCCCAACAATAATACAAGGCCCCATCCTGTGCATGCAGTCGATCCCTATTATTTCATAACTTGCGGGTACCCACACCTTGGAGTTGTAAGTCCTGTTGTGTAGGGGGCTCCCCTTCTAACCAGGTGATTACGTGTCGTAATTCAGTCTCTTGCATCTGGGACTCTCGTAGTTCCTGTGAACTCTATTGTTGCATGTTGTTTGGGCCGGTTTGGTCCTCCCCCAATTATATCATTAACTTCACTGGATACATTGAATTGTCTTGTTGCTAATGGTACAACAAAATCAATTTCCTCCTCGAACTTTCCCCACTGGTTGTGTAGTTTTGTACAATATGGACAGCCACCACAAGGTAGATAACTTAGTTCTTGGTCAGCCTCATAACAACTGCATATTTAATGTTCCTCTGGTATTCTTGATAATGCATCGGCATTGTAATGCCCTATCAATACATTCTTCGATCAAGGGCAACGGAAAATATCTTTAACATAATCATAGCATTTGCAGCTATAACTATGTTGGAAGTTAAAGTTCTCGGTCATTCCTTTGTTCAACGTTTAATTAGCTCATTATTCGTTGGAGCATAAATCTTCGAATTTTGAACTCGACGCGGATAAATTTCAGGTAATGTTTCAAATCAAATCAAAATCAAAAATACTTTAATGTCTGTCCTAAAACAATACACTTTAAAACAAAACAGTGTCTTCAGGCTCATCCGTTAACCATCCAATCAAACAATTAGCTCTAAATAATAAAGATATTAAAACACAACATTATTGCATGCACATGTAAAGTCCCCACACTTGTAAAGTTTTATGAGTAAGATGTATATAAATAACACATTAAAGTATCCCAAAACGAAAACTAACACACCACACAAACAGACGATTGATTAAAAGTAAAGTTTTTCCGAGCATAACAAAATATCAAACCCAAGCACTAAACACTAGAGAAGGGCAGTAGTACGTCAATATCTGCATTGTAAACCTTGTTATTGTCAAAACACAGTGACAAAAAACCATGTAATTAATACATTATACGTGCAGATTAAAATAGTATATTATATTATGTGTATATATGAATAGTAAACATATAGCCCGCCTCTACGTTTGTAGCTAGAGGCGGGCTAAAACTCAAGAAGTTGTATTCGCTTACGCAGAATGGGGTTAGCAGTGATATAGTTTTTCTTGAGATTGGGACAAACGATATTTCGTACGTTGACCCGATTGTACTCGGAGACCGCGTGCTCGCTTACGCGACCTACTTAAGGCGGCGATACACGGTACGATTGTATCGGATGAAACCGTCCGATTACCAAGTAAACGATGAAATCGTATCGTGTAGCCTTCCGGCCGAGTCAATCGCATCCGAGTCACTCGGACGAAATATTTTTAGAGCAGGTTATATTTTTCGTAAGATTCCATCGGACGTTCGGTGATATTGACCAATCAGAGAACAGCAACAAGGTTGAACTTCGATCTCCTTCAATGAAATGGTCGCCGATGACTTCGATAAAACCTCACCTTAAATATTTGTCGAGCTATATCATGAAAGATTCGCCGTGGAACGCGGTGAACCCAATTTACAATGACAGAAGCAACGGTTACGGATCGTCTGAAAGTTCTCGAGGATGACGGCTAGTGACGCAAATTTCAAAAAATGGAAGACTAACGCAGAACGTCTGTCACTGTCAGAATTGTCAACGGCAACGCCAACGGACGGCGAACAGACCGAGTCAGAATTAACAGAACGTCAGAAGTAAATAGCGACGGCGACGTCATGATGTTTGGATTATCGATTAAGTGTATTTAAGCTAAAACGCAACATAGTTATATTGATAAGTGTCAACATGACGGGAAATGTGCATTTTTATTCCGCAAAGCAGTGCTCGTCTGAAATACGTTCATATCATTGATGATTGACATTGTGACTATCCTGAGATGTTGCTGTGTGTGCATTTCCTTTCCTTGTATTGTTTATTATCGCTGCAACTTGCAAGTGCAAACACTGTATCAAACTGGTATCAATCATGACATTATACTAGAATGTACTCCTTTTAAAATGTTGAGGCGGCGGCAATGCCAATGGCATTTTTAAAAGCGTCATTTTCGTGTTTGACATTCGACTTCGTATCTAAATTAATGGCCTATTGACTATCGTTGCGTGTCTCACTTTTATGCTTGTGAGTCTTGGACTTGGTATTGAGTCATTTTTTTTCTCTCACGTTAGCCAACTTCAGTGAAAGTTTATGTTGAATTGGCAGCTACAATTTCTAATAATAAACCTGGTTGGCTGTCACCATCCAGTTAAACGTTGTTGATTTGAGAAAAACGAAACTATATCAAGATGCCACAGAGTTTCGCGACGTACGAATTTTTGGAACTATTAAACTTCATAGACACAGTTCACTTGTTCTCTTTCACGCGTAGAATGGAAACACTTATACTATTTACTGGCTGTGTTAGCATTTCTGTAACCAATGTGAAAATGTTTATAAACAAATATTGACATCTAGGCCTTGGCTGGTACTAGAAAGGGGTTGGGCAGATGACACATTGTTGAAAATTATGCCTGTGGCTGTGGTGTCCTTGTCAATATGCTATCTGGATCTTCACTCTTGTTGACATGTTGATATACATAATAATCTTGTAATATTTTTAAAAACAATATTCAACCATTTGTTTGCACCCAACCGATAAAGTAATTGCTAATTTAGGGTTAGTCAGTTTTTTGAAGGCACAACATTGTGAGATTTTTGATTAGATCCACTTAAATGTGTATATCTGTTTAATACAACAATGTGTACTGAAAGTACAAGTGATTTTGTATGTCTTCTTGTTTTCATAAAAGGTGAAAATGACCAAGATTACAACAACATCAAGCAGTATATCTTGCATGAAGACTTTCTGTCATCGATTCAAGCCACAAGGATTGATTTTGGTGTGGACAATTATTTATGTATTGTTGCTAATTTAAAATATATTATTATGAGATGCTATCTTTAAAAAAATAATGTTACATTATTTATGAAACTGTGGAACATGTATGTTTCTGTAGACGTTTCTAGCATTAACATGACTTTGTAATATTAAACTGTTATTGTATGAATTCTCGTGATAAGGATCACACTGGAACTTATATATAAATATATATAAAATGTTCATATTATATTATAGTTCAAGCCAGAATGGGTGTTTCGCAGTGGTTCCTCTTAACTAAGCGGATGTTCATTATATTAGGCATCCTTACATTCCATTGTTCCTACCACTTTGGTGCAGACTACCTGGTAATGTGTTGAAGGAAGAATGAGGGTCGGTTCATGTGTAAAACTGGGTCAGTCCCTGTGATACTTCATTCTGTGATATGTTGTGCATCAAGGGGAATTTGTCTCCTTTATTATTTACCTTAATGTTTTATTTCACATTTTCAAATATTGTAATTATATGTTTTATACATTATTGCTAAATGCTTTATGTATTGCAACTATTTGTTTTACTAATATTAACTACACTTTGTGTAGGAATAGTCTTCGTGTGCCCAGTAATTGCAGTGTGACCACATAAATAGTTTAGGACTCTCTTAAGAAAACCATAATTGAAAGGAGGCTGTGTTACCGTGGTGATTATAACTAGAGGTTTGCATTGTATTACCCCATATTGGAATACAATAACAACTATAATTTGGTCATCAAATTGTAACCCTTCCGAGACATTTATTCCTGAGAGAAATATGTATGATGTGCCTCCTTGTTGTTGTGGTTTCATTTTTAATATAGTTCTGTCCTACACCCAGTATTTGAAGGTATGAACATTGCTTTAAAAGCTATCTATTCAACCATCATACACAGCACATTGCGCGCCACGCCGTAACCCGGAATACCGGATGTACGCATCACAACCTTTCACTCCGCAGTATAATCACTCCGCAGTATAAACTTCGAATGCTTGTATAGTCCATAACACGACAGGTGATAGCTTCGTGGCAGTTATCATATTTATTCTGTTAACACTGTTAATGTGTCAAACTCAGAGCTGAATTGTAAACTTAGCAACTTAAAAATGTACACAACAGAGTGAAACGGGGACAGCCTCGTGTCAGTTGGCTTTGTCTTTTTTTTTCAGCTGTCAGTTGACATCTTTGAATTTATTAAAGACGAGGGTAAAACAGTGACGGCCTCGTGGCAGTAATCATTGTCTAATTCGTGGTCCAACCAAAACATTTTAATGACAAAAGTGAAAAAATGATAGCCTATCCTGAGGTTGGGAGGGGGCTATGCTGGCCAAGTGTGATTGTTCTCCCACCATTGTTGTAGAGGTTGAATTATATAGGCTAATGCACACCATTTACTCATTGTATACATGTGTTGATTATATGTATATATGTTTGCTGAATACGAAGCTCTGATACAAACTTATATTTGCCTTGTTACCTACAGCAAACGTGTCGTGATACCGAGTTGGTAATGCCTATGCATTAACAAGGAGCCTTGTTCCACGTAAATAAAATCATGTGTAGGCATCTATGAATGTATGTATGAATGTATGTAGGTACGATCGAAACAATGTGCGTATGTATGTAAATATTTACATATGTATGCATATACGTAAGTACGTACGTATGTACACATACATACGTACATCGTTTCGAACGAACTTGCATAGTTACATGCATACGTACATAGTTACATACATACGTACATACGTAATAATCTCTTGTCTATAGGATCGATGATGACCATGCCATCTCATTTCAAATGATAGTAACAGTTACAGTTTGATAATTTATTTTTGTGGTGGATTAGCATGTGGCTGACAAGGCCAATATGTTCGCATGAAATGTCTTTTTGCAAGTTTCGCACACGAATGGAGCTGGCACTGTTGATGTATTTGTAGCTCTCGACTTTCGACCTTTGCGCCTGGTTCTGGCCGATTCCATACGCTGATTTTCGAACGAGGTTGCATGCACCTTTCCAAACTAGACCTATCCAGGCAGAACGGTTTGCTGCAAGATTTTCCCATGAAACCGGGTCAATTCCGAACCTCTTTAAGAAGTCCTTACGAGAATCTCTGAAACGCAGCTTTGGTCGGCCAATGTTCTGCCAGTTCGCCAATAAAATTTATAGTCTCTTCTGTAGGCGCTCATCAGGCATGCGAGCCAGATGTCCAGCCCATCTCAGTTGAGCCTTCCTGAGGAGTGTGTGGATGCTTGACAGACTGACTTGTTCAAAGACCCCTGTGTCTGCATGGGTCTCGATCCTGCCAGCGGATTTTCAGCAAGCGGCGGAGATAAGTCATGTGGAAGTGGTTGAGTTTGCTGGCAAGCCTCTGGTAGACAGTCTAACTTTCGAAGACATACAGTAATATAGGTAGCACAACAGCGCGGTACATCTTCAAATTGTTTGTAAGGCCGATATACATATTCGTTAAAATTTCCACACTAATGCCTGCAGTCTTCCAAACGAAACACTTGCTTTTGAATGCAGAAATGAATCTCGTCATCAATGTGGACAACTCTGGAGAGGATGCTACCTAAGTAATTGAACTTGTACGCAACGTTCACTTTCCGTCCCTTCGCAGTGATTTCTGGTTCCACGTACTGCTTGCCGGGAGTTGGCTAATGCATAACTTCGGTTTTCTTCGTACTAACGGTGTTGTGTACTTGTATGCCAGTGAATATCATGTAGAACATTTGCATAATATTAGAAACATTTAATTTGCAGAACAACTAAAGATACATGTGGTCATTTCCACAAAACAAGATGGCAGACACTCTAAAGCAATTGGTCAGTCTGGTCAATTGTCTCTAGAGGGTGGTCCAACAATAACACACAGTTCATATAGCATATGAGAAACATGTCTGGTCAATTGTCACTAGAGGGTGGTTCCATAATAACATATAGTTCACATAGCATATGAGAAACATGACAGTCCTCCCTTCCAGATTGTTCGTTGCTCATTCCTCAATGAGCCTCTTCGGCGGAATACAAAAATTACCGCGAGTCGAACGACGAGGTATTACGGGCTGATCAACAGGGACAGGCGGTTCGTCGTTCATGGCTTCGTCAGGCAGGTGTTCGTCAATTTCGGGAACGGGCAAGTTGGGAACACCGTTGTCGTATTGCTGCTGATCCGTCTTTGTAGGATCTTCAGTCGCGAGTGCAGCAGAACGCTTCAGATTGCGTCGGCGGTTCATTGTTGGAACGGAATGCGACTTCAGCTGATCTTCGTGTCGGCGGCAATGTCCATCAGGTCCTTGGACAATGAACATTTTCTTTCCGATCTGACCAGTCACTCTTCCAGCCACCCATTTTGGACGATTTTTTTGGAAATCTCTGTAATGGACATATGCACCGATTGAGAATTTCGGCTTGGCTGGCAATGTTGATTTCTTCTGTGTTTTCGCTTTGTGCACAGGTGGTTGTAGAACGGAGAGAGAAGACCGCAGCTGGTGTCCGAGCATCAGTTCAGCTGGAGTACGACCAGTCGTGCAATTTGGAGTGACACGGTATTGCTGGAGGAATTCTCGCAAAGCCAGATGTTTCATCTCCCCCCTGACAGCTCGTTTCATGGCCTGTTTGAAAATGCCAACAAGCCGTTCAGCTTCACTGTTCGATGGTGGGTGAAATGGCGCAGAAGTCAGATGTGCGATCGAGTGTGCATTGCACCAGTCAGCGAACGTCTTTGAGGCGAACTGCGGGCCATTGTCGGATACAATTGTCTCAGGCAGGCCCCAGATAGCAAACAAGTCATCGAGTGCGGACGTAGTAGTCTCAGATGTCGGATACTTGTTTAATTTAAGAACGTGCGGCCATTTCGAGTGGGCATCCATCACGACCAACCACATGTCATCTAGGAACGGACCGGCAAAATCAATATGAATGCGCTGCCATGGGCGGTCCGGAACGGGCCATGCAGACAGATTTTCAGGTTGATTTGGGCCTGTTTCGGCACAAGCTGTGCAGTCCTTGCAGTGGGCGGCGATGTCGACCTCGATATTAGGCCACCACACATGCATGCGTGCGAGCGACTTCATGCGCACTATTCCAATGTGCGTCAAGTGCAGCATGTTGAGGACCCTAGCACGAAGTGCAGTCGGAATGATGACTCGGGAGTCGCGTAGAAGGACACCACCCTTCGATGTGATCTCCGTCTGGGCGTTCAGGTAAGTACGAACTTTGTCCTTATCCTGATTATGCGGCCACATGGATGGCCACCCATTTACAACGAAGTCTAGCACCTTTGTCAGAATCGGGTCCTTTCTGGTGTAGTCGGCGACGGTTTTCGCAGAGAGCGGCAAATTTAGAATGACCTGCATGTCGAGCAAGTTCACTTCATTGTCGATTTTGGCTATGCTCTCCTCTTTGTCGAAACTCGGATCGGGACCAGTGGGCAGGCGAGACAGAGCATCTGCGTTGGCGTGATCAGCAGACTGTCTGTAGACGAAGTGGTAATCGTAGTCCATCATTATCAGTGCCCATCGCTGCAGTCGCTGTAGCGTCATCACTGGTAGACTCCTCTCTGGACTGAAGATGGTCAGCAGAGGTTTGTGATCTGTGGTGAGCTGGAAGTGGCGACCACTCAGGTACTGATGGAATTTCCTCACACCGAAAATGATTGACAGTGCCTCCTTCTCCACCTGGCTGTAATTCTTCTCTGCCGACGTCAGCGTTTTGGAGGCGAAGGCGATCGGTTCCTCAGTGCCATCCGGTGCACACTGAGAAATAACAGCCCCGATGCCATAAGGCGATGCGTCGGCGGCCAGATATATCGGCCTAGTTGGATCGTAGTGGACCAAGAGCGTTTTCTGGGGCAGCATCTCCTTCAGTTGGTTGAACGCCTGGTTGCACTCAGCGGAACAGGCCCATTTGACGTCCTGTCTGCGCAGTCGGTTTAGAGGGGCGCAGATGGTAGAGAATGATGGCAAGAACTTTCCGTAATAGTTCAGCTTGCCGATGAAGCTTTCCAGCTGTTTAACGTTCTCTGGCGTCGGAAACTTGACGATGGCGTTGACGCGTTCCTCAGATGGCTTGAGACCATCTGCTGAGATCACATGTCCTAGGTATGTGACCTGCTGTCGGAAGAACTCACACTTGTCAAGTCGCAGTTTCATTCCATACTCGTTCAACGCAGAGAGGACCTGCTTGAGGTTTTGCAGGTGTTCTTCCTTCGTTCGTCCTGTGACGATCACATCATCCAGGAAGGCAGTCACATATGGAATGCCGGAAACCAGATTGTCGACTAACTTCTGGAAAATGGCCGGCGCTGGTGCCGGTCCAAACGACAATCGATTGTACCTGAACAGTCCTTTGTGCGTGTTTATGACGAGTAGTTGCTTAGTGGCGTCATCTAGCTCTACTTGTAGATATGCGTCGGACATGTCAAGCTTTGAAAAGTGCTGTCCTCCTTTTAGCTTGGCGAACAGTTCGTCTACCCTCGGAATGGGGTGCTGATCTACGTGCAACTGAGGATTTACAGTCACTTTATAGTCTCCGCAGATGCGCACTTTTCCGTTCGGCTTCTGCACGACGACAATGGGCGTCGCCCATTCACTGTGATCGACACGTGTTATGATACCCAAATCCTCGAGACGATGTAGCTCTTTGTCAACGGCATCCATGCGACTGAATGGTACTGGTCTCGGTTTGTAGAACTTGGGGACGGCATCTTCTTTTAGTAGAAGCTTTGCTTTCACCTTAGTGCAGAGCCCCAATCCGGGCGCGAAGACAGCTGGGTACTGGTCTAGGACCCTCTGTAGGTCGCGATCACACTTTTCGATTACTTTGCAGTCAGTGGTGGACGGCAATGCAGTAGCAGTACTGCTGTAGAGCAAGGCATTCACATCAACTTGGAATGCTTTGATCCAGTAAAGCGCGAAAAGTGACGTGCCTGCCTTTCCGACGACGATCAGTGGCAAAGACCGATTGGCCCCATTGTAGGACACAATGACATTGCATTGTCCTTTGACTGGAATCGGTTGCTTGCCATAACCGAAAAGTCGGATCTTTGACGACGTCATATGTGGCGATCCGATGCTCTTCCAGATATCCGGGCCAACGAGCGACACTGCAGCCCCAGTATCCACTTCGAAATGTAGGTCAACGTTTGAGATTTGTAGTAAAATCTGCGGTTTATCGACGCGTGTGGAATTGGAGAGCACCTCAACTGCGATAGTCTCTGTACTACTTTTATCGACCGTGTGTTGAGCCATTTTTTCTTTTCTGGCGGGCTTTCCGGAAGATCTGCACACAGCCTGTATGTGTCCCTTACGATCGCACCCGTAGCAGACGGCATCGATGAATGGACAGTCTCTGTGGTGATGAGCATGCGAACCACATCGATAGCAGGCTTTCTGGCCTCTCCTGTTAGGTTGACTATTAACCCGGCCCTTTTCTCCGTGATCAGGTCGCTGTTTAACTCGGAAGCGTTGCTTCTGGCGAGACGGTTGACTTTGACGAACAGCGTGCACGTCCTGCTGAGGGTGGCCTGTTGTTTGTTCGTGCATTTTGTTCAGCTCTTTGCTAAGTAGTTCTGCCATTTTAGCACACTGTAGTACGTTCGTCAGTGAAGCATCTGTTTCTTTCAGTATTGCCTGCTGTATAAAAGTGTGCCTACAACCCATGACAAGCCTATCTCGTAGTGCATTGTCCGACACTTTACACAGCACTGCTCTTCGAAGTCACACTCTTTGGCTTTAGTGCGCAGTTCGGCCAGGAAATCAGTGATGGATTGACCTTCCCGCTGAACCGTGCGGAAGAAGTCGAGACGCGCAGCAAGAAAGTTATGCTTTTCCTCGAAATGCTGTTTAAGCGCCGCTTTCACTTCTTCGTAGGAAGCTTCTGTCACTTCCTTAGTCAGTAGATTCTGAAGAAGTGCAAATGTTTCTGGTGACATGGTTGAACACAGAGCAGTCTTTTTCTTTGGGTCTGTTGCAATGTTGTTTGAGTCGAAGTAGAACTCCGCACGCATCAAGTAGGACGACCATCGCTCCCTTTCTGGGTCGAACCGGTCAAACTGGCGTGCCATGCTTGAATGACAGTCAGTAAACAAACACTCAGACAGTAGGCTATTGTCTGCAGTTCAGGCATGTACTCACTGAAGCATGTCGACACAGTTTGTAGGTAGTTGAAAACAATCCCACCTGCTGACACCAACTGTTGTGTACTTGTATGCCAGTGAATATCATGTAGAACATTTGCATAATATCAGAAACATTTAATTTGCAGAACAACTAAAGATACATGTGGTCACTTCCACAAAACAAGATGGCAGACACTCTAAAGCAATTGGTCAGTCTGGTCAATTGTCTCTAGAGGGTGGTCCAACAATAACACACAGTTCATATAGCATAATAGAAACATGTCTGGTCAATTGTCACTAGAGGGTGGTCCCATAATAACATACAGTTCACATAGCATATGAGAAACATGACAAACGGTAAGGCCGAAGTTGTCACAGGCAATGGAGAATCTGTCCGAGTTAATCTGCGTTAGTTGCTCAGATCCGTTGTTGAGAGCGGTTGTCAGCGAAGTTGAAATCGCGGATTACATCCTGTAGTATCTTTGCCTTCGCTTGAAGTTTTCTCAAGTTGAGTAACGCACCATTATGTATGTAGTTATGTACTTACATACGTGTGTACATAATTACATACGTCATTTCAAACATATATATAATATATAAATACATATATACACACACATATATGTACATACATATTTACATACCAACATACATACAGAAATACACACATACGTACCTACATCCATATATAAGTATATACATATATATACACATGTGTATAGAGTTACGTGCATACGTGTCTAGTATCATACATGTGCACCATGGAGCGGTCTGTGTCACAGTCAGCGCTGTGGTAGGATCAGGCGATCATACATATATACATAAGTAGTAATGTAGGTGGTGTACCGGGCATGGTTTGCGCTGCGCGGGTGGAAAAGGACCCGGATGTAGGTCAAGGTCAAAATGTCAAGGACCCGGATGTAGGTCAAATGTCAAAGACAGGATGTAGGGCACGTGGCGCCGGTGGCGCCACCTGTCGGATAGGTCATGAACCAACATAGCTCCCCCTATCGGAAGTTTCCTGAACTAAAACACGACATCTGTCGGAATGTTTCGGAACTAAATTAGCGCAACCTAGCGGATTTTTTCCGAACTTAAATTGGTTACCAAGAAGCGCCACCTAGCGGATTTTTTGTGAACTGTATTCATATGGCGGATAGGTCGTGAACTGCAAGTAGTGCCATCTGACGGGTAAGTTGTAAACTAAATGTAGGAGTACTGCCCAAATTCGTGTCTCTTGCACGCTTGCGTGCAATAGAGCCCCCTGACGGATACTTCACGAACCACAAACGGCATCCCCTAGTGGACAAGTGACCGAACCACATATGAGTACTGCAAATATTCGTGTGTGTTGTTTTTGTCTCGTCCATAAACTCCTGGTGGATATATCATCATCAACTGAAAGCACCCCTGTTAGATAAGTGGTGAACTAAATAACTACTCTGAAGTCCGCACTTGTGTACATTCTACTCAGCCGTCCGTGCTTTTGAATTTTCTACAATCTGTGAACTTTCGGCACGCCCACGTGAACTTTATGTTCTGTTTAACATTTGGGAAGATGAACAACATGACTAGTGATAACGTCCGACAAGGGATTTTGCTACCGAAGGCGCAGCATTCTCCGGCTATGGGACCACTCGACCTCTCGACCCAGACAATCAACCCGGACCAATAGCCACCGATCATTTCAACGACCAGTCCGATGACCAGTTTGACGATCAAAACAATTTCGTCTCTGTCACCAGCGCCGGCAACCAACCCAACCATCAACCTGACGTCATCACCTCCGACGAAGCGTCAGAAGCTTCACGAGATTTCGGATGACACATCACACGAGAGTACGGTTCGACGTGTTATCGCGTCAAATCCCTTCTTTTTCACGAAAATAGACGTGTTATGTGTGTGTGTGTGTGTGTGTGGTGGTGGTGGTGGTGGTGGTGTGTGTGTGTGTGTGTGTGTGTGTGTGGTAGTGGTGGTGGTGGTGGTGTGTGTGTGTGTGTGGTGGTGGTGGTGGTGTGTGTGTGTGTGGTGGTGGTGGTGTGTGTGTGTGTGTGTGGTGGTGGTGTGTGTGTGTGTGGTGGTGGTGGTGGTGGTGGTGGTGGTGGTGGTGTGTGTGTGTGTGTGTGTGTGTGTGTGTGTGTGTGTGTGTGTATGTGTGTGTGTGTATTAGAGTCTACCATAGCAAGCGAATTTGAAAACCGCTATGAGCGAAAACGACTATGGCAATAACATGTTAGGACAATCACCTGACAGGACTTCATTCAAAGTGGTGACCATCATCGTTCCCAACGCCACTCAAACGATTATGTCAATAACATGTAAGGACAACCACCTGACAAGCCTTCATTCAAAGTGGTGACCATCAGGGTTCTCAACAACACTCAACGGATACCAATGTAATTAGTCAGAGTATTGCCATCTACCGACCATGACAGATCTCTATTCGTCGACACACTTCCGGAAACGGTGAAACCGTAACAGCTCATAACCACTGACAAACAACTTACAAACACTGACAAACAGCTCATAACCACCAACAATCAGCTCATAACCACTGACAAACATGCTATATCGAGTGAAAAATTTCCCTGTTAACTGGTATAAACTGGTATAAATCAAGCCTCAAGGTTCTGTGTATTTGTCCCGTGTTAAGGAAGTTATACGAACTTGTCAGCTAAAACATTCAAACTACCAGCTATCTGTGCACAATTTTGGTCAAACTGGTTGTCATGTAACAGTATTTGACAGAATATCATAGTACTTACCAACGGTCACAGTGGGTATCCTGTTTGTAAACTGTTTTGAAGGGGTATTCCTTGTTCAAGTTTCATCTACATGTATGTCTCATCTGTACCTAGACGGCAACCTTTTATCACACTATCATTCTTAACCTATACGTATGCACGCATGCACGTATGCACGTATGTACGTATGCACGTGTGTGTATAATTGCGTTCAAGCCTCATCTATTTAAATAAACAATCACGCTATGTCAGTATGTGCAATGCACAATGGCGACTCGATCGTTTTGATACCAAAGAGCCTATAGCAATAAAAAGACAGCGCAGTACTCGCTATTTTCATTGTTCGAGGAAAGTGAAGCGTCATGATAGTGAAGCGTTATGTTAGAACAGTACAGACACATAATAACCTCCCAGATAAGATGTACCAGTATCTATATAGTTTACCGTATTAAGGGTCAAGTGTACAAATGTCCATTAGAAAATGGATACCAATGTAATTAGTCAGAGTATTCCCATCTACCGACCATGACATATCTCTATTCGTCGAGTGAAAAATCTCCCTGTTAACGGGTATAAACTGGTATAAACTGGTATAAAGTAAACTGGTATAAATCAAGCCTCAAGGTTCTGTGTATTTGTCCCGTGTTAAGGAAGTTATACGAACTTGTCAGCTAAAACATTCAAACTACCAGCTATCTGTGTAAAATTTTGGTCAAACTGGTTGTCATGTAACAGTATTTGACAGAATATCATAGTACTTACCAACGGTCACAGTGTGTATCCTGTTTGTAAACTGTTTTGAATGGGTATTCCCTGTTCGAGGCTCATCTACATGTATGTCTCATCTGTGCCTAGAGGCCAACAATACTGTTTCACCATTTTATCAGGCTGGTGTAATTGCGTTCAACATTATTATTAAATAAATAAACACGCTATGTCAGTATGTGTAATGCACAATGGTGACTCTAGCGGATTGATACCAAAGAGCCTATATCAATAAAAAGACAGTGCAGTCCTCGCTATCTTCATTGTTCGAGGAAAATGAAGCGTTATGTTAGAACAGTACATACACATAATAACCTCCCAGATAAGATGTACCAGTATCTATATAGTTTACCGTATTAAGGGTCAAGTGTACAAATGTCCATTAGAACGTTTTTATCTTTTTTCGGACTATAGTATTTAAATTCGTGCTTCTTCGTTAAAACCTTTGAAACCGACTTCTGTCGTAAAACAAATAACCTGGCACGGGTAACCGAAAATGAACTCATAGATTCATACATAGATACATACATAGAGATATACATAGATACATCAAGAGACGAGACTACGACCGAGACATGTCACGAGACTTCGGATGACACGAGACAAGAGACGAGACTACGACCGAGATGTGTCACGAGACTTCGGATGACACGAGACAAGAGACGAGACTATGACCGAGATGGGTCACGAGAATTCGGATGACACGAGACAAGAGACGGGACTATGACCGAGAGGTATCACGAGACTTCGGATGACACGAGACAAGAGACGGGACTATGACCGAGATGTGTCACGAGACTTCGGATGACACGAGACAAGAGACGGGACTATGACCGAGATGTGTCACGAGACTTCGGATGACACGAGACAAGAGACGGGACTATGACCGAGATGTGTCACGAGACTTCGGATGACACGAGACAAGAGACGGGACTATGACCGAGAGGTATCACGAGACTTCGGATGACACGAGACAAGAGACGGGACAATGACCGAGATGTGTCACGAGACTTCGGATGACACGAGACAAGAGACGGGACTATGACCGAGATGTGTCACGAGACTTCGGATGACACGAGACAAGAGACGAGACTATGACCGAGATATGTCACGAGTCTACGGATGACACATCACACGTTATGTCACGAGACTACGGATGTCACATCACATGAGACAAGAGACGGGACTATGACCGAGATGTGTCACGAGACTTCGGATGACACGAGACAAGAGACGGAACTATGACCGAGATGTGTTACGAGACTTCGGATGACGCGAGATAAGAGACGAGACTATGACCGAGATGTGTCACGAGACTTCGGATGACACACCACACGAGAGTACCGACGAGACAAGAGATGCCGCGAGACTACGGATGACACGAGACAAGAGACGAGACTATGACCGATATATGTCATGAGACTTCGGATGACACGAGACAAGAGACGAGACTATGACCGAGATATGTCACGAGACTACGGATGACACATCACACGTTATGTCACGAGACTTCGGATGTCACATCACACGAGATTACGGATGACACATCACGCGAGAGTACCGCGAAACTACGGATGACACATCACACATCACACGAGATGCCAAGAGACTACGGATGACACGAGACAAGAGACGAGACTACGACCGAGAGATGTCACGAGACTTCGGATGACACGAGACAAGAGACGAGACTACGACCGAGATGTGTCACGAGACTGCGGATGGTACATCACACGAGAGTACTGACGAGATAAGAGATGCCGCGAGACTACGGATGACACATCACACATCACAGGAGAGTACTGACGAGATAAGAGATACCGCGAGACTACGGATGACACATGACACATCACACGAGATGCCACGAGACTACGGATGACACGAGACAAGAGACGAGACATGACCGAGATGTATCACGAGACTTCGGATGACACATCACACGAGAGTACTGACGAAATAAGAGATGCCGCGAGACTACGGATGACACATCACACATCACACGAGAGTACTGACGAGATAAGAGATACCGCGAGACTTCGGATGACACTTTTTAGTGTTGGTAGTACAAGTCGGACAAACGAAACACTATAGTTTGACCAACACGCCGAACGATGACAGGACTTCATTCAAAGTGATGACCATCATCGTTCCCAACGCCACGCAAACGACTATGTCAATAACATGTAAGGAGAACCACCTGACAGAACTTCATTCAAACAGGTGACCATCAGGGTTCCCAACATCACTCAACGGATATCAATGTAATTAGTCAGAGTATTCCCATCTACCGACCATGACAGATCTCTATTCGTCGACACACTTCCGGAAACGGTGAAACCGTAGAGGCCGCCATGACAGGTCGTCGCGTCATTCAAGACTATATACACTAGTTTTCGGTGTCATCTCATTTGCATAACCAATCAGACCGAACGTGCATCACGTGACTTCCCTTAACACAAAAACTGTGCACGTCCATGAGAGAGGCGCCATTCGAAGCCACTCAACGGACACCAATGTAATTAGTCAGAGTATCGCCATCTACTGACCATGATAGATCTCTATTCGTGGACACACTTCCGGGAATACCCGAAGCACAGAGGCCGCCATGACAGTCAAGTAAATTCCGGTGTGACATCACTTCCGACGTAGCGTCCCTAGTATAGACCGCCATAGCAAACGAAAAAGTTGGGGTTAACCTCGCGAAAATTATATGTTTTTGTCCCATAGGGACAAAAACATTAAATTTTCGCGAGGTTAACCCCAACTTTTTTTTCTCTTTAGCTAACCTAATTATATATTTTTACCTGCTAGATGGCGCCATCATGTGCCGTAGTACTCCGATTATCCACTAGGAGGCGCTACGTCGGATGTGATGTCATACCGGAAGTCACTTGACTGTCATGGCGGCCTCTACTAGGGACGCTACGCCGGAAGTAACGTAGTACCGGAAGTTATTTGAATGACATGGCGACCTGTCAAGCCGGTCTCTACGCTTCCGCTATTACCAACGAGTATGTGTGTCAACGAATAGAGAACTATCATGGCCGGTAGATGGCAATACTCTTACTAATTACATTGGTGTCCGTTGAGTGGCGTTGGGAACCATGATGGTCACCTCTTTGAATGAAGTCCTGTCAGGTAGTTGTCCTTCGCTATCGTGTGGGGTAGTACTCCGATTATCCACTAGGATTCGTTGTGATAGATGTGGTGTCATACCGGAAGTTACTTGAATGTCATGACGACCTGTCATGGCGGCCTCTACGGTTTCACCATTTCTGGAAGTGTGTCGACGAATAGAGAACTATCATGGCCGGTAGATGGCAATACTCTGACTAATTACATTGATGTCCGTTGAGTGGCTTTGGGAACGATGATGGTCACCACTTTGAATGAAGTCCTGATACAGTTTTTGTGTTAAGGGAAGTCACGTGATGTACGTTCGGTCTGATTGGTTATGCAAATGAGATGACGCCGAAAACTAGTGTATACAGTTTAGTGTTTCGGTCATAGCAGTTTTCAAATTCGTTTGCTATGGCGGTCTATACTAGGGACGCTACGTCGGAAGTGATGTCACACCGGAAGTTACTTGACTGTCATGGCGGCCTCTGTGCTTCGGGTATTCCCGGAAGTGTGTCCACGAATAGAGATCTATCATGGTCAGTAGATGGCGATACTCTGACTAATTACATTGGTGTCCGTTGAGTGGCGTCGAACGGCGCCTCTCTCATGGACGTGCACAGTTTTTGTGTTAAGGGAAGTCACGTGATGCACGTTCGGTCTGATTGGTTATGCAAATGAGATGACACCGAAAACTAGTGTATATAGTCTTGAATGACGCGACGACCTGTCATGGCGGCCTCTACGGTTTCACCGTTTCCGGAAGTGTGTCGACGAATAGAGATCTGTCATGGTCGGTAGATGGGAATACTCTGACTAATTACATTGATATCCGTTGAGTGATGTTGGGAACCCTGATGGTCACCTGTTTGAATGAAGTTCTGTCAGGTGGTTCTCCTTACATGTTATTGACATAGTCGTTTGCGTGGCGTTGGGAACGATGATGGTCATCACTTTGAATGAAGTCCTGTCATCGTTCGGCGTGTTGGTCAAACTATAGTGTTTCGTTTGTCCGACTTGTACTACCAACACTAAAAAGTGTCATCCGAAGTCTCGCGGTATCTCTTATCTCGTCTGTACTCTCGTGTGATGTGTGATGTGTCATCCGTAGTCTCGCGGCATCTCTTATCTCGTCAGTACTCTCGTGTGATGTGTCATCCGAAGTCTCGTGATACATCTCGGTCATGTCTCGTCTCTTGTCTCGTGTCATCCGTAGTCTCGTGGCATCTCGTGTGACGTGTCATGTGTCATCCGTAGTCTCGCGGTATCTCTTATCTCGTCAGTACTATCGTGTGATGTGTGATGTGTCATCCGTAGTCTCGCGGCATCTCTTATCTCGTCAGTACTCTCGTGTGATGTACCATCCGCAGTCTCGTGACACATCTCGGTCGTAGTCTCGTCTCTTGTCTCGTGTCATCCGAAGTCTCGTGACATCTCTCGGTCGTAGTCTCGTCTCTTGTCATCCGTAGTCTCGTGGCATCTCGTGTGATGTGTGATGTGTCATCCGTAGTCTCGCGGTACTCTCGCGTGATGTGTCATCCGTAATCTCGTGTGATGTGACATCCGAAGTCTCGTGACATAACGTGTGATGTGTCATCCGTAGTCTCGTGACATATCTCGGTCATAGTCTCGTCTCTTGTCTCGTGTCATCCGAAGTCTCATGACATATCTCGGTCATAGTCTCGTCTCTTGTCTCGTGTCATCCGTAGTCTCGCGGCATCTCTTGTCTCGTCGGTACTCTCGTGTGGTGTGTCATCCGAAGTCTCGTGACACATCTCGGTCATAGTCTCGTCTCTTATCTCGCGTCATCCGAAGTCTCGTAACACATCTCGGTCATAGTTCCGTCTCTTGTCTCGTGTCATCCGAAGTCTCGTGACACATCTCGGTCATAGTCCCGTCTCTTGTCTCATGTGATGTGACATCCGTAGTCTCGTGACATAACGTGTGATGTGTCATCCGTAGACTCGTGACATATCTCGGTCATAGTCCCGTCTCTTGTCTCGTGTCATCCGAAGTCTCGTGACACATCTCGGTCATAGTCCCGTCTCTTGTCTCGTGTCATCCGAAGTCTCGTGACACATCTCGGTCATAGTCCCGTCTCTTGTCTCGTGTCATCCGAAGTCTCGTGATACCTCTCGGTCATAGTCCCGTCTCTTGTCTCGTGTCATCCGAAGTCTCGTGACACATCTCGGTCATAGTCCCGTCTCTTGTCTCGTGTCATCCGAAGTCTCGTGACACATCTCGGTCATAGTCCCGTCTCTTGTCTCGTGTCATCCGAAGTCTCGTGACACATCTCGGTCATAGTCCCGTCTCTTGTCTCGTGTCATCCGAAGTCTCGTGATACCTCTCGGTCATAGTCCCGTCTCTTGTCTCGTGTCATCCGAATTCTCGTGACCCATCTCGGTCATAGTCTCGTCTCTTGTCTCGTGTCATCCGAAGTCTCGTGACACATCTCGGTCGTAGTCTCGTCTCTTGTCTCGTGTCATCCGAAGTCTCGTGACATGTCTCGGTCGTAGTCTCGTCTCTTGATGTATCTATGTATATCTCTATGTATGTATCTATGTATGAATCTATGAGTTCATTTTCGGTTACCCGTGCCAGGTTATTTGTTTTACGACAGAAGTCGGTTTCAAAGGTTTTAACGAAGAAGCACGAATTTAAATACTATAGTCCGAAAAAAGATAAAAACGTTCTAATGGACAGTTGTACACTTGACCCTTAATACGGTAAACTATATAGATACTGGTACATCTTATCTGGGAGGTTATTATGTGTCTGTACTGTTCTAACATAACGCTTCACTATCATGACGCTTCACTTTCCTCGAACAATGAAAATAGCGAGTACTGCGCTGTCTTTTTATTGCTATAGCCGGCTCTTTGGTATCAAAACGATCGAGTCGCCATTGTGCATTGCACATACTGACATAGCGTGATTGTTTATTTAAATAGATGAGGCTTGAACGCAATTATACACACACGTGCATACGTACATACGTGCATACGTATAGGTTAAGAATGATAGTGTGATAAAAGGTTGCCGTCTAGGTACAGATGAGACATACATGTAGATGAAACTTGAACAAGGAATACCCCTTCAAAACAGTTTACAAACAGGATACCCACTGTGACCGTTGGTAAGTACT
Source organism: Escarpia spicata (assembly GCA_963995525.1). Lineage (NCBI taxonomy): Eukaryota > Metazoa > Annelida > Polychaeta > Sabellida > Siboglinidae > Escarpia > Escarpia spicata. Next base: position 34,906,098 of record OZ023205.1, read on the forward strand.
ATGATATTCTGTCAAATACTGTTACATGACAACCAGTTTGACCAAAATTTTACACAGATAGCTGGTAGTTTGAATGTTTTAGCTGACAAGTTCGTATAACTTCCTTAACACGGGACAAATACACAGAACCTTGAGGCTTGATTTATACCAGTTTATACCAGTTAACACTAACAGGGAAATTTTTCACTCGATGTAGCATGTTTGTCAGTGGTTATGAGCTGATTGTTGGTGGTTATGATCTGTTTGTCAGTGTTTGTAAGTTGTTTGTCAGTGGTTATGAGCTGTTACGGTTTCACCGTTTCCGGAAGTGTGTCGACGAATAGAGATCTGTCATGGTCGGTAGATGGCAATACTCTGACTAATTACATTGGTATCCGTTGAGTGTTGTTGAGAACCCTGATGGTCACCACTTTGAATGAAGGCTTGTCAGGTGGTTGTCCTTACATGTTATTGACATAATCGTTTGAGTGGCGTTGGGAACGATGATGGTCACCACTTTGAATGAAGTCCTGTCAGGTGATTGTCCTAACATGTTATTGCCATAGTCGTTTTCGCTCATAGCGGTTTTCAAATTCGCTTGCTATGGTAGACTCTAACACACACACACACACACACACACACACACACACACACACACACACACACACACACACACACACACACACACACACCACCACCACCACACACACACACCACCACCACCACCGCCACACACACCACCACCACCACCACACACACACACACACACCACCACCACTACCACACACACACACACACCACCACCACCACCACCACACACACACACACACATAACACGTCTATTTTCGTGAAAAAGAAGGGATTTGACGCGATAACACGTCGAACCGTACTCTCGTGTGATGTGTCATCCGAAATCTCGTGAAGCTTCTGACGCTTCGTCGGAGGTGATGACGTCAGGTTGATGGTTGGGTTGGTTGCCGGCGCTGGTGACAGAGACGAAATTGTTTTGATCGTCAAACTGGTCATCGGACTGGTCGTTGAAATGATCGGTGGCTATTAGTCCGGGTTGATTGTCTGGGTCGAGAGGTCGAGTGGTCCCATGGCCGGAGAATGCTGCGCCTTCGGTAGCAAAATCCCTTGTCGGACGTTATCACTAGTCATGTTGTTCATCTTCCCAAATGTTAAACAGAACATAAAGTTCACGTGGGCGTGCCGAAAGTTCACAGATTGTAGAAAATTCAAAAGCACGGACGGCTGAGTAGAATGTACACAAGTGCGGACTGCAGAGTAGTTATTTAGTTCACCACTTATCTAACAGGGGTGCTTTCAGTTGATGATGAAATATCCACCAGGAGTTTATGGACGAGACAAAAACAACACACACGAATATTTGCAGTACTCATATGTGGTTCGGTCACTTGTCCACTAGGGGATGCCGTTTGTGGTTCGTGAAGTATCCGTCAGGGGGCTCTATTGCACGCAAGCGACACGAATTTGGGCAGTACTCCTACATTTAGTTTACAACTTACCCATCAGATGGCACCATTTTGGTTCATTACCTATCCGACAGGTGGCGCCACCGGCGCCCGTGACCTACAACCGGGTCCTTTTCCACTTCCACCCGCGCAGCGCAAACCATGCCCGGTACACCACCTACATTACTACTTACATACATACACACACATACATAAGTACATACACATTTACATATGTACGTACATAGTTTCATACATACTTTCATATATATATATACATATATACACTTACATACAAACGTACATAGCTGCATACATACCTAGATTGGTTTCATACATACGTACATACATACTTACACACACATACGTACGTATATATTTACATATGTACGTACACAATTTTACATACACACGTACGTACGTACATATGTACATAGTTACATAAATATGTATATAGATACATATATATATATACATATATACATACATATGCACATATGTACATATGTACCCAGGTATGTACATAATTGTTATATACATTCATATCTGCACATACACACGAACATAGTTACATAAATACGTACATAGTTTCATACTTACATACATATATGCACACATACCTGTGTACATCTTTATATATGTACATACATACAAACATATACACATACATACATACACACACACGCACATATGTACGTACATATTTACATATGTAGGTACATGGTTTCTTACATATGTACATACGAACATAGTTAACTACATACATACATACATAATTTCAGACATACATACATATAAACACACATTTGGAGGAGCGCAGCGTTAAGAGTTATGGACTCTCGATTAAGAGAACGCAGCATCGAATCCTGTGCGGTGAAGTCGAACCTTGGGCAAGTTTGTTTACTCTACATTGCTTCAGTTCACTCAGCTGTATGAATGAGTACCTGGCTATAGACAGTGGTGGTTATTTGTGTATGAATAGTCTTCGCGTAGTAATTGCAGCATGGCTGGATGCTTCCCATAGAAGTCAAGATGGTGTTAGATTGAACAGGTTTGCCAGGGGGTAAAGTGTAAAGCGCTTTGAACAGTCCTGAGTTACATACATACATATCTAGTAACATACATACACACACACATATTTATATATGTATGTACATTATTTTGTTCATACGTGCATATTTACATACATACGTACACAGTTGCATACATACGTACATAGTTATATGCATGCGTACATACATACATACATAAACACACATACAGTCATTCATACATTCATAAATACATACATACATACTTATGTACATACATATACACATACGTATGTAGACATTTACATACATACCTACATTGTTTCATATGTACGTTTATACTTAAATACATACATTCACAGTTGCATACACACGTATACACTTACATACATACGTCACTTTTAGTAGTCTTCATGAAATACATATAGGCAGCGATAGAAATAAGCCAGAATATTTACTTGTCCGCCGGACAAGTAAGTTTTGAAATCTACTTGTCCGCCAAAATTTTATCTTGTCCGAGTTGTTGTCAAGGGGATTTGAAGCTTCGGAAAACACCATAAAACAGTCTGTCTTATTTTTATGACAACAAGCACAATGTTCCTGCTGTTTCGTTGCATGTACATCTGAGTGACTTGTGATCAAAGACACAATTTGATTTAATCTGCAAATTAACATTACTATATATATATATATTCATCACGAATATTAAAAGTAGACACGTTACATGATGTATACCAATATTTTAGTGATGCTGATTTGAACGCTTTTATTAATAACAAATAATTATTACGATGATAGGAATAAGACAATTGTTTTCCTTGCTATTTGTTATAATGTTGCAAAAACTGTTTTGTTTAATATGGTATATATATAAAACATATAACACTGCTGTAAAATGTTGGCATCAGTTTGTCATTGAAGATGCCACTCAAAATCATAATAAACTATCTAATCCGATATTATTTTGTTCAATCTCTAGGAACTTCAATATAATTTTTATTAACAAAGTTCTGTATTTTACAAACAAAGATAATATTCAATTGATCACCAGCAAACAAACGCATATTTTTACTAAATTTTATATTACCATTTCAATGATGTATAAACAGTTTTAATGGTGCCCGAATCACATCTACTAGGCGGAATATAATTTGTGGATTTAGTTATGTCGTAACGTCGCTGCCGCGCGCAGACCGCCGTAGGCGTAGTTGGCGGAAGCCAACATGTCAACGGCGGTTGGCACCCCGGCCGCGCGTCTTGCATAAGATGTTGCTTCGAAAACTCGCAATTTATGGTTAGAATAAATGTTATATAGACATAACATTTCTGAAATTTCATTAATATTCCGTTTATCAACCATCACCATAGATTTACCGGAGATCCAGTTACAAGTTTTGAAATTTTGTATCGATTTGCGACTGGATCGGCTAATCAATGTGTAATGTCTACTAATGACGTTCGATGACTTGGAAGACTGCCGAGTCCGCGTGGGTTAGGTGTAATAATGGTTAAAACTATATAACTATTCAAATAACAGGTAGCGATACAACGTCTATTATTTCCAAAGTTCGTCAAATGTGATCCGTGGGTGGAAGCAAGTTGTACGTCGGCCAAACTGAACGATTTACGATTGCCTCGATCAACGTTGGCTGATGCGGAGTCTGTCCTACGCGTGTGACAGAGCTATGTCGGTGCGCTCAGTGGATGACCCTGTTAACGCAGGCACTAAACTTGGTCGAACGCTGAAGTACAACACACTGGCGGCGGAACGACAAAACGCCGGAGACACTAACAAGATTGCAACGTGCGCGATTGCTAGCGAACTTCGTTTACGTTTGAATTTCCCCAAATAAAAAGTTGGCAATGTTGCACGCGTCACTATTTACTGTAAATTTTCGCTTGTCTACCGGATAACCATGTTGAGTCATTTTACTTGTCCGGACCAAAAATCACTTGTCCCGGACAAACGGACAAGTGCTATTTCGAACGCTGATATAGGTATAAATAAAACATAATGTGACACAAACATATATTTGTATAAAGGTTTATTGTACATTTTGACTACAAATATAGTGTTATGATCCTGTTATGATTGCAGTAGATTAATATGTTCTGCAATTTACTGGAGAGCCTGTGCAGCATCTACTAGCTTTCTATAGACACTTAGATGCTGCAGTCTTTAACATGCCACTTACAATGCTGCCACCTTAATCCAGTCTGTCCAGTCTGTCTAGTTTGTGAAATCTGTCCAGTCTGTCTAGTCTGTCCAGCATGTCCAATCTCTCCAGTGTGTCCAGTCTGTCCAGCCTGTACAATCACTCCAGTCTGTCTAATCTATCCAGTCTGTCCAGTCGGTTCATTTCAATCATGTGCAACATTCTTTAGAGACAAACAGTAAGTGTCTCTGCTAACAGTCTAAACAGCAAGCTTCTAATACGTCAACAATAGTAGTATGTCATGTACATGTGTGGATCCTCTACACTATGGGAAATATGCCACTTACAAGTGTGGATCCTCTGATACACCACATGTAGTATGCCATTCACACATGTGGATCCTCTAATATACTGCTGGAAGTGTTCCACATATATGTGTGGATCCTTTGATACATCACATGTAGTATGCCATTTGCACATGTGGATCCTCTAATATACTGCTGGAAGTGTTCCACATATATGTGTGGATCCTTTGATACACCACATGTAGTATGCCATTTACACATGTGGATTGTCTAGTACACTACTGAAAGTATATCACATATTAATGTGGATCCTCTGATACACCCCATGTACTATGCCAGTATCCTCTAATACACTACTGCTAGTATGCCACATACACGTGAGGATCTTCAAAAGCTGGCTTCACACCAGGCGATGCAATCGCATGCAACCTGATTGCAGTCTGATCGCCTTGTGTAAATACTACATTGCTGTGATTGTATCGTTTGCAATGCCCTCGCAGTCGCCCCGACGCTGTTGCTTGCGATAGAACTGGCTCTATTTCCAGGCAACCATCACCATGTCGCATGTAATCTTTCCAATCACAGTCAACACACGTGACACATCTAGGAATATAATAACTTTCCCTAGAAATAATCGCTGTGTTGATGAGTAATGGCACGTGAATCCTTGTGGTCATGTGACGCTTCCTGACTCAAGCAACTACATTATGTCTTGTATACACGCAACCCATATTGCTTGCAACATACATCGCAAGTGATATCATTCGGCCTAGATATTTCTTAATGACGTCAACATCGCCTTATCGTGGCGATGGCATCGTCTGGTGTAAAGCCTGCTTTATATGCTAATGGTTAAATGTCATGTACACGTGTGGATTCTCAAATACACCACAGGCAATATGCCATTCATACATGTGGATTCTAAAATACACCACAGGTAGTATGCCATGTACATCTGTGCATCCTCTAATACACTACTGGTAGTATGCCATGTACACATGTGGATCCTGTAATACACTATAGGCTTCATTGACCCTAGTCAGTGAAAAGAAGGGTGTCATCACGCACATTGTACACAGGGTTGTCAAAGCAGGCAACAGATGACTGCTCGTCATTGGGCAGGGCATGTTCCTGCTCTCCTAACAATACAGTATCATCAACTGTCTGCTGGATCTCTATACAGTCGTCAGCATAAACCACATCTGACTGAAGCCGTTCAAAATAGAATGGCTTGTTCCCCTGCAACAAACAATGACAGCATTTATACATCTAAAAAATGTTGCCTTCACAAATATTCTTCACTTTATTAAAACTGAGATCAATATCCAGTTTCAATAATTTTTATTGTATTGTATAAAACTGTTTAGGTGTTTGGAAAACACATTTTGATGGGAACACTAATAGTTTGACATCATTCAATGTTTGCACAGTTTTCTAACAATATTCTACATTGTCTGATCAAATTGTATAAAATAGTCCAACAATTTCAGGACTTTGACAACTGTTTAGTTTGACTAGTGTCACATTTCGCTGATTATCCAGAGAGCACCAATTTTCTATAATGCATGGCTGCTCAAAAAAGCATGTGGTAAAAGGTTGACTTTCTAATCTAATAAGATATAATTGCTGTATTTTGTAATTGCAATGTATCCTTACTGTTAGCAATATACTGGTAAATTAGGGTTTCATTGTGTTGTGAAATTAAAACACTAACGTTTGAGAGGAGTTCACCAATGTGATGTCTCAGCTTGTACGTAGCGATTGTAATGATACCGATGAGTAGCAGAGTTCCAACAACAGAGCCCAAAATTACACCAGCTTGCCCCATCCACTGTAAACAACCACACAATCCAAAATGACACCAGCCTGTCCCATCCACTGTAAACAACCACACAGTCCAAAATGTCACCAGCCTGTCATCTCCACTGTAAGCAACAACACAGTTCACAATGACACCAGCCTGTCCCATCCACTGCAAACAACCACACAGTCCACTATGACACCGGCCTGTCAGATACACTGTTAATAACCACACAGTCCAAAATGACACCAGCCTGCCCCATCCACTGTAAATAACAACAGCCCACATTAATAACGGAATGACTTCTTTAGCGTTAATATCCTTGGTAAATCCAAGCTCAGTGGTGCAACAAATCCAAAGAATTAAGCGTTCTCATAATCATGTACAGAGCAAAAGTTGTATGGATGGAATTGCTAAGAAGCTAAAGAGGATATATTTCTTACTGACTTAAAGGGAATAATTTGTTGCAGCATCCAAAAAGGCTCGAGTTACAGCATTCGTTTTAACTACGGGAATAAAAAGTAGATCAGAGTCTGCCGGCTGAAGCTGTTCAGGTTGTTAGGATGATAAGGCTTGATAAATAACTGTATAGCTCTTTAAAATAATGCGATATCGCACAGGTGATTTTAGAAGTGCCACTGATCGAGGGAATTGCAATAGTCAGGTCTGCTGCTAACAAGAGCCGTTAGCAACAGAAAATGACATACACAGGCGAATATGGCAAATATCACGGATATGATCAAAACAGCAGCATGTTTGAGATATATGTTGTGGAAAAAACAATCAAGTTTATCTTTGCATTTAACTTTATTTCAAACTCTTACCTGCATTTAACTTAAATTTTCTTTCAGTCATCCAGTGGATGATATCTTGGGAGACAATCATTAAGCTGGTTAAGGGAGCGATTTGCATCATGGGTAGCCAAACAAATATAGATCTGTGTATCGTCAGCATAAACTGGGTCTGCGCATGCGTCAGGTGTAGTCCATTCCGATTTTTTCGCTCTGCTGTTATCGATTATTTTCACGATTTCTAAACGTTTTTATTACTGTTAACTGTGTGAGGTACTATTTTAGATATACCAGAATATAATCCCATGGTGATATATGCGATCAAATCACGCTAAGACACGATTTGACAAAGGTTTAGCCTTAGCTTCCATAACAACCAGTTCAAAACAAGATGGCGAATCTGTAAACAACTTACACAAAGTCAAAGCGTGCCAAAACCAAATCGCCCCTAAAACAACCCAAAATCAGTCCATTCACACAAAGCTTACGTATTATACTGTTACAAATCCGGATTGTATGCTGTCAGCAACACACAAGAAACCAACAGCAAATACAATATATTTTTACATTTTATTACTGTCTTTTACATGTACTGAGATCTTACTACTGTGATTTTATATTAACTGTGATATATACGAGTTCACGAGTTCACAACCCAAAATCAGTCCATTCACACAAACCTTACGTATTATACTGTTACAAATCCGGATTGTACGCTGTCAGGAACACACAAGAAACCAACAGCAAACACAATATACAATATATTTTTACATTTTACTACTGTCTTTTATATGTACTGTGATCTTACTACTGTGATTTTATATTAGCTGTGATATATAACTTAATCATAAAAACAATACCCACATCTATAGTGGAATACAATCTCTTGTTTTTGTTTTTGTTCTACTGCATTAACATAACTGTACAAGCAAAGCAGCTTGTGCAATAGCTGCTCTTATGATGGTGCCACCCAAAATGGGCACACCAGTGGTAGTTCTGATTAGTATCATTATTGCATTCATACCCAAATTCCCGATACACCTGGACCATACCCAATTCACGGACGATCCAAATGGTCTGCTAACATATGACAGGTCTTGCTGGACTGACACAAGTATTAGACTGGCACTAGCTTTCACAGAGACTCCCGTAACAGTACCACACCAAAGTGGCTTATGCAATCCCTACATCGGGACACAAAACATGTTATCTTGTCCTACTAATCCTATGTGGGGACATCCAAACAAACCCTGGCCCAGTCAGATACCCCTGTGGATTTTGTAAAAAGCCTGATGCTTCAAATCACCGAGCTGTCTGCTGCGACCGGTGCAACCAATGGGTACACATTAAATGTTGTGACATAAGTCCAGATCAATATATTCTCCTCTGTAACAGTTCCTGTTCCTGGAACTGCATGAAATGCGACCATCCTAACTACAGTCATTCCTTCTTCCAAGACCACTTATTGGAATGTTCTCACAACCGATATAACAGGTTTAGTGACACAGACCAAAATAACCAAAACATTGACCCCTACACACATATCTCTCAAACAAACATGAGTCGTACATCCCAAACCTGGGATCCAACCTTTGGACCAAACCCTCAAAATGCATCAACCCCTGAACGTTGTAAGAAAACCAAACGTAACACACTTAGCGGAATTCTAATCAATACCAACAGTATCAAAAGCATCGCAAAGACAACCCAATTAAAAACAACTATTCAGTCAAATAATCCTGACATCATATTCCTAGTCGAAACCAAAATAGACGAAAACTACCCTACCTATTCGTTCCTACCACCTAACTATAGCGCCATCCGAAAGGACAGAAACACCCATGGTGGTGGAGTTCTCATAGCCTTCCGCAATGACATTTTAGCAGAACCACTTACAGAACTAAACTCAAGCTGTGAAATAGTATGGACAAAAATCCATTTAACACGAAACAAATCCATATACTTTGCATCCTACTACCGACCCCCCAGTGACCACCTTCAATCCCTTGAAGCTCTCCACGAATCCCTAACAAAACTGTACAGATCACAAAAAATTCTCCTAATGTAGTTATAGCAGGTGACTTCAACCTTCCTGATATTAACTGGGGCAAGCAGCAAACCACTGACAACAGAACTGCCAGCAAGCATAACAAACTGCTAGAAATAATTAGAGAATTTGGATTACAAAACATGGTCAACGATCCCACACGAGTTGATTCCGGTAATATCCTTGACCTCATACTCACTTCTAATCCATCGATAATTGCTAACACTCACACCACTCCCGGCATGAGTGATCATGAAGCTGTGACCTTTAACGTAAACCTAAATCCAATCCGTAACAGTAAATCACCACACAAAGTGTTCCAATATAAATCTGTAAACTGGGATAAGCTTAAAGATGACATAAAACAACTAACAACAACATACTTTGACACGAACCCAAATTCAACACATGTCAACACAAACTGGAATTTTTTTCCGGAATAATCTTACTTCATTAGTCAACAATAATATTCCCAGCCGCAACACCAAAGCAAAAACCCACCTCACATGGATAACACGTGAAATAATAAGAATGCAAAGAAAACGCAACAAAAGCCATAAAAAAGCAAAACAAACTGGACGTAATAGTGACTGGGAAAGATTTAGGCAACTCCGAAAACAAGCCACTAAAGCTGCAACCAAATCCTACTCAGCCTATCTAAACAATCACATTGGAGACAGCCTAAAAACAAACCCAAAACAATTCTGGTCATTCATTAAAGCAAACAAGCGAGAATACATTGGCATCCCTAACTGCAAGCAAACAACCAACCAATCACAAATGATCACGACAAAGTAAATACACTTAACAACCAATTTAGTTCCGTGTTTACTCAAGAAATCTACCCCATCCCCCAACTAGCTCCATCCATCTATCCTGAAATGCCCTCCCTCGAAATCGGGATAGACGGAGTAATTAAGCAACTGAAAAACCTAAACCAAAATAAAGCTACAGACCCCGACGAACTCCCAGCCAGAGTCCTTAAAGAGACTGCAGTGGAAATTGCCCCCATCATCACACACATTTCCAGCAGTCATACAACACTTGCAAACTCCAAGATGACTGGCTCCAAGCACTAGTAACACCAATACACAAAAAAGCCACAAATCAGACCCTGCTAATTATAGACCAATTTCGTTAACATGCATCCTCTGCAAAGTTATGGAGCTCATCATTCTAAGCAACATGTGGAAACACTTACACAAACACATCATCATCCACTTCCAACATGGATTCCAACCAGGTCTGTCTTGTGAATCCCAACTCATCGAGACAGTCCACGACTGGATGACTGCTATGGACAATAAGACACAAATAGATGCCATCCTACTCGATTTCGCCAAAGCCTTCGACAAAGTCCCCCATAAACGCCTCCTATCCAAATTAGCTTTCTATGGAATAACTGGAAACACACAAAACTGGATCAAATCGTTTCTATCCAATCGCAAACAGAGAGTCTCAGTCAATAGAGCCCTGTCGGACAGCACAAATGTTACATCTGGTGTACCACAGGGCTCAGTCCTAGGACCTGTCCTATTTTTACTCTACATAAACGACATGACCGAAAATATCCAATCTTCCGTACGTCTCTTTGCAGACGACAGCATTATATATTGCAAAATCACATCCGAAACCGACCACAAAACTTTCCAATCTGACCTGATCAAACTCCAAACATGGTCTAATAAATGGCAGATGGAATTTAACATATCTAAATGTGTGCATCTCCCAATAACAAACCAAACCAAACCCAGGCTACATTCATATTCACTCTTTGGAATACCACTCTCTACCGCCTCTAGCCACACATATCTTGGAATAAAATTAGATTCTAAACTAACCTGGGCTAACCATATCACTGACATAGCTTCCAAATCTTCAAAAGTCCTAGGCATGATCAAATAAACCCTTGGACCATGCAAACCTGAAATAAAAGAAACAGCCTATAACATGCTAATCCGACCAAAACTGCACACACTGCCACCCAAATTAAACACCTTGAAAGAGTACAACACTGTGCTGCCAGATTTGTCAGAAATGACCACAGACGCCAAACAAACGCAGCAGACCTAATAGCCACCCTTGGATGGTCAACTCTTGAACGACGACGCATTATCAAACAAGCCATGACATTTTATAAAATATTAAATAACATAATCAACATCACACCCCCACCAGGTCTACTAACACAGTCAAACAACCGTGGCCACTACGTAGCCCCTAGGTGCCGCATCAATGCAGCAGTGTTCTCTTTCTACCCCCGAGCAGTTCGAATCGGGAATATGATTCCACCACCGATTACTGAACTAGAAAGCCCCATAGCGTTTCAAACAGCGATCATGAACCTCCCTTTCACCACACCCAATCATCTAAAGTGCCTATAAAATAAACAAACAAACTACCCACAATGCATGCGCACAAACAAGCACCATACAACTCCTGCGTTTGCTCAAGTTTGGGCTGTTTGGAGTAAATCACCTAAGACCATAAACTGCGGAATTGAGTCAGGTTTTAGAGTATTAGGCAAAACGCGTGCACAGATGTTGGAGAAGTAGAAGAAATCACCCCAAAGGTAGATCAGAGAGAGAGAGTTAAACAACCTTAACATTAGGAAAGCTACAGCGCCTGATAACCTCAGGTTGAACAGTACCTGATATTAGGGGAAGTAAGGTTGTGGGAGTGAGACAGTCTGGACTGAATCAGCTGTATGAGAAGAGAGCTATGAGAAAGGGTTTGCAAATCATGAGCCGCTTGTGTCACATCCTGTCACAGTACTATGATACACTGCCACCAGGCAGGATACTTGAGTTTTCACTGCAAAGAAGGCGAAGACATTGAGCAGTTTTGTTCCTATGTCAATCAAGATTATTATTTTAGAATATTGAGCTGTATTTACTTCATGACTGTGATAGATACTGATCCTGATAACATGGTACATATTTTTAAAATTGATATTTGTTTTGTTGAGAATTTGTCTCAGTTAAGAATTTTCAGTTATGAAATGTAAAAATTGTGTCTCCTTGTCACCACTGCCATTATCAGTGTATGAGTAAGGGGGGTGAATGTGTAGGAATATGAGTTATATTAATTTTTCTGTGATTGCTTTATATGTTTTATGTACTTTTATGTATTAATAGACCTAATCCACTGTAAACAACCACATAGTTCACAATGACACCAGCCTGTCCCATTCATTGGAAACAACCATACAGGCCAAAATGACACAAGCCTATCTAATCCACTGTAAACAACCACATAGTCCACAATGACGTCAGCCTGTCCCATTTACTGTAAACAACCACACAGTCCAAAACGACACCAGCCTGTTCCAGCCACTGTAAACAACCACACAGTCCGCAATGGCACCAGCCTGCCACATCCACTGAAAACAACGACACAGGCCAAAATGACACCAGCCTGTCCCATCAACTGTAAACAGCCATACAGGCCAAAATGATTCCAGCATGTCACATCAACTGTAAACAACCTCACAGGCCAAAATGACACCAGCTTGTAACATCCACTGTAAATAACCACACAATTCACAATGATGACAATGACCAGCCTATCCCATCAACTGTAAACAGCCACACAGTCCACAATGACACTAGCCTGTCCTGTCCTCTATAAACAACCACACAATCCACAATGACACCAACCTTTCTCAGGCACTGTAAACAATGACACAGGCCAAAATTACATCAGCCTGTCACATCCACTATAAACAACCACAAAATTCATAATGATAGTAGTCTGTCCCGTCCACTATAACCAACCACACAATCCAAAATGACACCAGCCTGTCACATTCTTTGTAAACAACTACACAGTCCACAATGAAATCAGTCTGTCCCGTGCTCTGTAAAAAAACACACAGTCCACAATGACACTAGCCTGTCCCATCCTCCGTAAACAGCCACACAGTCCACAATAAACCAGCCTGTCATTGTCATACCTTTGAACAATCAGAACAATGACTTTAAAGTCAAGAGTGCACTCTGTATATCACAAAGCTATGATGTATTCTTAATAACTCTACCTAATATGTGATTGCAATGACATAACACACACACACACAAGCGCGCGCGTGCACACACACACACACACACACACACACACACACAAATATATAGACATTTTAGCTTTGTCAGCTAGAACAGTTGAATAATTATTTATATAAAGTTCCTTTTTTGGAGATGCTCTAGCTAAATTGTTTAGACATGTATTGTAGCAGCATTGAGAAAGAGACAATGTTGTCTCACCTCGCCAGACTTGTGGGACACCTACAACACAGATGACTGCATATGAACATTGATTTTTGTAATTCAAGGATATTGTGTTTGATGTACATGGATGTCATTTGTGATCCATGCCGACCAGGATGTCATGTTTGATCCATGTCAACATAGATGCTGTGTTTGATCCATGTCAACGTGGACGTTGTGTTTGATCAATGTCTATATGGATGTTGTGTTTGATTCATGTCTACTGGGATGTTGTGTGTGATCCATGTATATATGGATATTGTGTTTCATCCATGTCTACCAAAATGTTCTGTTTGACCCATGCCCACCTGAATGATGTGTTTATCAAGGATGGGTGCTGCTACGAGATGCAGTACTCCATTGATGGCTGGGATGTTTGTCTCCAAGACATCAATACCACTGATTTGGAAGTGCTAGAAAAGTAATAAAAACATCAAGTTTTAGAGATGGTCTGATAAGGTCGCAGAGTACAGAAAACATGTGTTCTGTGTTATCTCAGTCCACACCAAGCCCACCAATATATGACGTGGAACTCGCACGTTTGACTCATCCAAAATGGCTTGCAAAACTACAGACACTATCCATCAGATTCAACTGATGTGTCATGTTTGGTCAACCAAGCTGCCTGTTTCTAGTATCCAAAATAGTATCAATGTACATGTACACTAATATAAAAAAATTGTTTTACTTAGTAAGTGGTGCCTACAACTATATTGATTTAATTTCCCCACGATACATGGTGACAACCAACCCAACACCCACCCATTCATAGTGCTATACGTTCTTGTGAATTTATGTGATCACCCCTTAGCAGCTACCAAGAAATTATGTGGAGAAATACTGCATGGTTAATTAAGTCCGGCATCCACGTCATGATTAGATAATTTGCCGCTGATGATTTGTCTGTGACAATTTGTTGAGGACAACTAAGCTGAGAGGTGATGCATGTTGTTATTAATCCCTAGAATACTGATAAAAGTATAACAAAATCAGTTCTTATATAGCGCAGTATCCAGTCCTTAGGACTGCTCAAAGCGCTTTACACTTTACACCCTGGCAGACCTGTTCAATCAAACACCATCTTTACCTCTCTGGGAAGCATTCACCCATGGTGCAATTACTGTACAGACTATTCGTACACAAATATCTACCATTGTCTATAGCCAGGTACTTATTCGTACAGCTGAGAGAACTGAAGTAATGTAGAGTAAACAAACTTGCCCAAGGTTCGACACAACCGCACAGGATTCGAACCTGGGTTCTCTCAGTCGAGAGTCCGAAGCTCTTACTGTTGCGCTACTGTGCTCCACATAGTACTTGTATAGTTCTACAAGTTGGGGGTAAGTGATTAATAAGTACTGTACTTCAATCTTCCTATATTTTCATTTGTAAATGTGTTATGTTATTGTATATTGCTTTGCAGTTTTATTTGTTTGTATTTTTTTATTGAAAAAAAATACTTGAATGTCATAATGTGATAAAATATCCTATAACATTATATGCCTTAAACAATGTGGAAAAATGGACGTATACATCTAGATACAGGGTATAAACAAAATAAAAATGTACGTCATTATAGTAGCAAACATGAAGAGGTGCCCTAGTTTCTAGACCAAATGCTCAGGCAGGGCTTCTGATGCCACCAACTTATCAACTGTTCTTCTAATTCGAGGTGCCTTGTGACCTGCACCATTTCTTCATTGTTGTACTGAGTGCCATGATGGAGGAAGCTCCTGGTTGGCTGTGAGCCTTAAAAATATGTACCAACGTATATGTCATGAGTTAATTTACATTCTAGCCCTGAATACTCTAGTTTTGAGTGAACTCTTTGTAAATTTTTTTTTTCTCCGTTTATTTTATCTGCATTTATTGTCCTCCAGGACACTCAGCAAATTTCTTGAAGACTCAGGATCTGCTGAAAAATCTGGCAACCATTCATTCAGAATTTTACATTCTTGGTGATTTTAATCTTCATTTAGATATACCTTCTGCAACAACAACTGCATTTGATGATATTCTGGCATCCTTTGCTATGAAACAACATGTTACCTTTTCGACGCTCTTGGTGTTGTTAACTGTTGCCTTGATATATATTTTCATATAACAGGAATGGAATGTATATTCAGCAGAGTTGGTACATGCACTCATCCTAATAAACCGTTACCAGTTTGCATAGAACGACGATTATCTAGTATCATAGAGGCAAGCAAAATCAGGGACGATGGATTGCACATCGACATTTCTGAAACTCTATCAGATGACCCTAGTTTCACATCATGCTTTTACAAAGGTTGTATTTGTACATATACTTCAAAGTTGGGAGTCTCGTTGACTCCACCCTCAAATCCAAATTTGGGCCAAGCAGTTTATCGACTTGGCACTGTTGTTGGGAGACCCCACTTCCCAAACTACGGTGTTCTTGGATGTAGATAGCAGTTTCACAGTTGTGAAGGTTAAAGACCACAATGCAAAGATTTCGACAATCGAGCAGTGGTCTGATGCCTTCCTGGTGTATACTGCTATCTACACCCAACGACACCCTGCGGAAATTCAGGACATCCTGAAATATATCCAAATCATACCAAACATGACTTCCGCATCCCGACCCGGTGTCTTCCTTGCATACGACAGGGATTTCCGAAAACATAGGGCCCACAATTCCATGCCGTGGAGTCATCTGCATCAGGAGCTTCATTTCAGTGTCACTCGGCATGCTTCTACTCTACCGACTGCTTCCACGCCCTTGGGAAAATCGCAGCTTCCAAAGAAGCAGTCCTTTTCGTTCTACTTAGGTGGGGCATACCACGATGTGGTCTCATTTCACCGAACACATATTTTCTGTGCAGTTATTTTGGGCGCACTTGTGCTTTCTACTTAGGTGGGGCATATTGTGTGGTCCTGCAGGTTTGCTTTCGAGATAGTTCGGTACATATCGTAGACTTCCGTTATGTATTTATAGGTTGTTGTAATTTGTTTTACAAATGCTTTCAACTTAGGTTGGGCATGCAGAATTGACAGTTACAATTTCCGTTTAACAACAATTACTCGGAATCCTTTGGGGTAGGGGGATCCATTATTTCATAATGGCCTGGTGTGGTTGTTTTCCCCCACCTTTGCTGATGTCTAGTATATTAATTATCTAAGCTAACAGAAATGCTTAGATCGATTGGATTATGTACTCATGTATTTTATTTTGGCTTTTTGTTATTATGAAGCCCATATACAAACTCACCTTTGCTTTATGTGTTATCATCAAACTAGCCACGATTCCTAGTATGTTTAGAGAGATAGCTTCGTCCCACAAAAATACATTACTCAGCCCTATAACAAATATCATCAATGCATCACTATGCTCTGTCTTTTTTCCCGATGACTTCAAATATACCCATGTCAGTTCAGTTCTTAAGTAGTCATACCTGCGTAAAGAAGACCTAAACAGTTATAGACCTATTTCTAACATTACCTTTTTTGTTTGTAAAATAATAAAAAAAGGTTGTAGCAAGCCATCTGAAGTCTCACATTAGCACAAATGTCATAACTAATGTGTCACAATCAGCATATAAACAATTTCATTCAACAGAAACGTTTTTTTTAAGTACATAATAACATTAACATGAACACTAATAATGGTAAAGTAACTGCCCTAACCTTACTTGATCTTTCTGCTGCCTTTGGTACCATTGATCATAATATTCTAATTAAACATTTATTACAGTGGTATGTCATATCTGGCACAGCTCTGTGCTTTTTTCTTCATACTTAACTGATAGATACCAAACCATTAAGATTGCGAAATGCTTTTCGGCTACCCTGCCCACTTTATGTGGTGTTCCCCAGGATTCTTTTTTTTGGGCTGAATGCATTTCACTCTCTACACCACGCCACTAGGCTCTGTTATGCAAAGTCAAAATTTGGATCATCATCTTTATACTGACGATACACAGATCTACATTTCTTTGGATACCCCGGATACACATTGCTCCCTTAACCAACTTAGTTATTGCCTCCAAGATATCTTCCACTGGATGATTTATAACATATTAAAGTTAAATGCAAATAAGACTGAATTTTTCATCATTGGTACTTCAATGCAGTGTGATAAACTTGATGTTTTTTTCCCAATGCGTATTTTAAGTCAGCATATCACACCAGCAATCTCGGCGCAGAATCTAGGTGTGATCTTTGATAATAAATTCAGTTTTAGATAACATATATGTTCTTCTTCCCCTTGCTCCTTTGCGGGGTGGGGCCCACATCACTTGGTAGATTCTTGTACTTTTCTTATCAGTTCTCTTTCTCGTCCGCAATGGCCATCCATTCAAGGCTGGTCACACCAGTCCTCCCCAGGTGTTGTTTTATGTTATTGTTCCATCTCAGCCTTGGTCTTCCTCTCCTTCGTCTGCCACCCTCTTCTACTTTCCACGCTCTATTCACCAGTCTGTCTTTACCCATTCTATGTACATGTCCCGCCCATCTCATTTTGTTACCGGCTATTTTCCTCTTTAGATGTTTTTTCCAATCTCCTCTCTTAATTCCTTCATCTTCCTTCTAGCTTCTCGCATTACTCTACATATTCTTCTGACCCAGTTGTTTTCTGCTACCTGTGGTTTCTCTTCCTGTCTCTCTGTCAGTGCAGTGTTCCCAACCCATATATACAGGCTGGTACAATGGCTTCCAACACTTTTCCTTTCAGTTGTTTCTTCAGTTTTCTGTCCCACATGTCTAATGTCTTCTACCCTCTTTCATGCTGCAGC
The DNA here is from genome assembly GCA_963995525.1 of Escarpia spicata. Classification (NCBI taxonomy): domain Eukaryota; kingdom Metazoa; phylum Annelida; class Polychaeta; order Sabellida; family Siboglinidae; genus Escarpia; species Escarpia spicata. The sequence goes on from OZ023205.1 coordinate 34,924,702, forward strand.
TCCTGCTTGCACCCTCCTCTGTATTTCTTTACTACTCCTTCCATCCTCACACACTGTACCGCCCAGGTATACAAAGCTGTTCACTTGTTTAATGGTCTTTCCTTCAACAACTACATGCAGATCTACCTCCTGTTCACCTATCCACATTACTTCAGTCTTATCCATATTCATTCGGAGGCCATGTTTTCTGAAGGTGTCACTCCATTCTTGCAATATGCAGAACAATAGTCACCAACAGATGGATGGAATTGGTAAGAAACTAAGATGGATATGCAGCATTAAAAAGGGAGCTTTTTAGATGACAGGGAAATTAACATATATTTCTTACTGACTTAACACCAGTAGGGAGTAAGTTCCACAAAGTTGGTGCAGCAACCGAAGAGGCTTGAGTTCCAACATTTGTCATAACTATGGGAATAAAAATATGACACATTTGAGACAACATATCTCAAACGTGTCTTCAGTGTATTTGCAGGTATATGTCATTTACTCTTGCTAAAACTACTGCAACAGCCCTTGTTAGCAGCAGACTTGACTGTTGCATTTCTCTCCTTTATAATGTATAGCTGTAGCTAGCAAGGACATTATAATATTTCAACGTATCCAAACTTGTTTGGTAAGGGTAGTTACATGATCTTCTAATTTTTTTCCGCTAGGTGACACTTCTAAAATCACTGCATAGGCTATATGTGCGATACCGCATTATTTTGAAGATCTGTACAATTATTTTTCATTACCTATCATCTAAACCTCCTGCATACCTACATTCTAAGCTTACTCCAGGAAATAAACCCAAACAGCTTCAGTCGGCAGACTGTGACCTACTTTTTATTCCCATAGTTATGACGAATGTTGGAACTCGAGCCTCTTCGGTTGCTGCACCAGCTTTGTGGAACTTACTCCCTACTGGTAAAAAAAGTCAGTAAGAAATATAGTTTAGTTTCACTGCCATCTAAAAAGCTACATTTTTAATACTGCATATCCTCCTTAGCTTCTTATCAATTCCATCCATCTGTTGATGACTACTGTTCTGTATACGACAATGAGAACTGTTAATCTGTTGGATGTGTTGCGCCACTGAGCTTGGATTTTCCGAATGGTGCTAAAAAGTCATTAAATTATTATTAATCTGAGACACAACTCCTCTTTTCTGGCATATACGTCACAACCAGTGATGATCTGTCTGAGACAACTTGTCTTTATATAAATATCAAACATGTTTGATGATGAAGACTTTATAAAGACTGCCTTCAAGATAAGTGTCACATCGCAAGGGTTAATAAATCATTGAAGATGTCTCAAGGACAGTAAAACTTGTCTTAGACGAGTTTCATCGTGACATGTATGATGGTGTCAGATGAGATTTGGACCCGGGTGTTATTTGGACCCACGGGTTTAGTCAATGTGTAAAGAGTATGTAAGTGTTTAAAATGCTAGTGGCATCTTTACACTTCTAGAACAAACTTGGGATGTCACTTACATTTAGCATTAGGGTTAGGATGCACGGGACAAAATAGCATAGGCATTTCATAGCATGACAAAAATGGACCAGTGTCCACAAGATTTGAGTCTAAACATAAAAGTCTCAACATAATATTTGTATTCGTGGTAGCTGCATTGCATATAACTTATAAAAAAGACATGTGTAACATTTCTGTTTTAGAGGTAATGGCAGGAGTATGATTACTAAAAACATTTTTTTCTTTAAAATTAATACAGAAATGGTGTTTCTCATCCATCTTGCGTGTTGAATTAACCATAATAGTTAATAAGGTCACATAACATGTTATTTCTCAAGCCATGTGAAGATCTCATAGTGCATTTGGTAACTAAGATTCTCAGCTTTCATTAGTCATATCACATATAGTACATTTCAAGTAACTAATAGATCTGTAATGTGATAATTTCATCCATATTTATATGCCAGTCACTAACCATATTACTCCATTTTCTAGAAGATCTTAGAGGTGGAACAGGTTCCTTACCCCCTCTATGTGTGCACTGCTCTGCCATACCAGGGTGAGTTGCCTGTTCAGCAAGGTAACCAGTTGAGTACCATTCTGCACTTCTGAAGGATACAGATAGACTCGACCAGCAACAACATGGTTCTCCAGACTGGCCACATTCAATTGTTGCACCTAGTAACAAAGTTTATATTACATTGATACTCATAACAACAACTCTGATATTGCTTATAGCAATTAGGCAGACATTGAACTATTTCACCTAGCAACTAGACTGACACTGAACTATTGCACCTTGCAATTAGACTGACATTGAACTATTTCACCTAGCAACTACAAGAACAGGAACAGGAAATGTTTATTTGTCCCAAATACATAATACAACAAACTAATCTTTATAAAAAACAAAAGACCATACAATACATTGCAGTCGAATTTACATGAGTAAAAAACAAAGTAGTAAGTATGTAATGGATGATAGGAAAATAATGGATTATGTCAGGAGACTCCTACTAAAACTAATTGTAGTTGCTGTTGTAAAAGCCACCCATCCACCACAACTAGACAGACATTGAACTATTGCGCCTAATAACAACACTAGTAATTGAACTGTTCCCTTAGCAACAACATTGACTTTGAACTATTGCACCTAGCACCAAGATTCAACTGTTGTCTACTAGTAACAACAACAACAATATATATGTAAATTATTCTTTGATATTTTGATAATATGTGAAAATAGATAATCATACTCGGTGATCTTTGAAGGCCTTATTGACTGGTACAAACACAGTGAGGTTCTGAGTATGGCTCTCAAGCAGTTCAAGCAAGTGAGCAGCTCTCTTAGCATCAGCTGCCTTCAACATCTGAAAACATCAACAGTTCACATTTCTTCAAATCAAACATTTGTAAAATGTTGATGTCATTTATCATCAGCACGCACACATGCACGCACGAACAGTTTATACTATGAACTAAATATTGAAAATAGTTGTTTATACAAATATAATTAGTCTGTATTATTAATACAAGCATATTTTACATACACACGCACGCACGCATGCTTTATGCTAAACCAATAATGCTGTGTGCACTTGCCTTATAGAAGACACTTGTCTGTGGCATCAATGAAAGAGTGTGCAGAATGTCCGAGTTACACATTGTGCCATTGCCCACGAGTGGATCTTTACATGTACATAGCACTGAAAAAGTGTGCAGAATATCTGAGTTACACATGATGCCAATGCCCATAAATGGATCTTAACATGTGTACAAGGAAACATCTAGCGATTGTTCTATGTTCTCTGCAGCACATATGGGTCAATATTTGACAAAGTGGAAAAACAGTGTCGCCAACATTAAACATTTTTTAAATGCACTGAATATACATGTGTTTGAATTATGTATTGTGTATATTTCCACATGTTTATGTTATCATTGGATATTTTTGTCTTTTTGAAATTGTCACGTACAAAGAAAACATACAACTGACACTGGTACCCCCGTATCAAATTTGCATGTCGTCATGACAAAGCGGTACAATTACCAGCTTTTATTCTGCTTATATGTATTACTAATACAGTACAGGGGACTATCAGGAACTCTCCTGCTAATTCATGGGCATGATTTAGGAAATAAAGAATGTTTTTATTTTTTAAACATTTAAAATCATATGTCACCAAGTTTTTGTTATTAGCGTAACGTTGTGTTAAATACTACCTCAGAAATTATCAGGCAAACATTTTCCATGTAACATACCGTATTAATTCTATTAAGCGTACCTGCCCTAATTAGCGTACACCCTCTTTTTAGCAGCATCCGACTCCGTGACAGTCATCTCACTGCCAAACTTGACTTTCGAATCAATCATTGTGTTTTAATTTCTACCAATAGCACATTAGATTCAGAGTTTGGTGATTGTCGTGTAGGCGTTTATCATCCTGTTTACGGCAGTTGAACCGGAAGTGACCTAGTTGTTGTGGAACCGGAGTATAAGGAAAGTGATGAGAATTAAATTTGGAAGTTCAATCTGTGTCCATCTATGAATACAATATCATGTTAGAGGACGTAACACTGGCGACGAGTTGAAGAACATATTGCATATCATAGTGCGAAATCACGATGGAAGACAAAAACGTTATTCCGACATTCAACCCATTTCGCGAACCGGCAACGATCGGCCCGCGTTGGCAGCGTTGGCTAAACAGCTTTGAACTATTCGCGGACAGTAAAGGGTTGATTTGCAACGATCTACTGGATGATGCAAGCGCGGATGAACGTCGGCGCGATCGGCAAACGCAGCAGCGCAGACGTGCCCTGTTACTACACCAGACGGGCGCCGATGTGCAGGACATATTCGCCACGTTGGAAAACACAGGTGAACGTTGTGACTATGCGGCAGCCATTGTAGCCCTAAACTCATACTTCGTCCCGCAAGTAAATTCGGCGTTTGCGCGTCAAACCTTCCACCAGATTGCGCAGAGACCGGGTGAAACGGTGCAGCAATTTGCGACGCGTTTGCGCTCAGCAGCAAAGGACTGTGAGTACGGAAATGATGTAGAAAATCAGATGCGGGACGCGGTTCTCAACAAGTGTGAATCGCTATACGTGAAACGCAAACTACTCGAAGAAGGGCAGGGACTAACGCTTGCGAGGACACTGCAAATAGCCCAACAGTGTGAAAGCGTTGAGTCACAAATGGCAGCCATGACACTGAAGAACGACGAAAGTCAGAGTAAACAGATCAACAGAGTGGCGCGCGACAGCACATCAGGAGAAAGGCAACCGGCAAGGGGGGGGATGCTACAGATGTGGTAAAAAGGGACATTTCGCGCGTGATCCCCAATGCCCAGCCAAAGGGAAATCGTGTCGCAACTGCGGGGGAAAGAACCATTTTGAAAATGTGTGTCGTTCTCAGAAGAGGAGCGTCAACCTCGTGAATGATGACGCCACCCGCAATGACCCCGACTACGCATTCTGCCTGGATGGAACTGAGGACAACTCCAGCATGCTACAGGTGGATGTCGGGAACGTGACGTTGAAGATGCTTGTCGACTCCGGTGCGACGAGCAATATCGTAGACGAGGCGACGTGGGAGAAGTTGAAACTAAAAAAGGTGAAATGTGAATCGCGAGTAGCTGCGAGTGGGAAAAAGCTAATACGCCACTACAAGTGAAAGGCAGTTTCGTTTGCACTGTCAGGTCGGGGCCGGCACACAGAGCGAGGAGGCGGAGTTTCTGGTCGTAAAAGGACGAGGCGTCCCGCTGCTCGGAAAGAAGACCGCTACTCAACTGGGAGTGCTGAAGATCGGCGTTGATGTCGCAGCTGTCTCAGGTGTTGCAGGCATCTTGAAGCTGGACTACCCGGAGGTGTTCGATGGAATTGGGAAATTGAACAGTAGGAAAATCACGCTTCACATCGATCCAGAGGTTAAACCCGTTGCGCAGCCTCTGAGGCGCATTCCTTTCAACCTGCGCAGCAAAGTCGACGACAAGATCAGCGAATTGATTGCACACGATATCATCGAGGAAGTCGACGGCCCCACACCATGGGTGAATCCTGTGGTAATTGTGCCAAAATCAAACAGCAGTGACATTCGCTTGTGTATCGACATGAGACGCGCCAACGAGACGATCATTCGAGGGAGGTACCCCATTCCAACGGTCGACGAGCTATTGCAAAATATGAATGGCTCAACAGTCTTCAGCAAGATAGATTTGAAATGGGGATATCACCAACTGGAATTGACGGAGGAAAGCAGAGACATCACTACGTTCGCTACTCACTCAGGGCTCTACAGGTACAAACGGCTATTGTTCGGAGTATCGTCTGCTAGCGAGCAATATCAGCATGAGATAGCTGCCGCCCTTGCCGGGGTTGAGGGTGTTGAGAACATCAGTGATGATATCGTCATTCATGGGCCAGATGAAGAAACGCACAATGAAAGACTACACGCTGTCATGCAGAGGCTCAGAAGGTGTGGACTAACAGTCAATGAAGCAAAATGTGAGTTCAATCTCGAGCGCATCGTCTTCATGGGAATACTCCTGTCACAGAACGGAATCGGGCCAACGGAGGATCGAGTCAAAGCGGTGGTGGAAGCGCGGGAACCAGAAAATGCATCAGAGATACGCAGTTTCCTGGGACTGGTATGCTATAGCAGCAGGTTCATCCCGCAGTTCTCGTCGATATCCGAACCACTCGGGAGGCTCACAAAAAAGCATGAGCCGTTTGTGTTTGGAGACGAACAAAAGCGAGCCTTCAAGCTACTGAAGGACAGCATCGCAGAGGCGATCACACTGGCATACTTCGACAAAAACGCGCCTACAAAGGTCATCGCTGACGCAGGTCCTGTCGGTCTGGGTGCAGTTCTAGTTCAAAAACAGGGCGACAGTCTGGTACCGGTGTGTTATGCGAGCAGAGTTATTCGCAAACTGAAAAGGAAGCGCTGGCACTGGTCTGGGCGTGTGAACGGTTACATGCCTACGTGTATGGTATGCGGTTCGACCTTGTCACTGATCACAAGCCGTTGGAGGCAATGTACAGCCCACGTTCCAGGCCGTGTGCTCGGGTAGAACGGTGGATGCTGCGGCTACAACCGTATGACTTTCGTGTCGTGCACATCCCGGGACCACAGAACATTGCGGATCCCCTGTCACGCCTAGTCAAGGGTGAACGCAGGGACACAGAAAATGAAGCCGATGACTACGTTCGGTTTGTTGCTGTCAGAGCTACTCCAAAAGCGATGTCGACGCGCGAAGTAGAGGAAGCTTCGGGAAAAGACGAGGAGTTGCAAAACGTGAGAGGCGCAATTAAAACAGGAAACTTCGAGAAATGTCGTGCTTACATGGCCATCGCGAGCGAACTTTGTGTTGTTGGTCAGTTGGTTCTGCGCGGTACTCGTATTGTGTTGCCAGTTAAACTGAGGCCAGCAGCTCTAGCACTTGCACACGAAGGTCACCTGGGTATCGTTGGCACAAAGACGATGCTACGCAGCAAAGTGTGGTGGCCTGCAATGGACCGTGAGGCAGAAAGACACTGTCGGTCATGCTACGGGTGCCAGCTGGTGGCGAGGCCCGACCCGCCGGAACCGCTCAGCCCGACCCCATTGCCGAACGGGCCGTGGGTAGACGTCGCGACTGACTTGATGGGACCACTGCCATCCGGTCACTCGCTGCTGGTCGTGGTGGACTATTTCACAAGATACTACGAGGTCGCGGTGTTGAAATCTACGACAGCCGACAAGGTGATCGACAGTCTCGACGAGGCGTTTAGTCGACACGGACTGCCAGTCACAATCAAATCAGACAACGGACCGCAATTCCGATCGAGCGAGTTTGCAGAATACTGCGCCGAGACCAACATCACACACCTGAGAGTGACGGCAAAGTGGGCGCAGGCCAATGGCGAAGTCGAGAGACAGAACGCATCACTGCTTTAACGCATCAGAATCGCGCAGGCGGAGGGAAAAGATTGGAAAAGGGAACTGAGAAAGTACCTAGCGCAGTATCGAAACTTACCACACACGACGACTGGTCGAACCCCGGCTGAGCTACTATACAACCGCAAACTACGAGGGAAGCTGCCTGACCTCGGATCGAATCCTGTGGTGGACCACGACCTACGAGACCGTGACAGCGAGATGAAGGGCAGATCGAGAATACACGCCGACGAGCGACGAGGTGCTCGTTACTCCGAGGTAGAGACGGGTGACAGGTGCTGGTTCAGCAAGAGAAAACCTGAGCACACCTTTCAGCCCGAATCCACTCACCGTAGTCAACAAAACTGGCAACAGTCTTGTGATCGAGGCTGAGGTCGGGGCCCGGTACTCCCGCAACACCAGCCACGTGCGGAAGTTTCTGGAACCCGTGACCGAGAACGTCCACGACGACCGAGCAAGCGTGATGGAAGCGCCTACTCCACAGACATCAGTTGCAGTGGTGCCATCTACGGACAACCTGAGCACGACGATGAAGCAAGTCCTGCCTACGAGATGTCAACGCGAGAGGAGAATCCCGAAACGGTTTGAAGATTTCGTATGTGAATAGATGCCCTGCATCTCACCGCAGACATTCCTTCAATGCGAACTATGTTATATTTCATTATGAACTCTGTTATGTTACAACAAGAACATACGCACGTGCGGTCACTGGACACTCACAGAACGTTTAGATTTAGAGTTGCAGTAGTTAGATGTTTTTGTTAGTAGTTAGACGTTAATCTAAGAAAAGGAGGGGTGTCGTGTAGGCGTTTATCATCCTGTTTACGGCAGTTGAACCGGAAGTGACCTAGTTGTTGTGGAACCGGGGTATAAGGAAAGTGATGAGAATTAAATTTGGAAGTTCAATCTGTGTCCATCTATGAATACAATATCAAGTTAGAGGACGTAACAGTGATGAAACAACCTCAAAAGGTCCACCAAAATTATCAGATTTTTAGTGTTCTGGTATCCTGTTGCTCGTATGTGAGATGCTTATTGTATGCTTTTTGGAACGCAAAATTTGACATATTTCCAAGTCTAAAATAGTTGCTAAATATACTGTATGCTTAAAGGGATTCTTTGAGAATTTTAATCTCTTAGTAATGTACGCAATTATTACGTTACGTGTTAATATGATAATTTCATGTAAATATATACCTTTATATCATTATAATTATGTTTTATTAAACACTAATGACCCTGACAATATATCGAAAAAATAACTCTGCGTACGCGGAGTTTCTACTTTGGGCCAACCTTCACAATCCGTATAAGGAATGCTCATGAATATTCGGGACTGTCCGTCAGACTTCGATTAGCTACGCCGAGTTATTAAATGCAAGAAATACGTCATCAACATATGTATATATGGATTAGCCACTGCCATGCGAATGAGTCGTGACCGATAAAATTATCAAAATGAAACGTGGACCAGCTGCTGTTTATGTCACAGATTTAGCAAAGGAAAATATAAACGGAGAATGAACATAGCAACAGTTCATGAGACGGATTGATTTAAAAGAAAAAACACCACTTCATGCACGAAGCCGCCGATGGCGACGCCGATGACATATAGTAGGGAGGTCGGAAGAAATCACGCAAACGCGTTTGCATTGGGACGCAATGTTAAATCACCTATGTTTAAAAAATTGTAAGTCCCTTGATTTATAATGACTGATCATATATTTTATATCAAAAGAAACATAAATACGTCTTCTTTGTGATAAAAATACCTGCTGTTGTGAACTCGTAATGCTTCATACAGATACTCGTGATGAAACAACGACACCCGCAGAAATTTCATTTCGTTGCGGGCGCAGCCATATTTAATTTCGCGGAAGGGTGGTGTTTTAATAAAATCATGTGTTCGCGTTATTACCCGCCATGTTATGTTTGGCGGTATGGTTGAAATCGCAAAATGATACTCTTTCTTTTGGCGTGTTTCTTGTATGAATTGAAATAAAATTAAGACAAATATGATATGGTGAACATTGACCATATTTAGAGAGGATCTAAGGTATGAACAACTTGCGGAAACTCTGGCAAACTACATGTACGCTATTTAGTAATGTATAAACGTAATATTAATGCAAATTTGGCGGAGATACACCTTTGCCCATTTTTGTCCCAAGCTCGAACGTAGAAGTACCCCATGTCCGGCAACGATTTTCTTCTATTCTCGCTCACATACCCGGCGTACATATTATTCAATTTATTGCAATCTTTTATTCTGAAGTTGTGTTTTAGCCATGCATTTGTTATTCGTGTTTACATATGCACAGACATGCTATCATATATTAAATTGCGGATGTTATATGAATATTTAAAGTTTATTTTCATGTTGTAATCATACAAAAATGTATGACAATTAATAACAACAAATGAATTACAATAAATCAGACATCTGATGTACTTCTAATTACACTGCATTGATCTTGCTGTAACTAACTGCATGTATAAACATTGGCTTGCTGTTGCTTTTTGGGGTTGTTTTTTTACTGTATCTTCCTAGAACTATTTGTATATGAATATATAACATGATTTAACATTTCCTGGTGGTGGTACGGTGCAACATTTTGTTTCAGCGCTGATGGGTATGCATGCTTTTTCAACATTTTATTTTCGAATGCTGCAAGGACATTCTTTCTAAGCAATTAAATGCGGTGCTTTATGAATAAACAAGGTGCGTCAAACAGGTTGTTGAAATCCGTTCTAAACGACTTAGAACACTCACTACCAGCAACTCGTGTCATTCTGCCAGGAGTCATGCAGAAACATCAATGAGTTAATGAGTGGGACGAGTACGCCTATCATTGAAGACGCTACTTGCATCAAGAAGGACAAGGTGTTTGAAATGCTGACAACACTTTCTGATGTAGATGCAGATGTGGAAGTGATTCTTCATATCCTACTCCCAGCCATCGCTGTTCTCTGCAAACGGATCTTTGTAGATACAACATTACATCAGATAATTAAAAGTTGCATAGCAATATTAATATATATATATATTGCTATGCAACTTTGAATTATCTGATGTAATGTATATATATAAACATATACATATGTATATATGTATATATATGTGTATATATATATATTTATATATATATAATGTTGTACGTGCATGCTGTGCAGCGGAATGCTTATTATTGTTGCTTGCAGTAGTTGGCTATCCTTCTCACTTTACCAAGTTCACACACACACACGCAAACATGTGGACACACACACAAACCTACATATGTTTACATAATTATATGGTGCAAGGCCAAAGCAGAATGTTTACATCAATGCATGCAATATTTGGCTGTGCTTATACTCTCACACACACTTTACTAACTTTGCATACTTGACATGCACGTACTCATTAACGTCCACATGATTTTGCTGGTATACCTGCCACTTCTAAAACATGTCAGATTTTGTTGATATCCACATAATGGAAACCATTAAAGCATAACCTCCAACCTATGGGTAGCAGGCTTTCCAAGCTGGTTCAGTGTGGTGTATGACAACGAGCCAGATGTATTGTGTACACGTATGCTGGATGACGATTTGAAAGTGGGGGACCTGGAGATGCTTTTGTAAGCTTTTCCGAAAGGTTAGTTGCTTAGTTAATTAACATAATTTTATGTAAAATTCCTTTTATAAATGATATTTAAAGGAAATACATAAAATATCAAGTCTTAGTTAAGATTTTTATATTGTACAAGATTATATTTTCACATTTCCTTCAGATCAAAAAAACTGTCACACAAATTTATTCAATGACCTTTACATAATTGTCCATAACTTCGCCATTTTTTATCACATAGGGTTAAAACTGGTATGGCTGTCTATCTCTTAAATATACCTTTCCAATGGTGTATCATTTTGCATTTTCACCGACCTCCCTACATATAGAATGATTGGCATTGTTTTCTTACCTTAAGAACGGTCAATAATTGCCCAAGTTGAGCACTGAGACCGTCTCAAGGTTAGTTTTCTGTAGTGGTATTCCATTGTCTATTGATTTTGCTGCTATTGTTGTTGCTGTTGGCGTTGTTGCTATTTTTCTCTTTATCTTGTCTTTTCCGGTTTGCCTAGTCGTGTGCATGCGTGAGTATGTTTTGTTGGAATATAACAACAATGGTACTATCGTGTTCATTTTTCGCTAGGTACATCTGGCTATACATTTTGAAGTGAAGTTTTAATTAAGCATTTAGATAAGGGAAACTTACTGAAGCCGAGAAACATTCAATAATGAAACCATTTTATTTGCACCATAAATCCAGCTGCTATTTCCATAAGCGGTATAAATACATTATACATCACCGATATAATTTATGCTATTAAAACAGGATAGGTGGTTATGTACTTTCCTATCTACGTAAGGTTTGCTTTTACTTGTTTTAGTTTGAAAAATGTAGATCTATAAAGTGCATAACATTATTGTCAACAAAATATTAAAATCTATTGCATCAGTGTAAAAACTTGTTTTATTTTGTACTGGGAGTGCAATAATTATTTGTTCTGCCCATCATTTAGACTAAAATATATTGAATTTGTTTCTGTCGAACTCCCGTTTCGATAACAAATAAAATGGCCAATGTATGATGGAAATAAAGTTATAAAATTAAAAAACTTTAAAAGTAACACATATTCTAAAACACTGTTTTCTGTCATCATTGGTGTATCTAGCTCAAGAAGATCCCTAAGACATTTTGAATGTTGTGGAACATTTATATTTTATGAATCTTTTAAATTATTGTAAAAGCAACTTTGTCGACACCTTTTTATACACTACTCCCAGTATAGTTCACTTAACACAAACTTGTTTCAACAAATTTTGAAGAATATGCTGTAGAACACAATCCAAACATGATGAGCATAAGAAAGCATAACTTTTATTATGTACTCCTACTTTTCAACATAATGACGGGATGATGTGTATTTGGATGCACAAATCGATCGATTACACAAATCCATTTGAAACGTAGTGATGTACATATTCCCAGCAGAAGCCACACGGAACTAATGTGGCAGTACAAAGTCGGACATCTTCTTCACTACTGTGTCAGTTAACATATTGTCCTATTAATAGCACTGCTATGCATTTTGATACACAAAGCTATCAGATGCACACATCCATTTGGAACTCGAAGTGTGGTACAACTTCCCAGTAGATGTCGCACAGAACAGAATGGGGCAGTACAAAGTCAGACATCATCTTATGTCAGGTGACCCATTATCCAATTAATGGCACTGTTAAGTAGAGGTCTTCAATTTCCTCTTTCCATCAGCTCAGCTTTTTCCAATGTTCCTGCAAATAAACAAAGTTGAATTTATGAAACTGAGCCTAAATATGAGTTAACTACCTCAACACTGAGCAGATTAATTCAGTTTATATATTGGATTATGGGACTTATCACCAAGTGTACAGTTGTCTAAATGGCAAAGAAATACAAGAGAACCTTGTTATGTTGATTCAGTCTGACTAAAATCCCAATCCATTACTTTGGCCAACTTTTAATTTGCTTCTACATAATTACCTGTATGCATTGGTCATATACAGTGCACTCCAGATAACTGGAACTCACATAAGTGATTTTTTGCTAAGTTAAATCAATATTTTCCTCAGTCCAGGGCAAAGGTCCCAATAAGGGGACCTTCTGATAACTTTCTAATTATCAGAAATTCCACTTATCAGTATTGTCATGGGTCCCTGGAAGTTCGACCTTATCCAGAATGCACTGTATATTTTTCTTTATTCTTGCTCAAATAATTAATGTTGTATATAATTATGGGCCATTCTCGTGAAAAGTGTACTAACAGTGAAGTAACATGTCAAAAATAAATGTTTAATTTGTTTTTAGTGAGTACTATTATTATTATCAAATGTGCTATTCACATGAAGCAGCGCAACTTGATCTGATCTATTATATTTTTAATAATATATTCATGGATAAAAACTTATGTATACTAGAGTGCAGGATCTGCTGGTGTCTAATATTCGTGCATCGCAAAATTCCGTGGCAACATGGTATTGTGTACTACAAACCTAAAATGTTTACATTACAATCGTAGCTGTAGCATTAAAAACAGTCTGTGAACGTACGAATCTCACAGTTTTATGTTTCGGTTCAAATAAGTGGGGAAATGGGGACTTTTAAAAAAACGGCTGACTGGAATTTGGAAAGGCAAGACCCATAGATACACATACCCAAATCCCAGATTTAGGCAAACAAATTACATCCACGACCAGGTTAATCATCTTATTATGGTTCCATATACTGATATTTTAGCGTGCATTTTCGTTCACTGCATGTCAAATATTGGACAATGCAGTTTTATTAACTAGAAAACGAGACCCTTGCCTAAGCCTGGCTATGTTAGTTATTGTAGTTGAGGCTCGACAGACTCCGACCCAGTGACAGTCCCAGAGGCAGCTGACACCGACTGCAGCCGTCCGCATCCGCGGACGTTATAATTCTATTTAATCGAAACGTTATGTTAAAGCATTGGGAAGCGGGTAATTAAACAATGCATACGCTTCCTACACTTATAAAAATAGCTGTCAATATGCATGTCTACAAATTGCTTATTTACAATGCCATTGCTTGAATCAACTCACCTCGGAAACTAACATGTCAACTATGTGGGTGACGTCAACGGTCTTTGTGTGGTTCACTGCGCGTATATGAATATTCATTATACGCGGGCTGCAGAATTAATCATCCACGTGGCAGCAAGCTCAAAATGATTCGCGTAAACACAACTGTTTATCGTTTTTGCGCAGATAACACCCAAATTATGCATAAACATGCAAGACATAAGTAGCAGAGAAAGTACTTATGGGAAATTAATAAGTTTTGATACGGTACACCTCGAATGTATATTAGTTTACAAAGAATCCCGTTTAATAGAACGAATACGGTATATTGCAAAATCTATATGTATCATATTCAGCGCAAAAACCAAATGCAGAAATATAATTTAGTTTTTGTACTATATCTTGGTTTCTGAACAGTTCACAATTGTCTTCATGGATTTTGTGATAAGAGAACAGCATCTAGATCTAACAAACTAAAGCAATATCTTCCCCCAAATCGCCAGAATGTGTATTCAGCGTGTATGAACGATCCTACCAAGAAATAGTTGCGAGTAGGGGAGAGTCCCTAACGCGCACCACCCCCCCCCCCAAAGCGCCCCATCCCTACCCTAGCGGATTGAACCAGCACAATGCAGGCGTTGCTTGTCACATTCGATAGATGTCGCTATTTGACGCATACGCAGATAAATGAGCACATTCGCGATCGCCTTGACACGACACGACGTTCGGTGAGTTTTATTACACTTTTTTTTATCTTATTTTGTGCAATTAGTGGAAGGCTTGTCAGTGCGCCAAATAATAATTATTACTGCTTACGATGACACTGTCAGTAGTTCAATTGTATGACCGAACCATACGCGAATATTATGAATTTAATTTATAAATACAATTTTGCAAATGGCCGATCTAATGTCACTAACAGTTTTCTACAAACCGCACCTCCCCATATCCCCAAAGCGCACCGCAGCAAAACTCATACAATTGGAGGTGCGGTTTGGGGACATTAAACTTGTTCGTGTATATCATAAATTAATTCATTTATTATGAAAATATAATGTATGTCTCGCGTTCTATAAACAAATTGGACTAATACGCACTGTACTACAGTCACGGTTCACAGCCGGTGCGTTTTGGGGACCCGCAAATGTGATATAATTTAGGATAGACTACTTTAATTAATGTTCGTATGTTAAACCAGTTTACTTACAATTTTCTTGCGGATTCAGATAGCATATTGCGATGATTTATTGTAATTTCCTGAAACTGAAACTATGCAACCACTATTTATTTCAGATGGGACGTGATCAACAACAGCGGAAATATGGAGAGGGAGATTTACAGGAGGCCCTCTTTGCTCTTCAAATGGCGAATCATATAGAAGCGTTGAACGGCAATACGGAATCCTCAGGCGAACTCTTCAACGACACCATAAGGGCCAGGTAATTTTTATGTAATTTATCAAAAAATTGTCCGAAAATTAGATTTTCATAATTCAGTAGTCATAATTACAATAATTATTACCATTGCAATAAAATGGATTGCAACTCGGTCAATGTTTTATGCGTTCGAATAATATTACAATTAAAAAAAAAAAAACACACAGCTTAATTTCAATTGCCATGGTGTGGCACTACCGTATTACTGTGCTGTTTCAAACTTTATAAAAAGGCTTATGTGAAGTTATCCATACAAATTCGGCTCTGTCCTACAGGTTCGAGCGCAAGGTCGGCTACTTCTAGGGAGATTTCGCCAGATCCTAGACACCGACATTGAAGATATTATCGCCAACCATGCAATGGACATGCAGCAAAGGTTCTACGGGTTAACAACTACCGAACTCCGAAAAATGGCCTTCCTAGTGGCTGAGTACAAAGGCGTCGCACACCCCTTTGATCAAACCAAAAAGATGGCTGGTCGACACTGGCTAGCTGGATTTCTTGCCAGAAACGGAACACTCTATTAGGGAACCGGAAGCGACGAGTATAAATCGGGCAGTGGGATTTAATAAGGCACAAGTCGATAATTTTTTCGAGATATGGAGGTCGCTTCTTGAGAGCATTGGGCAAATAGATGGTGACAGAATCTGAAACATGGACGAGAGCGGCTTAATGGTTGTGCACAAACCTGGGAGAATCGTTGCGAAAAAGGGTCAGAAACAGGTTGAAAAAGTGACGAGTGGCGAAAAGGGGAAAACGGTCACTATCATATGCAGCATGAGTGCAAGTGGGTGTTATCTCGCACCATTTATGATCTACCCGAGGAAGAAAATTAACGAGCACTTGCTCGTTGGCTGTCCACCTGGTACAGGGGGAGTGGTGACAGACAGTGGCTGAACAGACAGCAAAGTCTTCGTGCAGTGGTTGAATCACTTTGTCGATGCGGTCAAACCGACGCCTACCGAAAAGGTACTCTTTGTTGACGGACACAAGTCGCTCGAAGCAGTGGAACTCGCCTGAGCGAATGACGTCGAGCTCATCTCCTTTCCACCGCACACTACTCATCGACTCCAGCCGCTCGACAAGTGCTACTTCGGACCGCTCAAGGAGTACTACAGACAGGCATGCCGCGGCCCTCTTTGGAGCAGCCTACACAAGGGCTTGCACGATCGACAAAGCCGTGTCATGGTTCTCCAGTTGTGGACTGTGGCCATTCGACCCTGTAGTGTTTAGAGATGCAGATTTTGTGCCATCGTTGATGACGGACAGCGAACAGGCAGCCCCAGCAACCAGCGCCCCGCCGGCGGTAACTGCTCCTATGAAATTGCCTCTTCCGAGCAGCGCCCATGTTGAAGCGACTAACCTCTCCGAACGCGCGACGCTGCCTGACGCAGTTGCCTCCACATCGACTGGCCGCACTACACCAATGACGCCTATAAACACGTTCATTCACGGCATATCACCACTCCCCAAGGCTGGGTAAACGACGCTCCCAGTCTGCCGAACATCTCACGTCATCGCCATACAAAGATAATCTGCGAAAAAAGCATCAGCAACTGAACGAGAAGCCTGAGAGGCAAGCCAATAAGCAGACATGCAAGAAACCCAACAAGCGCGAACTGCACAAGGGCAAAGAACGAACCACTGTCAAGCACGTGCGTAAAGTTGGTGCGACCCCTACGAATGAAGAATACAAGTGCATCTATTGCAGTGAGCTCTATACCACGCCACCAACAGAAGATTGGCTGCAGTGTCCATTGTGCCGCCAATGGTACCATCAAAAGTGTGGAAACGAGAAATCCGCATGCGACCTTTGCATGCAGTAGTCGCAGAATGGTTGACTGTAGACTATCAGTGTAGGTTAACAATCAACAATGAGTCAATGGTGGCTAGACTATAGGCCTAATAGTAATTACCACTCCGTAATGTCATCTGTAATTGTTTTCACCAGCATGCAACAATAAACGTTTAGCATAGTCGACATTTTAGTGGGATTGCCTATGCGATTGACAGCATTTGGTGACCATGACACAGGAGGTGCGCTTTGGGGAGAGGCGCCCCATTTTTTTATTTTTACTTTACAATATTGTTTTCATTTATAACAATTATGACGTTTATTGTATATATAATGATGAATTAATGTACCCTCGTCGAATAGTGCAAATAAATCGATTTTGTGACAAATACATTAAAAAATAATAGCAGATAAAGCTTAGGCGGTGCGCTTTAGGGACTTTCCCCTAATGAAACATTTTGGTCTCATGGACGAAATATCATCCGAAAAGTAATTAGCGTCGCATATCATTAGCATCACATTTGTGTCATTAGAGTAACAATGTTGTGATTGGCATCACGTTGACTTATAAACAAATTGATTGAAAATATGTCTATTTAGATAAAATAGTGTTGTATGCCTACTATTTTATCAAAAGAAATAAAAACAAGAGGACAAGGACTGTATTGCTTGAACTATATGGTGAAGGAAAATCATATGTTGCCAATATGACACCAGGATATGCATTTATTTTAAGGATGTAAATGTTCCCTGTGACCCAGTTTGCAGAATAATCATGGACATGGGTATATTTTTGAAAACGCTAATGTATTATGTTGCTATGACAACTATTTATTTCTGATAGTAAAACATTTAAACAACCTAACAATAATATTTTTGCAATAATGTCACGTGGTTGCACCTATGAGAGCTCAATAACATTGCAATATTTTATAATTGGTGGTTGTCGGACATCAATACTGTTTACCAGACGTGATTGCGAATACACGTGGAGTACAATTCGATGAACAATTTTATACAAGTACAACATATATGTGAGTTTTAAGCTGTTTTTTTGTATTGTTGAATTGGTGGTGATCGTTCAGGCTTGATGACAACCAGAACCAGAGACACTTCCATCTAGCCGACAGATCGGTCGTCACACTTGACTAACAGTGACAATTGACTGTATCTGGTCAAGTGTGACACAACAAGACCAAGACTTATTCACCTACACTACTAACAACACCGAATATCCAGCGACAACGGCAGCAGTGACGCCGGTGGCGGCAGAAGCGAAAGCAGCGACACCTGTGGTGGCAGCAGTGACAGTGGCGACGGCAGCAACTGCGGTGGCGCCAAGAGCGGCAGCAGTGACAGCAACAACAACAGCGGCTGCAGTAGCCGCTCCAGCAGCAGTGATTAAAATCATTTGAGTTCCTGTCATCAGAATTCATCACCCCAACTGTATCCATACGATGGGTCACTCTCTACCGTCCACAGAAGAAAACCACCAGCTGTTCCTTCAGTGAATTCCTCGAAGATTTTACAGTACTGATTGACAGCATTTCATCTAACCCAATGCCTCTTATTATCGCAGGATATTTAAATATTCATGTTGATGACCCGTGTGACAATAGTGCCAATGCCTTCCTACGTATCCTGTCCAGCAGTGGTCTACAGCAAAATAGCCACAGTGCTATTCACAAGAAAGGTCACACATTGGACCTTTTGATCACTAGAGAGTCTGACCCAACTGTCATCTACGATATCAGTATCATTGACGGGATATCTGATGATTCGGCGATATCATGGGGAAAATCCGCTTAGAGCAACCTCACGCAACATTTGTACAATTAAAATTCCATCATTCTGTGAGGAATTAATTGACATGGATCTTAACAATCCCACTCACATCAA
The DNA here is from genome assembly GCA_963995525.1 of Escarpia spicata. Classification (NCBI taxonomy): domain Eukaryota; kingdom Metazoa; phylum Annelida; class Polychaeta; order Sabellida; family Siboglinidae; genus Escarpia; species Escarpia spicata. Next base: position 34,943,864 of record OZ023205.1, read on the forward strand.
CATCGCGCTGTCTGCACAAGTTGAGAGATACAACAATATTCTCACCCAAGCTCTTGACAGGCATGCTCCGGTGAAAGAATGGTGTGTGAAACTTCGCCCAAATTCTCCGTGGTTTGGTGAAAACATCATGGCAGGGAAGCAGTTACGGCACCAGCTTGAGAATAAATGGAGAAAATCACGTCTTGAAATTGACCACCAAAATTACTGCCATCAGAAGGAAGCGGTAATTCATCAAATCAAACTGGCAAAATCACACTATTATAATCAACTATTCATTGACATCGCTAAAGACAAAAGGAGAATTTTCCATCTGACTGACAAACTCCTTCACCGGCGACATAACGCGTCCCTTCCGAGGTGTGAATCTCAGCTGGATTTGGCTCATAGTTTCCATTTCTTCTTCACTAAGAATGTAAAACGGATCTGAGAGGAGTTTGATACAGTAGATTATGTACATCTTCCTACAAGAGATCTTTCATCGCCCGAATTCGCGAACTTTCATGAAGTGTCTAAGCAAGATATACAGAAGATACTCTCAAAGTCGCCAGGAACAACCTGTGACTTGGATCCAATTCTATCTTCACTACTGAAGAAGTGTGCCGATGCCGTATTTCCGGCGATGACACAAATTATCAACAATTCAATGAACTCGGGATGGATTAATACCAGGCAGTCTATTAAACGTTCACAATGATCTACTGCAGGTCATGAACTACGACAAGATTACCCTTCTTGTGTTAATCGACCTATTCGAAGCTTTTGACAATGTCGACCATTCTATAATTTTATCTCGCAATACCAGCTACTTCGGAATATGCGGTGTTGCACTTGACTGGTTCCTGTCCTACTTGAGCGATAGAACCTGCTGTGAGCACATTGACAATGTAACATCGGATACATCGCAACTAACACATGGACTCCCGCAAGGCTCTCTCCTAGGGCCAATATTTTTTTCAATGTAGACGATACCCATTGCTGATATCACAATACACAAATATACCTCTCAGTCGTTAATGACGCAATACAGTAAATTGAAGCCTGCCTTGACGAGGTATGTCAATGGATGTCGCAGAACTTCCTCAAGCTGAATGATGGAAAGACAGAATTAATTGTTGCCGGATCCAAACAACAAAGATCAGAGGTCAGCATCACACAGATCAGAGTGGGTGACATCATGGTTACTCCTTTGGACAGCATCAGGAATATCGGTGTTATCTTTGATGAGAACCTTTCCATGGATAAACATATCGCCACTGTATCCAGAGCCGTCTGTCTGTTAATTTGTAATATTGGCCTGATTTGTAAGCACATCAATCAGCCGGCTGCAGAACTACTTACTCACGCTCTCATTACGTCTAGACTGGACATGGGCAATGCTCTGCTTCAAGGCCTCAACAGATCACAAATACAACGACTCCAGCGACTATAAAACACTGCTGCCAGACTGGTCACGCTCTCCAGGAAATGCACACACATCACACCTATCCTCAAACAATTACACTGGCTTCCAATCGAACAGAGGGTCATCTACAAAATCTCCACGTTTGTATTCAACACAATCCACCATGTCTCTCCTACCTACTTGTGCAACCTTGTCAAACACTACGTGCAATCCCATGAAAATCTACGCACTACAAACAAAATACTCTTCGTAGAACACAAACCAAAAACTCGGAGCACGATCGTTTGTAGTACCCGCCGCAAAGATCTGGAATGCCCTTCCAAACACCTTCAAAACAGCCTTGAAAACCCACCACTTTAAAGTATACTTAGAATAAGACATCATGTGAACATTTCCTGGACATTGTATAATACTGATCTTATACTATTTATGAATATAATTTTATTCCATTTATTATATTACTTATAATATCGTAACATTTATTATGTATACTAGCAAAAATAGATAAGCGAGCGAAAAATGAACAACTCAGAACACATCTAAAACATGAAATTCGACGGTCGCTAGCACTCTCACGGCTCGTCCTGTTCCGACGATCTTGGTATCATTTGAAAGGATGCACTTTTTGTTATTCTAGCGACATCTAGATTTCCCGGTAACCGTTCAAAGAACACCGATAAATGGACCTACAATCATGCCGTTTTCGGTGTTCTGTACGGTTCCGAACGATGTTGGCGACGGGTACTCAGTACACTAATCTTCCGATTGCGGCGCTGTTTTCCTCATTTGCATAGGTTTAGACATGCGCACTTCACCATTTCTTGATTTCATGTTATAAGCTCCACCCACTTTTAAACCGCGGCGAAACTAATGTGCTTTGATCGCAGCGAAACCGATATATCTCGACGTCGGCGTGACGTCACAATAAAGTACGTCACACAACGGGTCTAAATTCGTTGTGTTGGTTGGTCGATATACGTGATTGTGACGTCACACCTACTTCACGTATGTCATTTTAGCAGCCGTTTGAAAGTGGGTGGAGCTTATACCATAGTGGTGCCTCAATCGGTAGATTGGTGAACTGTGTCGACGAAACAACATGGTTCGCAGTGTCTTAGACACCGGAACGGGCCCGGTTGTAGGCCCGTTTTCGGTTAATTTTAGGAATGATTATCAGGAAACCATTTATATGTTTGAATAGCAGAACGCTTAAACTTTCAAATGACATCAATATTGTTGGGATCCATCTGATGCTGTTTGTAAAGTTCTCTTTGATGACTCACTACTAACCTTGAGGTACCAGGTAATCACAAGTAGCATATGGAGAACATCCTCCATTTTCTACCTCACATGGATTATAGGCAGCAAAACATTCCAAACCATTCCCACGAAAACCTTGAGGACACTTGCAATGCACACCTCTGTCCTGCAATGCAAAGAATATTAGTCTTCTTGTTAACATACACACCAAGCATTTTGACTGGATCAACTGCAATATTTTGTAGTCATTCATTGGACACATAATCTAATGTTCACTCAGTAGTGTACAATCTGTGGTCATTTAGTTCACTAAATGTTAAAATGTCTACAGTGTGGTAATCCTCTGTGTTGTACAGCCTACAGTGTGGTAACCATATGTGTTCTACAGTCTACAGTGTGGTAACCCTCTGTGTTCTACAGTCTACAATGTGATAATCCTCTGTGTTCTACAGTATGATAATCCTGTATGTTCTACAGTCTACAGTGTGGTAATCCTGTATGTTCTACAGTCTACAGTGTGGCAATCCTGTGTGTTCTACAGTCTACTGTGTGGTAATCCTGTATGTTCTACAATCTACTGTGTGGTAATCCTCTGTGTTCTACAATCTACAGCATAATAACCCTGTGTTTTCTAGAGTCTACAGTGTGGTAACCCTCAGTGTTCTACTGATTACAGTGTGGTAATCCTCTGTTTTACAGTCTACAGTGTGGTAACCCTCTATGTTCTACAGTCTACTGTGTGGTAATCCTCCATGTTCTACAGTCTACAGTGTGGTAACCCTCTGTGTTGTACAGCCTACAGTGTGGTAACCCTCTGTGTTCTACTGTCTACAGTGTGGTAATCCTCTACGTTCTACAGTCTACGATGTGTTATCCTCTGTGTTTTACAGGCTACAGTGTGGTAGCCCTCTGTTTTCTAGTCTACAGTGTGGTAACCCTTTGTGTTCTACAGCCTACAGTGTGGTAACCCTATGTTTTCTACAGTCTACACTGTGGTAACCCTGGGTTCTACAGCCCTTCAGTGTGGTAACCCTTTATTTTCTACAGTTTACAGTGTGGCAACCCTCTGTGTTCTACAGTCTACAGTGTGGTAACCCTCTGTGTTCTACAGTCTACAGTGCGGTAACCCTCTGTGTTCTACATACTACAGTGTGGTAACCCTTTGTGTTCTATAGCCTACAGTGTGGTAACCCTTTGTGTTCTACAGCCTACAATGTGGTAACCCTCTGTTTTCTACAGTCTACACTGTGGTAACTCTGTGTGTTCTACAGTTTACAGTGCAGTAACCCTCTGTGTTCTACAGACTACAGTGTGGTAACCTCTGTGTTTTACAGTCTGCAGTGTGGTAGCCCTCTGTTTTCTAGAGTCTACAGTGTGGTAACCTCCGTGTTCTACAGTCTACACTGTGGCAACCCTTTGTGTTCTACAGCCTACAGTGTGGTAACCCTCTGTTTTCTACAGTCTACACTGTGTGGCAACCCTCTGTGTTCTACATTCTATAGTGTAGTAATCCTCTGTGTTTTATAGTCTACAGTGTGGTAGCCCTCTGTTTTCTAGAGTCTACAGTGTGGTAACCCTCTGTGTTCTATTGTCTACAGTGTGGTAACCTTCTGTGTTTTACAGTCTACAGTGTGGTAACCATCTGTGTTTTACAGTCTACAGTGTGGTAACCCTCTGTGTTCTACAGTCTACATTGTGGTAACCCTCTGTGTTTTACAGTCTACAGAGTGGTAACCCTCTGTGTTCTATTGTCTACAGTGTGGTAACCTTCTGTGTTTTACAGTCTACAGTGTGGTAACCATCTGTGTTTTACAGTCTACAGTGTGGTAACCCTCTGTGTTCTACTGTCCACAATATGGTAACCCTTTGTGTTCTAGTCTACAATGTGGTAACCCTCTGTTTTCGACATTCTACATTGTCATATTGATCTGTGTAGTTCACAACCCTGACTAACTGGATGTTTTTTACCTGATAAGATGAAGCTGATAAATTTACCTTTCCATCGACAGAACAACTTGCAAGGAAATGACATCCACCGTTATGCAGCTCACAGAGGGACTTGCAATCATAGCCATCACCAACATATCCCAGCATGCAACTGCAGGTCACCTGACTCCCATCAACACGACATCTGGCATTTGCATGACATCCGCCATTATTAATTTGGCAAGGATCTGTAATGAAACATTTGCTAAGTATCATGATATGGTTGAGGAAAGTAATCATGACTTTTGGTTTTTCAACAGTCATGTGTTAGTTCATGTGTTAGTTACCTACATTATGACGAGATAGTTAATGACATTGGACCTGTGCAATCAGTGTGTTTGATTGGTGACACCTACATTGGTTTTCGTCAAAGAATTCTTACAACTGTAACTTTGTGTATATAGGATCAGACATTTTTATGAAGTTCTCAAGAAACAGGTCGCGCTATTTACAACTTCACAGTCATTTGACTAAAGGCGGACAGTTACCAGCATGTAATCATAATAAATAATAATAATACACTTCTATAGTGCCTTATCCCCAGGAATCTGAGCTCAGAGGCGCACTATACATGAATCATTACGCAGAATCATGAAAAGGGATGAACAAGGGTCATTATTTGGGCAAAGGTCCACCGAAGATTAGGGTGGGAATGCAATTTCAAATAAAGAAGTCGTGAGTTGTTTTGTGAAAAGTAGCTACAATTTGAGAAGATTTTAAAGTGATAGGTAGTTGATTCCAGATTTTGGGTGCAGCTTCAGAGAAAGTGCATTTGCCAACGTGTGTGTTTCATCCAATAAAATATTTTTGAGTAAATATGTTGTGTTTTGGTTTTTATATATATTATTTATATATATATATATATATGTACCATGCAAAATGCAATTTTTTGATAATAGCAGATTGACAATATGCCGCAGCTACATAAACAGGGAACAAAGGAAATACGGCCTCATTTGCCTGTTCGCTTAATCAGTTCATCTAGTATCATTGTGCTTTGCCAAATATCAAAATGATTGTTATTCTATTTGCGATTTTGCTTGTTCTTTTGGACCCGACCCTCCTCCATGTACCACAACGAGTGCATAGTAGCTCACAATATTGTTCTTTGACGCTTTTCCCTGTTATGAATTAGTACACAAGGTTTTGCCTAGCTTTTTCCTCTTACAATGGTGTACTCAGGGTTTTAGTGTGGTAACTAAAGTAGGTTGCTAATGGTGCAGGAAGGTTGAGTGCCAGGGAAGTAATATATATATATATATGAACATATACATATATACTATACCTTTGCAATCAGGTTGAACAAATCCATCACAGCAACGGGGCTTCTGTTGACAGTGAAATGAGAAACATGTGAATAACCTATTCATTTAATATTATAAAATATATTGTAAAATAGCCACTCATTCCATTCGTGTACTTTAATTTGAATTGATAATAGCTGCATATCTTCAATACGACAACAGTTACCATTGAAGTTTAATTCTGAGTTAACTTACCATTTATAGCTATTTCTAAGAAAATGTATGAACAATATTTACTTATTTGATCATACTTGCAACCATATATGTCATTCCGGCATTTGATATGTTATTCAATAAATTATTCCTTTGCAAAATTGCCAGTCACTATATACAGCAAGCAGAATAATAACATGGCATGTGGATATAATTTGTTGTCTTTTGCAACATTCTATATTAAAATTACATATTATGTGAAACAAAGTTTATATGGTGTTGAGGAAAATTATATATAGTGTATATGGGACATGCTGATTCATTGGAAATTTGTTTTTAAAAGATGGACAATCCCATCAATCAACTATAAAACAATCTCACAATCTGCTAATTTTCTGCAATATTTCATTAATAGAATGATACTAGTTACAGCAAAACGTGTTTTTAAAACAGCTACATGAGTGGCTTGAACAAGTATGGATAATGTTCTTAAATATGTTGGACTAATTGTGAAACTACATTAACTAATACACATGTACTACATTTATATATTGTAATTGTATGACAGGCACATAATAAACATTTTAGATTTTTAGATATGACCAGTGATTAATTAGCAGCCTGTCAAAGAGGTGTAGTAGTGTACCAGACATTTCTTCTGACACTGAGTCTGGCAGCCTGTCAGTCGGCCGCCTGACATGCTTCCAATGTTGCTTCGACATGAGTAAGATATGACTTGGGGGATAGATGGGGTGAAACCAGCAGGGCAAGGTGGAACTTCACTGCACAGCACACAGTCACCCTAAAGACAACAACTAACACATTTAATACTAGGTAATATGATCCTTCATATAGCACCAGATATCTTGAAAACTACAGCACATTACATCGCCGATAACTACAGCATAATACATCACTAATATTTAGACAACTATAACACACTACACTACTGATATACAGATAACCACAGAACATTCAGTCACTGATACCTAGACAACTACAACACACTGCATCACTGATAACTAGAAAACTATGACATACTACAAAACTGATAACTAGAAAACTATGACATACTACAACACTGATAACTAGAAAACTATGACAAACTACAACACTGATAACTAGGACATTCTACAACACTGATAACTAGAAAACTAGGACATACTACAACACTGATAACTAGAAAACTACTGTACATTACATTACATTATTGATATTTAGACAACTCCAGGACATTACATAATACAACTACTGCATATGTAAACAATTACAGCACACTACATCACTGATATTTAGATAATACAGCACAGTATTTAAACAATTATAGCACACTACACCAATGATTTAAATGAGTGCGTTCTTTTGATAGTCATACGTACCCACACTGTGACAGTGGTCAGCTGGTCACATCTGTTGAGACGTGGCTCAAGCAGGCCGCTGATTCCATGCACTGAACCACCAAGTGTCTTCAGGTCTCTCACCACTATCTCAACACCATTGACTAGAGGCTGCATGACAAGAACACATTCACAATACTGGATTAAGTAGCTGAATTCAGTTGACCAGTGCCTGCTTGACAAGAACACATTCATGATATCTGATCCAGTAGCTGAATTTCATTGATGAGTCAACTGCCACATCTACTCCTTCCAAAAGGAAGCCTACCCCAAAGAAACCACCCAGGAAGAATGAACTTACAATAGAGACCACTAACTGCAACAGCGTCAAAGAGAAAAAGGCCACCATAGAGAACATGCTTGATTCAGTTGACCCAGATGTCTTCATTACTGTTGAATCCAAAGTCAACCATTATTATTAAGTATTCAGAACAATGAATTTCTACCACTACACTATGTGCCATCATGAAATAATTGCACATCGGGTGGCAGGATATTTATTCCTACCAAAATCACAAATACAACACTTGGATTCACTGCAAGAATTGGACATATTAATCTCAAAAATCCATGCTGATCATCCCAATGCCTCTCTCATCATAGTTGAGAACTTCAACTTACCTGGCATAGATTGGGAGTTACTAGCACATAACCCAAGGCAGCCGAATAAAGCAGTGTGACCTCCTTCCCAGTATGAGTCATAATCATCACAAGGAACAGCTAAACAAGGAACCTACCCAAAGAAGAAACATCTCTGAATTGTGCTTACAACATCCCCTGAATTCACCACATACAGCACCACGGGCCCCGGTATCAGTGACCATGACTACACTGTTGTTATGTGCATCAAAATCACGGTCAAGCAGAACAAGAAGATGACACGAGTCATCGGCCTAGTCAACAAAGCTGACTAGGAAGTAATCAAAGGTGCCCTGATGAATGGAGAAAAAAACCTTGTTCACCAATTGTCCTGGTGATAATCCTGTAGAAACCAACTGGCAATTCGACAAGAAAACCACACCACTGCCTCCTCTAGAAGCTTAGATACTACAATTTGGACAACAACGTAATGTTGGGTGGATCAAAGACTTTTGTTAAAAAGGTGACAGTGAATTGTTGACAGCTACACCTCATCAGAAGTCCAGGTCATCTCACAAGGTGTGCCACAAGGAAACATTTTTGGTCCTGTACTATTCCTTCTGTTCATAAATGACAACTCCAATGGCATAACCTTGAAAATCAGGTTAATCAATAACTCCCTGCTCTACCACAAAATCAAAACAGTAGCAGCCAATAGAGCACTACAAGATGACCTGAACATGTTGCACCAGTGAAGCAAGACCTGGCTGATGGACATCAAAGTAGCCAAGTGTAACATCATGACCACCACAAACAAGAAGTCTAAACAAACTCACAATTGTACCATAGGGGATTCTCCACTGGAACGCGCAGTCAAGGGTGCCAACTTTGGTATAAACATCAGCTCAACCTTGAAGTAGGACCAGCACATCCACAAGGTGAAAAGTGCTGTTAACAGAATCACCAGTTTCCTGTGACCTTCAACAATGTAAGGAAAGCATGTACAGGACATTGGTACAGCCCAAAGTAAAATACTGTGCTACCATCTGGAACCCGTACCAACAGAAATACATCAGCAAAATAGGAATGGTGCCATGGAAAGCAGCAAGGTGTATACATGGTCGGCTCTACCCATTTGGAGTGAATCAGAGATGATTAAATGACATAGTACTAGAATTAAAATGGCGTCACTCCAAACCAGGAGGGCCAGACTTGACTTGAAAGGACCTGTATATATCCCTACTTTGTACCATCCTGTGCCACACCTTATACACCACGCCAATCGCAGGAATTGCAGACAGTTTGTCATACTTGATCATGAGGTGGATGCCTACAAGTTTGTCTTCCTGCCAATAATAATATAATAATAATTTAATTTATTTGTTATATAGCGCCCCATACAAATAATTGTTCTGGGGTGCTTTACAATAATTAATGCAAATAAATAAATAACACCATACGATACACAGTATAGTTATCATTACTACTAAGTAAAATTAACTATACCGTACTTAAAATATATAAATAAATATAAGTATGCAAGCTATTAAAACAATAAAATAAATTAATGATAATACTAACTTAATTAAAATAAAGGTATCAAGGACTATTGTAGCGTGGAACTCTATGCCAGACAATGTTGTCGTGTCTGAATCAGAGGATGTGTTCCACTGCCAACTCCGAGTGGCTTGTTAGTGAAAAAGACCAGTGTAAATAGTTAGTGCATGTACATAGGACACATGACTGGTCACATGGCCACCTCAACACAATATCCTAACAGGAGTTCGCCAAGTATATATCCAGAAACGTTTCTTGTCACAAAACTTCAATATAATTCCAATTAAAATCAGATAGCCTTTCTGTAGATATACCCATAATATTTTTTGTTTGTGCTATGCATGGACTATTCTTTTAGTATATGATAGTAAAAAATAGTTACATGAGACATTTTGTTTGACGTCCACTTTCAGCAATCATCTTAAAGTTAAAACTGACAGGTGTTCTTATAATGTATGAATTGTCCCATTCAATCCTTTTATTGTGGTCTTTGTGAGGTTCCGAATGTTCATTAGTACATTAGACATCAAAGTACTTTTGTAACTAGTTGATATTCCTATCTTTTAACTGCAATATTAAATTAGATACCCCTGGTAGTTGTATATGACACATGTCTGCCTTTATTTAATAAGTCTGGAAAAGAGAATAAGTAGTTTTTCACATAATACACTTTTATTTATTCTTAGAATTGTTTCATAAATCATGCATTGCCGCCTGACAGTGAAGGATGAACACACACAAGTGGTAGAGTATGTGTTGGTTTCTCACCATGTTTGTGATATCTCTAGTGAAGTACAATGCTGAACCCAGCAGAGTTGACAGAAGGACCTCTTGCTGCTGCTGCTCCACACTGTACTCGCCAGACACCACATAGTAGGACAGAACCTCCGACATCTGCATTCACTCAAGCACACTAATCATTGTCAACATTACTTTGCTTCCACTGAATGTGATCATTCAAAACAGATACATGTTTACATTGTGCAGTATACAGTACTTACAACTGCTTTAAAAACTTTACACATCATACCCAGCAGACCTGTTCATTCCAATGCCAACTCCACATTTCTTTGTACATATTTCAAGCATGCTGTTATTGCTGTGTAAAGACTATTTATACTCATGTATCCACCTCTGACCATAGGAAGGTATTAATTTATATATGATCTGAGTGAACTGCACCAATTTATTGTAACTGCCAACCTATTTATAATTAATCCATGCCAATTAAGGTTGGCCTTGGAAACAATCAACAGAATTAACTTTAGCCTTTAGTCCTTTTCTATGAGGTCTCCAAAACACCACATTAAAAGTACAAATAAATCCTGGGGAAATATATATAATTTGCATAAATCACATATGGCTGCTACAAAATCAACATTTTGCAATATTTTTGCTGTCAGATGACATATTTGAGTCATTCCTAATTCTAGAGTTAAGGATTGGATACAAGCAATACCTAACCATTTCACTGGAAAAGTAGTTCTTTTGCATACTTTTAATACAGCTGTCAATATGTTGCTATATTTAAATATCAAACAGGGCCGTGTACATGACATGCTTCCATACGTTGCATCATCTGACGCACATTATATGCAATATCAGAACATACACACACCCACACACACACACCACCACCACCACCACCACCACCACACACAAACCCACACCACACACACCCACACCACACACACCACACACACATACCCACACATACCCACACACACCACCACCACACCCACACACACCCACACCACCACACACACACCACATACACACACCACCACCACCAACACCACCACACACACACACACCACCACACACAAACACACCACCACCACACAAACCCACACACACACACACACACACACACACACACACACACACACACACACACACACACACACACACACACACACACACACACACACACACACACACATACACACATTTGTGTGTTCTGATATTGCATGTAATGTGTGTTTAGATGATGCAACATATGGCAACATGTCATGTACATGACAGTTAAATATTGTTTATATATAAATATTTATACACATATGTGTGTAGTCTGCCAGAAATGCAGGGCTGCCTACCTGACAAAAAAATTTCCGTAATTACCTCAAAGAGATGTTTGTTTTGTAACATTCAATAAGTTACAATGTCAAAGTCCATGTATGGCTAGACATGCCCAAGTGTTTACAAGCACCACCGTGAAAAAGACAGCACCAGTGAATAGCCAATATTCATCCAACAAGCTTCCAAATTTACAACACACAGCAGGAAACATAATTATTATTAACAGTCAATGATAATATTAAATTATTTTATTTAAATAAAAATATGATAGTTTTCTGTTGCAATTACAACAGTTGTAATTCTTATTTTATATTCGTCTAAGACATGTTATAATTATATTCATAATTTTAAGAAAACCATAACTATTTAACGTAATTTATTGGTTCTACCTAAGGTCATCTCAAGGGAGGGAGGGAGGGAGGGAGAGAGCGAGAGAGAGAGAGAGAGAGAGAGAGTGTGTGTGTGTGTGTGTGTGTGTGTGTGTGTGTGTGTCTATGTGTGTGTGCGTGTGTGTGTGTGTGTGTGTGTGTGTGTGTGTGTGTGTGTGTGTGTGTGTGTGTGTGTGTGTGTGTGTGTGTGTGTGTGTGTACGTAAGAGGTAAGAGAGTGAGAAACTGAGAGAGTAATTCCATGATGAACTGACAACCAGAGTCAGCTGAGGAGAACAAGGACTTTTCCAGAAGTTATGTGCACTTTACTGGTTGAAAAATAAGACAAACAAACAGTGCTTCGTGTAATGTCTGATTGATAAGGAGGCTTGAGGAGGCCAGGTGCAGCACAAATCATGAAAGAAACGACTTATAACTTTTAGTATGGTGTTCTGGAGACCTCACAGAACATTACTGTGGTAAACAATTCTGCTGCATTTTGTACCAAATTAAATGACAAATTGGGCTTACTACTATATCCCAGTAACACATTTTGCTGATGCTACAGTTGCAGCTGGGGCTACAGCTCTACCATATTAAACATTTTAAACATAGAAAGGATAGAAACGTGTACCAAGTGTACACAGTGAAAATGAGAGAGACCACCTACATGTGTCGTGTCACCAGTTTGCACAGAGTGATTGAGAGGCACAAACAAGGTGTACGATGAGTTGAGAACTTCTATCTTCTCAATCATTCCACTTGCCTATATACAAACAATTGCTTCTATAAGTCACTCGACCATTTCATTTACCTGTACACAATACAGCTGCTTCTACATAATACAGTTGCTTCTATAAATCACTTAATTATTCAATTTGCTTGTACATAATACAGCTGCTTATATATAAGTCCATTTGCCTACACACAATACATGAAACTGTGAACAAATTTTGGAACATTGAAGTGTGCTGAATGTTCTTTCCTTTTGTTACCTTCAAATACTTGGCAAAAATGCTGAATTCTATATGTTGACTCAAGAGATCTTCAAGTGTTGGTCTCTCTGTAGAAACTGGGTATGGTTCTAAGACCTACAAAACATAAAACTGAATATTGCTATCCAAAGCATCTAGCTCCACATGGCAATTGAAGGCATTCACTTATCAAAAATCCATATGTGTTCACACATATTTGTTAATTTTGTAACTTTTTGGTAGTTTAATGCAAATAACATGATTGTGAAAATATGTGGGTAGGGATAGACACAAATCACAGCCATGCTGCTGTTGTGTGTTAATCATCATTTCCTACTGTTCCTATGATGAGACTGTGTTCTTACCATTAATCCTCAATCCCTAACAATATGATCTTCAAAATAAGTACCTCTTCAGGAAATAGACTGTTCCTTGTCCTTGAACTTATTTACCTCTTCTCTCACATCCTCTAGATGTAGACACACTACCATGTCACCCCCTTGGTCACTATCTAGTTGTATGTGAAAATAAACATGCAGGAGCACCACACTTTTGTACATTACACATATATTATGTGACTAAAAGAAGTAGCGTACCTTGTCTATAATGTGAATGTAACCATTGAGGGCTGGCAGATCTGCATCCATTATCCTGGCATCATTCAAGTACACCACCTGTCGTTCAGACTCAAGCAGTAAGTGACAAGAGAGCATCACTTTATAAATAACTAGCTACTACTAACCACATTGAACACTACCATTCAGGTTACAAATTCACATGTAATGCATGTAATTACATTATTACATATGTTGACAAAGGTTTTTTTAGCACTTCAAACATAACAATGAATGTAATTACAACATTATTTACATTGGTTATTTGTACAACTCAAAAGTAAAAATGTATTCTCATCCAATAGGGTGACATTAACATAAGTAACTGACTCCATTGAATAGAGTAACATTAACACAAGAAACTTGCTCCATCCAGCAGGGCGCCATTGACAGAAGTAACTGATCCCATTTAGTATGTAGAGTGATATTAATAGAAATAACTGGCACCACCCATGATTGATTCATCTGGATTAGTAAATGTTGATTTGTTTGCAAGAACGAGCTCTCAACTAACTAAAATATTCACTAGCTCAGATGTATTATTTTGTGTGTAACAGTAGTTAAATAACTTGTTTGATTTATACACTGAATGATGTATGGGTGGTGGTGTCAACCATTTTATACAGTCACTTGAGAAAAGTACTTTTGTTTTGTACAGTTGTTTACTTTGTACTTCTACTTCAAGTACAATTTTTCAAAAGTACTTTTATTTTTAACTGAGTAGGTTTTTTCTGAAGTAGAAAATAAATGTACTTCTACCAACTCTGTAACTGACCCCATCCAGTAGGGTGATGTTAACATAATTAACCGCTCCATCATCAGCCATCACCATCAGTCTCCTGCCAGCAAACTTGGTCTTGATATCATCCATTGTCACAGCCCCATCCACTGTGTGGTACCTACAAGACATTACTGACATATATTCTCATCTGAGTGTGACATCAGGCATATTATTTGTATGTATAATTAATTTAAGTTTGGAAATAAAGCACTTATTGATTACCATATCTGGCAGTGTGATTCACCCAAGTATGAGAAGAATATTGTCTTATCACTGCCAGATCTGGCAGTGTGACTCACCTAAGCATGAGGAGAAGATTGTCTTGTCACTACCAAATCTGGCAGTGTGACTCACCCAAGCATAAGGAGAAGATTGTCTTGTCACTCCCAAATCTGGCAGTGTGACTCACCCAAGCATAAGGAGAAGATTGTCTTGTCACTCCCAAATCTGGCAGTGTGACTCACCCAAGCATAAGGAGAAGATTGTCTTGTCACTCCCAAATCTGGCAGTGTGACTCACCCAAGCATAAGCAGGAGATTGTCTGGCTGTTGCCAAAACTCTGAACTAGCACCTTTCATGAAGGCTGCCATGGCTGCATCTGCTGGTGCAAGAAGTGTGTATTCACTGTTCAAGTCTGCCAGGTAGTCATCTATTTTAGGCACCCTCTGAGAAGTGAAAGAGAATAAAACAGTGTTGTAAATGTAGTTGTAATAATATCATAGTTAATGTGATAGATTGTAATGTCACCTGGTGAATACAGTACAAGAGTCTATGACAAGGACAGTTCTAACTGGCTCAACAAGAAAAGTGTTACCTGTACAAGAGTTTATAACAAGTGACAGTTCTGATTGGCTCAACAAGACAGATGTTACCTGTACAAGAGTCTATAACTGGTGACAGTTCTGATTGGTTCAACAAGACAGGCGTTACATGTACAAGAGTCTACGACAGGTACAGTTTTGATTCCGTTCAAATTATTGTAACTTTACAATATGTAAACTTGCCTGCAGTCATATGCACCACATAAATCAAAGCAAATCCTATATAATCCTGCAAAAATAATAGAAAGAATATTGTATAATTTTATACAGCCTTGATTGATTCAATGTGTCAGGTGTTACCTTGATGTTGGCAGCTAGAAGGGAGAGTGTCGGCTGCCTGGAGACTTGGTAAGCAACAGAGCCATAGCAGGTGATACCATCCCCTCCAAGCCCAGCCTCACAGGTGCAGTTTGCTTCACCAGGGACTGTTGTGACACACCTTGCCTGAAGCACATACAGCAAGTATTTCCCTTCACCAGGTTTGTTCCCACATGCAACACACAGTTCACTTCACCAAGAGGCTGTCCCCACATACAACACACAGTTCACTTCATCAAGGTTGTCCTAATGTACAACACACAGTTCACTTCATCAGGGCTGTCCCAACATATAACACACAGTTCACGTCATCAGGGTTGTCCTAATGTACAACACACAGTTCACTTCATCAGGGCTGTCCCAACATATAACACACAGTTCACTTCATCAGGGCTGTCCCAACATATAACACACAGTTCACTTCATCAGGGTTGTCCTAATGTACAACACACAGTTCACTTCACCAGGGCTGTCCCAACACATAGCACACAGTTCACTTCATCAGGGCTGTCCCAACATACAACACACAGTTCACTTCATCAAGGCTGTTCCCACATACAGCACACAATTCACTTCACCAAGAGGCTGTCCCCACATACAGCACACAGTTCACTTCTCCAGGGGCTGTCCCAAATACAGCACACAGTTCACTTCACCAAGAGTGTCCCCACATACAACACAGTTTACTTCACCAAGAATCTGTTCCCACATACAACACACAGTTCACTTCACCAAGAGGCTGTCCCCACTTACAACACACAGTTCACTACACCAAGAGGCTGTCCCCACATACAATACACAGTTCACTTCACCAGGGGCTGCCCCCACATACAGCACACAGTTAACTTCACCAGGGGCTAACCCAATATTTCTAGGGAGAAGGAATCGATTTCTGTCATAAGTAGTATTCAATGATGATGGTCATATTGAAATCGAAGATGGCCGCCAAGAAAATTCATCACCCAGAAATACCAGCTTCTAAGCAACATAAAAACCTGTCGTTGGTGTCTTACGCAACATTTTCAGGGTCATAGAATCCATTTCTGCCTTATATCAGAAAATCTGCTATATCCTCAGATGATGGCCATATTGATATTCAAGATGGCTACCCTGCTTATATGTTTTACAAACATGATTTTAGTACCTGAATGGCTTCTCGGTCATCATTGCCATTGATGCGCCAGTATAAAAAGGAAAAAAATATAAGGAAAAAGCCTGATGTTTGAAGTGATACCTTCTCCTATGTTATTAACATAAACAAGGAAGAGAGGTGGACCTAGTACTGTGCCATGCGGCACTTCAGACTCCATTACAACCTCTTCTGATGATTCATCATCCACAACAACTTTCTGTTTTCTGTCTGTAAGCAAGTTTGAAATCCAACTGGTAACACCACTACTGACCCCGTAATACTGGAGCTTGTTCACAAGGTGTGCATGAGACACTGTGTCAAATGCCAGTATGGACTAGGCGAGAGAAATGGGAGAGTAAATAGACTTGTTGAGTTTATCATAGAGAATGAACTAATACTTTCTTCAAACAACATGAAAGAAGATTGTACACTTGGACAACACAAGATGGTCAGAACAGAAATCAAAATTGACTTTACACTGGTACCAAAATGATGGAAGATGTCTGTGTTTAATGCAAAGACATTACCGGGAGCCGATTGTGGCTCTTACCATGAATTGCTAAGCGCAAGATTGTGATAAAATTAAGAAAGATGAAGAGAGGGAAAGAGATAGTGAGGTATGACGTCAGTGATATTACAGAAGGATACTGGGTAGAGGTTCTGAAGCGTTTTGAAGTATTACATAAAGTGGCTGATGAGAAGGAACCTCAGGAGTTGGCAGTAGAAATTAGGAACATTATTATGGAATCAGCTGACAAACACATCACTAAAAAGAGGTGGCAGAAACAACCACGGATAAGCAAAGACACACTGCAGATGATTGAAAAAAGAAAAGAATTAAAGAAAAACAAAGAAATGAGTGAGAATTATCATGGGCAATACAGAGAGAAGTGCAAGATGATTAAAAGAATGTGTAAAGAAGACAAGAAGAAATATCTAGAGAAAAAATGTGAAAAGATAGAACTATGTATGAGAAGGAAAGATAGTCACATTATGTTTGAGGAAATAAAGTCTATGACACAGTCGTTCAAACTTAGACTTGGCGTTATCAAAAACAAAACAGGAATGACTCTGACAGAAAGCGATGACATACTTGATAGATGGAAGCAATATTGTGAAAGCATGTTAAGAAAGAAGAAACAGAAGAGGTAGAAATGGATGAAGGAAGGGAGTGGACAGAACCAGAAGATGAACTTGAGTCTTTGCGTTCAGAGAACTACGAATCCATGTTAAGAAAGAACTACCGGTAGCTGCTGCATATCATAACCATATTGAACGCATGCTTGATATCAAGTGCAACAATGTAAGATCAATACCCAAAACATTTTGGTCATATGTAAAAAATCTAAGAAAATACTTTGTTGGTATACCACCACTGAAAAACCATAATGATCATTTGGTTTCCTCTTGTAAGGGAAAAGCTGATATACTGTCAAAGCAGTACCAAGCTGTCGTCATAAAGGAAGAATTTGTCAGCATACCAACCATGCCTCAATCCCCATATGACACAATGTCGGGACTTGCAGTCAGAGTAAGTGGAGCTCACATGCTGATATTCAGACAGAAGCCTGACAAAGCGCATGGGCCTGACAATATTTGAAACAAGATTCTAACTGAGACAGCCGTTCAAATTGCACCTCGTTTGGCTAGGCTATTCTAATAATGCATTGACATGGGTGAGGTTCCCCTTGACTGGAAACACACTAACATTTCAGCAGTGTTCAAGTTTGGTTGGATTTGCTTATCCATTTTTGGACATTGCAGCCTTGATGCATTGTCTATAGACAGCTCTTTCGCTTGCCAGTCTCCCCACTCGCCAGACGTCTGCTCCCATCCATTCCTCTATGTCCTTCTCCCATTGTCTCCTAGATCTTCCTCTGCTTCTGCCTTCCGCTTTTCCTTCCATTAATAGTCTCTCTAGAGATTGATGCCATTTCACATGGGCGAAATAACGTAGTTTCTGTTTCTTTACAATGTTCAATAAAGTCGCGGGTATAACACCAAGCTAATCTGGTATGGATTCGTCAGTTCTATGTTCAGTCCACAAAATTTGTAATATATTTCTATAATACTTGTTTTCAAATGCATTTATATGTTTAGTAATGTTCTTATTAAGAGTCCAGGTTTTGCATTCATACTTGGCAGTTAGAAATATGCCGATTTGGATAATTTGTAGTTTCATATCTTAGTTCGTTGCTTTCTACAGCTTCTTCATCTCTGTCAACTTTTTACTCGCCATTGCCAACCTCTGCTTGATCTCTTTTGTCCCATCTCCATCCGCTTCTATCAGTGACAATAAAAAGTGTAAAGGACAGAAAATCACCTGGCACTGATGATAATAACTGCAGAGCTAATAAAAGCAAGTGATGACGCAGGCGTGGATATCTATCACACATTATGCAAGAAAATATGAAAAAGTGGAACATGGCCCATGTAATGGAAATGAGCCATCCTTATACCAATACCGAAAAAAGGTGACATACAAGAATGCTCAAACCACAGTACTATATCCCTCATCAGCTATATGAGCAAAATTATGTTAAAAATCACAATGAAGAGAATCACAACAAAATTTGAATGTGAAGTCAACAGAACACAAGCTAGTTTCCAGACTGAAAGAGGAACAAGAGATCATATTTTCTACCTGAAGATGTTAATTCAAATTTGCAGAAAATTCAACCATGACCTTAGAATATGTTTCACAGATTATTTAAAAGCTTTTGATAATGTTAGTCATCAACAAATCTGGAAAACCTTGATACACATGGTGGTACCACAGATTGGTTCGTAGTTGGTAAGGGTGTGAGATATAGTCCATGGGCCAATACACATGCTGGTACAATTTTGAGGGACAAAGGCTCACTATATTTTTTTGAAAGAACATTACCTTGAGCACATTTTTCAGTATGATGGACATTCCCTAGTGGTAACTTTATATCTTTTTTTAGGGAAAATATGCTTTTTGGAGGTAAAATCACGTTTTTTTAAAAAGAGAATGTACAGCTAGAAAAACATTCTAAAAGTGGAAATTATGACCTGTATAAGTGTTGAATTTTTGATTCCATTTATTAAAAATTTTTCTCAACGGTTGCCATGGAAACAGCTATTTTGGGGCAAAAAATACGTTTTTTGGTGACAAAACTTTAAAAATTAATCTCAGGATTCACAAGAAATATTTGGGTGCTTTCAATGGCAAACCCATTCTGAGATAACCAGGCAGTTTTTCAGTTACCTTTGTGTACAATATATTTAGGCAGAATGGTAAGTTTTGGGGTAAAAATATCAGTTTCGAAATGCCATTTTTAGGAAAATGGCAGAAAGGAGTGATTTTGAAATTTCCTTGCTATAAGACACCTAGCTATGCCCAACTGTAAGTTGAGTATATCGGTAAATAACCATTGCAAAGTAATTTTCATTCATTGATATTCCTATGGTCCCATTGATGAGTGGTTACCATGGTAACACGTACATTTCTATTTTTAGTTGATTTGAATAATGGCTGCCGAGGTTACAGACAGTTTTGAGCACAGCTTGTAGTCTTTTATAGTGAAATATTCAATTCATGCCTCAGTTACGAACTTTTCAACATGACAAATAGGAATGTCACCATTATCCAGGATCCCTTGAGGATAATGAGTAATTTGATCTTTAGGTAAAATATAATTTAAACAATAGTCTGGTACATCACTGTTTATTTCTTTTGAAGTCAAACCTCCATTTGAAAGTCATCCTGATTTGTATATCACGATATGACTGAACATAGATACATGTGGATCATTTTGATGGAATAAAAAACCAGAAACGAATTCCCCCGCGATGGTAATTACCAGGTGGCATATTTTGAAGCTATTATGTCACAGGAATTACACATTCAGCGCATGGACATTTTGCAACACAGTCATTTAACAATTCAAACATCGTCATCATCACTTTCCCCAGCAGTAGGTGTCGGGTCCTCGGATTCATCTTCGTCCGCAATCTGGTTGGCACAGTTTTGCTTGCGACACATCAGAGTACATTTAAGACCATTAGCGATGCATTGGCAGTCGTTGCTATGGCATGCCCGGTTACAGTTGCATTTCATCAGCTCAAGAACAGTTGACCTGTGCCATATTGCAGCCTGATAGTTGGCCCGTCTAGTATGATGTTGGAGGCAGTCTCTGCAGGGTGGGAGAGATGATGAGCTAATATCTTCCCTCTTGGCACAGAAAAGCTTGTACCGGCATTCGTTTACTCTAACGGTCACTCCTTTGAGGAATATAGACTGCACACAAATGCCTCAAGCTTCTGGTTGACTTCCCACGACTGTCCAAGATCCGTGAAACATTGTTGGTAATCCTCCTCTTTTCTCAATATTTTCAGAGGTCTAACCTTTCCTTTTCCCGAGAAGGAGCTGATCGAGTCGCATCCAGTAAATGCATGGAAGCCTATGAGTGCAGTGCATAGCTTTTTTCCTAATGTTGAAGCTACCTTGTCTATGTCTACAATCTTTTCCCGAGTTTTGGTTCCTCTCCTTTGGTAGAGGTGGCAAGGGATATCGGACTTGAGAGCTAAGGCAAGCACCATTATGTCAGTGTCTTGAGCATTAATAACAACATGGTTGTATCCACTTTTTGCTGCATCTACAGCATGGAGCAAGACCTTGGTGTCGGCCTCCTCATGTGTTGATGTGAGCTCATCAATCTCCATGAAGCTGCCTCTGGTTATTTTGAAGCATTTTTCTTCACAGGTCATGAGGATAGTCTTGTTGCCGATGCTCTCCCTATGCTTCTCATCCTTCCATTCTTCAACTAGAAATCGTATAAGACTGCTTTTGCTGTATGGATCCTGCAGTAGTTTTCTCCATTGGCAGATTTCATGACCAGGCGCAAATGTATTGAATCTGACTCCTTTGTCTGATCCACGTTTTCTTCTCTCAGCATTCTTTATAGACACTTCTCTGTAGACATCGAGCACAACATCAATTCTATTACTGTCCCTGCCTTCATGTAAAGCTAAGTCCAGTGCATTCTTTGATAACTGTACTGACGTTCACCTTTGAAGCGTTGCAGAAATGCCATCCCATCGATGATGTTTGCATTAGACTGTGGCACAGTCTCAGCAGCTGATACACCCTGTGCCAGAGCTTCAGGTAGAGTTGACTTGATTGTCTTTTGAATTGAACCATCCGGTGTCGCCAAAACCCATGGTATTGGGTCCAATGTGTACGCCAATACATCTTGTAGATCAACGAGTATCATGTTAACAAATAACCGCCGGTCAGCTGCCAGGACAATCTGTTGACCCTTTTCAGGTGTCAGTTTAATCTTCTTCTTCAAGTCAGAAAATGTTTTAAACTTCAGCTTGTTCATTTTCTGAAGAAACAGCTGTTTCGGTGGATCTGTGTCGAGACGGTCCTTCTTGAATTTCTCATAGGCCTCTTTTTCAACTGTGAGCGCTTGCTTGATGTCTTTGGCAAACTCCACTGGTGCCAATCTCCCGCTTGAGATGCTGACAAGTTCGGGATGATTCCCACTCATTGGATTAATCCATTCTTCTTCTTCCTGAATAAGAATTGAAGAATTTATGTCAGAATGGTCCCTCTGAATGCGGCTAGCCTGAAGATCAGCATGGGTGAAATTTGTATTCGGCTGAGTGACCATCTCTCTTATTTGTTTCAGAGAAACTCTGAGGTCAAATAGTACCTGCTGACAGCTGAGGCTTTCAAACTGAATCCTTTTGTACCTCCTAGAGTTTTGGTGTCTCTATTGACCGTTTCCTCAATTGTCTGGTCAACGGGGATTTTCCAAAAAGGATTTCTTGACCCACGTTGAACGGAGAAGCCTCCGTTTGACAGGTAAACATGCGCATCCGGGTGGCTATTGGCTAGTTGGGACATTTGCGCCAAGTAGACTGAACCATAACGATGATATCATGGGCAATGGACGCTTTCTGCAACTCTGTACACTTGCTCGGGTTTGACTCATCACTACGACCAGTGATTAACAGTTGTAAACATTGAGAGATCAATCTTCCTCAACTTTTTGCTTTTTGATGTCTGGTCTCAAGAAAACAGCCGCCTTTTTTAGCACTGCTGATTAATCCGAGCCAGAAGATCTGAGGTCTTCCAGCTCCTTTCGCATCATCACATTCTCGAGGATCAGATTCTCCCTCGACAGATTGTCAGGGTAGACATTTTCATCACAGTTTCCCCCTGTCATCTTAAGTGAAGTGTAGTGCCTCTTCAAATTCACTTTCCAGTTATCGACGGATGTGCTTCTTTGTTGACTCTTCTACCTGATTGATGCCATGAGACTCGGTTATGGATACAAGCTTCTGTGAGAGGTCCACCATCTTAACTGCTCTGGGATTGGTAAATAGATAGTTTCTGATGAAAGCAAATAGTTCATTATAGGAGTCATCCACAACAGACTTATAGTTCACGCCAAGGTCATTTGAGTCTTCAATGTCTTTTGGCTTGTTGGTGTAATCCTTATAGCACATTCGGTGATAGTGTCTAATTATTACAAATCAAACGCTATGCTGCTGCAACTTACCTAGCGGCTTTCATATGCGCCCGTGACTGAGGCTGAACCTAAAGTGCTGCCATATGTTGGAAGACAATGATTATCTGCTCCTGTTGTCACTACCCCCCCCCCGCCTGTTGTCTTACTCTTTTTGATTTTACCAATATACTCAACTTTGACAGCTTTGGGCATAGGGAGGTGTCTTATAGCAAGGAAATCTCAAAATCACTCTTTTCTGCCATTTTCCAAAAAATGGCATTTCAAAACTGATGTTTTATCTCGAAACTGACCATTCTGCCTAAATATATTGTACACAAAGGTAACTGAAAAACTGCCTGGGTATCTCAGAATGGGTTTGCCATTGAAAGCACTCAAATATTTCATGTGAATCCTGAGATATGAATTTTTAAAGTTTTGTCACAAAAAAACGTATTTTTGGCCTCAAAATGGCCGTTTCCATGGCAACTGTTGAGACATTTTTTTGATTAAATGGTATTTGGGATTTTTTTCTAGCTGTACATTCCCTTTTTTAAAAGGACAACTTCAAAAAACGTGATTTTACCCCAAAAAGCATATTTTCCCACAAAAAAGGTATTAAACTATCACTTGGGAATGTCCATTACACTGAAAAATGTGCCAAGGTGATGATCTTTCACAAAAATATAGTGAGCCTTTGTCCCTCAAAATAGTACCGGCATGTGAATTTTTGGGTATTGGCCCATGGCCTAATAGGGGTGCATTTTGTTTCCCCACCTATTCAGTATATACACAGAGAATATCATGAGAGAGGTCGAGACTGACACGAGAAGCACATTTTTTAATGGACTGAAAGTGAACGGACAGGAGATATATGAATTGAAATATGCCGATGACACGGCATTAATATCCGATACAAAAGAAGGATTGGATAAATTGACAACTACTGTTAAAGAGAACAGTGAGATGAAAGGATTGAAACTAAACGTAAAGAAGACTAAAATTGTGGATGTGAAGGGATGTCGAGAACCATCAGAAATCATTGTAGATGGCTAGGAAATTGAACGAATGGAAAGATTTGAATATCGGGGGTCACTAACAGAAGTGGATGGAGATGGGATGAAAGAGATCAAGCAGAGGTTGGCAATAGCGAATAAAAAGTTGACAGTGATGAAGAAGCTGTGGAAAGCAACGAACAATGATATGAAACTACGAATTATCCAAATCGCATATTTCCAACTCTTATGTATGGATGCAAAACCTGGACTCTTAATAAGAACATTACTAAACGTATAAATGCATTTTAAAACAAGTTTTATAGAAAGATATTATGAGTTTCATGGACAGTTCAAATGATAATTCACACACACACACACACACACACACACACACACACACACACACACACACACACACACACACACACACACACACACACACACACACACACACACACACACACACACACACACACATATTTAACAGGTAAAAAAACGGTCTTCTAAATTTGATGTTGTACCAGGATGGAATGAGCGTGTGAAAGAATTGCACAGTGCAGCTCATGATGCCTACTGGCTGTGGAGACAGGTTAAAAAACGTAGACAAAGTGATGTTGTTAATGTCCAGAAGCAAATTTCAGCATGCGGTAAAAAAAATTAATAAAGATAAAGAAACTTTTATTGCTGATTCCATTGCACAAAAGTTATGTCAAAAAGATCATCGACAGTTCTGGAAGGAAATTAAGAACCATACGAAAAGTAAAGTTAAACTACCAACGAACTTTGATGGTATACATGGTGATGTCGATATTGGGTCAAATATATTTAATGATGTAAAGGATAGCCGCTTCGATAAAATTCACTTTGATTCTATCAGTGACAATATTGGAATTACTGTTAATGCAGTTGAAATGATGAGTATTATTAATGAATTATCATACAATAAGTCACCAGGTCTGCATGGTATTACTGCAGAACACATCAAGTTCACTGATGCTAAAATTGTGGTGCTATTATCTACCCTTGTGACCTCTAGTATAGTGCATGGTTATGTTCCGAAATCAGTCTCAGAGTCTGTTATTGTACCGGTTATTAAAAATAGAAGGGTAAATGACAAAGGTAATTACAGGCCAATATGCCTTTTTAACTTATGTTCCAAGATAATAGATACTGTGATATGCAACAGAATGGACACGTACTTGCAAACTACTGGTAAGCCTCATCAGTTTGGATTTAAGCCAAAACACAGAACGGAGCTGTGTGTGTTTACATTTAAGGAATTATTAAGATTTTACACTAAACATGGTTCAGCTATGTATGTTGTGTTTCTGGATGTGTCAAAAACATTTGATCGAGTCAATCGACATAAGCTGTTAACAAAATTAGAACAATGCGACATACTTTTTAACATTTACATGGACAATTTGAGTGTACAACTGTACAAACAACATATTGGTTGTAGTCTGGGTACTATGGTTGTTAATCACGCTGATGACCTACTTATATTCGCTCCTTCCGACAAGGGACTACAAACTTTACTTGACATATGTTACTCTTATGGGTGTGAGTATGACATTCAGTATAATGCTGATAAATCCCTGATAATGTACTTTGATTCTAGAAATTAAAATCTTGCCAGGGAAATGACTTTAGGAGAAAAGAAGTGAAACTTTGCCACCTCTTGTAAATACCTTGGGCATGTCATTTGTAATGACTCATCGGATAAGGCTGACATTCAAGCCAAAGTGAGACTTCTTTACGCCAAACGTAATCAAAAATTTCACTGTAAAACTGCTATAAAGAATAAGTTGTTTACTGCATATTTCAGTAATATTTATACATGTGCGCTATGGGTTAATTTTAGAAAAACTAATTTTCAGCAATTTATTGTTGCCTATGACAAATTCATACAGAATATTGAACAGTCTGCCAATATATTATCAGAACAGCTACTTTAAAGTTAATCACAAGGATTGACAGGTCTGTTAATAAAATTACAGTGTATTCAGAGTATTGTAACTAGCGACATATATAGAACATCACAGTTGTGCCATCAGTTGGTCAAGGCTTTGTATAATTTTTAAATATCTTGTTTTTATTAACATATTTATACATTTTTTATATCTAGATGTATCATACAATAATGGATGTGACAATGACATATTGTTTAATAGAGTAAAGTCACAGATAATGTTTTTTGACACAAGAAAACATTAAAAACCGGTTTTGAAGTAGCTCTGATGCAGTTCTGAATACAGTGATGTTGATAAGACCTCTGTATTACGCAGGAAGTGGATTAGTGCAATATATACACTATAATATACTTTTTATTTTTACTTTTTTATTATGGACATAATGCATGTTATATGTACGCTTTTTTGTCTGAAATAAAGATTGATTGATTGATTTTTATCTTTATTTATTTATGTTTATATTTTTATATGGATGTTTTTACCGATGTAAATTTGTCTAATATGGACACAATGCTTGTCTGAAATAAAACATTATTATTATTAACCAAATTGTAACCAGAATAACGATCCATATTCAGGTTAACAAAAGGCAACTGGTTATTAAGACAATAACTGGCCACAATTAGTGGGAAATCAATACTTGTCTGTACACTCACCTGGAGAACTTTATTACTTGAATAGCAGTATTCTTGTATACAAAACAGTAAAGTAAGCTACCAGTAGTTGGACAGTGGGTGGACACAGCCTGACATAGAATTCTAGCCTTGTTTATGAGCCTTAATAATTGAAAGTACTATTTTATAATGTCTAAACTCTATAGTTTGAAACTCACCAAACGGCAGATGGTGTTAATTGTATGAAGAAGCATAGCCTGAGTTATTTCTAGGCAATTCCCCTGCCCAACATGACCAAGGTGTCATGGCTAAAATTTAGATTTAAACAACTCAATCATTAGTAACAGCACATTGCAGAGTATAGCTATATAGCAATAAGAGAAATAGATAGAACAGTAATAATTAAAGAATTATGTTTTCTAAAATGCATTCCATCTTTCTGGATGGTATGTCATTTTGTGGATGTTACTTAAATTAAAATAGCTATCAAGTGACCATGTTATATAATGCATAAAGGACTTAATTATATTAATTAAAGTAACAACAACATTAATTATAGTACCAACATTTTTTTATTTAATATTTGCATTATGAACATGTGACTGAATAAACATTCATTATCATGTATTTTTACAGAAAGATTGAAGTTTATGGGAAATACAAATTGTGATTTATAGTAAGGTGATACAATGCTAATAATAAAAAGGTACTGCATTCCAGATTTTGTTTAGTCACAAATACACTGATTTTGTTCATGTTTCAGAGTAAAAAATTAAATTATAACTTTTATTTGCCAAAGTTCATGGGTTGTAGCAGAAGGACATGAACTTAATTAATGTTTACAGTGTTACAATTAAAAGACAAATTACTTAGTATTCTAACTAATGTGTATACAGACCAGAACGTTTGATCAGTAACATTGGACCACCATAGTTATATGACCATGGTCAACCACGAATTACTATGGTCATTATGCAAATTTGCATAGTCAACCATGTTTTGTTAAATTACACCATGGTTATTGACCATTGTCAATAATTCTGACCATGGTTAACCATGATCACATGGTCAGTTTGACCATTGTCAATAACTATGGTAAGTAATTTTGACCATAGTCGACCATGAACTACCATGGTCACATGACCATGATCGACCATGTTTTGTTAAATGGCACCATGGTGAATTGCCATGGTTAGTCAATTTGACCATGGTCGACCTTGGTCAGTGACCATTGTCGACCATGGACAACATTACTGACCATGGTCAGTGACCATGGTGCCATTTAACAAAACATGGTTACATGACAATGGTCGACCATGGTCCATTTCAGCTGGGTAACCATTACCATACTGAGATTTTCTATTCATCAACTTATTTTCCCAGTCAATGCTAGGCATATTAAAATCACCCCCTAAAACAATGTTTGCACTGGATATTTCACATTGATCCTGCCAAGTGACTCCTCCAAACCAGTGAGTGCATCGATATTGGAGTTAGGCAATCTATAATAAGACCCTACTGTCAGGGTCTGGTATCCGGACACCTGTATTCTCACCCGTACTGCTTTATAGTCCAAGTCAAACTCGGGATGGACAAAATAAAATCATTCGTAATGGAAAGAAATACCCCTCTGCCATTCCTGTTGTGGTCTTTCCGATAAATGTTGTATCCTGGTTGGAAGATCTCTCCATCAGTCACTGACGCATCTATGTGTGACTCTGTACCAATTACTATATCAGGATCCTCTGTCTCAACAGTAGTCATAAATTGGGTGTGTTTCTCAGTGTAAGTTTTTGACTTAGTTTTAACAGTTTGTTTAATCCGGCTCGTATGCTCAGACTCAGAGTCTGCTAAGTTGTCACCAGTTTCAGAGTCTGAGTCCGACAACAAGTCATACAGGTTAGGATCACTTTGTATGGAGCTATCGTTAAAAAAGGAGTTTGAGAAAATTGGTAATGAACAGTGAGTGCAGTACTAGCTGACATTTATGTTTTGTAAGTGGTAATACTCTTTCTGTGACACTCCGCAACAACTAATGTGGATCCCTGTATGGCATTCATCACAAAACATAGCTCAGTGACTCCTGACAATAGCCTTCTTGCATATGCCACATGGACTATGATTAGAATTTGTCCAAATGTTCCATGATGGTTTGGATATGGGTGAATGACACTGCTTGGTCCTCCAGAAACAAACACAGTACCAGGAAAGAATCTGTCTTTTCTCTCTCCATTTTCTTCTACCTCAGCTTGAGTTTGCCATTGAATGGTTGTCAGTTTCTCTGACAGTCCAACCAGTGTGTGATCAGGACCTTTAATTGAAATGTTCAAGTCGTTGGTCAGTCTCTTCAGTTTTTTATTATTTTCTTCTTCTGAGGTAAACTCCTCCTCAAACTCTTGAAGAAGTCGTGCTTGCTCAGGTTCAGCTATCATCCACTTCTTGAAAGCTGAAGGATTCTCTGCACCCCCTGTACCCTTCACCAGGTCATTATTTTGCTCATGAGCCTGGTCGACTGATATGGATGAGAATTGCCTAGATGTCTTCGAAGCAACCCAGTGGTCTTTGTCTTTGAATTCATCTTGGATGGCTGGAGGTATGCTCTCCATGTCTTGTTTGTGTACGGGAATCCACCTGTCATAGTTCTGATGATCAAGGGAAAAGAACCAACCCACCAAAGCCTTCAGTGATTCCACATACAAGGGGAACTCTCATTCGTTCTGGGTTTGCCTGCACGAAAATCAGACTAAGTATTTCCATCTTGAGGATGGTATCCCAATACTGAAATGTTGGGCTTTTGCTGATCATATCTAGTCTCCACGTTTCTATGGCCCTCTTGTGTAGTCCTTCAGTCATAGTGTGTGTGAAAGAAACGTGCTGGAGTTTTGCCAGGATCAGAGCACTCACTTTGTGGGCATGTCTAGTCCTGGTGAGGTGTGATGCCTTGAGTAAGGAGTCAGCTGTTCCACAAGAGGCGATTCCTGCTTGAGTCAGTGCAGTTGTCCACCCAGCGGCCTTCAAGTAGTCCCCGAAAGTTTTTCACATTGCCATTTCAATATGCAGACCTCCGAACATGCTTATACTCTTGTCCTCGCCATGTGTCTGAGGCCAGTTCCACTGGGCAAACTTGGCCAGTGCATACAGTGGTGCATCTAAAGTAATCACTGGAATCCCTGTATAGATGATTATATTTCAGCAAATTACCAAACACTAGCAATGTTATATGGATTAGTTCTTTTGCAAGTCAGCCAGTTCTAAGTACCACATATCAGTTAAAACCATCGTACATCCGGTGGCGATCAGGCTAAAATGAAGCAAAATAACAATTTTTTGACCTCTGGTGACCCAAAAATGGCTCGGGATGGAAAGCCGATAGAAGATTCATGATTAACGAGCAAAAGTATATATAGATCCCGAATTACACGACAATCGGAGCATGCAATTGAAAAACATAACTTTTCAATGTTTTCTTCCAAAAAACTGTTTAAATGGCTGAGACAGATTCCAGAAAGGTCACATGACTTGGTTCCAATAAATTATGAAAAGGTATGGCACATAGATTGTCAGGAAAAAATGTGGTGCTTTTGTCTGGCATGTCCTGATAATATCAAAATTTGGCGCTAAGCTGCCTCATTAATACGTTTCACGTTTCTGAACAAAGCAGCTGCTTCATCATCGCCATCGTCTTGACATTCAACACCTTAGATGAATCCCATTTTTTGTAGCAGTTTAGTAGTGTTTCGTGTTTCACTTTGTTCCACACTGATTTCAGGGCAATGATGGCGTCAAAAATAGTCCAACCTCTTGAGAAAATAGTGCGACTCCTTTTGATGCCTCTAGTCTCCTGGTGGCTACAATGTACCGGTAATGGAACGCATGTTCTTCATTATACCAGTGTCCATTGGCTGGGTGATGCCAGTTATATTAGATGGGTGAAGGCATGACGCGTACATTGTTGTAGCTGTCTGGATCCTTTTCTTGGAATAGCCGTTTCACTATTTCATTCATCTGGTACATATACTCCAACGAACCAAGTGATTTTTGTGAATACTGCGGTCCGATTTAGGTGAGAAAAAACACATTATCTTGGATCAAATGGACTGACTCAGTTATTCCGAATTAGGCAAAGATCTGACTAATATAATCCGACTTAAACGAAATCTATTCCTTGGAATTCTGTATGAGTTGAGCAAAGGTCCGGCTTAGGCAAATCCGACTTCGGTGAGGTTTACTGTATATTTTTGTGTTACACAGAAGCTGAATTTAACAAACTATCTTTGATTTTGAATGTCGGCCATCTTGAATTTCATTATGTCTGTCATCTTTGGATACAACATGTGGATGAAATTAATTGACCTAAAAATTTTGGTATGGACACTAATGTCATGTGTCTACATTGTGTAGAAGCCGAGATACTTGGACAGATTAATTCTATGTCAGCCATTTTGTATTTAAATATGGCCATCATCTGGAAATAATGCATGTGGTACAACTGGATTTATAGACCTTGAAACATAATTAACCATATATGGATTCCTCATATGGATTTCTCAACCTCACGAGGCACCAAAATCATGTTTGTAAAACGTATATGTGCAGGGCAGCCATCTTGAATGTCAATATTACCTTCATCTTAGCATATAGCATATGGTAGAAACGGATTCCTTGATGCTACAAATTTTGGGTTAGACACAAAGAATATGTTGATACGTTGCTTAGAAGCTGAGATATTTGGGTGATGAATTTCCATGGTGGACATCTTGAATTTCAATATGGCCGTCATCATAGGGCACTGCATATGACACAAATTGATTCCTTGACCCTGGAAATGTTGGCTTAGACACCAAAGTTATGTTTTGATGTTGCTTAGAAGCCGAGATATCTGGTTAATGGATTTCCGTGGTGGCCATTAAAAAAATCAAGATGGCGGCTAGGTATCATGTTGATTGCGGTGGGTACGTAGCTTTATATGAATCTACATATCAAAACTACATGTGTGCCAAGTTTCATGCTTTGGTTAAAAAGTGCAGAATTCGTTAAATGTGTGGTTCTTAGCTGCCATATTATATTGTCAGCAAGCAAAGAAAACAAGTGACATTTTGACATGTATGTCTAAAACTAAGTAATGACTCCACATTTCCTGCTCTACACTAGTGTTAGTGCATACTGATATGAGCTTGGAAATTAATGACCATTTACATGCTAAAAATAAATTATTTTGGCATTTGGCCTTGTTATCTCAGTCAACAATGCCATGTAAAGCATTAATCAACCCTTGTATTTTAGTCTAGTACTGTGTTGGTTTTATATGCATAATACTTACGTGTGTATGACTATTAGCCTACACATGACTTTTTGGTAACATAACATCAATATTTCTGCCTTGTAAACATGGGTTTTGACATGCTGTCATAAATAGTTCCAAATACATTGACCAAAATTAGTCTTTCTTGGCAGTTGTAGAAAGCCTTTATTGTACACTTAATATATACCAGAAGTTCTTTTAACATTTTTTGGTCACAACCCTAATTCCAGTCATAGCATTTGCTTGTTGACCCATGCCTTCAAACAGTAACTTGTGAGGAATTATAAAATAAATAATGATGAAATAAATAGGCATAACAAAAAACGAGTGCATTATTATTACACTTGCTTGCTGAACACTGGGGTGTCTCCAAACCTACATTGCTGTTGGCTTATCAACATAAGAAGAGGACACTTCTTTGCAACAGAAAGCACAAATGATGGACATAGTCAGGAAGACTGTATGATTTCCACAATGTTTGAAATATATTGTGCTAATTTACTTCCTATTGGTGATAATAAGGGGGAGACAATCACACATACATTATAAAGTGCTTAGCTACAGTTGCTGATGCATTTAATATTTATCTGTAAAAGTATACTTTAAAAGCTTCTATATAGAGACTGAACTAAAACTGACATGTTTTCTTCTGGTGTGCACATGACAAAAATGTTTGGCGCTATCAAACAGAATGACTTGCCAATAAATAAGATACATATATGCTAGACGACTACATTACGCCAAGTCTGGACAAATTTACATGCTAAATACATTTAAGTTATTTTTAATATCCAGCTCTACCTACACCATACACTTTTGAAAGATGATATATGGAAAGTTTGAAAAGTGCACTGTTGTGGCTGAAACTGGTGACACTAGACTCAATGCACAAAGCTTGTTAGAGCCATACCTTCTGTTTGACAGTTGGTATGTATTTAGCTTCAGTTATGTATTTTATTTTATCCCTAGACACGTGAGATTGTACTACAATTATGAGGGAATAAGAATAAACACATAAATTAGTGTGTTTATTCGATCATGGATGCTTATACAAAAGTGCAATTCAATACTTACATTTTGATGACACCCTCCATTGTTTTCTTGACATATGTTAATCAAACTGCAATAGGTTCCATTGCCATGATATCCTGTGCGGCAAATACAGTTACTCTAGAAAGAAATAAAGCAAGAACATCTACAAATATTGAAGTTGATTCTCAAATTGAGGGATTAATTCCCACTATGATTTTCAGATACACCGATATCTGATGTGTCCGAAAATGGGTGATGGACATTTCAGAAGCATAGCTTCTATCCTTTTTGGACGCCATCTTTAAACATGGCTGCCATTTTAAAGCGGTAATCAAGCTATGCAAAACTAGTGTTTTGTAGCCAAATCTAGCGATTGTATTAAAAAACTTTGTTAACAAACGTTGTTCACAATAAACATACGAGTATGGCAATACTCACATAATGTTTTATGATCATTATTATCAAAGATATACGGGAAAAAACGAAAAAAAAACCGTCTATATGTGACCCCTGCTGACCAAATCAGTGATAAGTTGGAAAAATTGTAACATTGTTTTCATTCATCCTTGTAAAGGTTGGGTAGGGTGCTTTACACGGTTTCACAATTTATGACTGCTACAAAAATTGGCAATGTTATGGAGCATTGAACATGGTAAGGTTCAAAAAGTGAAAATGAAGAAAACGGCTGTTGAAGTTTTATGTTATATATGCAAATGGACTGCATGGAAATATTACATGCATGGCATTCAAATGTGGCACACAGTATGGATGTTATATTGCAATGATACACTAGAAGTACAAATGTACTGCTACACAAACTTATCAAGTTATACCAAATTATGTCTTTATGTGTAAAACTAAGAGGACAGATTATTTGAGAGCAAAAGGTAGCACCAGACACTGGGACAGTGTGACTGCTGCATGACTAAAGGGATGCAATGATGGTTTGAAGTTAGTTCTTCTGCCAACTATCCTTTTCACACAAGCCTATAGGCTTAGTGGCTGCCAGTACACTACTGAGCCTAAACTACCATGCAGGTGTGAAAAACGTCTAGATGTATTTGAACTTGACCCACTAATTAATTGTCCACCAAGCAGTAGCAGAGCAGTTTTATAATAATAATCCACAAGTTAAGAGGCAGTGATCTTCCTTTTATCATTCATGTGATGTTTATTGTGAGCAAAGCGGACAAATGGTTATCATACATAGACAGGTACAGAAAGAAACTTACATTTTCTATAAAAAACAACACGTTTGCCTATCAATGGCATGTATTTCCTATTGTTGCCGTTTCTGCCCGGCAGAAATCAAACAACCCTGTAGGTAATTATATATTGTTTTTTAATGAATCATAGTTACAGATCATTAAGGGTTATGATGGAAGTAAAATGTTGACATGTTAACTGTTCACTTATTGCACCATATCTTGCATTTAGAGGAATAATTATAATAGAAAATAAAATGTTGTGGCACATATTTTTAAATACATGCATTGATGAAAAACCGGGAATTACTTTTCTGTAGCTTAAGAATAAATAATTTCACAAACGTCCTGCTTATATAAAACAATTGCATAAAAATAGATATTCATGCAAGACACGGACTCCGCATGTGACAGATGTTTTGGGAAGGGGAATAGCTACCCCAGTTCAGTTTCTGGCACAATACACAAAATCTACTGTTAGGGGATAGTCTCAAGGGCCCTTCTCAAAACCACATCACTAGATAATGAAACATTTTGCATTTTGGGGGGCTGTGTCAGCCTTCTTCTCATGTGATGTAGAGTTACCACAAGGAGAAAACTTGTCTCCTTTGTTATTTGCTATTTACCTGAATGATTTTGAACACTCTGTTAGTCATAATTATAAGGGACTTGACATGACAGCTGGTGAAATTTACAACAACCTTAATGATAATGATGTAGACAGTTTCTTGAAAATGTATGTTCTACTATATGCTGATGATACTAGAATGATTAAATCAAATACAGATTTATTGTGTATAGCGGAACAATGTCAACTCTTCTAATGACTGACATTTAGTTACCAATTACAGATTAGTCACAGTTTCCACCAGGAAGGCCTGCCCTCCACAGTGAGGTGTGACAGATGTTGTAGGAAAAGGGATTAGCCAGATAGAGCTGCTCCTGCAGTAGACAATTTAGTTTGTAAATTTAGCATTTTAGGGGACCTTTGGTGCCCTTAGAATGATTCAATCAAATACATTTTTCTTTTGTATAGTGGCACTACCACATGAAATGTCTATGCAAAATTAGAGAAAAAGTTACTGAAACGTTTTTAAAAAAATAGGCAAAATGTGAAATTTTTTCCAGTTTTGGAGTCCTTTTTGGGGGTCATTAGGTGCCCTTAGATTCAATCAAATATAGATGTCTTGTGCACAGTGA
This sequence comes from Escarpia spicata, assembly GCA_963995525.1. NCBI lineage: Eukaryota > Metazoa > Annelida > Polychaeta > Sabellida > Siboglinidae > Escarpia > Escarpia spicata. The sequence goes on from OZ023205.1 coordinate 34,979,394, forward strand.
CACTACCACATGAAATGTTTTGGGGTCCTTCGAGGCCATAGGGAGCCCTTTGAATGATTCAATCAAATACAGATTTCTCGTGCATAGTGGTGCATAGTGCCCTAAGATATGTCTATGCAAAATTAGAGAAAGCTGCTGAACGGTTTCTGAGATACGGCAGCTAACAGCGGACGGCGGACGCAGAGTGATGGCAATAGTCCATTGCACCTTCACCCCAAAGGACTAAAAATGCAAGAAATGTGTTTTTCAACAAATGTTTTACTTCAGTTTTTGTAATGTTGTAATGACATAAATTATCAATTGATTATTTTTATATGAAACGCAATTGGCTACATTTCTCTCATTTCAGATATTTTGGTACTGCTTATGTATATTGTTGGTACATTCAAACAAAAGTGTATCCCCACCTGGTGACTGTAAATGGGAACGATACCATACAGTGTACATTTCCCTCTTATGGCAAAACAGCTTGGCGGATCGGCAGGTAATTTTGTGAGAATACATACATGTACATGTGTTACACAATTGTTATGTTAGAAATAGAACAAATAAGTTATGTATATGATTTATTTAACAATAAGTTATGTATATGATTTATTTTGTTTTGATGCGCCTCTGAGCTTGTTTTCCAAGGATTTAGGCGCAATAGAAGTTATCTTATTATTATTGTAACTACGTCACACAACATATAAATATTATGAAGACACTTCTGCCTTTGAATACAAGTTAAATAAAATATGTAAATCAAAATATAAGATTAGCGATTACATTTCTTATCTCTATCCTTGTAATCTGTTTTTCAATGTGTATCCCCTGAACATGCCCCAATTAGCGGTGTAACCTGTTGGTGCAGTAATCGATTGTAACTGCACTTTACTTTACCATGTGCTTCAGCCCAGTTCTTACATAAGGTAGCTAGGCATAATTTCTAGTCAACCAAGATCTTGTATGCAAAATGGAGGGTTTAGATGCAACATGCCTCTAAACCCTCCGTCATTACGTAAAACACTTTGAGGCAGAGGTAATGATATTTCGAACTAACAATTTTGCAAAGCTGAGCGAAATTTGGGAGTAGCTGTAGTGGACCTACTTTCGTTTCGTTCTGGTTAAAAAGGTGCCACCTAGAATGAAATAAATGTAAGAAGACCGAATCTGGTGTAAATATTAAACGGAGAAAGGTGGAACATGGAAGAGCAACTTGTATAATTTGCAGCACAACATCAGACATATATGAGCTGAGTAAAAATTCTTATTTCGTGCGAAAGTTTGATCCAATTTTGCAGCTAGCACAAGACAGCCTGAATAAATTTTCAAATCCACTACTACAGGGCAGGCAGATCAGAATTCACGCACAAAAAGTCATTGGCAAAATGTAACGAGCAATGGAGCAGTTCCTCGGCAGATGTGACAGACCCTGCCCACAGACGATTTGGGAAGCCCTTAACCCTGCAGTCGAATTTTGTGCAGACAAAACAGTGAGGGAGATAGCAACAGCTCGTATGGACGAGAATGTGGTGGCTGTGACTGTGCGAAATATCATTGCAGCTGAAGCGCATTACCATCGGTCTTGTTATAGAGATTGTACAAGGCCTAGATACAATAGACAACCACGGAGTGAGCATGATGTTCAATACAATGTCAACGAAACGTCTTAATTAAGAATCTTGTTTCAATACATCTGGAACGATGTATTTTCCAATTCGCGGATAGTGCCACTAGTAATAATAATAAGATAACTTCTATTGCACCTAAATCCTTGGAAACCAAGCTCAGAAGCGCATCAAAACAAAAGTACCGGTAGTATTCCAGTTGTCAACAGATGGGTCAAGGCGCTAGGGAGCTACAGTGGATAAACAAGGTCGTAAACATACGTTTTTAAATGGCGATGGAATTTTGTAATATTTTCAACTGATCTAACACTAAGAGGGAGCATATTCCAAAGAGTTGGTGCAGCAACAGAAAAAGCCCTAGTTCCAATGTTAGTGTTGACTCTAGGAACAAAAAGTAGGTCAGAACTAGATGATCGAAGCTGGATAGGTTTTCTTACAGGAGTAAGCAATGAATGCAAATAAGATGGTTGCTTAATGGACAGTGCCCGGTATGTAATATTACAGATCTTAAATATTATATGATATCGTACAGGAAACCAATGCAAAAACTTCCAAAGTGGTACCGAGCGAGAAAAACGAGGACATCTTGTAACTACTCTTGCTAGACAGTTTTGGATATGCTGAAGTTTTGTGATATCCTTGCTAGTGATATTATAACAGTAACTTATATACATTGATTTAGTTGAATTGTACAATTTTAGTACGAATAAATGTATTATTATTATTATAAAGGAGGGAATTGCAATAGTGAGGTCTGCTGCTAACAAGTGCTGTTGCAATAGTTTCAGCAACAGAAAATGACATATACCGGCGAATACGGTGAAGATCTCGAATATGATAAAAACAGCAGTGACATGTTTGAGATATGTGTTGTCGGAAATTTAAGTTACTATCAAAGATCACTCCTAGATTCCGCACCGAGGTTGCTGGCGTGATATACTGATTCAAAATACGCGTAGGGAAAAAATATCCAGTTTATTACGCTGCATTGGAGAACTAATAATGATCAATTCAGTTTTATTTGCATTTAATATTTCAACGTGCTGTCAGTCATCCAGTGAAAGATATCTTGAAGGCAATCACTAAGTTGGTTAAGGGAGCGATCTGTTTCCGTGATAGCCAACGAAATGTAGATCTGAGTATCATCAGCATAAAGATGATGATTCAAGTTATGTCTTTGTATAACAGAGCTTAGTGGCGTGGTGTAAAGAGTAAAAAGTAAAGGCCGAAGAACAGAACCCTGGAGAACACCAAATAAAACCGGCAGTGTAGCAGCAAGATATGAAGAAAACCAACTTAGAACTGTGCCAGATATGCCGTACCACTGTAATAAGAGTTCAATGAGAATCTTGTGATCAATCATGTCAAAAGCGGCAGAGAGACCTAGTAAGGTAAGTGCAGTCACTTTACCATTATTAATGTTCAAGTTAATGTCATTATGAACCTTCAAGAAGGCAGTCTCTTTTGAATGAAACTGTCCATACGCCGATTGTGACACATTAGTTAAGACATTTGTGCTAATGTGAGACCTTAGACGACTTGCTACCTTTTCTAGTATTTTGGAAATAAAGCTGAGGTTAGAAATAGGTAATACTATCTGTTTAGATCTTGTTTAGGCAGGGATGACTTCTTAAGAAGTGATGTGACATGGGCGTATTTGAAATCAACAAGAAAACAGCCAGAGTAAAGTGATGCATTTGTAATTTTGGTTATAGGTCCAATTAGTGTATCGAGACATGCGTTTAGCAGTACTGTTGGAAATGGATCAAGTGCACAAGATTTATTTGGAGAGGACATAATTATTTTCCTAACTTCATCAACTGTTGCATGTTCAAATTATACAAGTAGAGAATTTACTTGTGGAAAGTCCACACTGACATTACTTCAATTATGACGTGGGAAAGCAGATCGAATAATACTGATTTTATTCTTAAAGTGACTAGAGAACAAATCACATAGATACGTAATTGATACATGATGAGATAGCGATGGAGTAGGCCATCTGTGTAGAATGTCATTGATGCAGTTCCATAACTGGCGTGGGTTATCAGACTTATTTATGACCATATTTGCATAATAATCTGATTTAGCTTTAGTCATTTGTCTGTTACAGAGGTGGCATTGCTTAGTATAGCGCGACCTATTGAATGGCGAGCGCGATTTGCGCCATACACGCTCTAAATAACGATGACACCTTTCAGATAGTATAATTTGGGAAGTCATCCATGGAGCTTGTGGCCTTTCTGACACACATTTGGATTTTATAGGTGCATGTTTGTTAAGTAATGCATTGAGTACTTGACAGTACTGTTTATATAAATCAGATAGATGTATTTTTGCATCTATGGTAAGTCGGATATAAGGATATCAGCAATTACAGCTGCAATGTCAATCCTATGAATGGCTCTGTAAGACACATTGTGTTTCGATTCTAATTGGGTTATAGAAATGTTAACATTAATAATGATAGTATGGTGGTCTGATAACCCATCTAAAACAGTAGGTGCTTGGATATTATTACAAGTTGAACGGGTTATCAAGAGGTCAAGCCAATGGCCATGTATGTGTCGAAAAGGTAACATTTTGTTTCAAATCAAATGATGCCAGAATATCATCAAACGTAGTTGTAGAAGGTATATACAAATGTAGATTAAAATCACCAAGAATGTAAAATTCTTAATGAATAGCTGCCAGATTTTCTAACGTATCCTTAGTCTTCAGAGAAATTAGCCAGATGTCCTGGAGGGCAATAGTTACAAACAAAGTATGCGGAGAAAGAAGAATCTGAAATTTCAGCACAGATGGACTAAAAACTGGAGTATTCAGGGTTAGAATGTAATTTAACTTTGAACTGCTGTGATATAAAAAAAACCAACACCACCTCCACGGCTGACTAAGCGTGGTCGATGGTGAAAGGTGTAACTAGAAGGGGAAACGTCAGCAATGCATAGAGGTGTATCATGTGGTCTGAGCCAGGACTCAGCTACAGCAAGAAGGTTTATTTTGTTTGAAATTAATAAATCACAAAGTAAGGTTGTCTTATCTCGTACAGATCAAACGTTTGTAGTGGTCACCCGAATGTTTCGTTTAACAGCTGGCCCAGGATTGAGACTTACATCTCCTGCTAGTAATAACATTATTGGTAATTTCAATGTTGGCATAGAGCGGGGAATTGGCAGTAACTTTCTATTATGACAAACATGAAAACATGGCAGACTATGCTAAATTGAAATACAATGATGGATTCTACTGTGATTAGAAAAAAGCACATTAAAATTATTAGATGTCAATGGTTAGCATAAAACTAAATCTTTATTCCTTACAGCAGAAAACACCCAATAAGAATAAGTGACATAATTATGTTAGACTATTATTATATTTAGTAGAAATGAATAGACCAAAACCATATAATTATATATCATATAGATAATATTTTTTTTTTTTTTAAGCCCAGACCTAAAGCTAAGGCATAAGTCGAAAACTAAATTATATTTACAAGATCAGTAGAGTCTCAATTTTAACAATAAAGCCTACTTTATTAGGTAGGGAGAACTATTTATATTTATTAAAATTCACTCAGCCATAGCCTTATATAGGCAGAAACTGACTGCAGTGTCAATCACTCAATGGCAATGCCTTATAGTTCACAACTCAACATAATAATCTAAAAGGTCAATAGAAAAAACCCACAGGCAGCATGTTTCGTAACTTAATCATTTAACAGTGCAATAGTTACAAAGAACATTACAAAACTAAACATTGCCGACCGGTGAAAGTGAGCAGTAATCATATAACGGCTTTAACGCCGGTTTTATTAAGTTGAATATGACAGGACTTATTAATTAAAATATGCTTATAATTTAAATATACTTAGCTTATGGTTGAACTCTTGGTTCTGTAGCACTTTACAAGTGACATAATATTAAAAGTAATCTATTCAAAATAATTAGTATACTATAATTGAACATTAGACAAAGGATCACTTTTGAAATTAAACATTATGCCACGCCCCGTAGCGACCAATTATTTGATTTAGCAAATATATTTGTTTCTTCAATGGCATTAGCAGGAACAAGCAAGGTCAGCAGCTTTACAAAGATAAGCATTCTGTGGGAATTAGAGTCCGAGTTTGGTGACTCGTTGATTTTTTAAATGAAAATCGTCGCGTGTATCTGATGCCAAAAGTGCGCATCTGGTGCAGAATGTATACGTGTGAAGTCAAAGCTGGAAGCCTTTGAAAACCCAACAACGATGGTATCATTGTCCAAGCTGCCACCACAATATGAGAGCAGATCAAAGGTACTCCGTGTAAGAACAAGTGGTCCCTTCAACCGGCCGAACTAACCACTGATTGTTACTGTCTCTACAGACATTTTTGCAGATCTTACTCGGTGCAAGTGAGGGTGGTTCTGCTCATGTTAACAGGTTGACATGGTCAATAGCCCAGGATGTTATCACTGCTCCGAGTGTTGGTGCTGTGAAAACATTGAACTACATCTTACTTCCGTGGCTTATCAAAACCGTCACAGGCAACGTTAAGGTAATCAAAATCTTGAATCGCTTCGGGCATGGGTGTTCGTATTCGGCTCTGGAAAAAAATGTACACAGCGTTGTGCATTAACAAACTATCAAGTGTTGACAGCGATGATGTGCCACTTCCTTCCAGGGTACATCATTCTGTCCCAACCGTGTTGGCGGTCGACAGCATCGACAGGCAGGAGGAATCACTGACTGGAGGAGGAACATCACATCGAGTTAATGGCATCATTGTCCAACCAACGTCGTTCACGTGCATGCCACCTCAGATAATGTCTACTGTTACTAAAACCATCTTGTTGACCATCTGATCAGAAAATCAGCTCTTGGATAGCATTCAACATAATCACAAGGAATTATGTTGAAGTGGAGGAGGATGTTGTGGGCTATTTGCCCACTATCAATGCACCTGCAACAGAAATGTCCACTGTCCAAGAAATTCTACGCAACACCTTAAGCATAATGTCCTCCCTTCAGCTGAAAAATGTTGCAGTTGTGCTTGATCAAGCTCTATTCATAAAGGCTACTGAAAGCGTGGAAGCGTCCCAGCCAGTACAGACACATTTTTCTTATGATGGGCTATTTCCACACCATATGCAACTTCATGTCCAGCATTGGGAAACTGTTCGGAGATGCAGGACTTCGTGATCTGTCAGTAGAATCTTGTGCTATTGCCGAGGGCTCTATCTATAAGGTCTTGCAATACAAGCAGTGCAACCGCGCTGTTCGTCTCCACAAGCTTGTGTATGAAGCTTTGTTGTGGCTTCCATGGAAAGGATTTCAGGAATGGATGAAGTCGAATCATCCTGAGGATTGTCACAAGCTAACCAGCACCATAGCAGAGTATTCATGCATATACCTGCCACAAAACTGTTGTTGCTGCTGTGACTGATGATTCATGCACAAAGGACTTGTTCATGGCTTATCTGGATCTTCCACGTCATCACCATTGCCAGCTGGCACAGTTCTGGATGACGAACATCGACATGGTAGACATTCTGCTTGGGTTGTTGCATGGTGACCGAGAGGGCAACTGGAATCTTCAGTTGGCATGCATCCGAAGAGTGATCCTCTGGTGCTACGCTTTGGGCAAGTTGAACTATGCAAGGTACCTACCTACCTACCTACCTGTGCACTATGCACAGATGACACAGCTTGAACAAGAGAGTCCTGCCATATATCAACATTTCCAATGAGGCTACTTTTCTATGCAACTCAGTTGAGGCAATCCATTCGGCCAAATCTCAGTAGATCAAACTACAGAAGAAACAGCCAACAAGGACACATAAACTGCATGAGGGACAAAGGGTTTCAACCTCCAGCCAGGGGCAGTGTCGCGCTACTACTTGACAGCAGAGCACCAATGCTGTTGCAATAAGGCAATTGTGTGAGATGTCAACGACCCAACACAGTTTAAGCATCCTGAGCTTGGGAGTACCCGCATACAGAAGGATGAATCAGATGTCGAAACAATACTAGAGAACGATTGGACAAATCTGTTTGGGCAGGTACCCTTCCGATCTCGTCAGTGTTTCGACAAGTGTAGCTGCCACACCGGACGTTACTGGTAACCTCCTACATGCGTTGCAAAAAGGGGAACAAGCATACCAGATGTTTCAGGAATAGCGTCTCCAGGAAGGCATAGATTTCTACGACCCTATCAAGAACATAAACTTCAAAACGTTTGGTGAAGACAAGAATAAATGTGTGATGAGCTCAAAGAAATCATTTTAAAGGCGGACTGGAGGCTGTTCGGCACCATGGTACTAATCGCAAAAAAACAGGAAGCTTGACATGCACACTGTGTTTTTCCACCCTCTTGGGCCATTGCCATTGCCATGGTCACTGGCAAACATTGACGGAACTAAGAAGAAAACCAACAAAGCTGCTCTTGCGCAGATCCATATTTAAAAATTACTGAAATATACACTGGACAATTCACATATGTCTTTCTCCGTGCGTGATGGCGTTACACTTTTGTTAGGAAAAAATGTTCGACACCATAGTTAGGTAGTAAGTAAAGGGTTGCGTGTTCGCACTAAACCATATGTAAATATGCAAAGCCGTTTTTCCGTAAGAGAGAGATGTAGACTATATGGTTATGTTGCCTTATTGGTATACCCGCACCGTTTCGATGTACTGACCAAATTCAAAAGCAGTACATATTATGATTTATGGAATTATATAAATATTGCATATTCGATAAAGCATTTTAGGAAAGTAAACAATGAATGAATTCTTTCATTAAAACATCTGTAAAACAGAAGTAAAAATAGTTGATTTTGTGTGTGTTTTTCTTGTGAGTTCCCCTTATGTTTGAACATAATGATCATAAAACAATTATATGAATATTGCTGTACTCGGAATGCTATGGTAAACAACCATTCTTAACACACCTTTAAGATCGAACAGTTAGATTTTGACGCAGAGCACAATTCTTTTGAATAGCTTGACTTTTTCTTTAAAATAGCAGCCATATTTAAAGATGACGCCCAAAAAGATATTAAGTTACGCTTGTGAAATGTTAGTCACCCATTTTTGGACACCTCAGACATTGATGTTTCTGAAAATCATAGTGGGAATAATTATATTCGCTCTTGAATTATATAATAATAAAATAAATCATATATATAAGTTATTGTTTCTATTTCTGACAGTACAGTAGTGTAATGCATATACATATATGTATTCAAACACATGCAAATCTGCCGAACTGTTTTGGCGTAAGGGGGAAATGAAGACTGTATTGCAACGTTGCCGTTTACAGAACAGACACCAGATGGGGTTATGTTTTTGTTTCAATTTTTTGACAACACACAGAAGCCATCAAAAATTACATTTACACAGCAAATTGCATCAAGTTTCATAGGAAAGTAAACAATGGATAATTTATGTCATTAAAACATTACAAAAACTGAAGTAAAACAAATTTGGAAAAATTTAATTTTGGAATTTTTGTGTGTATGCATTGTTCTTGATATTTTCGCTTATATCTTTGACAATAATGATCATAAAAGGATTATATGAGTATTGCCATACTAGTATGTTTATTGTGAACAATTTTTGTTTTTAGATACAATTGTCCAATTTGGCTGCAGAACACTGGTTTTGAATGGCTTGATTTCCGCTTTAAAATGTCAGCTATGTTTAAAGATGGCATCAAAAAAGGTAATAAGCTATGCTTCCGAAATGTCCATCACCCCTTTTCGGACACCTCATATATCAGTGTAACTGAAAATCATAGTAGGAATTAGTTCCTCAATTTGAGAATAAAATCTTGTCTCGCTCATGGACTAAAAGTAGGTTTCAAGCAGTGGGTGGCTTTGTGTAAATTAAAATAATATACCTGCTTCATGTTTTAATTTTGTGTATATGAGCCATGGACTTGCCTCATGACATAATGGGTCCTGCACCTGCTTCATGATATAATGGGTGTTAGACTTGTTCCATGACATATTGATTCATGAACCTGCTTCATGTCGTAATGAGTCATGCACCTGTGGCATTGAGTCACGATGAGCCATGGACCTGCTTTATGGTGTCACAATGAGCCATGCACCTGTGTCATGGTGTCACAATGAGCCAGGGACCTGCTTCGTGATGCCACATTGAGCCATGGATCCGTTTCATGATGCCACAATGAGCCATGAACATGCTTCATGATGTCACAATGAGCCATGGACCAGCTTCATGATATCACAATGAGCCATGGATCTGCATCATGATGCACTGAACCATGGATCTGTGTCATGTCATATTGCTTTGTGGTAGAATGAACAGTTGACCTGTGTCATAACTGAACACCTAACTAGAAATTATTACAAAAACAATTTTTGTATACCTGTCCAACAGCAATGACAACACATTTGGCATGTGCATGACAATCATTGTGGATGTTACAAGGAATCTGTAGGTAACAGTACGTGCCGTCCCCACGCCAACCATCATCACAGACACAATTGCTTTGTCCTGGCCCAGTCTTCACACATTTTGCCTGCAAGTAAAGTTACACTGTCCTTTATGCAGAACAACAATGCAAGTTCTACGTAGCGTTGAGTATAAGTCAACAACACACATGCCATTAATCTGGGATGCTAGCACTGGTGGCAAACATAAACTGTCAGTCTGGGATGATAGCACTGGTGGAACACATGACAAGTCAATCTAGGATGATAGCACTGGTGGCACACATAAACTGTCAGTCTGGGATGATAGCACTGGTGGCCCACATAAACTGTCAGTCTGGGATCATAGCACTGGTGGAACACATGACAAGTCAATCTAGGATGATAGCACTGGTGGCACACACAAGCTGTCAGTCTGGGATGATAGCACTGGTGGCCCACATAAACTGTCAGTCTGGGATCATAGCACTGGTGGAACACATGACAAGTCAATCTAGGATGATAGCACTGGTGGCACACATAAACTGTCAGTCTGGGATGATAGCACTGGTGGCCCACATAAACTGTCAGTCTGGGATCATAGCACTGGTGGAACACATGACAAGTCAGTCTGAGATCATAGCACTGGTGACACACATGACAAGTCAGTCTGGGATCATAGCACTGGTGGCACACATGACAAGTCATTCTGGGATCATAGCACTGGTGGCACACGTGACATGTCAGTCTGGGATCATAGCACTGGTGCCACACATCACATGTCAATCTGGGACCTTAGCACTGGCGGAACACATGACAAGTCAGTCTGGGATCATAGCACTGGTGGCACACATAACATGTCAGTCTGGGATCATAGCACTGGTGGCACACATAACATGTCAGTCTGGGATCATAGCACTGGTGGCACACATCACATGTCAGTCTGGGATCATAGCACTGGTGGCACACATAACCAGTCAGTCTGGGATCATAGCACTGATGTCACACATAACATGTCAGTCTGGGATCATAGCACTGGTGGCACACATGACAAGTCAGTCTGGGATCATAGCACTGGTGGCACACATCACATGTCAGTCTGGGATCATAGCACTGGTGGCACACATAACCTATCAGTCTGGGATCATAGCACTGGTGGCACACATCACATGTCAGTCTGGGACCTTAGCACTGGTGGAACACATGACAAGTCAGTCTGGGATCATAGCACTGGTGGCACACATAAACTGTCAGTCTGGGATGATAGCACTGGTGGCCCACATAAACTGTCAGTCTGGGATCATAGCACTGGTGGAACACATGACAAGTCAGTCTGAGATCATAGCACTGGTGACACACATGACAAGTCAGTCTGGGATCATAGCACTGGTGGCACACATGACAAGTCATTCTGGGATGATAGCACTGGTGGCCCACATAAACTGTCAGTCTGGGATCATAGCACTGGTGGCACACATGACAAGTCATTCTGGGATCATAGCACTGGTGGCACACGTGACATGTCAGTCTGGGATCATAGCACTGGTGCCACACATCACATGTCAATCTGGGACCTTAGCACTGGCGGAACACATGACAAGTCAGTCTGGGATCATAGCACTGGTGGCACACATAACATGTCAGTCTGGGATCATAGCACTGGTGGCACACATAACATGTCAGTCTGGGATCATAGCACTGGTGGCACACATGACAAGTCAGTCTGGGATCATAGCACTGGTGGCACACATCACATGTCAGCCTGGGATCATAGCACTGGTGGCACACATAACCAGTCAGTCTGGGATCATAGCACTGGTGTCACACATAACATGTCAGTCTGGGATCATAGCACTGGTGGCACACATGACAAGTCAGTCTGGGATCATAGCACTGGTGGCACACATCACATGTCAGTCTGGGATCATAGCACTGGTGGCACACATCACATGTCAGTCTGGGACCTTAGCACTGGTGGAACACATGACAAGTCAGTCTGGGATCATAGCACTGATGGCACACATGACAAGTCAGTCTGGGATCATAGCACTTGTGGCACACATCATGTGTCAGTCTGGGATCATAGCACTGGTGGCACACATAACCTGTCAGTCTGGGATCATAGCACTGGTGGCACACATAACATGTCAGTCTGTGATCATAGCACTGGTGGCACACATCACATGTCAATCTGTGACCTTAGCACTGGTGGAACACATGACAAGTCAGTCTGGGATCATAGCACTGGTGGCACACATAACCTGTCAGTCTGGGATCATAGCACTGGTGGCACACATAACATGTCAATCTGTGATCATAGCACTGGTGGCACACACGACAAGTCACTCTGAGATCATAGCACTGGTGGCACACATAACATGTCAGTCTGGGATCTTAGCACTGGTGGCACACATGACAAGTCAATCTGGGATCATAGCACTGGTGGTACACATGAGAAGTCAATCTGGGATCATAGCAATGGTGGCACACATGACATGTCAGTCTGGGATCATAGCACAGGTGGCACACGTGACAACTCAGTCTGGGATCATAACACTGGTGGCACACATGACAAGTTAAACTGGGATCGTAGCACTGGTGGCATACATGAGAAGTCAGTCTGAGATAATATCACTGGTGGCACACATGACATGTCAGTCTCGGATTATAGCACTGATGTCACACATGACAAGTCAATGTGGGATCATAGCACTGGTGGCACATGTGACATATCAGTCTGGGATGATAACAATAGTGGCACATGTGACAAGTCAGTTTGGGATCATAGCTCTGGTGGCGCACATGACAAGTCAGTCTGGGATCACAACACTGGTGACACACATGACCGTCAGCCTGGGATCAAAGCACTGGTGGCACATGTGACATGTCAATTTGGGATCATATCCCTGGTGCTGGTGGCACATGTAACATGTCAGTCTGGGATCATAGCAATGGTGGCACACGTGACAAGTCAGTCTGGGATCATAGCTCTGGTGACGCACATGACCTGTCAGTCTGGGATCATAGCACTGGTGGCATACATAACAAGTCAGTCTGGGATCATAGCTCTGGTGGCGCACATGACCTGTCAGTCTGGGATCATAGCTCTAATGGTGCACATAACAAGTCAGTCTAGGATCACAGCACTGGTGGCACTTATGACATGTCAATCTCAGAGCATATCACTGGTGGCACATATGAACTAACAACATGTTAATACATTACCAAAATCAACATTATTAGTTATAAATTATATATAGTTATAAATATCGCATATGCAGATTGACTTTGAAATGTAACTTTACCTACTATATAGTTATAATAATAAAGTAACTTCTAGTGCACCTAAATCCTTGGAAGCCAAGCTCAGAGGCGCATCAAAACAAAAGGATTGGTCAATCTCAAAATCCATAAGCAGTATTCTTGTTGTCAACAGATGGGTTCAGGCGCTAGGGAGCTACTGTGGAGAAGCAAGGTTGTAAAGATAAGTTTTTAAATGACGATAGAATTTTTTTTAATTTTCAACTGATCTAACACTAAGAGGGAGCATATTCCAAAGAGTTGGTGCAGCAACAGAAAAAAGCCCTACCCCGGTAGTTCCAATGTTAGTGTTGACTAGGAACAAAATGTAGGTCAGAACTAGATGATCGAAGCTGGATAGGTTTTCTTACAGGCGTAAGCAATGAATGCAAATAAGATGATTGCTTACTGGACAGTGCCTGATATGTAATGGTGCAGATCTTAAATATGATATGATATCATACAGGAAGCCAATGCAGACTTCAAAAGTGGTACAGAGCGAGAAAAATGAGGAGATCTTGTAACTACTCTTGCTAATTAACAATGTAATTTTTAAGAGAATAGAACCCAAATACAACAACAATAATCCTACTGCACCATTCCTTGGAACATTATTTTAGAGGCATATCAACATGAGTGTTAGACAGTCTAAAATTGGTATAAAGTGTTAAAGTTGTCAACAAATAGATGGGTATGCTGATGTTAAGAGAAGGAGGATATGCAAAGTTATCAAGACAAGTGGAAGCAACAACGTATAACAAATATAATATGTTGACCAAAAGATAAAAAGGCGAGAGTTACAAAGAGTTAGGCTTATGCCCACAGAGAAAGTGCTAATTCAAATAGTTGTTTGATCTAGAAAGCCACTGATGGGCAAATGTATGAGTATGAACATGATAAAGCAACAAAAGATGTTGAAGTGTGATACCTGTTGATGACACCCCCCTCGGCCAACCTCTTGACACGGGTCAACCTCAGTACACTTAATGCCTGAACCTTCATAGCCGGGTTTACATTGACAGACCGGCCTGCTACAAACCAAGGGTGACACTCAGTGGATACACCATACAGACATGTCAACACAGTGGATACACCAGGGATGAGAGTGAGTCAGAGAAAAAACCGGAAATTTTGCTGTTGCCCACATTTCAGCTCGAGAGCACTGTCTCATCTAATCGGGGGAGGGGGGGCTCCTCAGAGATATTTGTTTAATTGTAGACGACATATGGTGTATTTTGAGCAATATTAAATAGAAAATCTTAACATTTCCAATAGCAAAAAAAGCACACGGACTCACGCACACATTGTCATAGTACTAACTCACTTGTTAATGATATTTTCTGGGCTGAACCCGAGTTGGCTGACGGGCAGCTTTCTCCTTAGCCAACTTTGTCAAAACACCCCGTTGATGGGACATTCTAGTTTTCTTCATTGCCAGCTCAATTGCTTCCTTAGCTTTGTACTTGGTGGCTGCCTTTGTCTTTGACATGTTCAGCTCAGTTTTCTTCTCCTCCTTCATCTTTCCTTCCTCGGCAAGATGGATGGAGTACATTTTGTGTGCACTCCTCGTGTTGTGAACGAGGCGACCAGTTCTGTTTGTGGAAGTCCTGTATAGCAGTCTTGTTGCTTGCCATGACGGCATGAGTGAGTACTTCACTCTCTGGATAGTGTTGAATGTACTAACATTCTTTCTGGCAGTGGCAGTATTCATGATGCTAGACATGTGACTAAAACACCCTTCCACTTGAGGACCATGAAAGCAGCTCATCATTGCAGCCACCAGTTTGACAAGGCTAGGAACTTGCCAGTAGAGAATATGGTAGCCCACCACGAGTTCAATCTGGAACTTGTGGGTACTTGTGGAAGTGTGTTGTCTACATGGAATCAGCGAACTTCCATATGATACGTCCTCTGTTTAGGTTCTAATAGAACATTGGTGACCAGCGTGGGCAGTGCCAGCGTGTGTACTTCAATGCCTTTGGTTCCCCTCTGACTGCAGTGTAGCCTGTAGGATCCAATCCGCATAGTTGACATCGGCCTCGCACCACAAACAGTAGGCTTTCCCTGGTGCTGATAATTTATTGATGAATATATCCAACATAGTGTCTCCAGCTGATCTCTCCAGCCACACCCAATTCCACTTATTCTTGATACTTTTGTCAATGTCCTTCACGCAACATTTGTCTTGCCGTACAACAAATTGTCGATTAGCCATTGTGTTCGAAAATGATCGACATCTCCACAAAATACATCGTCGTTTCCTATTGGTCCACTGCTTTTGTGCACGCAGCCAACAGAACTAAGGGTTTTACTTCGCAGATTCACGGGTTCGGTTGGGTCGGTTCTGTCTCTAATCGCCAGGCAGCGTCATTAACATGTGGCGACACCCGGTGGATAGATGGTTAGCTCAATCCGCAGATAGATCGTCAGTGAATTGTCCAGGATTTTATATGCCCTACCCCCCAACATTCTTTGTTTTTCTCCCCGGATTTACACGATTCATAAAAGTGATCTTTGGAGCAGTATAAAAACCGGAATTCCTGCAAAAACTGGACATTTCTCATCCCTGAATACACCATTCAGACATGTCAACACAGTGGATACATCATACAGACATGTCAACTCAATGGATACAATATACAGACATATCAACACAGTGCATACGCCATACAGACATGTCAACACAGTGGATACACCATACAGACATGTCAACACAGTGGATACACCATACAGACATGTCAACACAGTGGATACACCATACAGACACGTCGACACAGTGGATACATCATACAGACACGTGGATACACTATACAGACATGTCAACACAGTGGATACACCATACAGACACATCGACACAGTGGATACACCATACAGACATGTCGACACAGTGGTTACACCATACAGACCTGTCGACACAGTGGATACACCATACAGACATATCCACACAGTGGATACAGCATACAGACATATCCACACAGTGGACAGACATGTCAACACAGTGGATACACCATGCAGACATGTCAACACAGTGGATACACCATACAGACATGTCAACACACTGGATACACCATACAGACATGTCAACACGGTGGATACACCATACAGTCATGTCAACACAGTGGATTCACCATACAGACATGTCAACACAGTGGATACACCATACAGACATGTCGACACAGTGGATACACCATACAGACATGTCAACACAGTGGATACACCATACAGATATGTCAACACAGTGGATACACCATACAGACATGTCAACACAGTGGATACACCATACAGTCATGTCATCACAGTGGATACACCATACAGACATGTCAACACAGTGGATACACCATACAGACATGTCAACACAGTGGATACACCATACAGACATGTCAACACAGTGGATACACCATACAGACATGTCAACACAGTGGATACACCATACAGACATGTCAACACAGTGGATACACCATACAGACATGTCAACACACTGGATACACCATACATACATGTCAACATGGTGGATACACCATACAGACATGTCAACACAGTGGATACACCATACAGACATGTCAACACAGTGGATACACCATACAGATATGTCAACACAGTGGACACACCATACAGACATGTCAACACAGTGGATACACCATACAGACATGTCAACACAGTGGATACACCATACAGACATGTCAACACAGTGGATACACCATACAGACATGTCAACACAGTGGATACACCATACAGACATGTCAACACAGTGGATACACCATACAGACATGTCAACACACTGGATACACCATACATACATGTCAACATGGTGGATACACCATACAGACATGTCAACACAGTGGATACACCATACAGACATGTCAACACAGTGGATACACCATACAGATATGTCAACACAGTGGACACACCATACAGACATGTCAACACAGTGGATACACCATACAGTCATGTCAACACAGTGGATACACCATACAGACATGTCAACACAGTGGATACACCATACAGACATGTCAACACAGTGGATACACCATACAGACATGTCAACACAGTGGATACACCATACAGACATGTCAACACAGTGGATACACCATACAGACATGTCAACACAGTGGATACACCATACAGACATGTCAACACAGTGGATACACCATACAGACATGTCAACACAGTGGATACACCTTACAGACATATCAGTAGCTCAACTATACAAACATGTCAACATCACTTATTAGCTGTGGTTGTGTTTAAACAATACTCACTGGCTCATTCATGTTATGCTTCATGTGTGCTATGCTGACCATACTGAACCTTTTGATATGACAAGGCATATGCCACTTTGGAAGAAGCGTTTTGATGCATGCAGGCACTATGGTATATGTTGTTATGAGAACTGAGGTAATTAACACAGACAAACCTGACACGGAAACCACCAGTCATTTGGCGAATCATAGCAATCACTTTCTGGTAACTGAAAAGTAACCAGTAACTACAATATTGATATACACACTCAAGACATTTAAGGCATGGTGGCCAGTAATCCTAATTAAAGGTACTGTTTCAGTTCGATTTTTTGCTCATCAAGCTTGACATTAATTTTGTGAATATTAAGCCAAATCTAGAAACATCTGGTGGCCATGGGAACATGAGCCTAGAAAGTGATTTTTGTAGGGTACCCTCTACAGCAAAGTGTCCTGTCCTGCCAGAGATGTTGTCTATGACTTAAGGTTCTTGAAAATGTGTTTCTTGGTTTGATGGCCATCTTGAAAAATGGCCACCAAATCCACTTTTCTTATATTGTTTTATTTAACTGTATCACCAAAACAATATGTTTTGTTTCAATTAATAGGTTTTAGGGGTAAGGATTTCAAATAGTTTAAATTTGAATTTTTGGGACATTCACATCCACTATTTTTAAAGATGACAGTCATCAATACATATGTCACCATACTCTTAGCAGCTACGTCACCTAGAGAAGTAATTTGTATATCTGTTTATTGATCTGTTTGTGGTGTGGTGTTTAACACACGTCTGTGTGATGCACCAAGTGCTGTAGTGTAGAGCTAGTAGTTTGTGCATCATACTCTCACTTTTAACTACTGCTGCCAGATAGTTCCTTGGAATGAAAAGGAGCCAAGTCTCTCCTGCTGGTACATAGCCTCTCCATAGACAAGACCCTAGTACAACCTCGTCAGATACTTTGCCTCAGGTGAATGTGGTAGTGATCTCGGAGCAGCATGGGGTCTTAACAGTGCAACTATGCGTGGCCCACCGATGTGTGGAATACGCACTGCCAGTCACCAACACATGCTCCAGCTATGGGTAAATAGCAACCACATCAGCAGCAGGATGTGGGAATACCGATGCCTGGTGGATGTCTCGACAAACTCTGCGGACGTTCTGGCTGGGATCAACCACCCTTGTTAGCAGGGTACTGCAGGACAATAAGGGAGAGGAGATGGGTGCCGTAAAGCTTTCACAAGCCCACTGAATGGACATGAGTGCCAAGCAGCAAACCATTAACATGCTGGATCGGTCAGGGCCCGGATCAACAATGATCGCGCACTCCACTGATGGACTCCAGGGTGGAGGTGATAAATATGCTTCTGGTGTCCAAACTACAATCACGCTGCCAACAAAAGGAGCCACAATAAGAACGTGGAATGTCCGTACACTCCTCCATGCTTGCAGAAAAATGGAAGAGCTCACACACAAACTAAAATGCTATTAATGGGACATCCTGGGACTTGACGAGGTCAAATGGACAGGCTTCAGAGAAATATCTATGGATGAGGGGCATAAGGTCTGGTTTTGTGGAGAAGATACAAAACGCCAACATGGGGTAGTCTATGTTGTACGAAAATAAGTAGTTGCATGCGTCATCAGTTGCACTCCAGTCTCTAGTAGATTCATCTCTTGCATTTGATTTTATCTTGAGAAACTCAAAGACCTGAAATCGTGGAAGTGTTTCAGACACAATAGGTAGGAAACTTGCAGCTCTCAGCTGCCTGGACAGCAATGTCAACACCCTTGCCAATGATCAAAGAGGTGATACTCGAAAGAGCTGATGAGGTGATGCTGAGACAGAGTAACAAGAACCAGCCCTGGGTCACAGTTAAGATTCTTGACCTATGTTACAAGAGAAGGGACTTGAAACAGCTGAAGCATACTACTCCCGAAGCAAGGACACAATACAGCATGGAGAACAAGGAAATAAGGAAGACAATGGAAGATGCCAAAACTACCTACAACTGCTGAAAATACGTTACATGTGACTATATTAATTAAGACTAGTATTAATAAGGTCTCATAAACAGTATAACTATGTAAAGGGACCAAACAGTATGTCATGTTTGTCAAAGTGGGTAATGTTTTTCAAAAGAATGTTGTTTTAAAGATATGTATTCAGACCTGTGTTATGAAGAGTTACATAAAGGATGGAGGTATACACTTTATATATTATGTATATATATGTATATGTATATATGTGTATATATATATACATATATATATATACATATATATACATATATATATGTATATATATATATATATATATATAAATATATATATATATATATAAGTTTAGTTATTACACTTGATAGCTTGTGAATGACAATTAAGTGGCTGATATATATATATATATCAGCCACTTAATTATCATTCACAAGCTATCAAGTGTAATAACTAAACTTCCAAAGTAACTGCTTAAAACACATTCTTTTATAAAACTGACTACACACATTATTGCAGGCCACTGAGTTTGCTACTTTGTTTTACTTGTCCTGTAACTTAGCTGGTCAGACAAGTTTATATGGTACAGGTATATGGAATAGAGACTTAGACAAGTATACAAGTCTTGTCTGGTAAAGGTGCACCTGAAGTAGAAAGATAAAGGTGGAGTGGAACCTGAGCTAGTTAGACAAGTCTTACGGAAGCAGTCGAGATAGAAAATCTTGCACTGTTGGTCTCCTTAGGATGCAGTCTGCATACACGTGACATCTCAGTGCTCGGCCACATTTTGTTGGCTGTCTGTCACAACTTGCTCCTCGGAAGTCATTTCTGCATGTTCCTGGCTTGCACTTGCCTTGTCCCATCACCCGGTTGTTACATTCTCCATGGAGACAGCCACAGTCTGAAGAGAACAGAAACCATTAAATATATCAGACGCCTCAACAATTAACTGTGGAGACTGTACACAAGTCACAATTGCATTTCTAGGAAAGTCAAGTCACTCAGTTCAGATTTATATGACAGACAGACAGACAGAAGTTCTTTATTAAGTCTCATAGAGGGCCTACATATCACTCAATAAGTGAGTATGTAAAAGCATAAATATAGTAATCACATGGTACACTGTATTCATAAACTACCACTAAGGTTAAAAAAGCTGCTCTCATGGAAGCCACCAGTTATATTGATGAAAAATCCTGGCGTATACAAAATTGTAGTGTAAAATGGTTAACAGAGTAACTCAGACAAATGTTTGAACATGACATTATACATGATTTTGGAGAATTGGCTATTCGTCCAAAGAGATACACATAAAAGCTTATATATATTTGTTGTTCACTCATAATGATAAATGTAACAATTTCATAATGTATGGCTCGTCAGGCCAATGGTGTGACCCCTTTGGACATTATTGGTGAGGTACACTACAAAGTCACAAGGGGAAGCTTGTCGTTTCAACTTGATACACTGATTGTCAAGCAACTTGATGTCGACGTTTTGGCAGGAAATCCCTTCCTTGCTCACAACGATATAACTATCCGCCCGTACAAGAAGCAAATCATTATTGGCGAGGCTGACATTGTCCACTATGACACACAGTGCGGCAAAACCTGTGTGCACATGTGCCAGGCAAGGCAGATTGCCTATGTCCCCGATATCACGGACCCTGACTTCCAATTAATCCACGCACCAGCCAGCGTCAGCAACAACGTTACCAAGTTGCACTCCACTGATGTCTCCATCGATCCTGACAAATGTCTGAGTAAGAAGATGACAGACAAGTTTAGAGCACTCCACCAGGAAGGACTTCAATGATGTGTTTGATGATAACTCTTCCTTGTACAACGGTGCTAGCGGGAAGTTGCAAGCCTTCGTTAACATGGGCCCCGCATTGCCCCCACAACGAAAGGAAAGACTTCTCCAATATAACAGATCTACCCTGAACGAGCTCCAGGACAAATTCGACGAGCTTGAGGCTGACGGCGCTGTCGAAGAGTTGGGAATTAAGCTCTTGCAGCCTGCTCCATATGGTGGTCCCACATCAAGTTGAACTCTTGCATTTGCAGAGATGGTTATCAGCCTGTGAGGTCTGGACACAGAGAGACCAAGTCACGGCTGAGCAGCTACTGATCACAGATAGGCAACTGTGATCGTAAACCAACACTCGAGCAAATCAAAAAATCATACACACAGCGCCAAGTCAAAAACGCACGGACATTTCCACTGCCTGCCATCAGTATCTCCTTTGGTGACCTCGTTTACCTCAAAGGTGAGAGAGACACATGTAGAGCACGTGATAGATACATTGTTACACAGCTGCTCAACAGTGAGGGGTGTTGCCTACTTAGGAAGTTCACGAAGTCGCAATTCCTTAGCAAGACTTTGACTTTCAATGTTCGATTATTTGATTGTTACAAGGTAACACCTGCGCTTGTCTTCCATCCACAAAGGCTCCATCTGTGGCGAAGATATGTGCTCTGATTCGTCATCTGACTCGGAGTCAGAGTCGTCTAGACCAGTCAGCCCTGTTCATCATGCAGCAATTCCAAAGCAGCCTGTGTTATCGTCTATGCCTGCACTCCCAGAAGCTATTGTTGTCCACCCTACAGTCAACGGTCCTAGAAGGTCTGCGTGCCCTCGCCAACAGTCTAGATGGCTGAATAATAATTTTCTTCAAGCTGTTTTGAATCGGCAATAAATTATGAACTCCTTAAAATAATTGAATGGTTAAACATTAATAAATCGAGGCATAGTGTTTATCACTGTGCAGGGTTTATGCCAGAATAGCAACAACAAGTCACTACAGGGTCAAGAGGCCACCTAAGGGGCATTCACCAACAATAAGTCACAGCAGGGTCAGAAGGCCGTATTACAGCATTCCTCTCCGCAGGGGGTAGCTAACCAATCACAACATGGGCACCCTCTGAAATTTACTCTACCTCCTCTATGCAGGGGGTAGCTGCCCAATCATAACATATTCCCTGGGGCATGGGAAGTCAAGCTACCCAATCATCTACATTTGCCCAGGGTTATAGGAAGAACAACTTCCACGCTCAATGCCATCTTTGTCTCTAGCACGAACAAAGTAGCACGTCACCCACCAACCAGCCCCATTTCTCCACCTTTGTAAAATGATAGAAGGGTCAGCATCTCTAAAGGGTTGGCTTGACACCCAGATGGGTTCAGAACCAGGATTCTGGTCATGTGGCCGCAGTCACATGACCATTGATCAAGTAGCTGGCCCAGGATCACGTCCGGTCACGTGAAATATCTCGGCTTGACACCCAGAGGGATGCAGACCCAGGATTCTGGTCATGTGGCCGCAGTCACATGATCAAGTAACTGACCCAGGATCACGTCTGGTCATGTGAAATATCCTGGTCTTGCATCCTGTTCTCAGGCTGTCACAGCTGGCCCCAAAGAGATCTGGCCGGACTGTCCCATTTTGCCATAATAAAAATTTGATGCATTTATCAAATGAGTTGTTGTGTTGTTCTGTCATAAATTATAATTAAACAGAAACAAATCTAAATATATGATTTATCACATGCAAAATAAAGCTGTTGATAACTTTACGCTCAATAGCAATGGTACAAACATAGAAAGAGTGGATGAATTAATTTTTTTAGGACTTAGTTTAGATACAAATTTTAATTGGAATAAACACATTAAAAAAGTATCAAACAAGTGTTCCAAAACAGTCGGCATCTTAAAAAGACTAAAATATGTCTTTCCTCTAGAAATTAAAATTCTCCTATATAATACGTTATTTTTATCACATATCAACTATTGTATTATGGTGTGGGGATACCAAGGTAGTCGAATGTTGAAAATACAAAAGAAAGCTATGAGAATTTTATCTATAAGTAAATATAATTCACACTCTGAACCACTTTTCAAAAAATTGAATATCTAAAAAATTGATGACATGTTAAAATTACATGAACTTAAGTTTTATTATAAATATGTACATCATGACCTCCCTGCCTACCTATTAAATTGGAAAATAAATACAAATGCTTATGTACACAATTACAAAAAAACAGAGTTACACTCATTCAGAACAAAACATGAATTTGCCAAAAGATGTCTTAGATACAGTTTGCCACATGTCATTAACCATACCTCAAAGTTAGTCACAGAGAAGATTGGAACACATAGCTTCGGAGGTTTTGGTAATTATGCAAAAAACTATTTATTACAAAAATACGTAGATACGTGTACAATATTAAACTGCTATACATGCTATCAAAGTCATTAAAACTGATTATTGTATGTGATATGTATGGATATGTATTATATATATATTTATGCAAGCACCAACACAAGTCATGAATAGTGATGAAATAAGGCCAAATAAATGACGTTTATTAAAGAGATTAAGTTAAAGAGAGAGAAATGTGGGCTCTACATCCCAAGGCCAGGCCTGTGACTGAGCCCATACTAGTCGCCTGTACCTCTGGATGACAGAGCCCACATTTCGGCATATACAACATTAGCAGTATTGTTATAGATATATAAAACAACAGCATTACTACTGTAATCACAGTAGACCTTATGCACTGTACCGTATATATATATATATATATATATACCGGGGTATATATATATATATATGTATGCCTATTCATGTTATGTTAATTTGATATTATACATATATTGTAATTGGGGTCTAAATAAAACTTTCTTGTTCTTGTTTCTATCTTTCTTAAGTGAGAAAAAAATATTTCTATCAATATTTTCATAACTACCCAAGGGTATTCAATATTTTAAACACTTCTATCTGATCCCCTCTCAATCTCCTGGTCTCTGGTGTTGTTAAACCACATTATTTTAGGCATTTTTTCATAACTAAGATCCCTCAGTTTTTGTATAATTTTAGTTGCCCTCCTCTGTATTCTTTCTAGCATATCTATGTCCTTCTTGCGGTATGGCCTCCACGCTTGTATACAATATTCTAAATGAGGCGTAACTATTGTTTTGTACAGCAGTATCAGGCCCATAGCCAGCTTTTCACAATGGGGGTTCACATTTGATCAATTCAGACTCCAGGGGGCACCACAAGTTCATGTGGGGTTATATTTTTTTCACAATGCATGTTCATGTGGGGGCTCATAATGCAAAAGGTTACATTTCTAACTGGAAGAACAATGAAGTGAGTGTGAGATTGGTGGACAATGTGGTTTTGTCTTATATTCTTTCATCTTATATACAAACACCACATTAGCATACCCAGTAGGCCCATAAAAAGGTCGTTTTCGGGGTGTGTTTTCAAACAAAATAGGACTCATATGTGGTATGTGGAGATTGGTCCCATTTTGTTGCCTGATTAAGCCTAATTTACACCCAATTGTAAACATAAAAGCCAGCACGTACTGATAGTATGTTGTTAATATAACTGAATTATTTACTCGAAACCCTTCGCCGTGTGTGCAATTGTTTTGAATATGTTCATATTAATATAATAAACGAGGCACCGAGGAGTGTGGGTGTGTCCAAGTTATTTTTCAGAATAAACAGTTAAAGTGTGACATTTACTATCTGGTTTTGACTCAAATAATACATTATATTTATCTGATCTTATGTGCAAAAGTCCCATAATTTATTATAGACACAATTAAGTTAGTAAATTAACAAACCTTTATAAAACGAATCACCTTATAAAACATGCCCAGTAAAAAGAAGATTAGACAAATTATTTTCCTCTTGTTGAATTTGAATTAAATTCTAAGTGTCAAACAGTCAAGTACCATATCCTATAAATCACACTGACTCCAGGAAACACAAACTGTATTTCACAATTATAGGGAACACAAAATGGATATAATTACTGATAGTAAAGGCCGTTCACACATTCTTGCCTTCTCATCTGCGATAAGACTCCCATTTCTAAGTTCTACAAACATGCAACTACCGTGTAGCAACCACAATATTTCGGCAACCATACAGCCACACAATTACACAATTTCTCATCAGCACACACATTTTAAAATAGGTGAAGCTACACTTTATTTTGTATTGGTTAAATACAATTTTTCATCGAAATTCACGTTCCAGCTCAATAGTTGAAAATTATGATTTGTGTTAAGCCAGATGAGTTTGTTTACCGGGTTTGCAGCTTGTAAGAAATACACTCGCTACACATCTAAATTTTTTGATTGTTGAGAATAGCCTCTTTGACAGTCGGTAATTACCTTAATCAGTATATTAAAAATAAAAAGCCGCACCTTTCGTTCAATTTTTAGAAGTACTGATGAGAAATAATTAATAATTTTATATGGCTTAATTTATGTGGTCATAATTTTTAAATCATCGTCATCTGTTCATTCACCAGTATTTTGTCTGCATCTGTAACTTCTGAGTGACTACAATTAGGACTCATAATTTTACTTTTGGTATAAAACTGGCTTCTTGTGTATTTGTTACCTCATGTCCTTTCATAACAGGAGACCCTGGGATAGTGTGAAGTCCTTATGCATGGCTAATTGGATGCAATGGTCCTTTGACACACATTCCTCTAGGGACTGCCCTTTTCACACATGGCACTGGGGACAGACCCCTCAGGCAGGCTCTCATACATTCAGTGATGATCACTTAATAGATAATGGTTCTTCCTTTATTGACTGCACAAATCAGGCTTTCTTGGCATTTCTTGTAATGCTTGAACATAATCCAGCAGCTTTTAGGAGGGGGGTTTAACGCTTTTGAGAAACATGGAATACAATTAGTGGTTCACATTAAAAAAATACAATTTTGAGGGGGGTTCACATTTTGGAGAAAGAGGGGTTCACAAAAACTCCCTGCCTGGGTATTATTAGTTCTTTTTCTTCATACGCTATATTTCGTCTAATTAATCCAAGGATTTGATTTCCCTTTGAAGCTGCAATTCCGCACTGCTCTGAAACCTTCATATCAGCACTAATGGTTAACCCTAAGTCCTTTTCTTTTACAGTAGTACATATTAGAGTACCCCCATTGTATATTGTACATCTTCTTTCCCATGTAGAAAATAGAGTAGTTTAAGCAGTATTCTTTGATGTGACACTTTGTTGAAAGCTTTTTGAAAATCTAAGTAGATAATATCTACTGGTGATCCCTCGTCTACCCACTTACTGGTATCTTCCAAAAACATAACATATTTGTTAAGCATGACCTCGCTTTTACAAACCCATGTTGAGATGGGTTTAACAAGTTATGTTTAACAAGAACATCCACCATATGATTTTTAATTAGTCTTTCTAATAATTTGCAAATCTCCAAACTCACTGGTCTATAGTTCTCTGACTTGTTTCTCAAACCTTTTTTAAATAATGGCATAACATTTGCTTCTTTCCATTGTAAAGGAACCACTCCTTCTTCTAATGACAAATTTAATCTTAGCTACCATTTCCGGGTTACAATTAACTGTCCTAAATAGTCTGATTCTGCCCCCTTGAACTTAGCCTCTGGCACTGGCAGTGAAAATGTATATATATATTTATGCAGAAGGAACAACGCAAGTCAGGTATTGATTGAATTAGGCCAAATTAATGGCATGCAATTTTATTGACTGTATATTGTTATAAATTGTTACATATACATCCATTGTGACAACGACAGCAACCATGCCGGCCCCTGACTGCTAAGCACTACTGTCTACTACGTACAATTCATCATATGTGTGTGGGTCACTCCACCAATATATACACTATTCACCACATGTGTGGGGGTCACTCCGCCCTGCAAAAAGTCACCCACTGTTAAAGGGGAGGGAGGGTGGGAATTCTAAACTTGATCAATAATATTACACGAACACACTCATTTAGCATACAGCACAACTACATTCTAACTACATAAATCGAAATCCAAATAAGCTGAATAAACGCTGTAAATACTCCCCAATAATTTTGAATGAATGAGGTCGATCCCGCTGCTGCTATTGCTTAAATAGTGGTGTCTAACGCGCATGCGCGAGTCGCATAGCCTCGTAACCAAACATGTTATGAGCCAATAGCTATGCTGCATGTGTTGTTACTTCCACACAAAACGCAGTATGTCCCCGTTGTTTACATACATTCATATATATATATATACATACATACATACATATAAATACTCTTTTATTAAGCACTAGCAGTATTTTGCACTCTCTGTACTAAAGGCAGCCAATGTCTATGACTAACACACCCCGTATATTATGTTACGTAATAACTAAGTTTATTGTGTCAAATTTTGGAAAAGAAGATTGTAAAATTTAAGAATGTTATTTAATTAAGTAAACTGTAACAATGCATAAGCTATCCATGCTTTAATGCACATCACTCATTTCACTAGAACTTTTCAGACTGATTCTGCATGACAATGACCTTTCAGGCTAATAAACATGGTGAGTGCTGGATGCTGCCAGCAAACTAGGTGCTGGAGCAAGGCATTTATCATGGTTATGGTAATGAGATGGTCCATCTTGTAGCCAAAGGGAAATTCAAGTTTGCAAGAATGCACAGATTGGCTATAAAGAATGTGGCAGTAAAATATATCTGCTTGCAACGGTACTAGTCATTGCACGACATATGTTACCATGTCTTCTCTATTAGATGCACCTATATAACATGTGAACCTCACTTAGACCCCTATGCCAAAGTTGCGTGGATTTGAATGTTGTGTGATATCATAACCACGAATACAGCATTTCAAATCCATGTGACATTTGGTGTAACACAGTCACAGGTTTTTAAATTGACTGGATAGGATGGAAGGAGACATTGTGTTTGTACTAGTGACATGCTTATAAATTGACTGGATAGGATGGAAGGAGACACTGTGTCTGTGCTAGTGACATGTCTCTAAATTGACTGGATAGGATGGAAGGAGATACTGTGTCTGTGCCAGTGACATGTCTCTAAATTGATGGAAAATGACATTGTCGGTGCTTGTGTCTGTGCTAGTGACATGTTTCTAAATTGACTGGATATGATGGATGGAGACACTGTGTCTGCGCTAGTGACATGTCTCTAAATTGACTGGATAGGATGGAAGGAGATACTGTGTCTGTGCCAGTGACATGTCTCTAAATTGATGGAAAATGACATTGTCTGTGCTTGTGACAGCTGACTAAGTGGATATATATATATATATACATATATATATATATATATATGTATATATATATATATACACATATATGATATATATATATATATATATAAATATGTATATTTATATACATGTGTATAGTATATATATATATATATATATATATATATATATATACACTATTATATACTATACACATGTATATATATATATATATATACATATTGTATATATATATATATATACATACTATACTATGCACATGTATATATATATATATATATATATATATACATAGGTATATATATATATATTTATATATATATTTATATATATATATATATATACGTATATATATATAATGTATATATATTATGTATATAATATATATTATTTGAATTATATACAAATGTTAATCTAGTTTTATTTACACATATTTCTAACGAGGCATTATTAGAAATAAACAAAACTGTTGAAGCAATTCTCATAAATTAGATGGAGGCCATAAAGCTTGAGAAGTGCACCCTATATGTGAGATGATTAGAATGTGAATGAGTGTCTACTGACCCAAGGTTCAGTGGGATGGCTTACATTGATCAACACAAGCTCATGTATCAGCCGCAAGTACTCTACACTGATTTACTGCCTTCAACTTGGTTGAATTTAGAAGGAGGTGTTGAGCCATGACTTGCTGCATGGCATTCACTGGATCAGGGACAGCAAGGTTAACACCCAGGGTAAGGCAACATCAAAGCAGAAGGAGTTGACAACAGGTGAGATTTCTTACTATTTGAGCTCTCAACAACATTAATAATTATTAACATATTTCAGTGTACACAACAAACAGATGACATGAGAAGGTTGTGATGAAGTGAAATGGTTGTGACAGAATGAGAAGTTTGTGACAGAGTGAGTCGGTTGTGACACAGAGAGATGGTTGTGACAGAGTGAGACGTTTGTGACAGGGTGAGACGGTTGTGATGGAGTGAGACAGTTGTGATACAGTTAGACGGTTGTGACAGAGTGAGACGGTTGTGACAGAGTGAGTTGGTTGGGAAGGAGTGAGGCGGTTGTGACAGAGTGAGGCAGTTGTGACAGAGTGAGACGGTTGTGACAGAGTTAGACGGTTGTGGCAGAGTGAGATGGTTATGACAGAGTGAGATGGTTGTAATTAAATGAGGTGGTTGTGACAGAGTGAGGTGGTTGTGACAGAGTGAGATGGTTGTGACAGAGTGAGACAGTTGTGACACAGTTAGACAGTTGTGACAGAGTGAGATGGTTGTGACAGAGTGAGTTGGTTGTGAAAGAGTGAGGCAGTTGTGACAGAGTGTAGCGGTTGTGACAGAGTGAGACGGTTGTGACAGAGTTAGACGGTTGTGGCAGAGTGAGATGGTTATGACAGAGTGAGATGGTTGTGACTAAATGAGGCGGTTGTAACAGAGTGAGACAGTTGTGACAGAGTGAGGTGGTTGTGACAGAGTGAGAAGGTTGTGACAGAGTGAGATGGCTGTGACAGAGTGAGGTAGTTGTGTGACAGAGAGATGTTGTGATAGAATGAGATGGTTGTGACAGACTGAGAAGTTTGTGACAGAGTGAGGCGGTTGTGACAGAGTGAGATGGTTGTGACAGAGTGAGACAGTTGTGATAGAGTGAGGCGGTTGTGACAGAGTGAAATGGTTGTGACAGAGTGAGGTGGTTGTGACAGAGTGACACAGTTGTGATAGAATGAGGCGGTTGTGACAGTGTGAAATGGTTGTAACAGAGTGAGATGGTTGTGACAGAGTGAGACAGTTGTGACAGAGTGAGGTGGTTGTGACAGAGTGAGATGGTTGTGACAGAGTGAGATGGCTGTGACAGAGTGAGGTAGTTGTGTGACAGAGAGATGTTGTGATAGAATGAGATGGTTGTGACAGACTGAGAAGTTTGTGACAGAGTGAGGCGGTTGTGACAGAGTGAGATGGTTGTGACAGAGTGAGACAGTTGTGATAGAGTGAGGCGGTTGTGACAGAGTGAAATGGTTGTGACAGAGTGAGGTGGTTGTGACAGAGTGACACAGTTGTGATAGAATGAGGCGGTTGTGACAGGGTGAAATGGTTGTGACAGGGTGAGATGGTTGTGACAGACTGAGAAGTTTTGTGACAGAGTGAGACAGTTGTGACAGAGTGAAATGGTTGTGACAGAGTGAGACGGTTGTGACAGAGTGAGACAGTTGTGATAGAGTGAGGCGGTTGTGACAGAGTGAAATGGTTGTGACAGAGTGAGGTGGTTGTGACAGAGTGACACAGTTGTGATAGAGTGAGGTGGTTGTGACAGAGTGAAATGATTGTGACAGGGTGAGATGGTTGTGACAGACTGAGAAGTTTTGTGACAGAGTGAGGCAGTTGTGACATAATGAGATGGTTGTGACAGAGTGAGATGGTTGTGACAGAGTGAGACAGTTGTGATAGAGTGAGGCGGTTGTGACAGAGTTAAATGTTTTTGACAGAGTGAGGTGGCTGTGACAGAGTGACACAGTTGTGACACAGTGAGATGGTTGTGACAGGGAGAGATGGTTGTGACAGACTGAGAAGTTTGTGACAGAGTGAGGCGGTTGTGACAGAATGAGATGGTTGTGACAGAGTGAGATGGTTGTGACAGAGTGAGACAGTTGTGATAGAGTGAGGCGGTTGTGACAGAGTGAAATGGTTGTGACAGAGTGAGGTGGTTGTGACAGAGTGACACAGTTGTGATAGAGTGAGGCGGTTGTGACAGAGTGAAATGGTTGTTACAGGGTGAGATGGTTGTGACAGACTGAGAAGTTTTGTGACAGAGTGAGGCGGTTGTGACAGAGTGAGATGATTGTGACAGAGTGAGATGGTTGTGACAGAGTGAGACAGTTGTGATAGAGTGAGGCGGTTGTGACAGAGTGGAATGGTTGTGACAGAGTGAGATGGTTGTGTCAGAGTGAGATGGTTGTGACAGAGTGAGACAGTTGTGATAGAGTGAGGCGGTTGTGACAGGGAGAGATGGTTGTGACAGAGTGAGGTGGTTGTGACAGATTGACACAGTTGTGACAGAGTGAGATGGTTGTGACAGGGAGAGATGGTTGTGACAGACTGAGAAGTTTGTGACAGAGTGAGGCAGTTGTGACAGAGTGAGACGGTTGTGACAGAGTGGGATGGTTGTAACAGAGTGAGACAGTTGTGATAGAGTGAGGTGGTTGTGACAGAGTGAAATGGTTGTGACAGAGTGAGGTGGTTGTGACAGAGTGATACAGTTGTGACAGAGTGAGATGATTGTGATAGAATGAGATGGTTGTAACAACGTGAAGCGGATGTGACAAAGTGAGATGGTACTGACAGAGTGAAATGGTTGTGACAGAGTGATGCAGTTGTAAGAGAGTGCGAATGTGCAAACATCAGGTCCTGTGAACTCAACAGTTCATAGGACATAATTTCAGGTCATCAGACTATATTAGTCCTGATGGGCCACGTGTTATAACACACTAACACTAGTTCTGATGGGTCATGTGTTATGACACAGACTAGTCCTGATGGGCTACATGTTATGTCACAGATTAGTCCTGATGGGTCCTATGTTATAACACATTAAGACTAATCCTGATGGGCCACATGTTATGACACAGACTAGTCCTGATGGGCCACGTGTTATGACACATACTACTCCTGATGGGCCACGTGTTATGACACAGACTAGTCCTGATGGACCACGTGTTATGACACATACTACTCCTGATTGGCCACGTGTTATGACACAGACTAGTCCTAATGGGCCATGTGTTATGACACATACTACTCCTGATGGGCCACGTGTTATGACACAGACTAGTCCTGATGGGCCACGTGTTATGACACATACTACTCCTGATTGGCCACGTGTTATGACACAGACTAGTCCTAATGGGCCACGTGTTATGACACATACTACTCCTGATGGGCCACGTGTTATGACACAGACTAGTCCTGATGGGCCACGTGTTATGACACATACTACTCCTGATTGGCCACGTGTTATGACACAGACTACTCCTGATGGGCCATATATTACAACCCAGCTCCTGACTTACCGGATTAATGTTTTCCACATCAGTTTTTACGTTAGACATTTAACGATTTGTAAGTCACCTACATAACTGGGCATGACAACTATGTCAATTAAGGGCTGGATGGATGTAAAATGGAGTGGCACCATACAAAGATTTGAGCCATCACTACATCCATAAAGCCACTCAAAGCCTGGCTCATGCTACCTACAAGTTGTCCTTTTATTTAGTTCAGAGACAATCAATGCTAAGGCACTGTTTCAGCATGATGACACACAGTGATTAAAGCAGGTGTTTCACTGGTAATCTCATTGGATATGGCTGTTTATCATTTCACACTGAGACATTTATAGGTGTTACTGCTCTTATTAACAATATAAGCTGAAGTGAAATGTAGTGGGGATAGTCTCCTATATTTATTAGACTATCAAATTGTCCCGAAAATCTGATGAAACATTTGTACAAGGGATGATATTCTGCAATAGATGCTCACTAATAGAAACTCCTGTTTATATTCAGTGTTCCTTATATGTATGGAAGCATAAAATGGTGTAGGCAAAATGTTTTACAAAAATGCTTCATAAAAATTACAATAACTCAAAGGTACATTCTTACATAGCACTGTATCCAGTCCTAATAGGACTGCTCAAAGCACACACTTTCACACACATACACTCACCACACACACTGCATTCACTCACACACACTCACCACACACATTCACCACACACATTCACCACACACACTCTCCGCACACACTGACTGCACACACTCAAACACACCACACAAACTTACCGCTCATACACACGCATACTCACAACACACACCGCACACACCGCACACACTCACACACATTCACCACACACACTCAGCACACAAACAGACACACACACTCAACGCACACACTGACCTCACACATTTATGCACACTTACAGCACATACTGCATCACACACACCACACACACCACACACACCACACACACCACACACACCACACACACCACACACACACTCACCGCCCACACTCACCACACACTTACCGCACACACTGCACAAACTCACACACAAACACTCACACACGCACACCCATCACACACTCACAACACATACATATTCAATACACACACATCTGCACACATTCACTACACACATTCACCACACACATTCACTGCACAGTCACCGCACACACACACACCACACACACTCAATGCGCACACTTACCACACAAACTCAAACACACCCACACACACACACACACACACACACACACACACACACACACACACACACACACACACACACACACACACACACACATACACACACACATACACACACACACACACACATTCTCACACACACACACACACACACACACACACACACACACACACACACACACACACACACACACACACACACACACACACACACACACACACACACACACACACACACACACACACACACACACACACACACACACACAAATCTTGTTAGTAATTAGTCAATTTTGCCCATATGCACTTGGATGAGTTGATGAATGCCATTTATTTTCACTGCCAGTATGTGATACTTGTAATTAGGTCAAAGAGCTGTGTGCTCCATGGCTCATGTAAGTAGTACTACCTTAACTACAATGTATGTGTTCATTTACTAGTAAAAACATGCTAGGTACAACTGCACAGGAACAGAATGTTTTTTTAAAACAGAGTTGACCATCACAACTTTTCATTGTCAGATGTACATTTTTGTAAGAAAAAATTTAAGCAGTCATATATATTTACCAACACCCAAACTGACATAAGGAATGTTTGTAGGTGGCATTAGTGAGGCTATATGAAACACAAATGCAATACGTTCAACTTCTAATCACATGTCAAATGGTATAGAGACTGTGTTTTCAAGATGGCTACCAATTATATTACCAACTAGAATATCTGGCTTTAATTAAAGTTTACATAAAAACCAGCACTCAAAACTATGAAAGGTGTCAAATTCTTTCATAAATCTATGTTATCTTAGCCCGTCACAGCAATGCAATACTACTAATAATAATAATAACAATTTATTATCATCCAACAATGACTTTGACACGATTAGTATATATAGAGATTGGAATAGGAAGGTGACTTGTTGGCTTCGTTTAATAATAATAATAAGATAACTTCTATTGCACCTAAATCCTTGGAAACCAAGCTCAGAGGTGCATCAAAACAAAAGGATTGGTAAATCTCAAAATCCATAAGCAGTATTCCAGTTGTAAACAGATGGGTCAAGGTGCTGGGGAGCTACAGTGGATAAACAAGGTTGTAAAGATAAGTTTTTAAATGACAACAGAATTTTTTTATAATTTCAACTGATCTAACACTAAGAGGGAGCATATTCCAAAGAACAACTCAAATACTGCTTATGGATTTTGAGATTGACCAATCCTTTTGTTTTGATGCACTTCTGAATTTGGTTTCGAAGGATTTAGGTGCAATAGAAGTTATCTTATTATTATTATTATTAAATGAAGCCTATATATTAGAGAGGTCATGTTTGTTAATGACGAAAACAATACTTTCTCTACACAGAAGGGCTCTGTTAAGTTTATTGCACTACACGTTGGTAGAAATCTATTCTTCACTTGACATTAATACAGCACAATGTAATGCTACATTGACTGAGCCCAAGGAGAAGCAACAATTACATAAATTGAAAATTGATGCATCTGCCAGTTTTATGGTCATCACAGATGCCAGTATGTGTGTAAATGTGTCTGTTAGAGGAAGGACAAAGGCACAGCAGCTGTATCTACCAAATGTACTCACATTTATGTCAAAGCACTATAATGTATAAATATAGCATAACACTCAATGGTATCCTCAACAATACATCCTTTCATAAATTATATTTGTGCTTAGAATTTATTGTTTAAAATCACAGACAATGTATGGCAGCACACTGTCCACAGCCGCCATATAAGAAGCTCCAGTCTTTAAATATATATAAAATGAAAACCTGTATAATTTGACAACCAGTTACAAATGAACACACCTTTATTGTCATTAGTATCACTAAATGTTATATTTGTATCATAAAATGCCACATGCCTGGCCTGCAGGTATGAAAGTTCACACATCAAACAGTGTGATGCAAGTGCAAACATTCAGGTGAATAAAACCTTGTGAACAATATTTATTGTTTTCTCTACCAAAAATCTCACAACATTTTGACCGATGTTACTGAAAATCTATAAAATCAATTAAAGGCAGTGTTTCTCATGATTAAAACATGGCCAGTGACACCCGATTGCATTAGCAGTTATCCATCAAGAAGCTTTCATCTTGTTAGTCTTTGGTGGGTGACAAGTTGGCAGGAAAATGTAAGGTTCTATTTCTGAAGGCTCAGTCAGATTTATCACTTGTTTACTTAACTGCAGATGAACACTTGAGATAATGTACTGTTGCAATGTAATATGGTTAACAAGTTAACAATGGTACAAATTATAGTTATAATGGTACAAATCTTTTGACACTCAAAACAGATATCTGAAGAGAAGCTATATAAAACTTTAGGATTGTTCTATGCTAATTTACGTGATGCTGTGTTCTTTGTCAATAATTACACCTGGAAAACTGACATGTGTGTGTGTGTGTGTGTGTGTGTGTGTGTGTGTGTGTGTGTGTGTGTGTGTGGGTGTGTGCATGTGTGTGTGTGTGTGTGTGTGTGTGTGTGTGTGTGTGTGTGTGTGTGTGTGTGTGTGTGTGTGTGTGTGGGTGCATGTGTGAATGCATGCATGCATGTAACATAAATGTAAACATGAATTTTGTCTGTCTTTATATCTGTTATCTTGTTACCTATACATGGCTGCATTTCCATGCCGATCCAAGCAAATGTTTGCACTGTTGTCTGGACTGGTCTGATATGAAACAACTATCTTAACCTTCCTAGAATTACCCTTTTTTGTTATGTTACATGTATTTATATGACTTGGAACAATCATAGAAACACACATATAACTTGTTATTCTCCTCTTCTTTCCACGTGTGTCTGGGGTGGTGCTGGTCTTAACACTGGTCCTCGATTTCTGTTTTTATCCTCACTGTTCTTGCACTATTGTCTCTTTCACTCTCATTTTCCATTGCTCTCCCACTCCCTCCAAATCTTTCTTTACGCAATCCTTCCAAACAATCTTGGATGTCCTTGTCTCCTTTTACATTTCAATCTCCAGGTTATCTACTTTCTTTGCTTTGCTCCACATGTCCACTCCACCTTAGCTGACTCTTCACCAGCTTCTTCTTAAAATTTCTTTTATACCAATTTCCTCCCATGCATCCTCCATTCTTTGCTTGTCAATTCTCTTCACTTATGCAATTCTTCTGATCCAGTTGTTTTTGCAAACCTGTACTCTCTCCTTTTATTTTTTGCCTTTGCCATGGTCTCTATGCCACACCAATATACTGGTGTTACACATGACACATGAGCAGTGCACCTTTCCCTTGATATGTATACATTTCCCATCTTGAATCCCTTCCACTTTCCTCCATGTATTTGCCCCTGCTTTCATTCTCCTTCAAATTTCAGTTTCTGAGCTGCTGTCCCCACACACTGCATTACCCATGTACACAAAGCTGTCTCTTTGTTTTAGTTTTGTTCCCTCCTTATGTATTTCCAGCTTTTAATCCTTTACAATTTGATTATCTGAAAGCGTCCAGGCACCAACTTCTTCAGGTGCCCGAAAGTGTATTTTTGCTTTGACAAAACATGGAGGTGGCATCATCATCTAGATACTTGTGTAACATGTGTCACTGGATTCTTTAGTGTATCTGCTAGGCATTAAGGGTATTTTTTATATGGCTTTGTATTGGACATTTTTGAATCAGCACTGTTTGAAAAACATTAACTGACAAAGAGATTGTAGATATGCATTGCATTCTATGCAAACACACCCAGACACAGCATACCGTGTTTCACACATTAAATTTAATAATTGATTAGTACATTTAGTACAATCTTGTTCAATTATCTTTAAGATATGCACAACCTGCAATGTTAGGAAATGAAGTACAAAAAAGTTAAATGCAAAAAACTAGGTGTGCCCGTATCTTGGTGATTTTGTGCATATGCTGCAGAGATTCAGAGAAGCATGGAATTATTATATCAAATATCAGCTGTGAAGCAGTTTGTGTCCAGAAAGGGTGTAACTATGTGACAGATATAGGGTTCAGATGTGGACCCACTTATAATCAAAATGAACAAAAATAAACAAAATCTTATCACAGTAGTAATGGATCAATATTGAACAAGCTTTCAACATGAAGGGAATGGAAATGCCATGGAAGTTGTGGAAAATGTTCATAAAGTTGGCAGAATATTTTAAACCAAATTTTCTGTTTATGACAACTATGAACCCTTAGCAAAAATTATATAGAAATCAATAAATGTCCTACAGTATTCTATAGTTTTCTATAGTATTCTATATTTTTTCTATGGTTTTCTATAGAAAACTATAAATTGATTATGGAAATTATAATTTCCTACAGAATTCTACAGAATATTTTGTAGAATTCTATAGAATATTCTATAGAATGTATAGTTTTGACAGAACTTATAGTTTTCTGCAGGATTATATAGAAAACTATAGAAAATCTTATAGATAACTACAGACAATTGTGCAGAATTAACTGGAAATGTAATTCCTGTAGAGTTCTGTAGAATATTCTATAGTTTTTGTGGTTTCTATAGAAATCTATAGAAAATTATAGAATATCCTATGGCATTTATGGCATCTTTTATTTCTGTAGGATTCTATAGAATATTCTATTGACTTTTTTTGTAGTTGTTTTAGTTTCTGTGCAAACTTTTAACCACTATGTTTTAGAAACAAGTATGTACCTTTTTGTTATGTACATGTGGTGGATGTTTGAGCCAGTATAAAGATTATAATAATGATATGCATGTCAGTATGTCTTAAACTAAAAAACATTCAGCTAAGCTAGTTTTGAATCTGCGCTGCTAAAGCATCCCATAATATTATTACCCATGAGTCATTTCGGCATGCAACATTCAAACTGAAGAAGGCTGGACAAAGTCGATAGATTGCGGCGTGCAGACAAAATCATTGTAATGACGAAATTTTGCCTATTCATGCCACGAGACAAACGGTAGGATGTTGCCAAAGATTGCTGTGTGTTGTTTTATAACTATTTGATCCACACAGTAAAATACTGTTAACAATATTACAAAATAGACAGCCGTTTGCCCAACTGCCAATGCCAATAATTGTCATCTGCATCAACAACTGTCGTCAACTCAGTAATAGTGGTATGCAACGATTTTATATAGTTTTCCATACCAAATCGGTCATTCCGTTGTCGTGCTTACGTTTTTCCGGGCGTTAAATTTTATTCGGGTGATGTTTATGTGCATATGTAAGGCATAATATTTGGCACCAGAAGATCAGGTAGTGATAAATAATATCCAATAGTTAAATATGTTTCATTTGTTGTCGTAACACGAGCGTTATAGTTAGAGTACATAATTATAATTTGCTGTTTCAGATTTGTGACCAAGTTAAAAGTAAGTCATGTGACGTGTGTGTGGAGAGGAAATTGTTTTATGACATAAATTGTGGGGAAGCAAACCTTTTATAATTTATGTATATATATATAGACATATATATAAATATATATATATATATAAACATGCATAACGCCTGGATAAATGAAAGCGCCACAGTTGTAGCTGGTACTAAATATATTCACCTAGATATGCGCACATATAGAAACGTCACCCGGATATTATTTAATGCCCGGATAAATGTAAGCATGACACCGTCACCCCGTATTGTTTGCATATGTAAATTATTGTTTGAGGTACACAACAAGCATTATTTTCTTATCAATTATTTTACATTTAGCCAGGTAGTAATGTGGCCTCAGCCTGCTAGAGTAGATTTGCCTAAATTTTTGTTTACGTACCATGTAACCATGTAATATACTGTTAACAAATAGCCTAAATTAAATGACAATAGAATGCAAATAAGTGATCGATGATATGTGTGTGCTTCAAGTTCAAACCGAAATGATGTGAACTTATTTTATTGTGGGCTTTTAACTTTTTTATGATGCATTGCCAGCTATGGGCTAGTATAGCTCGTAAGTATGTTTTAACGTTTTTAGATAGAAATATTAACAATTTAGTTGTCTGTTTGACAATGTTAATTTTAGTAAGCCTGATAATAGTGATAACTGATATATAAAGGTAGATTACTATCACAGTACTAGACCTATTTGCCAAAAAATGATATGTACCGACTACTGCCGATAATGGGAACCGGTGTACAAGTGATAAAGCACCGGTCGAGTGGATTGGACTTGAATTCAACTATCGACCACCGTTTATAAAAAACTTGGGCAATTTTGTTCAAAAAGACACTAGGCCATTGGTCCCTTCTAACTGTCATCTGCCAGAGGAAGTTAAAGATCCCATGCATGGGGGAAAAGAGCTAATGAGTCCATCCTGTAGGATTATCTCACTACCTGTTGGGCTTGTAGGTGAGGATATTATGAAATAAAACCACAGTGCAACATTGTAAGAGGGCTTTGATGAATAATTTTCCAGATCCAAAATATCAGTATTTGTTAAACTGCTCGATTTTTTAGATTTATGATATATAAAAACCCACACATATTGTATTTTTGTGTGTTCTGTTCCATTTATTTTGGGTTGATGTCCAAAAACAAGATTTGTCCATGTTGACAGCAATGATACCAATTTAAGTGGTATAGTGTTTGTGTGTATGCATTCTGAGTTATTGAATATTATGAAACATATCATTATAATGTATACAGCAGTACATGTGTAAGGTTTCAGGGCAATGCACAATATATCAACACTCAATTATACGTTTCGTCCTCATAGTGTAAATATCATCTTAAAATTGACATGATATTAGAATATCTCAATAATACAAAATCATAATGACCAATATCTAGACCCAAACTGTTTTTTTACAGTAGAACATGTCTTGGATAACCACCTACTTTCTTGGTTCTTCTTAAAATTTACCATATTTTTTATGTTTATTGTTTGAGAGACCACTTTTGCTTGACTCAAGACAGGTTCTACAGTACATTTCAATTCTGCAATTTTGCCTAGGCAAATATGTCACCCGAGCCTCATGGCATTTATTGCATTTTGCCCTTTAAACCCTTCCTATATATACTATTTTTACGCACTGGTAATAATAGATGAGTGTATAAATACAGTGTGGTATGCCACGTTTAAAGTAATCAAAGTAAATCATTCAACTATGTGAATTATGTTCAATCAGAATGACTGACCCAACAACAGTTTCCAATCTAACATTCTAGCTTCTAGTCACTATCAACTGTTCACCCCTACTCTCTTGACACTATCCTGCCAAACGATTTCGGTTTTCTCTTTCTACCACACATGTTTTCCTTGCTCTCTTTGTCATTATCAAATGGAGTACCAAGGTGTACCTATATCAAAATACCATGTTGTACCTGTTTCAAAATACCATGGTAGTATTCCAGCAGATATGGGTCAAATTCATTGACATATATTTAAATACAAATAATCTTGAAGGTTCGAATACGATAAATAAAAAAGTATACACTGTATTTTTAAATACAAACATGTATTTCAGATAGTTTTCAGAATTCTTTTTACAAAACCGCCAATAGCAAAAATAATGGCAAATCTTTTATATGAGATATGTTGATTATCAACATAATTTGACGATATTTGTACAACAATCACATGAAATGTCGCTTACTGACGGGCAATCTTTGGTATTCGTACCAAGGTGTACCTGTATGAAAATACCATGTTGTATCTGTTTCAAAATACCATGGTAGTATACCCAAGTACAGAGTATATTAAGTCACTGGCATTGGAACAGGGGAGGGGGCGTTCAAAAAAATGTTTAAAAAAACCTTGATTCACCCCCCTCCCCGAGGCTCACCAAAAAATCCTACCTTGAGGTTCTCCAAACATCTCGGTCTGCACCCCTTGAGGCAAAAAATCCACCTTAAGGCACTCTGAATACCTAAATTTGCACCAAAAATGCACCCCCTTTCCTCAATATTGAGGGCTAATCCTATCTCCAGCTCCCATACACCACAAAATGCACACCTTTTCCTAAATGTTGGGGCCCTTGGGGAGTTAAGCTCCTAGTCCGCAAATATTGGGGGCTAAGCCCCCCCGGCAGGTTCCAATGCCTATGTAAGTAAAACAAGTATTACAATGCTTAATTTGTTTCCTACATGGATGTTAATTGATGTATATTTTGATAGAATAAAAAAATGATAATTAGTTTGAATATTTACTGTAGCAATAATATATTTAATGTCTCCAACAATATTTTCCAAGTTGTGAACGTCATTGTGACAGGAAGTCATCACTACAATCATCACCCTGTCACATGTTAACATCTGTGTATTCATTCGACCACAACTGACATTGCACCTGTTTGTGGGTCTAATAAATTTCTTCAATAGTCCTTTCTTCCATCATTAGTGCTTGCTTGCCCAGCAAAGGTAAATAATTGCAGAACTGTCGTAGGTTGTGGTATCTGGGATGCACCTCTATTATACCGAAAGATGAGTACTTCCACCTAACCATACAACATTTGAACAAGGCAACAAGGCATAAACTTGATGTTTATGGCATTTTGCCAAGCCTCAGAATATGGACAAGAGGAATATTTCTCAAATACCTGTATAGCGAGACAATTAAAATAGGATGATGCCTACAATGAGGCTAGTTTATTCACTTGCATGGTTACAGGTTGCTGTTTTTTCCACATTGTCTGCAAACAGTCAGAATTAATGGATATCATTTGTCTCTTTATATAGGAAACAGTCCTAAAATAGAGATTTTATTGGTTAGTTTCTGACAGATGAAAGCCTTAAAATGGCTCATAAAAATCAAGCTTGGCAGTAGAAACAGTAACTCACTGAGACTGTGACACATTTACTTTTATGTCTGGTCATAATCTTCCAGTATCTAGGATACGCACAATCACGTGCTGACTAGGATGGCCACACAAGCTTTTCATATGGTAAATCTGAAGCGTTTCCCCTGTACATTGGTTTGGGGAAGACAAAATAATTCCACAAGAGGATCAGGTGTGAAACATTGACTACTACATGTCTGAGCCAGTGAGCACTGTTTGGTAGTGAGATAAGAGCATGTATCAGTCAGTGTAACAGCTTGTGAGCTCTGTTTGGGAATGAGATGAGACCATGAGCAATAGGATTAGTTGTTTCCAGCGCTCAGCAACGTTCTATTAACCGACTAGTCTGTATTATTGTGGTTACAACTTTAATGGTCTTATGAGGTCTCATTCAACTAGTCAGCCTTTTTCAGAACATATCGCCAAACCGACCTTTATATGCTGGCACTGAGGGTGGTCACTGCCAGTGTACTTGTCATCCTCAGTGGTTCTTTTACGTCACAAATTGAGACGGGATTGACATTAACGTGATCTCCGAGTCACGAGGGATACACAGTCTCCAATGTTGAGAGCCAGGTTTTTGGAAATGAGATGAGACCATGTATCAGTCAGTGAGCACTATTTGGTAGAGAGATAAAAGCATGTATCAGTCAGTGAGCACTGTTTGGTAGAGAGATGAGAGCATGTATCAGCCAGTGAGCACTGTTTGGTAGAGAGATGAGATGAGAGCACGTATCAGTCAGTCAGCACTGTTTCGTAGTGAGATGAAAACATGTATCAATCAGTGGGCTCTGTTTGGTAATGAGATGAGAATATGTATCAGTCAGTGAGCACTGTTTGGTAGTGAGATGAGAACATGTATCAGTCAGTGAGCACTGTTTGGTAGTGACACGAGAGCATATATCAGTCAGAGAACTCTGTTTGGTAATTAGATGAGAACATGTATCAGTCAGTGTGCACTGTTCTAGTTCTAGTTGTACCCAGCGCTCGGCTACATTCTATTAACCGACTAGTCTGTATTATTGTGGTGACAATGTAATTGGTAGTGAGATGAGAGCAAATATATGTAATGTTTAAAGTACTGTCTTTGTTATTAATGGATAGAGCTAAATGACTTATGAGCTAATCATTTGAAACTTGGATTATAATTAGAATGATTAGATACACACCTGCACCCCACAACCACACACCAAGCGATGTTTGCACAATGATGCTTGCATTATGATTTGTTTTATAAATGATATCAGACAACCAATGCATGCACATTGATTCTATCATTGTGATTTGTTTTACAAATGATATCAGTCAATCAGTGATTGCATATTGATGCTAGCATTGTTATTTTTATACATGATATAAGTACACCGATGTTTGCACATTGATGTTTTAGCATTGTGATTTGTTTTACAAATGATATCAATAAGCATGACTGGGTATTGGGAGTTACCAAGTATTATCTGCTAACAAGATAGTTTGTTACATGTTTGATGGTGATGACTGGTCAAACATTGTTGTCGATTCAAAGTGTGTTCAACAGTATTTGGGTTGATTAGGAACTTCTCTAAAAATCAAATAATGATATATTATCCACTAAAATTGCCATGATATATTTGGTAATATGTTAAATAACACTATGAGAATTATTTTACAATATCACTTTCTTTAAATGTCATGCAAAATCAAGGTCCCTCTGGTTTTACCACTACAACAAAGCTGCATATTGTTTCTTGTCAGTGTCTAAGTCAGTTGCTGCCAGGCTGCTGATCTGTACAATTTGATCATCTAAGAATTTGACTTCCTAATCAGATCCAATTTATCTTTGTTACATAAAGATAGATAGAATCTGCCTTCTTTATATTTTTTCTAAATTTTGTGGTAAACATCCAGATGGTTGCTTCACATTT
The DNA here is from genome assembly GCA_963995525.1 of Escarpia spicata. NCBI lineage: Eukaryota > Metazoa > Annelida > Polychaeta > Sabellida > Siboglinidae > Escarpia > Escarpia spicata. Next base: position 35,023,946 of record OZ023205.1, read on the forward strand.
TTGGCATCACCTTTGATGGTTGAGTGGCAAGTGGATGGGTGGTGAGTAGGTGGCTGGTGGGTGGGTGGCTGGTGAGTGGGTGGATGGGTGGCTGGGTGGCTGGTGGCTGGCTGGTGGCTGGTGGCTGGCTGCAGTGGTGGGCAGTGGTTGCCATGGGCAGTGTTCACCAGCCAATCATGGCCTCTTGATCTTGAGTGACTACCATTACAACAGGGGAATATGCAAGAAATTTGATTGTATGCACAGGGTTACTGAATCATGAATAAATGCTATTTTTTACTAGCGCAGGATGATAAACATTGTAACAAAAATATTTACTACAGTAAATGAACATAACAAGTATAGGTATTTCATAATTACTTGACATAACAACTGATGTATTGGAACAAAATAGTTTGATTTGATTACATAACACAACCTTGTCAAGAATACATGCTCAGTGAGAAAGACTATAAAGTTGAGGTGAGAGACTATAAAGTTTGATTGCCTGTGCCATTATCATCTTTGCTACTATTTCTGACTTGCTGTATTACATATTTGGATGTGCTTGACCCGACTAACACTATGATCCATTAGGTCTACAACAACAAAAAATTCAACATTTTTTACTTAATTGAAGTAAAAATAGTTGTTTTGTTGTTACTCATTGATACTATTTCTTCTTTAATATACTCTAGCAACTATATTTCACATATTTTCTGCAGAAACTGCTGCCATGTTATAACATGCCAACTTAGTATTAGTATTTACAGTACTGAAAACCACAAATTATTAGTATATGATTTACATATCTTTTGTTGCCCATGGGTTACATATGAACACGTTTTTAAATACTTCCACCACTTTATGCTCATTCAACCATTGCCACTCTACGTGCAGTCAAATATTACCTCTATGTTCGTCAAACGCCACTACTCCATGCCTATCAGATACTGCCACTTTATGCTGAGCCAAACACTGCTCTATCTTCTCTGTCATTCCCTGTTCTGTCAAAAACTGTCACCCTCTTCTCAGTCAAACATGGTCACCCTCTGCCCAGTCAAACACTGTCACCCTCTGCTCTGTCAAACACCCTCTGTCATTATGTCCATAGTCAAACACTGTTGCCAATTTTCTTCAGTCAAACACTGCCAGCTTCTGCTCAGTCAAATACTGTCACCCTCTGCTCAGTCAAACACTGTCACCCTATGCTCAGTCAAACACTGTCACCCTTTGTTCAGTCAAAAGCTATCACTCTCTGCTCTATCAAACACTGTCACCATCTGCTCAGTCAAACACTTTCACGTTCTGTTCAGTCAAACACAGTCACTCTCTGCCCAGTCAAACATTGTCACCTCTGCTCAGTCAAACACTGTCACCCTCTGTTCTGTCAAAAACTGTCACCCACTGCTCTGTCAAACACTGTCACCATCTGCCTAGTCAAACATTGCCACCCTCTGTTCTGTCAAACACTGTCACCCTCTGCTCTGTCAAACACTGTCACCCTATGCTCAGTCTAACACTGTCACCCTCTGCTCTATCAAACACTGTCACCCTGTGCTCAGTCAAAAACACAAATACACATCCTTAAACACACGCACTCACACACACATATATGCATGCATGCACACATGCACACAATCATCTGTCTACTCAGTCATCCACTCCAGTCAGCCATTTAACTCATCATTCATCTGGACATGTGTCCATTCACTCATCTATTCATCCAGTGAAGAGTCATTATACAAAGTTCCAAACAGTCATTCGTTCATCCAGTCATCCATTATTTCATCCATTAATCTATCCAGTCATGTGTCCATCCAGTCATCTCTAACATCCTGTCATCTATTCATCCAGTTATCTGTAACATCCAGTCATTTTCCATCCAGTCATTTGTCCACCCAGTCATTTGTTCATCCAGACATCTGTTCATCCTTATCCAACTCCTTAAAGAGGATATGTCATTGTAGTGTATCTGATAGATAGACAACAAAGGAAGACCACGGGATCAAGGCAATGTGTTTTGAAGCAGAGAAAAATTTGATGAAAAAGGCTGAATCAGAATGGAACAGGTCCAGTACTGTAACCCTGATCATGGTGGTGACACTGAATACTGTGTTGTACAGTGGAGGTCATGTTTTACAGTGGAGGTCATATTGGACACTGAGGTCATGTCACTAAGTAGAAGTAATGTCAAATAATGGCATATTTAACAGTGCAAGTCACGTTGAACTGTTAATGCCATGTCAAACAGTGCAAGTCATGTCACAGCCACAACACAGCGTAGAGGTAATGTCGTATGGTAAAGGTTATGTTGAGTAGTGGAGGTATATAGTGGTTGAGCAATGCAGATCATGTTGTGCAGTGTGAGTCATGATGTGCATTGTAAGTCATGTTGTGCATTGTGAGTCATGTTGTGCAATGAGGGTCATGTTGTACAGTGTGGGTCACCTTGTGCAGTGGAGTTTGCATCAGGGAAGGCGTGAATGTACATAATATGTGTAATTACCTCTTGGTGGTGACTGTATAGGGTCTTTGTGTGAACACTGTCAAAGCCTAATCAGCACAAGCAGGTGAGTGTTTTGACTGGCAATTAGACTGAAATGTCTTTCATGTGTTTTGGTGATCAGGTTAAAGCTGGCTGAAGCAGAGGTTATGTCTTTATATTCGCTGACATGTCTTCTACCCACCAACTCAGAACTTCACCCATTTTGTGTTTACTCTCAGTCACCAGCATGAAGTTTACTTAATCTAGTTGTATCGTAATTCACCATATTTGTCAAGTAATGTGTATACTGCGGAATCCTGTATTCATCCACCACCACAAAATTCCTGGTGAAAATATGCATGAATCTCAAAACAGGATGCATGTTCACTCTCTGTTTCAGCTTTCTTACAAATAATTTTCTTCAGCTAAAGATTGGTCGAATACCTTGTTGAAAACATTGTAATAAAACTCTTTTTCTGCTAAGTACAATGCCATAAAACTGCCCAGCGTCTGTAATTTCATTACTCTGCTGACCTTTATGTGGCACTTTCCTGGAACAGCCTCAAATAATATGTCTCTAGTTTTGATGTGTTTCTGTGGTGACATGAGGCTTGTACACTTTTACTACACCATGTAATGGCCATAATGTGTATTGCAATATAACGAATGAGCAGAGGTCACTGTGCGATGATGCCTAGACACAACATAGATGGGGATCAGCCACCATTAGCCACTCAGGTAATTTCTTGGTTCTCAATGCCTTAGCTTACCCAGAAACCTATATTTTCGCCACTGCTATTAAAGTGCTGATGCCAGATAATTAAGGAACAACCTGCCAATATGTCTTACCTGGTAGTATTAATAAAATACTTTTCCAAAACTATTAATACATACTATTTAGTTAGCAATTTCAAAATCGTCAAGCAAAAGGTTTTATTGCATTGATTTATTTATATGTTTATGACTGTGATTCTAATCTAAAGCTGTGGTACACATGGCAATGTTGCAATGATGATTTGTACATGATTCATGCATCACTTTCATATGATGATTTTTACACCATTTATGCATTACCCTATAAATGCAACTTCTGATAATGTCTGATATATCAAGTCGTATATGAGGACACATGATAATGTCTGATATATCATGTCGTATGTGAGGACACATGATAATGTCTGATATATCATGTCGTATGTGAGGACACATGGTAATGTCTGATATATCATGTCGTATGTGAGGACACATGATAATGTCTGATATATCATGTCGAATGTGAGGACACATGATAATGTCTGATATATCATGTCGTATGTGAGGACACATGATAATGTCTGATATATCATGTCGTATGTGAGGACACATGATAATGTCTGATATATCATGTCGAATGTGAGGACACATGATAATGTCTGATATATCATGTCGTCTGTGAGGACACATGATAATGTCTGATATATCATGTCATATGTGAGGACACATGATAATGTCTGATATATCATGTCGAATGTGAGGACACATGATAATGTCTGATATATCATGTCGTCTGTGAGGACACATGATAATGTCTGATATATCATGTCATATGTGAGGACACATGATAATGTCTGATATATCATGTCGTATGTGAGGACACATGATAATGTCTGATATATCATGTCGTATGTGAGGACACATGATAATGTCTGATATATCATGTCGTATGTGAGGACACATGATAATGTCTGATATATCATGTCGTATGTGAGGACACATGATAATGTCTGATATATCATGTCGTATGTGAGGACACATGGTAATGTCTGATATATCATGTCGTATGTGAGGACACATGATAATGTCTGATATATCATGTCGAATGTGAGGACACATGATAATGTCTGATATATCATGTCGTATGTGAGGACACATGATAATGTCTGATATATCATGTCGAATGTGAGGACACATGATAATGTCTGATATATCATGTCGTCTGTGAGGACACATGATAATGTCTGATATATCATGTCATATGTGAGGACACATGATAATGTCTGATATATCATGTCGTATGTGAGGACACATGATAATGTCTGATATATCATGTCGTATGTGAGGACACATGATAATGTCTGATATATCATGTCGTATGTGAGGACACATGATAATGTCTGATATATCATGACGTATGTGAGGGCACATGATAATGTCTGATATATCATGTCGTATGTGAGGACACATGATAATGTCTGATATATCATGTCATATGTGAGGACACATGATAATGTCTGATATATCATGTCGTATGTGAGGACACATGATAATGTCTGATATATCATGTCGTATGTGAGGACACATGATAATGTCTGATATATCATGTCGTATGTGAGGACACATGATAATGTCTGATATATCATGTCGTATGTGAGGACACATGATAATGTCTGATATATCATGTCGTATGTGAGGACACATGATAATGTCTGATATATCATGACGTATGTGAGGGCACATGATAATGTCTGATATATCATGTCGTATGTGAGGACACATGATAATGTCTGATATATCATGTTGTATGTGAGGACACATGATAATGTCTGATATATCATGTCGTATGTGAGGACACATGATAATGTCTGATATATCATGACGTATGTGAGGACACATGATAATGTCTGATATATCATGTCGTATGTGAGGACACATGATAATGTCTGATATATCATGTCGTATGTGAGGACAACGTGATAATGTCTGAAATATCATGTCATATGTGAGGACACATGATAATGTCTGATATATCATGTCGTATGTGAGGACAACATGATAATGTCTGATATATCATGTCATATGTGAGGACACATGGTAATGTCTGATATATCATGTCGTATGTGAGGACACATGGTTAAAAGAGAGAAACTGTTCAGACAATAGATGTACTTGAGTGAGTGCTGGCGCACTGCTTGACATGGTACTGTGTCACACTGGGCTCACTCCCAGTCTAAGGCTGTTCTATTGTCATCACTAATTGGTGCAAGACAGAAACAGATTTCTTGGTACAGTCGTCTCTATTATGTTGACAGAGTCTACAATATCATGTATTATTTTGTTAACCAATGAATCTAAGAGGAGTGGCATGAGTTGTTCACAGAACACAAATCACTGAATGATGTAAACATTTTGTTTACTCTCAACATAGAATGACATATAAACATTTGGTTCTATCAGTATTGAATATAAACATTTGTTTCTATTGAATGATGTAAACATTATGTTTACTGTCAACACTCAATTATGTAAACAATGTGTTTACTATAAACATCCAAGCTCAATAACCTGATGAAGGATGAAATACTGCAATATGGGGTGCAGTAGTTCAGTGGTTATAATGCTAGAAGGTTAATTTACTTGAAATTTATGCCAGGGGAAATAAAAGACAACACACAAAGGGTAAATGTGTAACCTAGCTGGCGTGGGCTCACAGAGAGACAGTCTTTATTAATAAGTTGTATATATATATATATATTGTCATATATTTATATATATATGTATGTATATATAAATATGTGTGTGTGTGTGCATGCGTGCGTGCGTGCGTGCGTGCGTGCGTGCGTGCGTGCGTGCGTGCGTGCGTGCGTGTGACAACGTCACAGGTATGATTCATAACGGATATCACATTCAAACTTGCTATGCTCTGATGATCAACCTTGTAATTTTAATGCAAGTATATCATAATAATAACTAAACATAGTTTAATAGCAACACTTACATACTGTATCATGTTCAGTCACTAAAAAACCTATATTTATGTATTTACACCACCCGGTTATACATTCATCATGATGAATCATTCATATATAATATGCTGATACATAGATACACTGGTAACTATTATGGCTGAGGTAACTTTAGCATGTATGAAGCACTGTGTTCAGATGAATAAAAAATACAATACTGCTATAGTTGTCTAAACTAATTCAAAGTTGTTTTGAAAATATGCTAAGTTACCTTTCCGAGACCTATGTTGCTCAGAACGGAGCTTTCAACATCTTCATGACATCTTCATCAGTGTTGGTCTGTACCACTCTCGGTCATCATGTGACTGTTGGTAACTGTCACATGACAACACTTCCAGGAAGGACTAAACTTTCACACCAACGACAATACCAGTCAAAGAAACAGTTGTAAGCAGTAATAAGCACCGAGTTAGCATGCAGTAACCTAACACCTGCGAAAGCTCAGAGCCTAAGGGGAGAAGTAATGAAATGTGTGAAAAAGATGAAAGTCCCCCCAGTAACATCTCCATGGAAGAACGCCTGGCACTACAAATGCTGAAAAAGGACAATGACATCGTCATACTGCCAGCAGATAAAAGCAGAGCGACAGTCATACTCAACAGCAGTGACTACAACACCAAAATGCTGGCCCTCCTTGGGGATATCAGCACCTATGTACAATTAAAGAAAGACCCCACAACAGAATACAAGAAGAAATTCATCAGCATATTAAGGACTCTATTCCTATGCAGTTGAAATACCGGATATACCTGGCATCAGAAGAAATACCTAAGATCTATGGATAGATACACAAACCAGAGGCACCATTTAGACCGATAGTATCTAGCATTGGCAGCATTTCCTACAATGCAGCTAAGACATTAGCTAACATTCTCACCCCTCTTGTTGGGAAGACACCTTACCACATCAAGAACAGCAGGGATTTTGTGAACAAGATCAAAGACCTAGAAGTACTCCCTGGACAGAAACTAGTGTCATACAATGTGTCAGCTCTGTTCACCAGCATACCAGTACCTGACATGATCCAAATGGTGAAGACACTACATGGAAATAGCGAACCCCACTCAACATTGATCAAATCATAGAACTGCTGACCTTCTGCATCAACACCACTTACTTTATGTACAAGGGTAAGTTTTACAAACAGAAACACGGCGCAGCTATGGGCTTCCCAGTCTTTCCTATCATGGCCAATCTGTACATGGACATTTTAAAGAAACAAGCCATCGCCACCGCACCCAACCCCCCATCAGTATGATACAGATACGTCGATGACACTTTTGTCCAGATACACGAATACCACATGGAGAGTAACAGCATAGACCCCAACATCAAATTCACCACAGAACCGGAATGAGAAGGCCAACTTCCTTTCCTGGACAACTGTGTACACGTGAATGATGATGGCAGCACATGGGTCACGGTCTACAGAAAACCAACACATATGGACCAATACTTGAATTTCAGCTCCAATCACCACCTCGAGCACAAGGGATCAGTGGTCAGAACATTGATGCACAGGGCAGACCAACTCACAACCACAGACGAAGACAAAGCCACCAAAACAACACATGTCAAAGCAATGCTCAGAGCCAACAATTACAAAGAGTGGATGTTCAACATCACCAAGAAAAAAAGACACCTACTGCAGAAAAACAGACCAATCAAGTACCGAACATCCCTTTACCATACGTGTGCAACCTGTCAGAGAAATTGACCACCATTTTTTGGGAACATGGAGTGGGGACGTACCACAAACCTTACAACACCATAAGATCTATCATAGTGAACCCCAAGGACAAAACCCCAAGAATGTGTGGAGTAATATATGACATAGGATGTCCAGACTGTCATCAAACCTATGTAGGCAAAACCAGCAGAGCATTGGGAGCCCAACTCAAAGAAAAATCAGGGGCCCTCTCACAGCAGTAGGTGAACACAGACTGAATGAGGGCCACAACATCTCGGCTAAAGATGCAAAGGTACTCTCTAGAGAAAACAACTTCTGGAAAAGAAAAATCAGTGAGGTGATTGAAATCAGAGAGAGGCGACCAGAAATCAATAGAGATTCGGGATACAACATTCCTGCGATCTGCCTGGAAGTGTTGTCATGTGACAGTTACCAACAGTCACATGACGACCGAGAGTGGTGCAGACCAACACTGATGAAGATGTCGTGAAGACGTCGAAAGCTCCGTTCTGAGCAATATAGGACTCAGAAAGGTAACTTACCATATTTTAAAAACTATGAATGTAACTGAGTCTGGAAGCAATTTACATGCTAATAATTCAAAGTTATATAGTTAAAGGACTAACTGTAAACATCTTAAATGCTTATTATATGAGGGTAGTATATATATGGGTCAATCCGAATTATTATTTAGCTTCAATATCTACTTGGAAAAAAGAACAATAGTAACAATTACAGACACGACACTTGTATTTATGTAAATTCTTTAACATTAAATTATATATGTTTGTACATCTACCACAAAGTCTGACATACAATGACCCTGCATATGTTTTAATCATCAATTAAGACAGGCAGTACCATAAAACTATTCTAGAAATGTGCTTAATTTACATGAATGTTATTTCCATCTACTTTACCTAGTGCAACTTGCAAATGAGTATTTTTGTAAACAATATAAATGTTTGGAAGTGAAGTTAGCTATTTTTCTTTAATCCCATGTGGCTCAAACACAGTCTTTTGTATTCTTATATAGCACAATATCCAGTCCTTAGGACTGTTCAAAGCACTTTACACTTTACTCCCTAGCCTGTCCAATCAAACACCATCTCAACTTCTCTGGGAAGCATCCAGCAACATTGCAATTAATGCACGAAGACTATTCATACACATATATCCACCACTGTCAACAGCCAGGTGCTCATTCTGATTCATACATGGAGCAATGTATACTGATTGAGAGTCTGATGTTCTAGCCTCTGCGTCATTGTGTTCCATAAAGTTATTACAGCTTTAAAGACTTCTTGTCCATACTGCCTCAAGATTTCAACATGTACATAAGTTGCTTCCGGATTCAGTTTAATTCATAATTTGGAAGTGAAGTTAGTTACCTTTCTGAATCCTATGTAGCTCAAATGGAGCTTTCAACATCATGCAGTTCAATGCTGACGAAAGCATTGTGAGGATGCTGAAAGCTCTGTTCTAGATTCAGAAAGGTAACTAACTTTACTTCCAAATTATGAATTTAACTGAACCCGGAAGCAATTTACATGTTGAAATAGAAATGTTGGATAACTATAATTTTTTATTGCTGAGTGAGTAATTAAGTCGTTACGTTAACCATCTGACATTTAACATGTAGAGCATTTGTCCTCTGGGCCCTTTATCTGTCATATCTGAGAAAAAATACTTCTATAAATAGTTTCCTAACTATTCAATATTTTAAAAACCTTTTATGTGATCTCTCCTTAGTCTCCTGCAGCCCGGTTTCATGAAGCGGCTAAGAACGTTCTTAACACTAAGATGATTGTCTTAATTTGGTAAATGACGTGATTTTTTTAATATATGCGAACATAAATGTTTACGCAAACATGTGACGCTACGTAATTGCATACATTTAAGTACGCTTCATGAAACCGGCCCCTGGTCTTTAGAGTTGCTAAAGTACATTGTTTTAGGCATGTTTCATACCTAAGATCTCTCAGTTCTGGAATCATTTTAGTTGCTCTTCTTTGTACTCTTTGTGGTATATCTATGTCTTTGTTATAATGCGACCTCCATGCTTGTGTACAGTATTGTAAATGAGGTTTCACTATTGTTTTATACAGCATATTATTTAAGTGAATGAATGGTGTAGATTACATGTCAGAAAGTACTCATTCTAACAGAGGACTATATACAGAACACACTTTGTGTGTGCGTGTGCGTGTGCGTGTGCGTGTGCGTGTGCGTGTGCGTGTGCGTGTGCGTGTGTGTGTGCATGTGTAAATATGTGTAAAATCAAAATTGACATATACCTCTAGATAAAAAGTTGGACTCCTGAGAAGTCAAAGGCTTCCTTGTCCGCTTGCCATCTGAAGTTAATTCTCTCGGATAAAGTTTAGTGTTTGGGAAAATTTTACCATAGCTTATCTAGAAGCCTTCCAAGCTTTCTCAACAGCAATTAAACTAAACTGAAAGAATGGAATAACATTGCTTGCTTTATGTGCACCCTTATCATTTGAAGTTAAAAACCACAATATAAAAAGGTATTCTCCATAAATAACTCACTAGCTTTATGTAAACCCACCCTACTTTATACAGTTCACTATAATAAAACTCTAAAAGTTGCATAAAATTATTTCATCATGTATTTAACAAATGATACATGAAAGAAGCAACATAAAATTATTCGTCACATAACTATGACATTAAGCAACTCTTAAACACAATCATATATTATGTTGTTGTTGTTGTTTTAACAACCATTGATAGGCATGTTAATAACAAAAGCGTTTGCACATTGACACAGTATTGTTAGTCATATGAAACTATTCTTTTTTTATCCAGTGTCATGTAGACATATTATATTTCTTTCAAACAATGTATTTATTTTAATACTATTCGGCATTTAGTTAAATTTTTATTACAATATAATGCTGATTTAAATAACCATCCCCTTTCACTTACAATATTTTAGCATGTTTGCCATGTTCACAACTGATACTAGTCAAAATATGATACACTCACCAGCAACTGTTCGTCCTCAGCACACAGAAAAATTAAATGAGTGCCAAAATAACCCATGCCACAGATCATAAACTGTGCACCTGACAAAGTCTTTCTACCTGAAATAAACACATTTATTTCCAAGTGTACTCATTAACGTCAGTGTCACATACACATAAAAGCTATAAAGATGAATGCCAAAAGGTGCCTTATTGTCAGAGGCGACTCAATAAAGCATGCTTGTAAGAGCACCTGTTAAATTCTGCACAAAACACAGTTAATAAATTGGAGGTTATGAAACAGAAATAATCAACATTTCACTGTAAATAGTAAGTGAGACAATAGAACAAATGTATGTATGTACATTTTGTACTTTAATAAGTACATTGCATCAGGAGTCCGATGTAGCCATGACATCATGTGTATATAAGTGACAGATCCTTGACAAACACATCTTCATCTGTCTAATGGAGATATCCTTAATTGTTCCCCAACTGGAAGTTGACATATTGCTTGTAGTTGTCATTATTCACTAACAAGATATTTTACATTTGTGCTATTTGCTGACATTAAAATATAGTAAGCAATACTAAGCATACCATGCCAACATAATATTACTGAGACTCGGAGTAGTCACTTTAAATTAAGAGAGCCAAACAGCATGGCAACATGAATATTGTGTGAGCCATCTCGGATACAGTGCTTTGTCACCATGCTAATGAAGGCTGCATACAAGTGTCTGCCTAATGAAGATCACCACACCCAGTTGAATGTGTCACTGTACACCTATACAGCATGCACAATCGATATGTGACCAAATATGGCTAATCTGTTACTTTTGTGATATAAGCATGATTTTTATACATACTTATAGACTATGCCTAATCAAGAATGTCTTGCTGTAGGATCATCTCACATTTTGTTGCGGACGGTGCTGGCAACCATTTTTAAGACTTAAGATGGCCATGAAAACCTACTTTCCCAGCAGTAAAAGTTTATACAAAAGGTCTGAAAAATTAAGTTCTGATATAGCACGGTATCCAGTCATTAAGACTGCTCACTTCACCCCCTGACACATTTGAACACCATCTCAATTTATCTGGGAAGCATTCAGCCACAACACATCCCCAGATGTTATGTGTACCACGCATGCCCATATGTTATGTGTACAACACCTCCCCAGATGTTATGTGTTTGGCCACTGTTGAGGGACCAGTATACCTAAGAAACAGGCAAGACCATTCTATGAATGACATACACTGCATATGTGATGAATGCCCTCTCCATCACAGGGTGATGCCTTAGACTCCCTCACAGGGTGATGCTCTTAGACTCCATCACAGGGTGATGACCTTAGACTCTATTACAGGATGATGCCCCTAGACTCCATCATAGGGTGATGCCTTTAGACTCGCTTACAGGGTAATGCCCTTAGACTCCCTCACAGGGTGATGCCCTTAGACTCCCTTACAGGTGATGCCCTTACAATCCCTTACAGGTGATGCCCTTACAATCCCTTAAGGGTGATGCCCTTATACTCCCTTACAGTTGATGCCCTTAGACTCCCTTGCAGATGATGCCCTTAGACTCCCTTACAGGTGATGCCCTTACACTCCCTTACAGGTGATGCCCCCCCTCCCTCATGGGATGATCCCTCTCTTCCATCTACAACACCAATAATCTTCTGAATGGCATGCTTGAAGAGCATAATGATAATCTGTAAGAATAATACCTACAATTACCTATATCCCTATGTTCAATACTGATTCTAACTGTAGCGATAACTACATCTTAACCCTAAATCTACTATTAACAATAACCATAACCCTAAAAATAGGTAGGACCCATAAAGATATAAAATTTATAAAAAATCTTAGAAGCTGAATTGGTAAAATTTACAATGCTGAATGATATGCAACAAATTAAGACCACACTTGCCAGAATCAATGCAAAATTGCAGTTAGACACCAATTTGAGAAAGTGAAACAATAACCATACAAATATATAACCATACAACATACGATAAGCATTATAGTGCAGTATTGTGAATAAGCCATATCAATGACCTTAGTAGTAATGTACGGCTTAAAGCCACAGTCTATAGACAATACTACAGTACAAGCAAACTATATGTGTTATGTATTATTGTATTATTATTACCTTGTACATGTTTTATACTAATTTTGCACCATGCCTTTACTTATTTATTATCATTATACCTATATCTTACCTTATCTTTATATAACTTATTTTTTTATATTGTCATTTATTTTAAATAATTTAATCTAATTAATTTTACGTAACTTATCAATGTTGTGCATATATATAATTAAGCATTACAAGCACCTCCGGATGGATTTATCTAGATTTATGGCACTATATAAGTTCTTCTTGTCTTATCTTATGTACATAAAGACTGAATTTTGCTACATTGTTTCATAAATGTGCTGACAAATTAGTGCCCTCTCCAATCTCAAACGAATATTTAAGGAATTAACAACAATAGTTATTATTTATATAAAGAATAGACAATTTGTAATATTAATTTTAACTCATTCCTTGCTGAAATCGGGTGAATGAGAGCCATTCCACTGAATGGCACAATAACCATACAACATGCATTTTAGCATATAACCATACATCATTCATAGTTTGGCAGTGAAATGCTGCATTTGGGGTGAACCTTGCAGTAGTGTCTGGTCAAAGTTTTTTTGCAGTTTCTATATCTTTGATGTGTCCAAATGATGTCACCCTGGCACCCTTGTGCATTTTTCAAAATATGCAAATTAATGTTGTCATTAACAAATATTATATTTCCGTCAATATCTCAGCAACTAATGACAACAGCTTTTGTAATAAATGAGATGTCTACACTGTATACCTATGTTTTGAAAGTCAGTGGTATTGTTCAGGATGTTTTCAAAAAGATACTATCATCCATTACCCAAAACATGCAAATTAGGTGCTGCCATTTACAAAATATTGAATTTGGCCTGTATCGCAGTTAGTATGCTTGATAGCAAAATAGTGTGTCTACCTGTGTTTTGAGGGTATACAATGTTGATGATGATATTCAAATAGTTGTTCTGCTAATGAAGTTCAACTTAGTAAGCAAATTAGCAGCAGCCATTGAAAATTCGGAACTATATATGACAGCATTTCAAATGAGGTGTCTAGCCCCATGGTCAAAAAGGTCAGGAATTTTGATAGTGACATCCAAAACGCTAGTGGGTACAGTCAGTGTACCACATACAAAAAATATTTTAGTAATGAAATAATGAAGCTAACTTGCATATCTGACAATGAATGAGTTGTCCTATTTCTTTGTTGCTGGCCATTTAAACATCACCATATATAGTTTATAAACTTAAAGTCAATGGATGCACTACCAACTGATATTCATCATAGGTTCATGAAGGGTGAACATGTGATGCATCATAAACCAGTACTGTGAGATGGCATGTGGTCTGATATGTTCATACAAAGCACATTCGTGAGGTACTGACACAGCCCAAATCGAATAACTCTCAAGGTATCCCATCTGAAACGGTAGGCATTGAGCATGTGCACATATAGCAAAGTTGTTCAAGAAGTCGGTAAAATGGCAGCTGGGTCAGACAGACGGACGGACGGATGAACAGACAGACAGATAGATGTGACTATGCCCATAAAGTGGAGAAGTTGTTACACATCCAGTTTGATTGACAAGATCAAAAAAGGTCAGGGAACAACTTCAGGCATGTATCTGTCCTCCTGGTCCTGCTGATCATCCAACCGGCACCATAAACATTGTCTCCGGTGAATAGCTCCAGACACAGTGAAGTTCACTGTGTGTGGAGAATGCAGAGAATGCGGTCGGCATTGGAAAGCCACAACTGGAGTCATTTGAAAGAAGCTGACCAACAGAAATTTTATGAAGAATACAATTTAATACAGCAGAACTTATCTTAGGCTTACTCTCTCATGGATGACCAAAATCCTAGGCACAGATTGTTTGTAACACTAATGCATGCTGTGAGAGACCATGTACCTGCCAAATGCAACCAACGACCACATAATCTGCTTAAAAGACTGCTACTCTACCTGCTATGAGTCATCGTGACATGCCAACAGCAAAAATTTGATCATTACAGGCTTCAAAATAACACAGCAGAAAATTGCTGCAGTGTCGTAGTCATTTGCATTAATGCCAAAATATGTTATAATTCCAATATTGCACATCCACTGGAAAGCCCCTTTCCAGTAAGCATCATGACCTCACTGTGCTTGGCTGAAATATTCACATCCTGTAGCATGAGTGAAGTTTTACCTGCAATGTTTTGCTGTATTTAAACAAATGACACGATGGCATATACAAATTTAAGTTTTAATAACTATTAAATATATATTATAGAACGGAAAATTGATCAACAAATTACTATTTGTACTGTACTAATAGTGCCCCATTATCCACTAGATGGAGTACCAAAATTTAGTCATTATACAGTAAACCTCGCCTAAGTCGGATTCAACTGGACCGAGTGATTTAATCCGAGTTACACGAAAATTCGACTTAACCGAAGATGATATATCCCAGCACTAACACCAAAGGCAGCCCTCTAAAAGCCTTTAGATACATGTGAATAATGCTTGAAAGGTGACTGGATACTGTAGTAATCATACATAATATGTTGATGTCCACAAGCAACACACAACATTACGCACTACTAGAACAATTTTGTGCTTAATTTTGGCATGAATCTCTATCGTTATAGAATTGATAATTATTATTTATTGCATCAGTCATTTTGCTCTACGTAAGTCTTTGTTGCAACTGTCTCATGGGAATGTCCTCGGCCTTGTCAGTCAACTCTTCGATCTCACTGTTATCGAGCATCGAGTGTCACTCAGTTTTGATATCTTATTTTCAGACATCGAAACTTCGACGCCTTCATAATTGCTCAGTAAATTATCCATCATACATACAGTATCTCCAGACACCTTGTTTCCGGTTTCACTTTGTTCCACAGTAACTTCAGGGCAATGACAGCGCCAAAAATAGTCATTTCTTGAGAACATGGTGCGACTCCTTCTGGTGCATCTAGTCTCCTGGTGGTTAGGATGTACCAGCAATGGAATGTTCTTGGTAATACCAGATTCCATTGGCTGTTGTTGTGACTGTCTGGATCATTTTATTGGAATAGCCATTTCACTTTTTAATTCAGGTGGTACATGTACATGTAATTTTTGTCGAATACTGCGATCCGACTTAGGCGAGGGAAAATACATTATCTCAAATCA
The DNA here is from genome assembly GCA_963995525.1 of Escarpia spicata. Classification (NCBI taxonomy): domain Eukaryota; kingdom Metazoa; phylum Annelida; class Polychaeta; order Sabellida; family Siboglinidae; genus Escarpia; species Escarpia spicata. The sequence goes on from OZ023205.1 coordinate 35,040,153, forward strand.
AATGGACCGACTCAGTTGGTTAGGCGAAGATCCGACTTACATAATCTGAGTTAGACGAAGATTTTTATGGGAAATACATTACAAATCAGGCGAATCCGACTTAGGCGAGGTTTACTGTATTATTTAATATACCAGCAATGTACCATGGGCGACCACCTGTCTTGAATGACTGCTTATGTTACCCAAAGACAGGTTCTGTGTGTTCACTCGTTTATAAATAATGAAAAAGAATATTGTTTTGTTGTCACTAAGTGATTTTTACTTGGATACTCCTTAAATTTAGAAAGGAGTGTAGTTTGCTATCATCATCATCATCATTATGCAGCCGTAGTATCCCGGGGTTGGGCAAAGGCATGTTGTTTCCAAATCTGCCTGTCTTGCGCTATCCTCTGCCTGATGGTACCCTTCTAGTGCTCATCTAGTTCAGCGAATGCTGTCCAGCCGGCAGTGATCCTTCTTTGAATCTCCTTGTCTTGCTTTTTGTCTTTGATACTGTATCGCTGTCCCAGAAAGACGTAGCTTTCAACGTTATCTATCTGTGTTGTGTTGATATATATTGGTGTGTCATTTACTAGCATCATTATTGTCTTCGAGATGTTCATCTTGAGACTTTGTTTTTCACTTTCATCAGCTAGCTCCTGCAGCATGTTTTGTAGTTCTTGCAGTGTAGTAGCGCATATGAGTATGTCATCAGCGATGTGAAGATGGCTGAGATATAATGTAAACCAATGCACGAACGTATATGTGATTGCAACGAGTTCTAGTTGTGAGAGTTGTATGTAAGCTTGCTATAAATTACTCTGTTTGGTTTGATTTAACAAGGAAATATACAGATGATACAAAGATTGTTTCTTTTACATTGCAGCAGTTTCTTTGTGAGCTGCTCTGGTTATAATCCTGGCTGAAGTGATGCATTGTCTGGGATGACAGATGAATCCTTGCAGCCATTATCCTCTTTCAATGACCATAAAATGTCCCATTTACAAACCGAGGTTGCTCAAAGTTGCTGTGCCACAGTGCAATGATCATAAAGCACCTCACTTCACACAGTCTTGATTATTTTCTTCTTCAGTGAGTAATGGTAGATTTTCATGGAAATGTCCTCTTGTGTGGTCAAGCAGTATTTTGAGCTGCTAGTCATCAGATGATGTTTGTGTAATTATTATACACAAGCTGCATTGATTTCAGACAGAAGATCGTAAAAAGAAAACATGGTGTATGTTTGATACTTTATAGTGTATTGTTTTTGTGATACTGGAAATTATGTTTTTATACACACACACACACACACACACACACACACACACACACACACACACACACACACACACACACACACACACACACACACACACACACATGCACACTGCCTTTTCTACTATGTACTAGTTAATGCATTCTGTGGTGCTTCATTGTAATCTAGACGAGGACAGATAATTCAACTAAGTATTCTCTTGTGATTTCAGGATACATTGGCTCATGGACATTCTCATTTAAATAGTATTAGTTGTAGCGAGCTTCGAAAAGTAATTGGAACACTGCATCTTCTGTGCCTCATCTATCTGTAATCAGCAACTATTCTTCCTGGGTCGTTTATATCTCACACACAGACACACTTAGTGTCTGTCACCAAAGAAACAGGTCACTTGTGATTCGTCATTCCAGGATGTACAAATTATGGCACTTGAATCAACACCTACTTTCAGAATCATTTCACTATATAGGAGATGGTGGAACATTACATGTCCAGGTTTTATGGTCCAGATATCATGAAAGATAATGTAACTGGAACTAACTGGGTTAGTTATTCACCATATGTATGTCATCTGCTATATATATATGTTCAGAGCTATATATATAAATAGTGTGCATGCGTGTGACCGAGCATGCATGCATGCATGCATACATGTGTGTGTGTGTGTATGTATGTGTATGTGTGTGTGAGAGACATAGATAGAGAAAGAGAGGAGAGAGAGGGGTCCCAGTGCTGGTACAAGTACTCCAGTAAAGTAACTAAGTAAAAGTAAACGTAGCTCCCAAAAAAACTACTTAAATAAAAGTAAAAGTATCCCCCAAGAAAGTACTTAAATAAAAGTAAAAGTATCCCCAAGAAAGTACTTGAATAAAAGTAAAAGTATCCCCCAAGAAAGTACTTAAATAAAAGTAAAAGTATCCCCCAAGAAAGTACTTAAATAAAAGTAAAAATATCCCCCAAGAAAGTACTTAAATAAAAGTAAAAGTATCCCCCAAGAAAGTACTTAAATAAAAGTAAAAAAAGTACTTGTATCCAAAAGTATTTAAGTAAAAAAGTACACAAATATTCGGCTGTCAGATTATTCCAGTATGTGTCCATTATCCAAAATGCCGAGCAAAGTTTTTTAGGTAAATACTGATACCACTACTACGTAACAATAATAATAATAAACATTATTTACTCACGATATACAATGGATAAACAAAAAAAGCAGTATTATACAACAGGAGAAAAGAATGCAAACTTAATTAAACTGCATTATAACCATTAACAGACCCGTATGGCAGGATTCTTCTCAACTGTAGTCAGTCAAGGCAAATTATACTAATGCCAACAAAAGCCTGATAAAGCTGCTTCATCCCTGGAGTTCTAACATAAAAAGTAACTAAAAATGTGGAAGTAGAAAGTACAAAGTACAGATAAATGTACTTTGTTACAACTAAAAAGTAATCTTTAAAAATGTACTTTGTTACAAATACATAAAAAAAAGTATTGTAATGAAATGAAGGAAATGTACTTCATTACATACCAGCACTGAGAGAGAGGAGAGAGAGAGAGAGAAAGAGCATGTGTATGGGTTAAATACCTATTGATAAACGGTTTTTATCAGTTTTATGATTTATAACAGATGTTAGATGGATGTTACTATATGGTTCACAATGTTTTGTGTTTTTTTAATTGTTCCAAGACCCACTGATGACACATGACATTTTATGTTATTTGCATTGTGAAAGATTGCTCAAATTTATATCATAGTAAACATTATATATATATATATATGAATACTTTGGAAAACTGTTTTCTGCATCTGTGGGTATGTAATGCCATTTGAATGATGAATATTTTTGCTGGTAATATTGTATTGTCATAGCTGCTTTTAAGCTATATCACCTGCTATGGAAGAAAGGATTATATATATATATATATACATATATATTCATATATATATATATATATATATATATACATATATATATATATGCTATGGAAGAAAGGATTATATATATATATATATACATATATATTCATATATATATATATATATATATACATATATATATATATATATGTATATGTATATATATATATATATGAATATATATGTATATATATATATATATATATATATATATATATATATATATATATATATATATATATATATATATATATATATATGTGATTGATTCTCCCATGTGGAAACAGTCTGACCAACAAACATCATTGAATATTGTTTGATGCATGGAGTCATTGGCTAACATTCTCCACAAAAGTTTGTTCTATAACAAAAACTTTATTTTTTTATAAATAACCATACGACTTACAATTTTTGAAATTAGCAATATATAATTAAAATATAGTAATTCATATCACTTATTACCCCAGACACAACTCAAAGATGTTGAACATACGTATGCATGGTCAAACAAAATTACTTTACATAATTACGCCAGGGTGCAAATTAAAAGAAAAAGTCAGAAATGGTAAGAAAATTGCACAAACATACGAATGACCTACAAATCATACATCATATACGTGTTTGCAATAATTATTGTTATGGCCTATGGGCCCTGTTGGGCGATTTATGATGTATATTAAGGTGTTATATGCTGTGCGTTTTATGTTGAAGTCATTGGTGTCTCATGTGAGCAATGCTAGGAGTTACTCAATGGTTCACTGTAATGTTGGTGATGAACAGAAAATGGATAGTCCGGCAGTAGGCCAGAAAACCTTGCAGTAAGGTCTGAACAAAGTTTTTTAGCAGTTTCTATATCTTTGAGGTGTCCTTGTAAGGAATCTGACTGATGCCACCCCGACACCCTTGAGCAAACATACAAATTAGTGTCGCCATCATCAAATATTCAATTTTCATCAATATCTCAGTAATTACTGACAACAGCATAACAAATTAGGTGTCTATACCCATGTTTTGAAGGTCTGTGGTACTGCTTAGGATGTTTCCAAAAGGATAAAACACTCTATTACCCAAAATATGAAAATTAGATGCCGCCATTTGCAAAATATTGAATTTGGTCCATAGCGCAGTTCGTATGTGTGATAGCAAAACAGGTGAAGTGTGTCTATACAGTGTACCTGCGTTTTGAGGGTATATACAGTATTGATGAGGACATTCAGATAATAGTCATGCCAATCACTTTCCACACTTAATATGCAAATTAGCGGCAGCCATTGAAACAATGTTTTATCAATATCTTTGAAACTATTTATGACAGCGTTTCAAATGAGGTGTCTAACCCCATGTTCAGAGGGCTAGGAAATGTGATTGTGCCAAAAATGAGACTTGTACACTGATATTCAAGCATTCTTAAATATTATATTAATGAAACATTGTTTTATTAAAATACTGTATTCTTAAAATACCCTGATTTAAATGTCTACAAAATTGATTTAACTTATAGTGTGTTTGTTTTATTTTCAGATGAAAACTATTTGTTTTGTTAGCTAGCTAAACATTATGATTCAAAAAGAATGTATTTTATCATTTTGGTTTACTTCATCTTAACACTTAACAGAGTGGCTGATCTCTAAATTTTACCATACACAAATTCCATTCAAGTAATTAATTCTTTATTAGACAGTGTGTGCATTGTGAGCATGTTAAGTCAAATAAATCTTAGCAGCCTACATTCAACCCTGCAATGTGTATTTTAAAATAAGTCATGAAAACGTTTGCAAAAAATAATTAATTAAACAGATAGTTATTCCTGAAGGATTTATAAAATGTTGTAGTAACCCATTTTTGTGACTTGTTTATATGTCAGTTATTAAGGTGACTTTTGTCATTGTATCAATATGTGTAATGAGGATCACTTGAGTGAAACCTTGTCATCATTCAGTATGAAATGGCAGCCAGTAATTAATAAAAGAACAACATTGTCAAGTGGTATCCACTAGGGAAGTCTCACATTGAGCTTTAAACAAATTCGGTGTCTTTCACCAAATATTACCAACCCAGTATTTTAGTAATGGCCACCACCAAAAATGTGATAATTAGGTTCACTGGAAAGATCATATGCAAAGCAATAATTGAATTAATAATTAAGTTAGCACCAGTTGCTCAATTAAGAACCATAATGAGGTCTTCAGGGAAGTGAACATAGGTGCATCTCAATTAAGCACCTGATAATTAGCTGCTGAGCTGCCTCGGTTCAAGCACAACACAGACTGCAGCTAGCCAACAATGGATCCGATAAATAAGTGTCTGCTGAATATTTCAGGTGCCAGTATCTTCATCAAATTATATACTCTGGGGACATGTACCAGTATTGTGACAATCATGCCTACTGTTCCAATGTAACATCTCAAGATGCAAATCTTGTTAAATTTTAAAATGAAAGTGAACAACTTGATAGCAGATTCAAACAGGTAATTTACGTCTATAGACTGACAATATTTCTGCAGCAAATTCAGTAAAATATGCTATTTCTATGCCTCTTTCAAGCATGACATATTTGGGTGAACTTGGAATGTTTTAGTTTTATTGCCATCTTAATTACAACCTTCACTGCCCTGGATCTTCACAATTTGTTTGTGGAATTTAAAAGTATTAATGGCATCTTTTGTTAGGCAACTAAGCTAGCCTGGTATTGATGGCTGCAGAAAGCTGTCAAACCGAACTATATATAACCACCTACCAAGAATGCATGCAATGGGAGTATGTGTAATAACACACTTGCATGTGTGTGCATAATAATGCCCATGCATGTGTGCCTGCACAGAGAAGCTTTGAAAGGATTGGTTCATTATGACAGAACCCCCTGGTGGTCTGTGTTGGTGGCAAGCCACGTAGAAGCGACACACACAACCAATGCACATTGATGTGGGAAGGTGAGCAAGTAAGCTGTCTACGTGCCTCAATCTTGTGTGGATAGCTGGCACAGTGCAAGCAAAGGATAAACAAGGCAAGTTAACACAGCTCATCATTGACATGTCTTAATATTCTTGGCTGTATTCATACTGGAAGAAGTCTTGTAAACAAAACATGCAGCCTCAAATATGCAGGTTTTTCTGAGTCATGCATGATGAGTTGACCAGATTGTATACTTCTTTGGTTAAACAATATGAAAGATGGCATCATTTTGAAGATATAGAATTGTGGATCGGCAATGTTCTTTGGTTTTAACCAGTTGTAACTATGCTAAACACATTGATTTTTACCCAAAATATTTCATACACCAAAATAGTACATATTAGTTCTACGGAAGCACCATTTAGTATCACATGTAAATAAAGGGGATTTATTTGTGGCTCATAACATATGACACAATATATCAGTGTTATAATGAAATATCATGAGAAAATACTGTTTAAAAGACCTGGCAAAACACCTAGCCCCAGCAATAAAACACAATGGATTTCATGTATGTCTGAAATTACTCACGCTCAACTTAAAACGAACAATCAGATCTAATATTCACACTAAATGAATCATTATTCACATACAACATAAAATGTTATGAATATCAAATGTATGACTATGTGAGTCTGTCTTTCTGTATGTCTATTGTTACCTACACATGGCTGAATTTCTTGGCTGAAACTTTGCACCGATATCTGGGGATACATAACTACTGCAACAGACATGGGCTGGTTTGAAGTGAAACCACTGTTTTACCATTTGTAGAATTACCCATTGAATATTTTTTTACAATGTTGTATAGATTTATGTGACTGAGAACCACAGAAACACACATATAATGTTGTGAACAACAGTACGTAATAATTACGTAAACCAGGTATGAATTTAAATTATTGCACCCATACTATTCTGTAGCAGAACTATTGGTTTTCATGTGTAAAAGTTTGTTTTACACTAATGCACTGCATTAATACACCCAGATATTGCATTAATATACCTGGGCATCACATTAGTAAAAACAGGCTTTCCGGGCACTGGATTAATATACCTAGGCAACTCCTGGTCAACCATCTAGTATTTATATAAACTTTGGTGTGTGGCAGAGAGGATATACACACACTGGTGTGTGGTAGAGAGGATATAAACACACTGGTGTGTGGTAGAGAGGATATAAACACGTTGGTGTGTGGAAGAGAGGATATAAACACACTCGTGTGTGGTAGAGAGAATATAAACACACTGGTGTGTGGTAGAGAGGATATAAACACACTGGTGTATGGAAGAGAGGATATAAACACAGTGGTGTGTGGTAGAGAGAATATAAACACACTCGTGTGTGGTAGAGAGGATATAAACACACTCGTGAGTGGTAGAGATGATATAAATACACTGGTGTGTGGCAGAGAGGATATAAACACACTGGTGTGTGGCAGAGAGGATATAAACACACTGGTGTGTGGTAGAGAGGATATAAACACACTGGTATGTGGTAGAGAGGACATAAACACATTAGTATTGTAATAATAAAAAATTGTCAATTGTAACAGCTTGCTAAGACATAAATCTAAACTGATAACATATATATATACATATATTAATTATGTATACTAAGAGCATAAGCCCCCCTGACACAAGGGTCAGGTGTTGTGAAAGTATAGGAACTAGAAGCATAATAACAAGGAACAAGGTAAGACAGGGTTGAGTGTGAACTTGTAAACTAGCATTGTTTTAATGTGTGCTATAACATTATGTAAATTATGTAGAAAGAATCACCATTTATAGTGAATATGTATACACAAACAAGCCACACCTAAAACTGTTCAACTTTCACGCACAATCATGTGGAAATAGAGAATGCCATAGCAGAAGTTAGTTAAAATGGATGACCACAGAGAGGTAACAACTTGAACTTTGCATTCTAGTTCATTATAAATCTAGTAGAAGTTTCTTACCATGGAGTAATAACAACAACTGAAGTTTTTTTAATTATAATTCCAGTACCAAAACCTATGCAACTTGCAAGACTGACTTATCAGTTGAAATTTAATTAACTTTGTTCAATAGAATACTGTGTGACTACAAAACATAAGTGTACCAAAATACATGAAGTACTCTGCATAAATTAAAGGTCTTAATTAGGTAGTGACACATATATATACCAGAATCTTTTATGTGCACTGAATAGACAGGTAAAATAAACTGTTAGGAAGGTAATTACTGTGTGCAATGCTGTGAAAGGCAATAAGGAGATATATAAAACACACAGAAAGTGCAGGTCTTAGAACGTTAAACCAAAGGTGATAGGTAATGACAAGCAACAGCCCAGGTAATGACATGACACACTATAATCACTCAAGACTTTATTACAATTGTTCGCCTATACCTGGCTGATGTTTTCTTCAAAATAACACACAGAATCGGTGAACAGGAGACTGACAATTGAGTTGCAGGTAGAAATAGTTGGATAGACAATGACAAGTATTGTCATGTGACAGTCACATTGTCTATCTTACATGAATTACTTTCTAAGTATTACCAAAACAAAACAGACAGTAACAACTAGTGCCGATATGAAAGTATCAAAGCAGTGCGGGATTGCAGCTGTGAAGGGAAATAAAATTACTGGTTAAATTAGGAGAAATATACTGAATATGGAAATAAACAAGTCATTCAAAAGCAATATTTAGTTAGTCCTCACTCCTCATGTAGAATACTGTATGCAATGCAATTAAAATTATTCCAGAACTGTGAGACTTTGGTTATGTAATATATGCCTAAAGTATGTAGTTTAACAATACCAGAGACCAGGAGATTAAGAGAGGATCAGATAGAACTTTCTATTGAATAGTTGAAAAAAATATCAATTGTATTTTTTGTCATTTAAGAAAGATAGAAGAACTGAAGCACATAATAAAGTAACAGTAGTGGAGGAACAGTGTAAATTAGACATCAGAAAATGTTTATTCTCACAGAAGACTATAAATGAACGGAACAGATTATCTGTTAATTCACTCATGTTTGAATGTTAAAAAAAATCAACAAATACCTGAGAAGGGCAGGATTTATATATTAGTATGCTAACTTTGGATCATTGTAAGTGCATCTCCTCCAAGGCACTGAGGTCCACCTGTCTCTTTCTATGCTCATTCACTTCCTTAGAACACCACGTGTGGTCCCTCGAGCCATCACATGTGGTCCCTCAAGTCACCATGTGGAGTCCCATGAGCCACCATGTGCGGTTTCTCAAGCCACCATGTGTGGTCCCTCGAGCCACCACGTGCGGTCCATTGAGCCACCATATGGGTCCCTCAAACCACCATGGGTGATCTGTCAAGCCACCATGTGTGGTCCGTCGAGCCACCATGTGGGGTCCCTCGAGCCAGCATGTGGAATCCCTTAAGCCACCATGTACTTGAATGTTTCCACTGTTACAGTATCATCGACCATGACTGCAGTGCAAGAGTAGGGAGAGATACTGCTGAAGAACCAGCCAGACACAAACAAGTTGCAAACTAAGTGCAATAGGTAAGTTAAATATGTTATTTTTGAGAATTATTCTACATCAAGTCAAACTTACTATCTGCAAAGAAAACCTAGCAACATATATTTGAACAGATTTATAATTATATAAACATAGCAACAAGTCTGGACTGTCAACAGACCTATGTAGGTGAAACTAACAGATTATTGGGGCCAGACTCAAAGAACACAAGAACATATGAGGGCCCCACTCACAGCGGTAGGTGAACACCGAGTGAACAAGGGCCTCAACATCACTGTCAATGATGCCAGTGTTTGCCAGAGAGAACAACTTGTGGCGAAGTAAGATCAGCGAAGTCATTGAGATTCGAGAGAAGTGACCTGCGATATACATTAATATGTTAATGGTCAGGCTCTTACCGACAGCTAGTTCACGTAAATTAGGCTATCTTGCATTTGTTTAATGAAAAGCTTTCGTGATAAAACAAATGTGCTAAGAGAGTGTCAGCTACATAATCTCTCAAAAAAGGCATCTCTGCTGCATTCATTCTAACAAAAAACATACATAAGTACATGTGCTCTAAATACTTAAACAACCTTTCATAATGATAATGTTAATAAATAATTGTCCTCAGTTTACAAATGTGTTTATTAAACTAAAATATGATCAGTTAAAACTGTTTCACCTGATTCATTGTGCTAAGATTCTAGATCAGAAAGGTGTGGCCGGCATGCAAATACATTTATTTACTGTGTTATAAACACAGATAAAACATCCATGGAAAATGATAGCATTTAGAACACATTACATTTGATAGCTGCCTAATTAAGTAGTGTTTTATTTGTCATAAACTGGCCATTACTTGCAGGTGTTTCTCGTGGTTTGCATATGTGTCGGTGTCAATTCTCTATGACAATAAGTAAATGTCACTTTACAGAAATACACACTATGATACAAAACCATGTGTTTGTGCACACACACTGGGTACATAATGATATATAGGATCCCAGAACGAGACAAAGTTCAACAGACTGTGGGGATAAGTACAGTTTAGGAGGATAATCACAGTTTCTGTAGGATAGTGCAGGCATGAGGATACTCCAGATACACACCATTACGGCCATATGTGTGGATACACACTAATACACAGCCATGTGTGTTGACACACAACAATACACAGTCACATCTGTGGATACACACCAATACACTACACAGCAATGTGTGAAGATACACACCAATACACAGCCATGTGTTGTGTATGCACACTGAGATGTACACAAATACTCAGCCATGTCCATAGATACACACTAATAAACATCCATGTTTGTAGATACAGACTGATATACGGCCAAATGTTCAATATCTATGGGTGTGGTGTATGTGTGTTTACCTGTGCAGTGTTTGTTTGTATGGTGTCTGCGTGTGTTTGTCTGTGAAGCATATGAGTGTTTATATGTGGATATTTTTGAAGAGTATATATGTATTTATCTGTACACTGTCTGTGTTCATTATCACATTTTGGAATAGTTTCAGGATTGTTATTCGTTATAAATAATTGTCAGATTTGAGGTATTTTTTTAATTTTTCATATTGGCAAACACATCAAATTATTATTCCAATGAACAACAGATTCATTCTGTTGTTTATTTACTCAAAACATGAAGTTTGTCACTTTTCATTACAATCATGCAAATGCACATTTAATTTTAACTAACGTATGATAAATTTTAACAAATGTATGAAACTATGAACTACCGGTATGCTAATTTTTAGTGGTGACCAAATATCTAATGATGTTGTCTTTGCACCTTATTTTTAAACCTCGCAATGTATTATGAACCTAACTAGTAAATGCACTTTGCAATTAAAAATACATATTTCATATTAACAAATGTATAATTGTATGAAAATTATGATTATTTTTAGTGGCAACCAGGTATATATTGATGTGTTCACTGGGCATATCGCATATATTTATAATCTTATCAGTATATTAGGAACCTATCCAGTTGACTCTGCAAACGTTGTATAGTTGACTGGAAAACAGTTGACATTTCATCTTATTAATGGTTATAACTGATCCATTGTAAATCAACCTATTTTATCTCATACCATCACATCTAATGTTTAGTAATCAACATATATATATATATTAAATTAGCAAAATTTTTCATTGATTCATAAATAAAATTATGTTGCAGAGTCAACATTTTTAAAATAAATGCAAAGAATACCATTTTTAAATGCCCTTTGTAGAAACAAAGAATAATAAAACAATATATTTTGTGACATATAACAACAAAAAGGGCTCTCACATGAATAACTGGTGAATGTCTAGATTGATGCATAGTTTAACTCGAGTGTTTAATTCATTGTCGTTGCAGAGTTTACAGTCAGAATACACATTTACATAAGTCTAATTGTCTCCTTTTACTTAACAGTTACATTAATTTTTACCCTTACAGAAGCACATGTATATGAAAACAAATCATCAAAATAAAGAAACATATGTGAACATAATTTGTTTTACGACCATTCATTGAAAAGTGCATACTGAGTGGTACAGGCAAAACTGGTCATTTTTGGCATATATGACATTTAATTTAATTTATTATAATTAATTATCAAGAAAAATATTGCAATATATTAATTTTATAATGAGAGGATATAATATTTGTTCACAACATTTATACAAAATCTGGTTTATTTTGTTCATTTCCATGGCAATAAGGATATGCTATAGGAAAATCTAATAATGACCCATCTATTTCTGCACCCACTATGTATGAGCATCTGTGTCTACTTTTCTTTGGATTTATGTGTGTGCAGTGTATGTGGATGTATGGCTGTGCAGTTCATGTGTGTGTGTGTGTGTGTGTCTGTGTGTGCGTGTGCGTGTGCGTGCGTGCAAGCATGTTTGTGTGCATGCGTGTGAGCATACATGTGTGCATGTTTGTCTGTGTGTGTGTTTGTGTGTGCATATGTGTGTTACTTCACAACTTTTGGCCGTCTTATGCATGCTGAACCTCATGTGATAAAGTGAAACTAGGTTTAAGTAATCTACTGAATAAAAGTTAACTACCGGTACATCTTATCACTGTCATGCCAGCACAGACATGACTATTGCCTCAAAGACCCATCTCCACCACAATGGTGCATGGCAAGTAAGCTCACACATGCATGCATGCATGCATGCACGAACACACACACACACACACACACACACACACACACACACACACACACACACACACACACACACACACACACACACACACACACACACACACACACACACACACACACACACAGAATAAAAGTATTGGTAAATCTCAAAATCCATAAGCAGTTATCAACAGATGGGTCAAGGCGCTAGGAAGCTATGGTGGATAAGCAAGGTTGTAAAGATAAGTTTTTAAATGACGACGGCATTTTGTAATATTTTCAACTGATCTAACACTAAGAGAGAGCATAATCCAAAGAGTTGGGGCAGCAATAAAAAAAGCCCTAGTTCCAATGTTAGTGTTGACTCTAGGAACAAAATGTTGGTCAGAACTAGATGATCGAAGCTAGATAAGTTTTCTTACAGGAGTAAGCAGTGAATGCAAATAAGATGGTTGCTTACTGAATAGTGCTTGGTATGTAATGATACAGATCGTAAATATTATAAAATACCGTAGAGGAAGCTAATGCAAAGACATTGATCTTGTAACAACTCTTGCTAGACAAGCTGAAGTTTTGTGATATCTTTGCTAGTGATATTATAAAGGAGGGAATTGCAATAGTGAAGTATGTTGCTAAAAAACGCTGTTGCAATAGTTTTAGCGAATATGGCGAAGATCACGAATGTGAGAAAAACAACAGCAACACGTTTGGGATATGTGTTATTGAAAATTGAAGTTACTATCAAAGATAACTCCTAGATTCCGCACCGAGGTTGCTGGCCTGATATTCTGATTCAAAATATGCATAGGGAAAAACCATCAAGTTTACTACGCTGCATTGGAGTACCAATAATGATCAATTCAGTTTTATTTGCAATTAATTTAAATTTGCTGTCAGTCATCCAGTGGAAGATATCTTGAAGATAATCACTTAGTTGGCTAAGGGAGTGATTTGTATCCGGGGTAGCCAAGAAAATGTAACTCTAAGTATCATCAGCATAAAGACGGTGGTCCAAGTTATGTCTTTGTATAACAAAGTTTAGTGGTGTGGTGTAAAAAGTTAAAACCAAAGGCCCAAGAACAGAACCCTGGGGAACACCAAATAAAGTCAGCAGTGCAGCTGAAAAGCAGTTCCCAATCTTTCTAGTTTGGTATCTATCAGTTAGATAAGAAGAAAACCAGCTTAGAGCTGTGCCAGATATGCCATACCACTTTAATAAGCATTCAATGAGAATCTTGTGATCAATCGTGTCATAAGCGGCAGAGATATCTAGTAAGGCAAGTGCAGTGATTTTATAATTATTAATGTTCAAGTTAATGTCATTATGAACCTTTAAGAGGGCAGTCTCTGTTGAATGAAACTGTCTATATGCTGATTGTGACACATTAGTTAAGACATTTGTATTAATGTGAGACCTTAGATGACTTGCTACAACCTTTTCTAGTATTTTGAAAATAAACCTGAGGTTAGAAATAGGTCTATAACTGTTTAGGTCGTGTTTAGGCAGAGATGACTTCTTAAGAAGTGGTGTGACATGGGCGTATTTGAAATCATCAGGAAAACAGCCAGAGCAAAGTGAAGCATTTATCATATTTGTTACATGTCCAACTAATGTATTGAGACATGCTTTTGGCAGTATTGTTGGAAATGGATCGAGTGCACAAGATTTATTTGGGGAGGACATAATTATTTTCCTAACTTCATCAACTGTTGCAGTTTCAAATAATACAAGTAGAGAATGTACTGGACGAAAGTTCACACTGACATTACTTAAAACATGATATGGGAAAGCAGAACGAATAGTTCTAATTTTATTCTTAAAGTGACTAGAGAATGAATCACATCAAAACTTAATAGACACATGATCAGGTAGCGATGGAGCAGGCTGTCTGTGTAGAATGTTATTGATGCAGTTCCATAACTGACGCAGGTTATCAGATTTATTTATGACCATATTTATATAATAATTTGATTTAGCCATTTGTCTGTTACAGAGGTGAAATTGCTTAGAATAGCACAACCTGTCTAAAGGCGAGCACGATTTGCACCATACACGCTCTAAATAACGACAACGCCTTTTAGATAGTAAAATTTCAGCATTGGTTTCAATGGAGCACAGCTATGCTGGTCTGTAGGGTTATCTAAAGTCACACACAAACACACACCCTCATAAATAAAATAATGTAATTATGTTTTATATTAATGGTAACAGTACTTAAAGGAACCATGCCAAATGCTTGAAGTCATTCTATATTACATGTCACAATATATTTCTATTACTATCAAGCTGAAAATTTCAGTAGAATAAAATAAAATAATAATTTCAACACTGTCCAACTGGCCTCCCTTGACCATGTATATTTTGTTGTGAATAAGCTTTAATGTGCACCAGACAAGAAATGGAAGCACAACGATACATATACTTTGAAAGTTGCCATTGGCATTAGAATGAATTATCATGCATTATTCAGCTGTGATGCAAATATATATATATATATATATTATAATTATGTTCAATTCTTCTGAAACAGGCAGACAACCTAATTGTTGACTTTCTTCAACTGTTTTCCTCTCTTAGATTTATACATACAAATTTAACTGTCTAAAACAGTATTGTTAGGCATCTTAAATCATTAAGTCATATAATATTGCTTGTAGTGTGTGGTAGAAGAAAAATTGTGGTAATACTATGACATCCTTGAAACATGTCAAACATTTGTAAGATATTAACCTAAATAAACAGTGAAATTGAGTGCATCTTCGATAAATTTGGTCCAGAAAGAAATACTTATCGAAAGAAACCATTAGCAAAATTTAGTACAAACAAATGATGTGGAAGTCATATAGACGACTGGAAATGACAAAGACTACAACATTTATAAAGAAGCACTAAACCAAGCTACAACTGAAATTCGAAGAGAAGCTATGAACAAAAAGTAGCCTGTAATATAAAACATGACAGCAAGAATTTTTATGCATATGTTTCAAGCAAACAGAATGTTCAGAATAAGGTCGGTCCTCTAGAAGATAGATGGCTGGAAATATAATATCAGAGGGATTCTTAATGGCAGAAGACCTGAATAAGTATTTTAGTTCAGTGTTTATCAGGGAAGATATTAGTTCACTGCCAGTACCAGACGCTAAGTTCAAGGGGGCAGAATCAGACTATTTAGGACAGTTAATTGTAACACCGGAAATGGTAGCTAAAACAATTAGGGCTATGAAGGATGATAAATCACCTGGAGTGGATGGGATTCCACCCAAACTACTATTGGAAATTGTAGAACAAATTAGCATATGACTTGCAACAGTTTTCAACTTGTCGTTAGAAGAGGGAGTGGTTCCTTTAGAATGGAAAGAAGCAAACATTATACCATTATTTAAAAAAGGTTCCAGAAACAAGTCTGAGAAGTACAGACCAATGAGTTTAATATCAGTGATTTGCAAATTATTAGAAAGACTAATTAAAGATCACAAGGTGGATTTTCTTGTTAAACATAGCTTGTTAAACCCATCTCAACATGGGTTTCTAAAAGCGAGGTCATGCTTAACAAATATGTTATGTTTTTTGGAAGATTAAGAAAGTTAAGAAAGATAGAAGGACCATAGGACATGAAGTTACATTAGTAAAGGAGCAGTGTAGATTAGATATAAGAAAGTTCTCATTTTCACAAAGGACTGTAAATGAATGGAACAGATTATCTGTTGATTGTGTGATTCAAGTCCAATTCCTATTTATATTACCAAAACTGGGTCAATGCAAAATGTTTATGTCCGAAGATTGATGATGTGGCAAAAGTGCCTATTTGGAACATCCAACATTTTTAGCAGACACAGCATGCATTCCACAACAAACAGGACATTAATATGTCCTTTGTTTCTAAGATGGCAGACAGTGCAATTTAGTCACATTTTCACAGCAGTTAATAAACGTTTCATGGTATAAACACAACATTATGGCTGCCCACAGAGGTAAGTTTCTTCAGCATTTTCTTCAGCTTCCGGTTTGCAAAGTTATGACATTGCAGCATGTTCTGATATAAACATAGTTGGATGGTTTAAGTTGCTGTTTAAACATGTTGGACATAGACAGTTGTGGTTGAGTGTGTATGTAGAATTTATATGTATGTGGAACCATCTCTTTCAAAACGGTCGAAGCCTGTTTTAATATAGTAACTTTTTGTATATATTTATCAATTAAGATATTTTACGTTCAGCCTGTCATTTGTGGACATGAATGTATCTCTGATGTACTCTAGGTTTTGTCACATGCACAAAATTCTGAACTGTTTTATACAGCAATATGTAGGTAGTTTATTTGTGTGTAACAGGGCAAGTAATTATAAACGTTACACTTTTTCTTGCCCTTTTTCGACAATTGTAATATTGTAATACAATAATCACTACTCTTATTTTGTTGTTCTCATATTATTATTATTATTGTGTCAATTTGTTTTCAGAATGAAGAATTAACACGTCAGAGGTGGTAATGATGCTGGATGACAAGGAGAGCGATGTTGATGATTCGGACAATGATCCTACATAGGAGACTGGTAGTGGTGACCACGAAGATGCTACTGATGATTCTACATCAGAGAAAGAAGTAGTGACTGAAAGAAATTCACCACACACCCGTGGAGAGGAACATGGTGAAAAGGGAACAAGACAGAGAAAATCGAACCCAAAGTCATGGAAAAAGAACATACGATGAAATCTACCGAAAAAGCGTACACTGATAGCAGGGGAGAGAGAAAAGAGGTAGAGTACCCAAACCATCTAACTGTCAAAAGTGTTGATACAAGTTTAACGAAAGGTTCACTGAAGAGGATAAGGCCAGGTTATTTGCAGAATACTGGGAGATTATTCTCGTCAGAAGGATTCCCTGTTATCCAATACAACACATGTTGATATCTACAGTGTGCAATGGGTGAACCGAAACAAAGGAGGTTGCACACTGTAATTTACTCATTTCAGAAGAACAATGAAGCTACACATGTATACAAAAACTTCTTTCTGGAAAAACTTGACATAAGTCATGGCCCTTTAAACACAGCTCGGTAAGAATAGGAGATACAGGACCGTTTCTATGTGAATATAAACGTGGTAGACACGCTACAACAAACAAAACAAGTGATGAATCTATCCAGGTGGTGAAAACTCACTTTGAAAGTTTCCCACAAACACAATCACATTACACAAGGAGTGACACTCACTCAAGTGACTTGTCTATACAAAGCTCGGTGTGAGGAAGCAGACCCTCCTATCATACCGGTCGGAGAAATTACATATCATAGAGTATTCTGCAATGAGGACAACTTATTATTCTTTCATCCGAAGAAAGAGTAATGCCAGAAATGCTCTAAATTCATGATGCTGGAAGGAGACGATAAAGACACATTTCGAGAGGAGTACAAAATGCATCTTACTCTCAAAGAAGAAGCTCAGAAGTCTAAGACCCACAACAAATGTTAGGGCTACTGAAGAAAAGGAAACATTTGTATCGGCAACTTTTGACCTACAAAGTATTCTTCAAATACCTATTAATGATGTGTCACTCATGTATTATAGTCGAAAACTGTGCATTTACAACCTTTGCATTTACAATGATACTCCTCCCATTGATACTGTATGTATGCTGTTGCTGGTCAGAGATAGAGGGAGGCAGGGGAACAATGAAATTGGAACCTGTCTTTGTGTCAGTTGTTTCCTACTGTAAAGGAAGTGTCCCTCTACTCCGAAACATGCAGTGGCCAAATTACTCATGTACGCTGTTCAGAAAACTTAACTTGAAATAATAACACACAATTTTATAGAGAGTGGACATCCGTACATGGAATGCGATGCATTCTGCTATTGAGACCGAGAAGAAATACACTGATGTGTACATTATCATTGACTGGATGTCCATCTTCCGCAGAGCAAGGGGTCGCCATCCATACACTGTTGTGTATCTTCATCACAACGACATGTTTGACTTACAAAGCTTGGCACAGAAGATTATGAAAATGATTATGAGAAAACCCCACCAGAAATCATACAGTATTGCTACAACTACAGTGATGACGTCAAACAGATTAATGTCTGTGGATGTGGCCATGCAGTACTACCTTCAGAAGTAGGCCAAACATATCAGAATCAGATTAAAGTTGTGTACGCAACAAGTGATACCACCTGAGATGCATGAATGATACAAATTTCTCCCGAGCACAAGCCGCACCAAAGATCATTTGCCAGAAGCAGCAGTCGGTGATTCAGGAGACAACAATGATGATGATTCTGTATGACATTAATCAGTGCTAAATGGAACTGACTCTCCTATCATCATAACAGTGATTGAACATTAATAAACGCCATACTGAATACACAGTTTGTCATCTTTATGTCCGTATTACCAATTCTTTATTTCAACCAAAAATGATTATGTCAATTTTTTACATTTCTGGCCCCCTGTGACATTTGCAGCCATAAGACACTGACAGGAAGTAGCTGATCACTGCAGCAGCATATATGTCAAAGTGCATTGTGATATCGCATTTATTTGTTTCTTGCAGAGCTATTGAAACTATAAAACTAATTTTCTTTCAGAACGGCTTTTTAGGACATAGTCATTTCTGACAGTTAGCCCTTGATATACATGTATATATATTTTTTCTAAAAGCTTGACCTTTCAAGAAAAAAAATTGTATGCGAAGCAACCAGCTATCAATTAAGCCAATGAGGCTCTGTCAGCTTGGACCTTTGTTAGACTCATTTTTTAGAAAACTTGTTTCTATCATAGCTCAGAAATTATGACAGTCTTGGTTTATAAGGGGCAATTGTTTCACTAAAAGCGAAAGCTATGGCAATATTATCCATGGAAGTAGAAAGTATGTTAGTGATGCCATCAATCCATACAGTCATATAGAACACCGACATCGACCATGACCACATCACCTTTTCCCTCATTTTTAATGTCCCTATATTTTTCTTGTGTGATCCATAGGCCATAGAGATTGGCACAACCATGTTGCTAATCCACTCTGAATGATCACATTTCAGTGGCATTATTTATTGCTAGGCTGCAAGCAGTTCGAAATCATAACTTCTGCTGTTACTAGATATTCTAGGAATTTGGCATCACTACCACTCGCCATAGTGATGCCAGTGAATCTTGATACAGGAACAGCATGTCATACAAATCACTGACTTGTTTTACCTTGTCTTTTCTTTAATTACAATTAACATAAAACACTATTAATATGGCATGTTTTAGCACCTCTCTCACACACACACACACACACACACACACACACACACACACACACACACACACACACACACACACACACACACACACACACACACACACACACACACACATACACACACACATACATACATGCACATACATAACAGGTATGCACATGCATGCCATGTTATTGCATACACCCGTACATAGAATGTTGTGTCATTCTACTCCCACTTTGTATTCATGACTTTCTGTAAACAGAAATATGTCCATACTCCCACTGTCAAACTACGTAGGCCAATTTATTTCACACAATTTTAACCTATTAAAAAAACACAAAAGTCAAATCCAGTGACATAAAATCTAATGACATCTAACCTATTCCAAACCACTCATTCTAATTCAGCAGAGTTTTTCCTGTTCATTACACGTGCACTACAGGAAGAAAGCATACAATCAATAAAGAACAATTAGCAAGAGTCAGTTAAATCCAGTTACTATTGCTACTCAAGTGAAGATGGGTGAGGAAGAGTCATTCATCATGACTGACAAAGTACCTTGTATATGCAAACAAATTATGGTGCTGATGACTTGCCCTATCATATACATATGCATACAGTTATATTCAATAAAATTATAGTCTAAAAATATGTACATTATTAACATTTCCGCATATCTAGCTTCGATCATCTAGTTCTGACCTACTTTTAGTTCCTAGAGTCAACACTAACATTGGAACTAGGGCTTTTCTGTTGATCCACCAACTTTGGAATATGCTCCCTCTTAGTGTTAGATCAGTTGAAAAATATTACAAAATTCCGTCGTCATTTAAAAACTTATCTTTACAACCTTGCTTAGACCATAGCTCCCTAACGCCTTGAACTATCTGTTGACAACTGGAATACGGCTTATGGATTTTTTAGATTGACCAATCCTTTTATTTTGATGCACCTCTGAGCTTAGTTTCCAAGGAGTTAGGCACAGAAGTTATCTTATTATTATATTAAGAGAAATAAATGTTATCAATACGGTAATATATATTTATATGTTATTAATACGGTAACTGTGGAGCACTTAAATGCATTTTTTCCAGGTGTCGATATTTGGTTTCAAGATCTGCCTGTCTAAGGCTGTCTTGCCACTGCCAGATGGTGCTCTTCTAGTACTCATCTAATTCGTCTCTCCACCATCTCACAGGTCATTCTCTAGATTACTTCCCTTCGTAAGGTAGTGATATGCAATGTCCATCGGATATCTCATAGTCTGCTGATGTGCCCCGCCCAGGTTCACTTCTGTCTTCTGATTTGTTTTATCACGTCTATGACCTTTGTCTTCTGTCTTACCCAGATGTTTGTTTTTCTCTCCCGATATGTGATGTTTAACTTCTTTCCATCGTTGTTTGTGCAGCTGATAGCTTGATGGGAGACTTTAATGCACAAGTAAGGAAACGAACAAACATAACGGAAATTGCAACATAAAAATTTGGAAAACAAAAGAGGGACACTTTGGTAGAATGGGCAACATCAAAAGAGTACAAAATCAATACCATGTTTCAGAAGAAAGCAGGGAGGAGATGGACTTGGAAAAGCCCAAATGGAGAAATGAAGAACAAAATTAACTACCTCGGTACATCCTGACAAACAGGCCGGACATGGTCACAGACGTAACCGTCATCAACCAAGTCAACATCAGAAGTGACCAGAGAATGGCAATGAGCAACATCAAACTGGATGTTGAGGTTGAAAGGAAGGAGTTTATAAACAAGAGACCACCAAGTGTAGATTCCACACAAATAGGAACAGAACAAATTGAATTCCAACTGTGAAATCGATTTGCGACATTAAAAGAACTAGACAACATCAACACCATGAGTGAAAACATCACAAAGATGATCCAACTAAGTGTGACAAGTGTAGCCAAATCAATCAACAAGCAAGTGAAGATGAGAATATCATTACCAACATGAACCCTGAAGAAGAAACAGCAAGAAGTGCTGAAAAGCGGTGACTGTAAAAACAAATAGAGTATGAAGAAATATGCAAGATCATAAAAAAAAGTGAAGGAGGACATCAGGAAGTACAGAGAAGAGATGATATTAGAAACAATTATGACACCAAAAAGCATGAAGAAAGCCAGAAGAATACAGGCCCTAGGCCGAGACAGACTGATTACACTTCTAGACAAGCAGGGTAGAGAAACACAAGACCAAGATATGATCATAGAATGAATAGAGGAATTCTACACTGAACTATATGACAGTGAACAGGGTACCATAATTCACACCAACCTGAAAGAGGTACCAGAGATAACAACATGGTAGGTGGAAACAGCGCTAAGAGATATTAAGTATGGGAAGACATCAGGCAACAACCATGTAAACATTGAAACATTAAAAGCAGGAGAAGATGCCATCTCAAAGACACTAGCAAAGCTGTATATAAATGCTTATCAGAAAGACGACTACCCACCGCATGAAAGATTGCAAAGATGGTAATAATCTTCAAGAAGGGAAATAAAAAGACTTAAAGAACTACAGACCGATATGTCTGTTATCAAACATCTACAAATTACTCACAAAATATTAACGGATAGGCTAGAGAAGACATTCAACGAAAAACAACCACGAGCGCAAGCAGGATTCAGAAGCAGGTATTCAATGACAGACCACATCCACGGCGTAAACCAACTGAAGGAGAAGTGCCGAGAATAAAATATCCCACTCTGCATTGCGGTCGTGAATTACAAGAAGGCTTTCAACTCAGTGCAAATTCAATCAATACTGACCTTGCTTCAAGAACAAGGGATAGAAGATGTGTACATTGAACTCCTGAAGGACATCTAACCCAATAGCTCAATGACAGTCCTCCTACACACAAAGATCAACATCAAGAGAGGAGGTGTACGACAGGGTGACATCATATTGCCCAAGGTGTTTACGGAAACACTTGACAGCATATACCAAAGTCTGACATGGAAAACCAGAGACTTGAGGATAGATGGAGAATATCTCAGTCATCTTCACTTTGCCGATGACATACTCATATGCACTACGATACCATAAGAACTAAACAAAATGCTGTGGGAGCTAGCTGATGAAAGTGAAAATAAGGTCTGAAGAAGAACATTTCGAAGTAAAAAGTGATGATAGAAAATGACACACCAATATATATATATCATCACCATGCAGATAGAGATAAGCTATGTCTACCTTGGACACAAATACAGCATTAGAGACAAAAACCTAGATAACAAAATTCAAAGAAGAATCATGGCCAGCTGGACAGCATTCACCAAATATCACAACATTTTCAAGGGTAACTTTACAACTTGCTTGAAGAGACAGGTTTATAACTCATGCGTACTTCTAACGATGGCATGGAGACATGGAAAACCTTCTACATATTCTTGCACATATTCCTTCTGAGCTCATAACAATTGAAGTCAATCCTTTTAATATATAAAGTATATAATTCTGTATTATTAAAAATTACATTTAATTGATCTGTTATAATCATATCTGCATGTTTATGGTTACAACACTATGAACATCTAATATAGGGCATGTTTCTCATACAATGTTTGTCATGCAATAGCAGGTTTCACAGCCCTATATTCATCCCATTATTGTGCAGGTAATTGCACCTGTACAACAATGCAACAAGGGCATGGTGGACCATACTGGGCAAGAGTGCTTATGCAGATGTGACACACACCTACAGGAAACTGTAGCAACATCTTGCATTGTCACAACATCATAATGCCATTAGTAAGCACACCTATAATGGAACAACTAAATTACCATTCCACTGGTCTTTGCTTGGCAGCTTTAAATAGACCTTGTGATACAGCAGTAAAATGGATGATGTTACTGCACACTGGCAGATCAATATGTAACAAATAAATCATGTGTTTCTCTGTTTTCTTTCAGATTTTGAATCAACTCAACTATACTGAATGTAGATTGAAACAAGATTCAGCCAACGGCAAGTGGGGACTGACCAGTGACCAGTTCACAAGTGTAGAAACTGATCAGGAGTGACCAGTTCACAAGTGTAGAGACAGACCAGGAGTGACCAGTTCACAAGGGTAGACACTGACCAGGAGTGATCAGTTTACAAGTGTAGAGACTGATCAGGAGTGACCAGTTCACAAGTGTAGAAACTGATCAGGAGTAACCAGTTCACAAGTGTAGAGATTGATCAGGAGTGACCAGTTCACAAGTGTAGAAACTGATCAAGAGTGATCAGTTCACAAGTGTAGTAAGTGACCAGGAGTGACCAGTTCACAAGTGTAGAGACTGACCAGGACTGACTAGTTCACAAGTGTATAGACTGATCAGGAGTGATCAGATCCCAAGTGTAGAGACTGACCAGGAGTGACCAGTTGACAAGTGTACAGACTGACCAGGACTGACCAGTTGACAAGTGTAGAGTCTGACCAGGAGTGATCAAGAGTGATCAAATGTAGAAACTGATCAAGAGTGATCAGTTCACAAGTGTAGTGACTGATCAGGAGTAACCAGTTCACAAGTGTAGAGACTGACCAGGAGTAACCAGTTCACAAGTGTAAAGACTGATCAGGAGTGATCAGATCCCAAGTGTAGAGACTGACCAGGAGTGACCAGTTCACAAGTGTAGAGATTGATCAGGAGTGATCAGTTCGCAAGTGTAGAGACTGACCAGGAGTGACCAGTTCACATGTGTAGACACTGACCAGGAGAGACCAGTTCACAAGTGTAGAGACTGCCCAGTTCACAATTGTAGAAACTGATCAGGAGTGATCAGTTCACAAGTGTAGAGACTGACCAGGAGTGACCAGTTCACAAGTGTATAAACTGATCAGGAGTGGTCAGTTCACAAGTGTAGAGACTGACCAGGAGTGACCAATTGACAAGTGGAAAGACTGCCCAGTTCACAAGTATAGAAACTGATCAGGAGTGATCAGTTCACAAGTGTAGAGACTGACCAGGAGTGACAGTTCACAAATGTAGAGACTGACCAGGAGTGACCAGTTCACAAGTGCAGGGACTGACCAATTCACAAGTGCAGGGACAGACTTGGAGTGACCAGTTAAAGCAAAATCAGTGACAGAGAATTCCATGATGAATACCTCTGAAAGAGAGAACAGTTCTTGCCTGCAGTTGTTGAATATAACAAATGATTCTGTGAGCAGTGTGGATGCTGCCACAGGCCTCTCTCCAGCAGGGATCACCATCTACCGAATCATATTGCCCATTGTGTGCACATGCGGCATTCTTGGAATTACTCTTACAATTGTCATATTGAGCCGCAAACACATGTGTACTTCAACAAACTGCTACTTGATGGCACTGACAATCGCTGACTTGTTGTTTGTGCTGCTGTTTGCTACGATCCTTGCTGATAACCAGTTTGCACTGGACAGCAAGGAATACAACAACTACACGATCTACATCACTTATGCAGTTATCTTCATGCAGATCTTCTTGCTTGCATCTATATGGCTAACAGTTGTACTGGCTATGGAGCGCTACATTGCTATCTGTCGACCATTCCTCGCAGCCAAGATGTGCACAGTAAACAAGGCACGTGTTATCATTATCCTCATCTACATGTTTGCACTCATCTGCCGCATGCCCAACTTCTGGGAGAACCGCATAGTAAGCATCTATGACAAGCTGACAAACACAACACTGACGTACATTGAGCCAACACCATTATCAATCAACCACTACTACATGATAGTGTACCCTTGGGTTATTGATGGCATCGTCACATCAATCTTACCATTCCTTCTGCTTTTCATGCTCAATGTGCGTCTTGTGTGGGAAGTTCGCAAGTCAACACGCTACATCCAGCGTAATCTGATAGTTGAGAAGTCAGCCGCTAATGTGATCCAGCGTGAGGAACTGCAGATCACAATAATGCTCATCAGCATCATCATTGTGTTCCTCACATGTCAAGCACCTTATGTTATCTACACAGCCATTGTGGGCATCACTGGCTTCCAGCACACTGCCCACATGATGATATTCCGCTACATTGCACAGCTCTTGTTGACACTCAAGTCAGCCATTAACTTCATCTTGTATTGCTGGTTCAGTGAAAAGTTCTGGACAACCCTAAAGAAAGTCTTCTGCATCGAGCAGTGTCTCTTCATGCAGAAACCAATTAATCTTGATGGGGTGTCGCAGAATGGTACAAGTTATTGTCATTTGCGGTCTCTCAATGGAAACACTAGAGACACTGTTTTATGATCTAGCTTGAAGACACACTGATTACAATGAATGAGAAACAACATGTGTTCTATGTATGGATTGGCTACTGACATACTTATTGCATGACCTGTCAGCTCAGTCCCAAGCTGATTGTATATTGGTTCCATGACTGTACAGCGACAATGTTAGTAGTGATGTGAGGTATATATACACTTCAGCACAACTAATTATTCAAATTGATCTCAGAAGTAACTAAATACACGTCTGTATCAGGTAATTCATGAAACTGAATATATGTGACTTTCATGTTTGTCTGTAAGTATCTTTGTTGTCATGTCAGTGTGCCAAAATGGGGTTAGTCCATTTTTAATATATAAGAATATGTTAATTTTTAAATTATATTATTTTGTACTTAATTATTATAATTGTGAAATTGAATGATAGCAAATAAACTCCTGACAAGCTTGGAAATGAATAGAACAGTATTCATTGTCTGCAGGAATTGCTATTTCAGTTGAACACATATGACATTGTCTTTGTTATTAATAAATGTATATAATATATTTAATCATACTATTGCCCACACCCGCTTTATTGCCCATCCTTAAATTTCCAAAAATGGTGGGTTAACCGCCCACATGCTGCCCATCCCTTTCAGTCACATAAAAAACAATATTTTTCATAAAAATGTAAACATGCAAAAAAGCCACAAAATCAACAGAGTTGTCAAATATTTTTCATGTCATCTCCTCTGTTGTTTCAGTCACTGGTCAGTACTTCAGTTCTCAAAGATGCCATGTTTGTCCAGTTTGTCTTATCATGTAACTGTGTCCATGTAATAAAGCTTGTAATGACAACCCCATTCCACCAACTGTATGCCTTCATAACACAAGAAACAGATATTTGATCAACATTGCCGGGGATGATTGGTGAAGCCAAAAGGGCTATCCACAAACTATGAAAGGTAAATTCAAGCATTCTGATGCCTACATGGGCTTATATAATTGTGTTTTGACCAGGCGATAATTCTGTGAAAATGGATGACAATTATAAGTGAACAAATTGACGAATAGCATCAATTACATGTCTGTGGCTGATTCAACACATTTGGCAATTAAGTGGCAAATGAACAAATATACCCAGTTGGAAAATATTTTATTAGTGGTTGCAAATGCTTGGTTGAACAGCCCGAGCCACAAGAGCATGTGTGCCTTGTGAAGGAACTAATATGAATGTCTGACAATGATTCCGTAACTCAGAACATTTGTAGAAAAACAAAAAGCACTGTGAACTACTGTAAATAACTACAAAGCTGAAGTTTTCATGAAATAAAAACCTTTAAAAAAAATTGTGTATGACACCAAAGGCATTGATTTAATTAAACTGGCCCTGGCCTGTAATGGTAGTTTAAATAGCTCCTTCATATGGTATGAATACTTCATGAAACCACAGATGTTGTCAGTTTAAGCTAATTTTTATGGTAGGGACAATATTGTGAATCTAATTTTTTGCACATGCCCATATTAGCCCTCACCCCTCCCCTCAAATAAAAATATGTTGACATAATTGCCCACAGGTTATATCCGTCCAGCATATCTCCATCAGTTTTGTACATACAGGGCTGAAATTGTGTTAAATTTATTAACAAGATGGTGGGCTGTGGGAATCTAGGGCAATCATGGATCAGGGGGACTTTAGGGTGCATCCCCCATTTTTCTTGAACAGGTCTCAATTGGTCATTGAGTTGGAAGTATTTTGTGGATCCAGGTTGTGCGTGTTAGGGTGTTTGTCCCCAGTTTTGCTGTCAAGGATGCAAGTGGAGGGTTTTGGTGAGCCTCAAGGGGGTGCAGTTAGTTCTTTTAATGGGGAGCTGCACCTACATCCCCATTGGTCAAATCCTAGATCTGTCACGGGAGCACTTTATTTTAAATGTACTGCATTTTGGGTATGGGCCAGATTTAAGTGTTGAACATTTGGGGTTAAGTGAGTTTTCATTGTTCAGAGTTATGCACCATGGGGGGTCGGATTTCAGTGAAAACACATTCCAGTGCACAGGATTTCTTTAGTGCTATCTAAGTTTGAATTTGTAAATATCCATTGGCTTTATCTGTAAAATATATTTCCCCTGTGCAATATGCCAAGTAACTCAGCTACAATATATTTATATATCTGTACAAAATATTTAATTTAGATTTATTATGATGGTTGTACTTTGCTGTTGTGACCAATGATGTTTCACTTTGATCTGTATTCATCATCTAAGTGTAACAATAAATGTTTTTTTTTAAATAATGATGTGTTTGTTCTTCTATCTGCCATACTATGTACACTAGAAAGCAAGATGTTGGTGGACATTGAGAATAAGTACAACGAATAAACACAGTAGGTTTGCTTTCTTCTTATAAGCACACAGATCTCTTTTTGCTACACTAGCCCAAATTAAAACATTACACCAAGCTGGCTTTGCATACTATCAACAGCAGGCCCTATCATGATAGTAAATCTCAAAACTATCATATTAAGCTCTGTAGGATTGGGTTCAATTGTAATTTCATAACTTGTCATTAATTACAAATTCCATGTAACTGTGACTGATATTGCAATTATGTCATTGTAATTATGAAATATATTGTGGTAATTGTAATTGTATGATTGAATTAACAACAACCCAGAGTAAAAATTAATAGAACAAAATACATGCAATATTCCTATATGTAATTGTAGTTGTATTTAACCTATAAACCATTGCATTTGACCATTTATGCAATATTTTTAATTAATCTTTTAAAGCAATTTTTTATTGCAATTATAATTGTTTTGTATTTCTAAGCTATGCATTTTTAATTGAGTGTATATGATGGTGTGTGAATATAGTTGACAACTGTAATAAAGCCCAACCCTGATTCACGAGCAGTGGGAAGCACAATGCCACAAAGCAATAAATACAAATTCCAAGAATGTAAGCTAATTCACAGTCATCTGATGTTTGACACATTGCAAGCAGAAAGACATTTTTTATGGCCAGCTAAGATCCCAATGGCATACAGTATGAATGCTAATAAAGTAAGGTAGAAGGGATCTTACGGAAAACTTACTGCAACATCAGTTAACACAAAACGGCAAACAAGCTAAATTTGTGTTAGAGATAAAAATTGTACTCATGTTGTAATTTAGAAGTATCATCATTGGCATTTTACTCTATACATTCTAGTTAATGATGGATGAAAATGTCTCCCTTTTCAGTAGTAATGCAATGGTATTTTCTTAGTTATCACAAAATGGTATCCAGTCCTTAGAACTCAAACCTGTTCATTCAAAAATCACCTCAACTTCCCTTGGTAGCATTAAGCCTAGTGCAATTACTACACAACTGTTCATTCACATATAACCACCTCTCTTTATAAATACACATGTACTTACTTAAACAACTGAGTGAACTGAAGCAGTGTACAGTAAATGAATCTTACCGATGCTTCAAACAGGCAACAAGATAATTCAAAACCGAGCTCTCTTGACTGAGAATCTGCTGTTCTAACTACTACACTACCTGACCTGGGGTAATTCCGATTGCAGAACCAGAACTGAAGGTTGATTGTCATTCCAATTCCAGAACTGGAATGAGAATCAGTCAATATGATAGTAGTGGTATCAGAATAATATTTGGTGGAATTGGAATTAGTTGACCTGAAAGTAGATGAATCAGAATTGTTCTGAGTAGAATTAGAATCAGAATTGCTCATTGGAATTAGCATTTAATAAATACCACAACCACTAATTTTTTATTTGTTGCTGCAAAAATGCATATATAATAAAATTTACATATGGAAAAAAACAAGGATATTGTCACAATTACAGTAATTACTTGTCAACATACCAAGTACAGTTTAGGTAATTTTGTTTCTGGCATTTTAATTAATCACCAATCTACTGTGTGTTTAAGTTTAATTTAGGTGAAGTCAGGTTGTTAGTACACTCTGACATGTAGGCCTATAGTGAGAAATGTTGAATAAAGTCATAGAACTGATGTGCTCATTTTATGACAGTAGCTATAAACTAGATATAAGGATACAGCTCTATTACGTAAGATCAGGTTCAATAGCCAACATCATGGAATATATCCAAAGTAATAACATTGCCTCTAAATTCTACATGCATATTGCAAAAAAGATATAGCAATAATATATAGTGGACACAGATTAGCAACGATGGAATAATGACTTTTTACTTTACTTATGTCCACTACTTAATGTTGTGATATGATGAGATATTTCCAGTGTTTTCTGTCTGACATTGTATCAGCAAGACAAGTCTCACTGAGACCAATGTCCCTCTCAATAATGTTAGGGCAACCTCTTCTTTGAGGGTCCTCATGTTTCCAAACAAGAACTTTGTTTACTATGTCATCATCATACACAATGTTACTTCATGGTGATGGTGACCCATGGTAGATTGTCGTGTAATTCCTGGTCAGTGAAATGATCAAACCAGGACACATTATATATTTTGTACAGTAGTCTTACGCAAGAGCCTTCAAGTGTTTTCCCTAGTGTTTTATCATTGTTAATGATTCAAAACCATATATATATATATATATATATATATATATCAATCAATCAATCAATCTATATTTCAGACAAAAAAGCATACTTTTAATATGCACTATGTCCATAGTAAAAATTAAAAGTATATTATAGTGTATATATTGCACTAATCCATTTCCAGCGCAATACAGAGGTCGTATAAACATCACTGTGTATAATACTCTCAACAATGTTGTTCGTCGATGCAGATATTCTGCTCATAAAATTGTACATGCATTTTCTAAATCTAGTATTGCAACAGTCCGTGTCAGAACTAACAAACATTAGGCTAGCACTACACCTCATAGATAGGCTGTGCATAATTCTAAATGCATTGTTATAGGAAACAATAAAGTGCTGCATAACGGCTTTTCTATAATTAGCCCATAAGGAACATAAATACACATTACTACAATAGGATGTGAACAGTTTGTTCTTCACCTTCACTGAACAAAAGTGAAAATTCCTGAGTAGAATATTGCTTCTGCCATACAAACTCCTTTCTTTGGATTACATATCCGTTTCATCCGACAGATCATTACAGATTATATGGCCAAGATATTTGTATGCCTTCGTTGTATTCAGAACTGCATCACCAAGCTTAAGAGCTACTTCAAAACCGGTTTGTCTTGTGTCAAAAAACATTATCTGCGACTTTACTCTGTTAAACAATATGTCGTTGTCACATCCATAATTGTATGATACATCTAGCAGTCTTTGCAACCCCTTAGCCAATGGAGCCAGTAGTACAATGTCATCAGCATACATGAGATGATTAACAGCTGTATCACAATAGCATCCGATGGGTAGTTTCATCAGTAGCAAACTCAAATCATTCATGTATAAATTAAATAAGAAAGGAGATAGCATACCCCCTTGTTTAACTCCATTAGTCACAGAAAAGAAGTTGGAAAATACCGAACTCCATTTAACACACATAGTCTGATTACAGTACCACTGACATATCACTTTAATTAAATATTTAGACACTCCAAGCTTAAGTAGCTTCATAAATAATGTTGTGTGATTCACCCTGTCAAATGTCTTGGAGGCATCAAGGAAGGCAACATACATGCATGACCCATGATTAGTGTAATATCGAAGGAGCTCCTTCAACACAAATACACACATTTCTGTCCCATGTTTTGGTTTGAACCCAAATTGGTTACTTGTAGTTCGTAGATGACTTTGCATCCGATTATACAGTATTTTTTCCACTATTTTTGTGAATACATTAGACAGACATATCGATCTATAGTTATCTCTGTCGCTGACACGTTTATTTTGATCCTTAATAATGGGAACATTGACAGATTTTTGCATATTTCCCGGTACGTAACCGTGCGTAAGTATAGCCGACATCAATGTAGCCAATAAAACTGGCAGCTGTCGATCTGCCCACTTCATGTGCTCGCTAATAATGCTGTCTAAACCAGGTGACTTATTGTAAGATAAATCTTTGATAATTTCACTAATTTCATTAACAGTCACCCTCATACCTTGGTCAAAGACGGCATGCTCCGGACACAGATCAGCAAGAAATTCCTTGCTGCAACTTCCTCTAACTACATTAAAAATTTGACTGTAGTCTTCTTGCCACATTCCACTTATGTTTTGGCTGCCATGGACATCACCCACAGTGTTTGGTAATTTAACATTACTGTTTGTGGAGTTTTTGATTTCCCTCCAGAAATCTCTATCGTTTTTTCCACTCATTTTCTCAGCAATTTTATCCGCAATAATGGAATTCTTTTTGTTCTTGCAAACTCTAAGTGCATGTTTGAATTTGGACCTAGTCTGCCGCATAACGTCATAAACAGCACCTGTTCTGGGTTTGCCAATGTCCTTCCACAAAAGATATGCATCTCTAGCTGCCATGTGTAAATCCTTTACATGGTCATTCCAACCAGGTGTAAACGGTTTCCTCTTCCCAGATACTTGCTTTAACATTTTTCACCTGATTTGGATAATGCAGTAATGATCTCATCATAAAATGTGTCGAGGTCAGCAGTGTGGCTATGATTATGACAGTTCGCGTTAGAACATTTAATCCCTTCAGGGAAGGCAATATTACATAAACCCTCACACATACATCTTGCATAGTATTCTATTTCACTGGATGAGAGATTATCCCACTGTATACGCTGATTTGATTCATTTATCATACTACCCTCATTTTCAGGCAGCTTACTGAGTGTAATTGTATATAACACTGGATGATGATCAGACAGAATACATGCATACATAACTTTTATATCAGTAATGCAGTCTTTTGCATCATAAGTACATATAATATGATCTAACCAAGAGGTAGTGCTCCACACTGGACTTACATATGTATATGTATCTCCGGGGAGGTGCTCCACATCTACAATTATGAGGCTATTATCAGTGCAGTAGCTCTGTAGAATTTCACCAAACATAGTTTGTTTAGCAAGATTAGCATTGAAGTCCCCCACAACAGTAATACAGGTACTATTGATACTGTCAATGAAAACATTAAGTTTAGCTAAACAGTCATTAAAGTTATCCCTATTTTCATTGCTTTCAAATGGTAAATATACATTGATAAGAAAGTATTCTTTCATACCATCACTGATTTTTATACAACAAAGCCAGTCATAAACCGAATCAATCATTGATATACTGGAATGTAAAGATTTTTTCCATAGAAAACCTACTCCACCATAAGGGCGACCTGTTATGACACCCCTAGTGGCATCCACAGGAGACACACCATGACCATAGAAATCTGGATGACAACTATTCAATAATATGCATTCCTGTTTCAATAGCATCAACTCCTGTAAACACAGTACATCACACCTGCTGAGAAGTTCGTGAAGATTTGGTTCAAAGCTCTTGAACCCATTACAGTTAAAACTTGCCAGTTGGATAGTCATTGTTTACGATTTGCGAAAGAAGAATTTCCTGATGTATACACCAGCAGGCCATCTTTGGGGGTCGTAGAAGTTAGAAGTGTTATCGCACATTGCTTCCACCTTAAAGGAGGTGTAGGTGTCATGTTTGGTTTCCAGCTGGGTGCATTTTGCTGTTACATTAAGAGTGCACTTAATGTATTGTTCAAGCTCACTAGGTGACGTGCATGGATCTAACCTCGATACGAACATGGTCAGGAATCGACCGGGTCTTGCTTTCAACGTAGAGTCATTTCTGGTGCCAATCACGGTACTGTGTTTGTTCCAAGCTGAACGTTTCTTCTTCTCCACCACCGTGAAGCCTTCATTCAGTTTGCTGACAGCTGTCGACGATGCGACAAGAAAGGAACCACTGGTCTTGCTCTCTTCAGCACCACATGGAGAATCACCAGTTACACCATTCATCGATGTGATAACTGTCACCCCTGCAGATGGCGCCTTAGGTGATAGGTCCTTCTTCCTTCTGTGTGGGAGAGCCGGTTTCACGGCTTCATCAGTCGGCACTGGGGGCACATCTACCACCAACGGCACTGGCTTTGTCACATTGGTGCTGCGGTTGGCCCATACAGACTGTGAGATGTTGCTTTGCTTACAAAGCTTGATCTCCTCTCTCATTGAGGACATTTCGGCACGCATTCCCTGAAACTCGTGTACCAGGAATGCAAAGTCAATGTTACACACCTCTAGTGGAGGCAGGCGGGACAAGTCACAAGCCACAAACTTAGGTAGCATGCTGGACTGCGGGACACATTTATGTAGTATGTGAAGGATGTCTTCCATGTTTGCTTTGTCTTTGCTGGGCCCTTGACGCTTGATCATCCTTACCCCAGTTTCACTGATTGCAGAGCAGCTAAAGATCTTCATCTTCGCAGCTTCAAATTCCCTTGACCCGTAAAAGTCTGTACATAACTTCACTAGAGTGTCATGTACTAGCAAGTCCATTTTGTTAAATACATAGCACAACAGCTCATTGCACACTACCAGCGTATGCGTCTCATGGCCAGGGCAACTGGCATCATCGGTGAGATCGCCTGCATCTCTCGTGTTGGCGGCAACATCCTGGACTTGGCCAACGTTACTAGCCTCTTTCCTGCCCATGCCGCTGGTGAGCGATAATGGGTGAAGTGGCAAATTGATCTCAGTAGCACACATAATTTGACAACTTTCATATGTTAAAGTTTCTTGCTAGTCACCGACATCTTACTATCAATCGTGCCGACATCTTTCTTGATTACACTGCCTAAAAGTTAATAATTATAAGTCTCAAGAGCGCCGACACAAAAGAACTACCCTCAACCTCTTCACGTCAGACCAAGACCCTTGTCTATATGGTTTTGTATGTATATATATATATATATATATATATGTCTGAGGATCAGCTTATGTGTTTACTATAACTCCATTGAAGACCTACAATGAATCAAGTAAAAATGAGTACCACTGAAGTCCATTTGGGTGTGATCTTGACATGAATCTTGACAAACGTTACTCTTCATAGCATTTCATCAACAGTAAAGTTCTAAGATAGTCTATAATTCTCTGCTGCATTTACTGCATGAAAACATTACATATACAAATGTCTCTAGCCAGGTATTTTAAATGGTTGAATCATATTCTGGATAAAAACAGTAACTACGACTTGAATCATATTCTGGATAAAATGCCCCTCGATATTGCAGGATCTCAACAACAATCTCTGGAACCATAAAAATCACAATTTAAAACGTAGAAGTATGTATATTCATGGAAGGATCTCGTCCTTGCTTACTACTGCTTATCATCTTGAGCCAGAGGTAGTATTGTTACCCCTGGCAGATATTCTACACACAATATGCACAGGTATGTTGAATCAGTTGTACTTCATCCCACTTACTGTCTTCCTCGGTTCTGGTTCTCAGGATAATTTGCATGCCCAACATTTAAGAGCAATTCTAGGAAATCCATATTGTGCAAATTGATCAATGCCCATTTTGCTAGGTTGATATGCCTGGAGTATTGTGTCTGTGGCCCCTGGCTCAGTAGAGGCATACAAAACACCAGAAGCAATCAGATGATATCATGTGGTTATCACAAATGGACTCTGAGTCATCAAAGTTGTATATTTCCTTAATAACAAGATGAAATTATAGCAATGTTATAAGGTGTCACAAGCCAGCAGGTTATCATGACTGTTTCCCCTACCTTTTTCACATCTTGGGCCAAATTTATCCTTATCTTGACAGAATTCACACGCGGCCCCGGAATACAACAAGCTGCAGTCACAGGTGCCGTTTCCCTCATAGCCGTCATTGCACTGAAATGCACAGAAATGAAACATTCTCAACAAAATGCAAAAAACCCAATTTTACAAGAAAGTGGCTTTGTTTTACAAATAAACTAACTTTACATTCATTTAGTATGTTCAAACATGGACCCCTTTAAAATTGGAAAAGATTATAATTAAAATAAGTTTGGATAATTTTCTATTATAAAAAAGCTGGCTTGTCAACTGTACACCCCCACACACCCTCCCTCACACATCCACACACGCACAGACAAACACCCTCACATACATTCACACACACACACACACACACACACACACACACACACACACACACACACACACACACACACACACACACACACACACACACACACACACACACACACACACACACACACACACACACACAGTGTGCACACGCACACACCCTCACACACGCACATACAGTGCGCGCACACACCCTCACCTACATTAACACACACACACACACACACACACACACACACACACACACACACACACACACACACACACACACACACACACACACACACACACACACACACACACACAGTGTGCACACGCACACACCCTCACCCAACCCCCACACACACCCTCACACACGTACCCGCACACACACACAAACACACATGCCCACATATCCTCACCCATCCTCACAAACACACACACACACACACACACACACACACACACACACACACACACACACACACACACACACACACACACACACACACACACACACACACACACACACACACACACACACACACACACACACACACACACTCATCCTCATTTATCCTCACACACACAGAAACACACACACTGCAAACTCACACACTGTGCACGCACATACACACACGTATACACTGCATACACAAAGTGCGCACAGTGCATGCACGCACACACACACGCACACACACACGCACACACAAGCACACACGTGCACACACACATGGTGCACACACACAGTGCACAGACACAATACACACACACACGCACGTGCGCACACACGCCCACACACAGTGCATGCACACGCACAGTGAATACACACATGCACAGTGCACACACATTGCACACACTGGGCACACCACGCACGCACACACACACACAGTGCATACATACTGTGCACACATACAGTGCTTACACAGTGCATACACATTGCGCACATACACACACACTACACATACGCAGGTATTACAGATGCAGATACTTTATTGCCATTATTGACATCAAATACATGTCAATTAGGAATGTGACTTGGTGTTAAAACATACAATCCCATCAAACATACCACGTACATACAAGAAAATATATGAATATTGTTACACATGTCAAAATAGTAGTTATACAATGTGAGGCGAAAACTTTCTTAAATTGTTTATTTTTTGGGCGCTTTGACGCTTTCCCCTTCTGCACAGGGTTTTAGTTTGGCAATTTATGGGTGAGTTCCACCACCTGTGTGTGGTTGGTTCCCCTCACCTTTGCTGTAAATTAGTTATTAGAATTATATAGGCTAAGGCACTTCATGTATATATTGTATTGTATGGTTTAATGTTTGGCTTAATACAAAGCTCTGGTACAAACTGACATCTGCCTTGTTATTTACAGCAAACTAGCTACGATTCTGAGTCAGTAACACCACTACATTAACAGGAAACACTGTCCCACATAATTTTTATTATTATTCTGTAGTAGTGTGTAAACTCTATGTTCTCGAAACGAGGAACGTTTTAATTGTTCCCTTTGTGTTGAGATTGTAACTGCGTTAGACGTGAATCAGTTTCAACACAAAGGAAGATTCGGTTCATCCCCACCATCCTCCCCTTTTCTACCACCATTGTGCTCAGGTTGAATTACACAGTACTGTCGCTATCCTTCTTGCAATTTCCTGCACATAGACTCACGTTTAGTGGCACTCACTTCAACGAAAAATTGGCACATGAGCTCGATATCTG
This sequence comes from Escarpia spicata, assembly GCA_963995525.1. Classification (NCBI taxonomy): domain Eukaryota; kingdom Metazoa; phylum Annelida; class Polychaeta; order Sabellida; family Siboglinidae; genus Escarpia; species Escarpia spicata. The sequence goes on from OZ023205.1 coordinate 35,078,124, forward strand.
ACATATTAATATGATGCATCAACTTAAAGGTAATATAATAAACTGTTTATATCTATGATACGCCATTGTAGGGAGTTTAGTGTAACGTTGTGAAAAAGTACAACGAAGACAACTGTTGTTTCGTTCACATACTTGTACAAATGTAAGTTTGATGTCGTTTTATCAAGATAATCTATAAGTCGATTACATTTCTACATTTTTTAAATGCCCCTAGAGCTTAGAAGACACCCCCTCCAATGTCGAACGTTTGGATGTTTCCGCGAGAGCTTCGGTAATATAGCCGTCGGCTACTGTTGTCAGTATTACATGAAGATCAGCAGAGGGCAGCACCATATCACGGCTTTTTTCGTTTAGGGGTACGCATTTCCCCAAAAAAATTGTATGTGAGATTAACATCCCACACACTTTTGTTACATACAAGTTACAGCTAATTGTATATATTTATTACATCCTGAATTGCATTGCTAGCAGTTTCTTGTAACATTATGATAATTTATGTGGGACAGTGTTCCCTGTTAATGTAGTGGTGTTACTGACTGTTGTCTGTTGTCTGACTACCTTGCCAGGAATTGCTCCGATGATCTGGGTAGCAGGCACTTTGTTAAAGTGTTTCGCTTATTAAGAGTCCAATTGTTTTTCTCTATGTGCAATCGTTCCTTCTGAAATGTTTGTAAATTGTGTATTTAAACATATTCATGTTGCTAAATTTGATACAATCAGTAAATAATTATAGTCATTTCATATAAGTTTGTACATGACAATGGAAAATATAACTTTACATATATATTTACAATTTAATGTTTGTAATATATTGTTTACACATATTTTGGGTGTAATAAATAAGAGAGTTACACATAAATTATATATATTGCAGTTGTGAACAGGGCATTTGCAGTGTAGTGTTTTTAATTTTCTCTCTACAACTTTCGACAACTCAAGGCCCATTTCCATTTCAGCTTTCAAATGAAGAAAGACATGTAATCAATATTTTAGTAAAATGTTTTGATGGTCAAATTAATTAATATAATCACCATAGGTCACTAGTGTCAAGCTACCTATATGTATCCAGAATCACCAGATCACCAGATCACCAGAGCCAGAACTAGTATGATTCTAAAGACGTCACTCATGTTACACATCGTCACTCACGTTACATATTTAAAGCTCAGATTGCATAAATTGTATAAGGCCTAGATGTGAATTTGTTTTTGTTTTACATAAAACTAAGCTAGTAGATGGAGAAACACCAGTTTATGTGAATACACTTCCACACTTTCAAACATGAGATTAAAATAGTCACATATTCGTCACTCACGTTACGTGACGACCACCAGTAACACATCTAAGAATATGCACTAATGTGGATAACACATATATTAAAATCTATTTATATAGTACTAATAATTATTGTAAGTTTCAGTAATAAATTAAAAAATAATAGCTTGACAATTCCAAATGCTCCTCTTCATAATTACCAAGTAGCATTTGTGGGTAACTTTAATTTTTATTACACCCAACATGTGTACAATATAATACAAGTAATGCATTGACAATATGGGAAGATATAATTTTCGGTGTTATGACTCACGTCCAAAGTTACATGGAATTGCCCCTTATGTTCGAGATGACACAAAGTCACTATCAATGTGTCACGGAATTGCGCGATGCACGGATATATGGATATCTAGGTGACTAGTAATAGATAATAATAGTGTCAACAAAACTCAGATTTGACAAACGCTACGTCGTTGTTGGTCTAATTTAACGGCGCGATACCTTCACAACCAAAGTGTGAAATGGAATTATGGCAAAACAATAATCGACATCAGAGTCATAGTCACAGTCTGACATTGACAAAGTAAAACTAAAAGTCCCAAAGATATAGTTGTCGTTTTTTCCTTCTGAACGAACTGTGCTCCCCTGCAAAACTCGCAACCATATCCCACCCAATAGGATGGCTCAATTTTGGAATGACAAAACGTGACAAAGATTGTCAATGAAAATGTTACACAAACACATAGCTTTTGTTTGAACTTGAAGCCTGTTCTTTCCAACAATCCCGGGAGCATCCATCTTTATATAATATATCGCAATTCCTCACGTGAAATCAACATTTTCCCTCACGTTGAACACGCCAGTTACTTTCAACCGCAGTTGCTTTCAGTTACAACGCGATTGCGTTCAATCAGATTGAGCTCGACTTCGAATTCGATCTCGGTTAAATAACGTGAACAGAGCTTTACGTACATCTATGTAACATATGGTCGATTCTCACGAAAGGTCGGCTTTTACGAATTATTTTTTAAAACGTGACTAGTATGTTTAATAACAGACTGGCATACCTTTTCAAAACTGATTATGAAGTAAGATATTTTTAGCTACAACGACCGTAAACGTTGTTTGGCTAGGCTCAGAAGCAGTGTGTACATATTCGTTTTTTTTTTGTAATGTAAAAATATATAATATCCATACAACATGCAATTTGTAAGCTAGGATTTCGTACAATACATATATATAAAAGTAGATTTAATTATACCTGACACATTCGACTTGATCTTATGAAAGACCATTGACAATGGAAAACATTATTGTTGGGACGATAACTCCGCGAATGGGTAACATATCATATTTTTTTTGTATAAAGTGGTAAAAAAATGCGTATCCATACGACTACTCTTAAAATGTCAACACTGTCAACAGTTACGTAGATTATAGAAACATATTCAGTATACATATAGTATCAGGTATAAGGTAGATGGACATGTATTGTTTTTCTTGGTATTGTGTGGTTCGGTCGATGTACAACCAATCGAATATCTTCCCATATCCATACGAATAGTATCCATACAACATGCACGGTGTTAAAATGGGAATGAGGAATAGTGATGTCAACTGGTGTTGTTGATTTGTACTACACTGGTAGAGTGGTTAGAGACGCTCTGCGAATCAAACAAAATCGACCACTACGAAGTAAGTTTTTATAATTTTATGACAACTTTTGTGCTTAGATGAATTTGTAATTTTGACAGGTATTACTTATAGGTAATGCAGGTTTATAAAATACAAAGCGTTTAGGCGTTAATCGCATGCAGGCTTGTTTTGAAACAAATATGCTTCGCGTGAGCGGTAAATACAGCCAGTCTACCTTCACCGATACCTGCGTTAATGCCGATCTGAAGATGATTGTTGTATGGATACGGAGCGATATGTTTGTTGTATGGATACTTGGTTGTGCAAAAAAAATTGCAACTGTGTGTCTCATAATGACTTTGTGTAACATGTAAAGGTATTATATTAATGATAATTACGTATGGTTTATATTTAGTGGGATATGTTCAATTATAATTTATTTGAATTTGGGAATGTTGCGTAAACAACGCAAAAGTTACGTGTTATTTTGAGTTATTCAAACATGTTGTCTTGTCTATGGCAGTTGTTTGCATGTATTATTGCATACATTCTACATACTCAAGTCATACATAATACGTGTGGCCAGAATTATTAATTTGTGTTTGACATTGTGTACATTATTGACTCTTTTTGTATGGATACTCGATATCACATCTTGTTGTATGGATACAAGCTGATTTTCTGAAATTGTGTTTGTGCCTGTATCTCTGGTCGGATTGAAGTCAGGTTAGTCAACTTAGTTGCTCCGCCGTTATAGTTCATATTGTTAAGCATTTTCCATAATTGTTTCTGTATAGGTGCAAAATTAATAAGAAACAGTGTGTTTAGATGAAGACGAAAATACATAAATATTATATCCTAATGACTATGCTTTGAGTGAACGCTAGCTATTTGTGTGTAGTATATTGCAAGGGTACTATCTTTCTGATACATATTGCTTATTTTCACCATACACTTAAAGAATGCCACCGAAACGAGTGCCCACTGATGAGCAGAGGAAGAAGAGTGCGGCTGCATCAAAACGGAGGCGGGAAAAGAAGCGTCAGGTGAACCCGGAATATGGAAAGAAGGAGACGGAGCGAACAGCTGTGCGTGTAATTTTGCTTTATAAATGTGTAATCAGAAGTGGTGACAAAATCAACATCACATTAATTATGATAATTATTCATATGTGTATATTCTACAGATGATTTTAATCAGTGTATGTTTTGCATTTATTTCAGCCATTTCAGTGTAATTATAAATGTATATTGTAGCCCTATGGTTAGTTATCTACTAGATAATTTAGGGTTTTTCCATTTTTTCACAGAAATACAAAAAGACAGTGTCAGAGATGTCGAAGGAGGCAGGCTTAGACAGGAGAAGCTGGAGTCAAATATACAACAAACACAGAGAGCGTCACACCGCCTGGCCAACATCCCTGCGCCAAACATTGCCCTCAGTCCCAGGCGTCGAAGACAACAAGTCAATCCAAGCCAACAACTGGTCGTTGCTCTACCAAGTATTGTACGCAGCCTCAAACGTAAGCTTAAACAGACCCAAGAGAAGCGAGATCAGTTGCTGGAGGCGGGCCACGGAAAAGGATCCTGTGATGGCGTCGGCGGTGCCGTAAAAAGATGACAGAAAACGCAGTGTAGAAAGGTGCCGTAATATCGGAAGCTGATTCCTTCTGTAATTACTTTCGGATGGCTGAATGCAAAATGGAATTCATCCGTGTGACGTCAGCGCATGTTACAGAGTGTCGTGACATCATCGGCTCATGGAAAATAGAACCAGTAGATGGGCTCATGTCGGCACACGCGATGGTCGTTATTGGTCGTCAGTTATGGATGAGGGAGACATCCTGCTTCAAGGATTGCTATTTTAAAGATGACCAGTTCTCCGCTACGTGTCCAGGATGGATACAGACAAAGGTGTCCGTCACTGCAACTGGTCATCAGGCAACAGCAGCAAACAATGACGACACACCCGCTGAGTCACTATCCTGTGATGACCACGAGAATGGTGATGACGAAGTCCCCCCCCCCCCCATTATGCCATCACCCGGAGACTACATAGCCATTGTGTACCGCAAGAAATGGTACGTGTCCAAAGTAATTAAGAAAGAGGATGACGAATTCTTCATCACCAGTCTTACTCCAACACGTGGCAAGTGGCGCCGGCGGAAGACCGATGAGATGTACATTGGCAAGGAGGTCATCCTCTATAAAGTGTCTCAACCAGAGTATGTCAACAAGCCATTCATGGACATTTGTCCATCTGATCGGGCAAAGGTTGAACGTGCATTTGAACGTTTCAGTGTAGTATAGTGCTTCATCGATGATGTCGATTGTTTCTTAGGTATTCATGTTTTGGTGACATCATATAATTGATGAACTGTACAACAGCAATTGCTAATTCTAAAGTGTAATCTTCCATTACTGGTTTGTGTTACTTATTAATTACTGTGTAATTGTTGGTTTTAACTTAGTTACTGATATGCTTAATAACATGTTGATCATGTTCTATGTGCTCTAGACAAGTTTGCTGGTGAGAATAGCCCATACATTAGCTGCAGTAGGGTGACATGGTATCCATACAACGTTGTGTATCCATGCAACAAACGCCTCTTACTGGACTAGTCCATTAATACAGCCGCTTGCACAATGTTTTCAATTGCATTACGTTAAATTAGTGGTGCTATTTGTTTATTATGCACAAATACTTGTTTGATAAGGAGTCGCTGCTGTGAGATCTGTGTGACTTTGAATAATTCAAGTTTGGCATAAGCGTAAAGAATAATACTGATGTGTCTACTCACTGAAGCCTTCATATGTTTACGTTGATTTCGTTATGGGTTAAGCTAGTTATACAAATATTGATGCAGTAGGACGTCGGGTATCCAATGTGCGGGTTTACACTATCCATACAAAACCGTAGTATCCATACAAGATGAACTATTCTCAGATGTATTTAGGCATTTTCGCTACTTTTTTTACGTTTTTTGTTTCGGTACGTATGGTGATATTTGGTGTGCCAAGTCATAGATTGATGTATGGTTTACATTAAAAGTGTTTGCTTTAACAATGATGTAACATTGTAACACTGGGCAGTAACATGTACTTTCTTTGTAACTGTCAACTAAAACGATATATGATGTTTATTATACAGAAATGAGTAATTAACTATACATTATCTATACCAAATGTTCCTAGAAAGTGTTGTTAGTTAATCAGGCCCTGTTCTTAACTATGACGTTGATTCAACCAAAGCAGACGTTGAGTATCCATACAACATACGTCTATCTAGTGAGATAACACACACAGTCAGTCATTAGTAAATTGTAGCAGTGTGCCACTGGGATATACAACATCTCAACTAAAACATGAGCTGAATATTTAGTTAATGACGGCTTCTTCTTTTAAACTCCACTTATTGATGTGCTATCATGTATAAATCAAACGTGAAAAAATTAAATGTAACGACTTTGTAAGTGTGACAAATACAACAAACACAGCAAGTTAGGCCAACAACCTTGAATGCCTCGCGTGCTTTAACATATCGGGCATATTTACCAACCAAAACAATATATGATATAGAATAAATTACACGACAAGTCAATGTTATCTCACGCAAACCAGCGTGCATTTGTATGGATACATTTCACTATGTCATCCAAATCTGACGTGCTACTGTGGCCACAGGCATAGCTATTAAGGTGTCCCATTTAGTTTTTTCTAATGTCCAATATGTGTATTTTCTTGTGACAAAAGTTGGAAGAGATACATTGAAGTCACTTATTCAACCATGTGCCGACCTTTCGTGAGAATCGACCATATACACATAGGAGCACATGGGCCGTGGAGCTGTCTTTCTGACTGGCCTAGTGGTAAACATTCGCTCTATAGACATTGCGTTTTGGCATATAGCAACTACTCAAAATATTTTTAGGCACAAAAATGCATAGATCTACAACACTATTAATTTAATGGAGCATTTTGGCAAGCAGTTGTCACATTTACTTAACATTATAATACTAGTTCCGTTGACCTTTAAGGATATTCAGGACCATGGAAAGTTTCCATGGTCCTGAATATCCTGAATATTGACCCATTTTAACGAAATGAGTCGGATGTCGGCAAAACTGATTTTGCGTAAATGCCGTTTATGTAAAAAAATCGCGAATCTACACATTTTTAGATTTCACTTTAACATTATTCCTTAATATTCGTTTTATCGATTGCCACTACTATTACTGTCTAATTAATTATGTTTTATGTATCTTAATGTAATTTCTGGGGAGCTATGCGAAGTGTCCCTCTTGGTTTCCGTAAAACAAAGTTGAAAATGCCGTTAATTGCGCGCATTCTTTTCCGTCATTTTTTTTATGATCCTAACAAATCGGATATCCCCGCGAAGCTTGACACGTCGTCTTTCTAAATATGGATACATATATGCTAATAATTGCGAACAGTGACTTACAGAAGGCAAGGAACACACCCCCTCTAAAACCACATATGTAAAAAAAAGTTCGGATCACGTGGTAGCAACGCAACCATATGACGCAAGCGGTTTCAAGCATTGGTTCAGTGAAGAGGTCATTTGAATAATTCTCTATGCACGCAGACGTACTGTGTATTTTCTTGTGATCCAGATATTTGTTTATAACGAAACAACAATGGAGTGCGGCGTGGCTTCGAAGATGTGCTCTGTCCAAGCCAAGCCGAGGAGGTTGCCTATATTACTAGTAGGAGTCTAGGCGTCGCCGGAGACTGACCCTGTTGTTGGACCGTCTGGCGAACATGAGCCACAACGAGAAACTACTGCGGCTACACTTGAGCAGGCAGGGTAAAGCGAAACCGTTCCCTGCACCCGAGGCCGTGCGCGCCGTGCCAATACCACGCAAGCGAAGATGTGGCCGATCTGGAAGCTACACTTCATTGTCACCGATCTGTTGTCGTTATGTAGTAACATTAGTAGTAATGTAGGTGGTCCAGCGCGTACGCTGGAGCGTCCTGGTGCAAATCCCATGTTAAAAGATAGGGATTTCCTCCAGTACGCTCCAAGATTAATCCAAGGTTAATCAGCGTTGGAGCGTCCCGGAGTAAGTTGAAGAAAGTAGTTCCGGCTCCCATGTTAAAATATTTTTCGAGGGTTCGATTTACTCCAAATGTCTTCAAAACAACTGTCCTACCAATTTTCTCCGTGTTAAAGGATAGGGAATTTTCACCATGTTAAAGCATAGGAGCCATTATCGTAAAGGTATGCGACCACTTTTTTTATAATTTTCCCCGTATTAAAGGATAAGGAATTGTCATCATGTTAAAGCATAGGAGCCATTATCGTAAAGCTATGCGACCACTTTTTGAATTTTCCCCGTGTTAAAGGATAGGGAATTTTCACCATGTTAAAGCATAGGAGCTATTATCGTAAACGTATGCGACCACTTTTTGAATTTTCCCCGTATTAAAGGATAGGGAATATTCTCCATGTTAAAGCATAGGAGCTATTATCGTAAAGATATTCGACGACTTTTTGAATAAAATAAAATATACCGAACGGCATTTGAATATGTCACACACTAGAATGCTTGACCCATAGGCCGAGGCTCTGCCAAGGGATCGAGCCCTTATTTGGTTGACGATGACATGTCGAAAATGTGGTGTTATAATAAGGCGTAATTTATAATAAAAGGATTATAAATTCAACGGAGGTCATTTTATCCGAAGTAATGTAAACGAAATGTAGATTACATATAGGACTATGTTATACCAGAACCTATAGCCTCGTTTTTCGAACAGAGCGACCATTTTGGAATTATACCTTTGGTGTCTCATATAAAAACCCGTACTCGAGGCGTGTCTGGACATGTTTGTTTGTTGCGAGTGCGAGCGCGCGCACCCTGTATGACGTCATTAAACTGCTACGCGCCGTAATGTTGTACACGAGGTGAGTTGGTCAAACAGGTAGTGATTTGGTTAGTCAACATTTTGAGCTTTCGCGTATATAATATAATTCCATCATGGGACGTCAATTAAATAAGTCATTGCGCATGCACAATAGTGGCTATTCTTATATGTCGTAGGTTGTCGACCATTTGTTTAGGTGTAGGTCTCTCCTTACCTATATATTTACAACCATAAAATAGGTATAATCCTGAGACTAGTGTTATTAGGTAGTAGTTAAATTCGTGTCTTTTTATAAAACCCGTACTCGAGACGTGTCTGGACATGTTTGTTTGTTGCGAGCGGGAGCGCGCGCACTCTGTATGACGTCATCAAACTGCTACGCGCAGTAATTTTATACGCGAGGTGAGTTGGTTATACATGTAGTGCTTTGGTTAGCCATTGTTTTGAGCTTTCATGCTTGAATATAATTCCATCACGTAAAGTTATGGTCAGTGACGTCGTGTTATAGCGAGTGGAAAATTCCCCTGTATAATGTCATTCTAGAAGTTTCTTTGGTAATTTTTTTCACCACACTACAAAACTGACACTACTAACTGGTATAAACTGGTATAAACTCGTAATGAATGCTCTGTGTGTTGGAAGAACAGTCGGGTATCGTCATATATAATTTATACTTACCAGCCGTATCTCACTTGAGTGCCCGCTTGAAAACAGATTCCAAACTGGTTCCAAACTGTGTTGAAGTGATACTCCCTGTCCAAGATCCATCTGTATCTCATCTGTTTCTCCGAGACCAACAATACTGTTTCAGCATTTTATCATACTGGTGTTCTTAACCTATACGTATGTACGTATGCACGTATATACGCATGTATATGCGCGAGATACGTTGTCAACTCAGCGCCAGTGGCCTTGACATCAAAGGTGACAAACCTCTTTTTCGAAACAGACGCGTAACAAAGTGAAGCATTATGATAGAACAGTACAGGTGTACATGAGCATAATAAACGTTCAGATAGGATATACCAGTATTTATATAGTATACCGTATTAGGTCCAATTAGTCAACATTTTTATACAGACAGACATAGAGAAATACATAGATACATACATAGAGACATACATAGAGATATACATACATAGGGATATACATAGATACATACGTAGAGACAGACATAGATATATACAAAGATACATACATAGAGACATACATAGATACACACATAGATGCAGAAAAAGATACGTACAAGGAGAACACACAACACACACACAACACACACACAACACACACAACACACACAACACACACAACACACACAACACACACAACACACAACATACACAACATACACAACATACACAACATACACAACACACACAACACACACAACACACACAACACACACAACACACAACACACACAACATACACAACATACACAACACACACAACATACCCAACACACAACATACACAACACACAAAATACACAAAACACAACACATGCACAACACACACACACAACATACACAACATACACAACACACACAACACATAACACATACAACACACACACAAACAACATACCCAACACACAACATACACAACACACGCCCAAAACACAACATACACAACATACACAACATACACAACAAACACAACATACAACACATACACAACATACACACAAAAACACAACACACAACATACAACACACACACAACATACCCAACAAACAACATATACAACATACGCCCAACACACAACATACACAGCATACACAATAAACACACAACACACATAACATACAATACACACACAACATACCCAACACACAACATACACAACACACACACACAACACATACAACACACACACAAAACACACACACACAAGACTTACAACACATACACAACACACAACATATGCAACACACACAACACACACAACACACACAACACACACTACACACACTACACACACACGACACACCCAACACACAACATAGACAACTTACACAACACACACACATACAACACACAACACATACAACACACACAACATACACAACACACACAACACACACAACACACACAACATACCCAACACACAACATACACAACACACAGCATACATAACACACAACACATACACAATACACACAACATACACAACACACACACAACATACACAACACATACACAACACACACAACACACACAACATACACAACACACACACAACAAACACAACACACAACACATACAACACCCACACACACAACATACCCAACACACAACATACACAACACACACAACACATACAACACACACACAACATACACAACATACACAACACACACAACACACACAACACACACAATATACCCAACACAACACACACAACATACCCAACACACAGCATACACAACATACACAAAATACCCAACACACAACATACACAACATACACAACATACACAACATACACAACACACAAAACACACAAAACACATAAACAACACATACAACATACACAACACACAACATACACAACACACACAATACACAACACACACAATACACAACACACACAACACACACAACACACACAACACACACAACACACACAACATACCCAACACACAACATACACAACATACAACACAAACAACATACACAACATACACAACACACACAACACACACAACACACACAACAAACACAACATACCCAAAACACAACATACACAACACACAACACACAACACTTGCACAAAACACACACAACATACACAACACTCACAACACACACAACACACACAACCCACAACATACACAACACACACAATACACAACACACACAATACACAATACACAACACACACAATACACAACACACAACACAAACAACACACGCCCAACACACAACATACACAACACACACAACATACGACACATACACAACATACACAACACACACACACAACATAAAATACACACACAACACACCCAACACACAACATACACAACATACACAACACACGCCCAAAACACAACATACACAGTGCACGCAACATACTACACATACACAACATACACAACACACACAACACACACAGCATACAATACACACACAACATACCCAACACACAACATACACAACACACACACACAACACATACAACACACACAAAACACACACACAACACACACAACACATACACAACACACACAACAAACACGACACACAACATACACAACATACACAACACACACAGCACACACAACACACACAACACACACAACACACACAACACACACAACACACACAACACACACAACACACACAACACACACAACACACACAACATACCCAACACACAACATACACAACACACAACATACACAACACACAACATACACGCCACACAACACACAACACATACACAAAACACAAAACATACACAACACATACACAACATACACAACACACACACAACATACACAACACACAACACACACAAAACACACACAACATACACAACACACACACAACAAACACAACACACACAACACATACAACATACCCAAAACACAACATACACAACATACACACAACACACACAACTCACACAACACACACAACACACACAACACATACAACACACACACACAACATACCCAACACACAGCATACAAAACATATACAAAATACACAACACACAACATACACAACACACAAAACACACAAAACACACACAACACATACACAACACACACAACATACCCAACACACACAATACACAACACACAACACACACAACACACACACAACACACACAACACACACAACACACACAACACACACAACACACACACCCACAAACACGCACACACACGCACACACACACACACACACACACACACACACACACACACACACACACACACACACAGAACATACCCAACACACAACATAACGAGTGACAAGAACCAAACTTGTCGGACAAACGAAACACCAAACACTTAGATCAATGAGTGAGAAGAAAGAAACTTGTCTGACAAACGAAACACCAAACACTTAGATCAACGAGTGACAAGAAACAAACTTATCGGACAAACGAAACACTAAACTTAGCCGAACACATGGCACGAATTCGGAATAGACGGGTTATCGCGAGAGATTCCATCAACTTGACGGAATTCCATCAGAATAGACGGGTTGCCGCTTGAGATTCCATTAATTTGATGGAATTCCATCAGAATAAACGGTTTATCGCGTGAGATTCCATCAATTTGATGGAATTCCACCAGAATAGACGGTTTATCGCGTGAAATTCCATCAAATTTTGATGGAATTCCATCAGAATAGACGGTTTATCGCGTGAGATTCCATCAATTTGATGGAATTCCATCAGAATAGACGGTTTATCGCGTGAGATTCCATCAATTTGATGGAATTCCATCAGCATAGACGGGTTATCGCGTGAGATTCCATAAAATTGACGGAATTTCATCAGAATAGACGGTTTATCGCGTGAGATTCCATCAATTTGATGGAATTCCATCAGAATAGACGGTTTAGCGAGTGAGATTCCATCAATTTGATGGAATTCCATAAGAATAGACGGTGTATCGCGTGAGATTCCTTCAATTTGATGGAATTCCATCTGAATAGACGGTTTATCACGTGAGATTCCATCAAAAGGGAGCAAATAGACGGGTTATCGCATCAAACCCCTCCTCTTTCAGGCAATTCGGCGTGTTATCGCGTCAAATCCCTCCTCTTTCAGGCAATTCGACGTGTTATCGCGTGACATCTCACCGCTTTGAAGCAATTCGACGTGTTATCGCGTGACATCTCACCGCTTTCAGGCAATTCGACGGGTTATTGCGTGACATCTCACCGCTTTCAGGCAATTCGACGGGTTATCGCGTGACATCTCTACCAAACTTAGCGCACGAGACTACGGCCGAGACATTGCATGAGACTACGGACGAGACATCGCATGAGACTACGTGTTCCAAGAACCATTCCGTTGTTTACATTTGAACAGTAAACACCTACATCATGAGCTTATGGACTAGTCTACCAGCTACCAACAAGTCTACATCATCATCATCATGTGCAGCCTTCCAGTACCCAGATTGCACGAGACATTTCACACGTCGAGACAACTTGAAACGACACAGTGTCCTCAATCGCTGTGCACTGTCAACAAACGCTACGTTGCTGAAATCACTTGTCCTGGCGCTCACTACGACATCTGTGTAACACCAAACACTTATATCAAAGAGTGACAAGAACCAAACTTGTCGGACAAACGAAACACCAAACACTTAGATCAACGAGTGACAAGAAACAAACATTACATACCTTCATGACAAGAGACGATCATCTGTTCGGATTCATATCCAACGAGACGACCATAGGACTCGTATGAGGTATCGCTTCTTTTAACGGAAAACATATGTATATGAAACATCCGTCTATACAACGTAACAATTCTATATTTACAAATAGCGCGAGCGATCAGCCACAATACGACCTTCTCGAGAGTCGAAAAAGGAAAGACCAGAATCGTCGGAAGTATGGTATATACACTAGTTTTTTGGCGTCATCTCATTTGCATAACCAATCAGACCGAACGTACATCACGTGACATCCCTTAACACAAAAACTGTGCACGTTCATGAGAGAGGCGACATCCGACACCACTCAACGGACACCAATGTAATTAGTCAGAGTATTGCCATCTACCGGCCATGATAGATCTCTATTCGTTGACACAGTTCCAGGAATATCGGAAGTGTAGAGGCCGCCATGACAGTCAAGTAACTTCCGGTGCGACGTCACGTCCGACGTAGCCTCTCTAGTAGAGGCTGACATGACAGTCAAGTAACTTCCGGTACGACGTACACTTTGGTGGTTGTTTAAATTTACGCGAGAGTAACCCAACTTTTTTTTCTATCTAACCTAATTAGGTATTTTTACCCGCTAGATGGCGCTATCGTGTAACGTAGTACTCCGATTATCCACTAGGGGGCGCTACACCGGACATCGGCGCTACTAACAGGACAAGTGATTACAGCAATGTAGCGTTTGTTGACAGTGCACAGCGACTGAGGACACTGTGTCGTTTTAAGTTGTCTCGACGTGTGACATGTCTCTTGCAATTTGGGTACTAGAAGGCTGCACGTGATGATGATGATGATGATGACGTAGACTTGTTGGTAGCTGGTAGACTAGTCCATAAGCTCATTATGTACGTGTTTACTGTTCAAATGTAAACAACGGAATGGTTCTTGGAACACGAAGTCTCATGCGCTGTCTTGTCCGTAGTCTCATGCAATGTCTCGGCCGTAGTATCGTGCACTAAGTTTGGTAGAGATGTCACGCGATAACCCGTCGAATTGCCTGAAAGCAGTGAGATGTCACGCGATAACACTTTGAATTGCCTGAAAGCGGTGATATATCACGCTATAACACGTCGAATTGCCTGAAAGAGGAGGGGTTTGATGCGATAACCCGTCTATTTGCTCCCTTTTGATGGAATCTCACGTGATAAACCGTCTATTCTGATGGAATTCCATCAAATTGATGGAATCTCACGCGATAAACCGTCTATTCTGATGGAATTCCATCAAATTGATGGAATCTCACGCGATAACCCGTCTATTTGCTCCCTTTTGGCGGAATCTCAAGCGATAACCCGTCTATTCCGTATTCATGCCACTTGTTCGGCTAAGTTTAGTGTTTCGTTTGTCCGACAAGTTTGGTTCTTGTCACTCGTTATGTTGTGTGTTGGGTATGTTGAGTGTGCGTGTGTGTGTGTGTGTGTGTTGTATGTTGTGTGTGTTGTGTGTGCAGTGTGTGTGTTGTGTGTTATGTGTTGTGTGTGTTGTGTACGTTGTGTGTGTTGTGTATGTTGTGTATGTTGTGTGTGTTGTGTGTGTTGTGTTTGTTGTGTATGTGTTGTGTGTGTTTTGTGTGTTTTATGTGTTGTGTGTGTTGTGTATGTTGTGTATATTGTGTGTTGTGTATGTTGTGTGTTGGGTGTGTTTTGTGTATGTTTTGTATATTGTGTGTTGGATATGTTGTGTGAGTGGGTGTTCTATGTGTTGTGTGTGTTGTGTGTGTTGTGTGTGTTGTGTCTGTGTGTGTTGTGTATGTGTTGTGTGTTGTGTATGTTGTGAGTTGTGTATGTTGTGTGTGTTGTGTGTACATTGTGTATGTTGTGTGTGTTGTGTGTTGTGTATGTTGTGTGTTGGGTATATTGTGTGTGTTGTGTGTATTGTGTATGTTGTGTATGTGTTGTGTGTGTTGTGTGTGTTGTATGTGTTGTGTGTTGTGTGTTGTGTGTTGTGTGTGTGTGTGTTGTGTAAGTTGTGTATGTTGTGTATTGGGTATGTTGTGTGTGTTGTGTATGTTGTGTGTTGTGTATGTGTTGTATGTGTTGTGTGTTTGTGTTTTGTGTTAGTTGTATGTGTTGTGTGAGTATTGTATGTGTTGTGTGTGTTGTGTGTGTTGTGTGTGTTGTGTGTGTTGTGTGTGTTGTGTGTGTTGTGTGTGTTGTGTGTGTTGTGTGTGTTGTGTGTGTTGTGTGTGTTGTGTGAGTTGTGTATGTGTTGTATGTTGTGTGTGTTGTGTATGTTGTGCGTTGGACGTGTGTTGTGTATGTTGTGTGTGTTGTGTGTGTTGTGTGTGTTGTGTGTGTTGTGTGTGTTGTGTGTGTTGTGTGTGTTGTGTGTGTTGTGTGTGTTGTGTGTGTTGTGTGTGTTGTGTGTGTGTTGTGTGTGTTTTGTGTGTTGTGTGTGTTGTGTGTGTTGTGTGTGTTGTGTGTGTTGTGTGTGTTGTGTGTGTTGAGTATGTTGTGTGTTGTGTGTGTTGTGTGTGTTGTGTGTGTTGTGTGTGTTGTGTGTGTTGTGTGTGTTGTGTGTGTTGTGTGTGTTGTGTGTGTTGTGTGTGTTGTGTGTGTTGTGTGTGTTGTTTGTTGTGCGTGTTGTTTGTTGTGCGTGTTGTGCGTGTTGTGCGTGTTGTGCGTGTTGTGCGTGTTGTGCGTGTTGTGCGTGCTGTGCGTGCTGTGCGTGTTGTGCGTGTTGTGCGTGTTGTGCGTGTTGTGCGTGTTGTGCGTGTTGTGTGTGTGTTGTGTGTGTTGTGTGTGTTGTGTGTGTATTGTGTATGTTGTGTATGTTGTGTGTGTTGTGTGTTGTGTATGTTGTGTGTTGGGTATGTTGGGTATGTTGTGTGTGTTGTGTGTATTGTGTATGTTGTGTGTGTTGTGTGTGTTGTGTGTGTTGTGTGTGTTGTGTGTGTTGTGTGGGTTGTATGTGTGTTCTGTGTGTGTGTTGTGTAAGTTGTGTATGTTGTGTGTTGGGTATGTTGTGTGTGTTGTGTATGTTGTGTGTTGTGTATGTGTTGTATGTGTTGTGTGTTTGTGTTTTGTGTTAGTTGTATATGTTGTGTGAGTATTGTATGTTGTGTGTGTTGTGTGTGCTGTGTGTGTTGTGTGTGTTGTGTGTGTTGTGTGTGTTGTGTGTGTTGTGTATGTGTTGTATGTTGTGTGTGTTGTGTATGTTGTGTATGTTGTGTTGGACGTGTGTTGTGTATGTTGTGTTTGTTGTGTGTTGGGTATGTTGTGTGTGTGTTGTGTGTGTTGTGTGTGTGTTGTGTATGTTGTGTGTATGTTGTGTGTGTTTTGTGTATGTGTTGTGTGTGTTGTGTGTGTTGTGTGTGTTGTGTGTGTTGTGTGTGTTGTGTGTGTTGTGTGTGTTGTGTGTGTTGTGTGTGTTGTGTGTGTTGTGTGTGTTGTGTGTGTTGAGTATGTTGAGTATGTTGTGTGTTGTGTGTGTTGTGTGTGTTGTGTGTGTTGTGTGTGTTGTGTGTGTTGTGTGTGTTGTGTGTGTTGTGTGTGTTGTGTGTGTTGTGTGTGTTGTGTGTGTTGTGTGTGTTGTGTGTGTTGTGTGTGTTGTGTGTGTTGTGTGTGTTGTGTGTGTTGTGTGTGTTGTGTGTGTTGTGTATGTTGTGTGTTGGGTATGTTGTGCGTGTTGTGCGTGTTGTGTTTGTGTTGTGTGTTGTGTGTGTTGTGTGTGTTGTGTGTGTTGTGTGTGTTGTGTGTGTTGTGTGTGTTGTGCGTGTTGTGCGTGTTGTGCGTGTTGTGCGTGTTGTGCGTGTTGTGCGTGTTGTGCGTTTTGTGCGTGTTGTGCGTGTTGTGCGTGTTGTGCGTGTTGTGTGTGTTGTGTGTGTTGTGTGTGTTGTATGTGTTGTGTGAGTTTTCTATGTATGTATCTTTTTCTGCATCTATGTGTGTATCTATGTATGTCTATATGTATGTATCTTTGTATATCTCTATGTCTGTCTCTACGTATGTATCTATGTATATATATATGTATGTATATCTTTATGTATGTCTCTATGTATGTATCTATGTATATCTCTATGTCTGTCTCTATAAAAATGTTCACTAATTGGACCTAATACGGTAAACTATATAAATAGTGGTATATCCTATCTGGACGTTTATTATGCTCATGTACACCTGTACTGTTCTATCATATTGCTTCACTTTGTTACGCGTTTGTTTCGAAAAAGAGGTTTGTCACCTTTGATGTCAAGGCCACTGGCGCTGAGTTGACAACGTTTCTCGCGCATATACATGCGTACATACGTGCATACGTACATACGTATAGGTTAAGAACACCAGCTGATAAAATGCTGAAACAGTATTGTTGGTCTCTAGACACAGATGAGATACAGATGGATCTTGGACAGGGATTATCACTTCAACACAATTTGGAACCAGTTTGAAACTAATTTTCAAGCGGGCACTCAAGTGAGATACGGCTGGTAAATATAAATGATATATGACGATACCCGACTGTTCTTCCAACACTCAGAGCATTCATTACGAGTTTATACCAGTTTATGCCAGTTAGTAGTGTCAGTTTTGTAGTGTGGTGAAAAAAATTACCAAAGAAACTTCTAGAATGACATTTTACAGGAGCATTTTCCACTCGCTATAACACGACGTCACTGATCATAACTTTACGTGATGGAATTATATTCAAGCATGAAAGCTCAAAACAATGGCTAACCAAAGCACTACATGTACAACCAACTCACCTCGCGTATAAAATTACTGCGCTTAGCAGTTTGATGACGTCATACAGGGTGCGCGCGCTCCCGCTCGCAACAAACAAACATGTCCAGACACGTCTCGAGTATGGGTTTTATAAAAGACACGAATTTAACTACTACCTAATAACACTAGTCTTAGGATTGGACCTATTTCATGGTTGTAAATATATAGGTAAGGAGAGACTTAAACAAATGGGACGGTATTACTCCTTACCTATATATATTTAAACAAAATATATAGGTAAGGAGAGACTTAAACAAATGGGAGACCTAAACAAATGGTCGACAACCTCCGACATATAAGAATAGCCACTATTATGCATGCGCAATAACTTATTTAATTGACGTCACATGATGGAATTATATTACATACGCGAAAGCTCAAAATGTTGACTAACCAAATCACTACCTGTTTGACTAACTCACCTCGTGTACAACATTACGGCGCGTAGCAGTTTAATGACGTCATACAGGGTGCGCGCGCTCGCACTCGCAACAAACAAACATGTCCAGACACGCCTAGAGTACGGGTTTTATAAGAGACACCAAAGGTATAATTCCAAAATGGTCGCTCTTTTCAAAAAAATGAGGCAATAGTTTCTGGTATAACATAGTCCTATAGGTATTCTACATTTCGTATACATTACTTCGGATAAAACCACCTCCATTGAATTTATAATCCTTTTATTATAAATTACACCTTATTATAACACCCCATTTTCGACATGTCATCGTCAACCAAATAAGGGCTCGATCCCTTGGCGGAGCCACGGCCTACGGGTCAAGCAATCTAGTGTGTGACATATTCAAATGCTGTTCGGTATATTTTATTCAAAAAGTCGTCGAATACCTTTACGATAATAGCTCCTATGCTTTAACATGGAGAAAATTCCCTATTCTTTAACACGGGGAAAATTCAAAAAGTGGTCGCATACGTTTACGATAATAGCTCCTCTGCTTTAACATGGTAAAAATTCCCTATCCTTTAACACGGGGAAAATTCAAAAAGTGGTCGCGTACGTTTACGATAATAGCTCTTCTGCTTTAACATGGTGAACATTCCCTATCCTTTAAAATGGGGAAAATTCAAAAAGTGGTCGCATACCTTTACGATAATAGCTCCTATGCTTTAACATGGTAAACATTCCCTATCCTTTAACACGGGGAAAATTAAAAAAAGTGGTCGCAGACCTGTACGATAATATCTCCTATGCATTAAAGTGGTGACAATTCCTTATCCTTTAACATGGAGAAAATTGGTAAGACATTTTTGAAGACATTTGGGGTAAATCGAACCCTCGAAAAATATAGGTAAATTTCCCTATCTTTTAACATGGAAGCCGGAACTACTTTCTTCAACTTACTCCGGGACGCTCCAACGCTGATTAACCTTGGATTAATCTTGGAGCGTACTGGAGGAAATCCCTATCTTTTAACATGGGATTTGCACCAGGACGCTCCAGCGTACTCGCTGGACCACCTACATTACTACTTATTTTTTTGTTCAATATAACTATCTGTTGTATTTTACTAGGAAGATTACGAAAAATATTCATCGTACTTATTTTAATAAATCTGAATAATTTGTTTTTTAATAAAAATATTAATAAAAAATTACTAATAAAAACAATAGCATTCTTATTGACCCACTAATGACAGATACCTCTTCGAAATTTAATGTATGATGGTATAAGAGCTTTCGATTTTCCCTTTTCTTTATAATGCCAGTAATTACGCAAGCAATTAATTTGTTGCTAACTTATTTCTGACAAAGGTTTTATTTGTATATTATTGTAGTGTCACGAGGATGCCATTATCGTCATGTGTTCCAAATATCATCCAGATATGACAATGCTAAATAAAGTATAATGTATAATAGTGCAGCAGAATTTTTTCTTTTCTAGCGATAGTGGTAATTACACAAACAATTAATTGTACTGCTATTTTATTTCTAACAGATATATTGTTTTCATATTAACAGAATGTCTTCAGAATGTAATTATCTCGGAATGGTCCAAATGTCAGCAAGATTTGTTCATGGTAACTAAGATACATTACCTGAAACACAACAAATATGTTGCTTAAACTTTGAAGGCCGTTTTCTGGGATTGAAGATTTCAGCCCCACACATGTTTGGCGAGCTGTAACTTCAGTTATAACTGAGATATCTTCTTGTATGATATATCATGAAAGCTGGGTATCTGTTCTTTCAAACGATGCCAATAACTCAATATTGAAAAACGCCGACATGTGACTCATTTGGGTCTGTTCAGTTACTGTTTATTGGTCACTCTAAGTATACACCATCCTTAAAAACATCATCACTTAAAAGGTCAATTTCGAAGTCATCATTGGATAAGTGAATACATAACCATTTTGTGAATGGACTGAAGGCAAAAGCTACCCTCACCTGGCCTCTGCCAAAACAGACATTTTGGAATCCTCCGGGACACGGGTAGCAGTCATGTCCATAGAACCCATCACAACATCTTGGAATCTGCAAACACGATATACAGTTACACATACCAGAATTATTTCAATTTTAATTGTGTAAATAACTATAGGTGCAAAATAATTGTATTGTAATCTGGAGCATAACAGCCCGTGGAGATACGTCCCCCACTATATCTGCCAAACCAGTGAACACGAATTAAAGTTGCATTCTAAGTTAATTATGTAAACTCTCATAACCTCCAGGGTGAAACTGACTGAGGGCCATGATTCACAGAAGAGCAATCATAAAACCTGTTGAAACTAGTGGAATATCCTTTCCCTTGTAAATAATTAAATAACCATACCGCAAATAAACGCAACTCAAATTTAACTTTGAAATGTCCAATAGTAATATAAAAGTAATAGGCCAATTACTATTATATTGCTTTCTATTACTATTACATTGTGTTTTTATTCAACCTATTAGTGTTACTATTACTTCAATATTTGTAATTGTTACTATTACATTACTATTACCCCAGGCCTGTTTGTGACTTGTGCCCTTCTATTCACTTGATTGTTAATTTTTTTTTCTTTTTTTTCTGAATTTGATTTATATATTTATTGAATTTGATATTTATTATCAAGTTGCGTCTTAATTTTTTTTAAATAATACTGCTTAACTTTACAGATCATTATGCTGGAAATAGAACTTGAATTGAGAAGTTATAGTTGATATAAAAGCCAATGCCAAGGGTGAGATGATTACACCACAAATGCAATCAGTTATGATTACTATTAAATTAACGACAATTTAAAATATGAGTTAAACAGATCATTATGCTGGAAATAGAACTTGAATTGAGAAGTTATAGTTGATATAAAAGCCAATGCCAAGGGTGAGATGATTACACCACAAATGCAATCAGTTATGATTACTATTACATTAATGACAATTTAAAATATGAGTTAAATTACGATTTATATATTTCTGGCAACTAAACATTATTACAATTATATGAGAATTGTTACATTTAATAATATAATTGATATAATGAAATAAAACTATATTTTATTGCCACCAATTGTATGCAAGTAAAATTACGCCTACATTTATCCTGAACAAAAAATGCAATGTACCAAAGAAGCATCGAGTATTTCGGTCACGTTTTATACGTTATACAAGGCAGGACCACCGGAGACTCAAACGAAATACGCAGTTTGCTAGGTCTTGCAACCTACACGTCTCGCTTCATAAGTGACTTTGCGAATGTTGCACAAACGCTTCGTGAGCTAAATAGAAAACAGATGTCAGCTGGCGTTGGGAAAATGCAGAAGAGAAAGCTTGGCAAAAGCTCAAAGCACACCTAACAAGTGAAACAACGATGGCGTACTTCAACATGAACAGGGACACTGAAATATACACAGACGCTAGTCCAGTGGGAGTAGCTGCAGTCCTGATGCAACGTGACAAGGGTAATCCACATCAGACGTAAGTCGTAGCATATGCCCTCACTCCATCCGAACAAAAATACCCGCAGAGAGGCCCTCGCCATAGTTTGGGCAGTAAAACATTGTCATTAACACGTTTGTGGCAATCGCGTGACAACAATAACATACCATAAACAACTAGACACAATTTGGAACAATCCTAGGTCGAAGCTGTCGGTTAGAATACAGAAATGGTCGCTTCGCTTGCAAACGTATGATCTGCAAATCAGATGCCAGCCGGGGAAAAACAATTCCGCTGATTGGATAATCAGTCATCCACTTCCTTGTACGTCTGACTCTGAGCATGCATCGAAGGTTGCAGATGACTACACAAACTTCATCACAGAAAACACTGTTCTGAAGACAGTGACACTGAAATAGGTGAAGAGCGAGACTTGTTTCGACAAGACGTTACAAGACGTCGTAAAAGCATTCAGAATGGAAACTGGGACGATTCGTGTAATGTTCCAGAAATGCACTCATTCCGGAATGCTCAGAGTGAACTGTCAACCTCAAATGATGTCGTTTTGAGAGGAACTTGACTGGTGTTGCCTAAAACATTTCAACAGAAAGCTATTTATCTGGCACATGAGGGACACCAGGGAATCAATAAGACAAAACGCCTTCTTCGGAAAAAATTATAGTTCCCCAATATCGACAATATGACAGAACAAACCATAAAGCAATGCATCGCCTGTCAAGGACCGGAAGTTGATCCAGAACAGAATGTCGGAACTTCCGCGAAGTCCTTGGACGGTGATTTCAGCAGATTTCAAAGGCCCGTATGATCTGAACCCAAATACATATTGGTAATGGTGGACGAATACCCTCGTTATCCTGTGACCAATGCAGTGAAGCCTACAAATTCTGCAACCGTGATTCCAGTCCTGGTCCACCGTTTAATACGAACAGTTCGCAAGTTTGCGGAATACTTGGGATTTCATCATAAACGAATTATTCCTCTTTAGATCTAACTCCGAGGATGAGCGTTCCATGAGAAACATAAACAAAGTTGTGCAGGCTGCGACAGTAGAAGGAAGATATCATGGAAACAGGAATTGCATCGTTTTCTCCGCAATTACAGAGAAACTTCACACAACATTACCGGGCGCTAGCCAGCAGAGCTGCCCGAGATCACCGACATGTAGGAAGACACCATGCTGCGAAAGAGATATTTCCAGGCAAAGCAGCGACAGAAACAATATGCAGACCGAAGACGCGCTTAACATAAAATGGCGTCAATCACACAAAACCATATCAAGGTGGTGAAATTGAGAGGGCCGATGATCACAGGATTCACAGCACAGTCTCAGACTGATGTTACGAAGTCACTCGAAAATCATGTTTCATGAAAAGA
This sequence comes from Escarpia spicata, assembly GCA_963995525.1. Classification (NCBI taxonomy): domain Eukaryota; kingdom Metazoa; phylum Annelida; class Polychaeta; order Sabellida; family Siboglinidae; genus Escarpia; species Escarpia spicata. The sequence goes on from OZ023205.1 coordinate 35,102,339, forward strand.
CTTCCTTAACTATCAACTCCAATCAGTGACACTCAGGCACAGATTCGTTCCTTTAATTAATGTTGTGACTGTTTATAATTAGCTTAGATAGGATTCTCGAGAAGTCGTAATACACGGATATGATAGCAGGTAATTTTAATACCCACCTTGACTTCTATATAATGACTTGAGAGACTGTCTCATGTGTTACATATACAAATTAATGCAAAGTATGAAAACGTTTTAATTTGCACATTTGCGTCGCGTGTTTTGTCAGAAGACATATTGTAATTAAGACTTTTCTCGTAACATTTAGCTAGTAAGATCATTGATTTGATTACATCTAGACGCTTAATCTTAGGTTGGAGGAGATGCAGTGTAAGTCAGTGTAGTGCCTGTGGCGGCACCTTGTGGATTAAAGGGGGTTACCAAGTTGGTTGCCATGTTATGTGTTATGTATGCCCGCGCACGCCACAATATCACAAATCACACAACACAGATACCACAACCCCTGTCTTTGAGACAGCGCGACACCACGCACAACGTGCTGAACCGCTGAAATTCCGGCTACCAATCTCCAACAGCGCCCCCCCCCCCACTCCCGTTCTCCGATGTGTAGATCCGAGACAGCGAGACACGGGAAGCATGCTGAACCGCTGATGAATCTCCCGGAATAAAAAAAAACAAGTTGGCAGCTATAATGCATTCACATAAAACTATGTATAAAGTAATATGTTTATGTCATCTTTTATTTAAAAAAACATTGTTGCACTCATACTATAAACCACTGCACATTTCCCTTTATGAGATTCCATTAGGCTGTATTTTTAATTAATCATATTTGTAACTTCAGCATGTAAATTGCTTTCGGGTTCAGTTAGATTAATTTAGATTAGGTTGTAACCTTAGAGTTACCTGACTGATTCCTAGTGTTGGCTCAACGGAGTCATCAACACCCTCATGAGTCTTCATGATCTGCTAGCTTCGCTTACAAATGTATGATGACAGCACTGCCATCAGACCTACGTAGGCAAAACTGGCAAATTACTGGGGACAAACTCAAAGAACACACGAACACGAGGGCTCCACTCACAGCTGTAAGTGAACACAGAGTGAACAAGGCCAAAGACACCACAGTGTTCGCCGGAGATAACAACTTCTGGCGAAATATGTTTAGCGAAACCATTGAGATTCGAGAGAGGCAACCAGTACTCTACAGAGACATCGGCTACAATCTGCCCGCGATAGTCTTAGAATTGCTGTTACATGACAATCATCATCTACGTCACGTGACTAGTGATAACAGCACATTGCAACGCTGATGTAGACACCGCGAGGGTGTCAAAAGCTCCGTTGAACCAACACAAGGATACAGACAATGTAATGTAATCTAAGTGTAGCTTAGAGTGGCCTCTCGTTACGAATTGAGGTAGGGTAACAGATTCTGAGTGCGAATTACAATGTTCATCCTGTTGCAAATTAAATGAGACAGCTAGGGTAAAATGTATAATCTGAGTGTGGCTTACAGTCGTTGTCCTGTTACAAATTGAAGCGTGGTTACGGAGTGTGTATTACAGTTGTCGTCACGTTGCAAACCGAGACAGGATAACACACCATGAGTGTGAATTACAGTACGCGTCCTGTTACAAATTGAGACAAGGTAACAAGTGAGCATGGCTTACAATGGTCGTCCTATTACACATTTGAGCACATCCGGTGAAAGAAATGTAGTGGGTCTTTGATGTCCATTCCGCCATGTTGACCCAATAGCGACACCCAGCTACTGTCTCGTTCTGTCAACATATGATATGCAACAAAGTATGTAGTTTCACCAATTCTGATGAAATGAGTCACAAGATGGGTAGCACCTTAGCAGCAAATGGATTGTCCCATCGTTGGTAGTGAATAAAGACCATTGACCTGTTTTGATGGGCGAGTGTACAATGTCCTGATAGATATAATAGGGTGATGTTTAACATGACCCGTCAATCAAAATTCTAAACCGTCATTGATGGATTCAGTCCATCATTGTGACGGCGTGACGAGTCAAAGAGCTAACAGGGTATTGTATGTTTTATTTACAAACAATGTCTGAGAGTGGGTTCTGGAGTACAAATTACTGCCGAGTCCTGAATATTGTTTTTTTTAAATGTACTTGGGAGTTTTTATCTTAACTTTTACTGGAAGTGAAGCACCATCAGATCAAATCACAGTTAGTTCACATTGCGCTGTATTAAGATGTTTAAACATTTTAACTGAAACAAACGCACTATCGTGATTTGTGAATAACAATGTGGTATTAAAATTGAACGCATGTTTCGTTTCTATGTAATAGCATAACTTACCGATCCCAATTCGGGGCACAGTTTTGTTTATATCATTAGTTGCATAATGTGTTACAAATGAACTGTTTGTTGAATGTTGTTTGTTTATAATTAAAGGTTAATTATGATTGTCTCGTGGGTTCACCATTACGCGGGAAGAAAAAAATCGGGAACTACTGTGTTTGTGTTGGCTGAATAAATGTAGTATTTTGTCATCCTTAGACCTTTTGGCAAATAAACCATAACAAAAATCGTGGATTGTTAATCCTTGAGTGTGAGGGAAACCTAGTATAGCACAAATAATTGAAAGCAATATATATATATATGTACACACACACACACACACACACATATATATGTACATATATATATATATGTATATATATATACATATATATATATACATATGTATATATATATATGTATTATATATATATGTATATATATATATGTATATATATATGTATATAAATATATATATATATATGTATATATATATATATATATATAACAGCTGTCATAGCTCCTTAAAGTATGAGTTTAGAAAATTATACAATTAAAAAATAATGCAAGCGTTACTTATAACAAATAAACACTAGAAATACTAATCAAAGGCCCTGACATCCGTTTAAAAATAAACACTATTTTGTTACCTTTAGTGGTAAGCATGACAGTTCTTTTAGTGTCATGTAATAGTGCACAGAATGAACAACAAAATGTAATAAATAACAGCACTCACCAATGGAACATCTGTACTGAAGGGGCAGTGAAGTTCACCATGGCATGGACCACATGTTCCCTGTAATGTAACATTATCTATGGCAGTGACGTTCACTATAGCATGATCAAATGTTCCCTGTAATGTAACATTATCTATGACAGTGACGTTCACTGTAGGGGTCCTATATGGTCGATTCTCACGAAACCTGGACACCTTTATCTTATTTCATTAAATCGCCCGCCATTCAAACATAATTCAAAGGATACGCACAACTAATGTGCCATATGATGTATAATAAATGTGGGCAAACAATTATATAAAAATGGTTGCACTAGCGTTAGTGATACATTTTTGCAAATTATTTTCTTTTAAATACCATTTAACCGATACCACGCAAAATGCAACTTTTCGTGTGCATTAAACGGAGAAAGAAACACTATTAAGTATTATATGCAAACATTAAAATATAATACATACGTATGCATGAATAAATTTTATGTAATCCCAGTACAACATTTTCGAGATCATTTTTCTCCAAAAAAAACATTAAAATAGTCAGAAAATGCGATAACACGCGAAAGTCTTTTAATGGCAAATAACTCAGTCATATACACACACACACACACACACACACACACACACACACACACACACACACACACACACACACACACACACACACACACACACACACACACACACACACACACACACACACACACACACACACACACACACACACACACACACACACACACACACACACACACACACACACACACACACACACACACACACACACACACACACACACACACACACACACACACACACACACACACACACACATTAGTAATATATATTTGACATACATATTGTATTTTTTTTAGCTTACACGTGATCAAAAATAAATGCTCCTACAAACTTACAAACCTGGATGAGATAACTGATTTAACTTGCTAGCCAATACCCGCGAATACGATACCACGTGAAACACAGTTGGTTTGAACATGAAATAACACATTAATGCCACCTAACAGTAAAACCGTGATCTTCAGATCATCACATATATGCAAGGCCATTATAACTATGACATCCCTGAGATTTAAATATAAGTTTAAAATTGTTTGAGTCATTATTCGTGAAAAATTTTGTGAAATTATTATCAGGGTATGGTGTATATATCGCATGATAATGAATTTGACAATGTTACGTATAAGTTATTGTGGAAATTGATGTTAAACGAGTACGCTTGATTGGTGTATAACTTGGCGCATGTTCATGTTGTGTTGCGTAGAATAAGCCAATCTTAACTATGCGTTACGTAACGTTGGATATGCGTTTTGCGTATCACCGTTCTCTCATAGTATTCCTCCTGTAGGCATTTGTTAACATAGTTTAAAGACTAATATGCAATAGTATATGAGGATAAAACACTAATATGCTTTGGAAACGTAGTTTTAACGAAAATAAAATATCAATTTGTTATTTCACTATGTCTTGCCATTAATAGTGAGTTTAGCTATTATGATTTTGTTGTCGGGCATATACTAAACATTAAGATGTGTTTTTCATAAAACATAATGTACTGACCTTGTCATTAATGCACGTCACAATAAAGTGTAGGTTTACAGCAGTACGTGTTGTTTATGCATTCTCTTTTATGCAGTACCTATGCGTTTAGATTGGTATCAATTATTTCATAAACAACATTCTCCTGCTTTGTATTGATAGTAACGCCAATTTTCACCGACAATGAGAACTGACGTGCAATAACATGGAAAACACACCAAGACCGTGAAGCTCATCGAGGTGAGCTCAGCAATTGTTCTAACAGGAATTCATTGACGACGTGCGAACTCAAGGCAATGTTTGGAAGCATGCAATGAAAAAGACCGTGCGAAGGTGTGTGCCGTGCTATAAACAGTTAGCGGAAACTACGTTGTGCCGTGCTATAAACAGTTAGCGGAAACTACGTTGTGCCGTGCTATAAACAGTTAGCGGAAACTGCGGTGAAGAAAAGAGTCGTATTGTTGGACAAAAATGCTCTACAACCGCTTCGTTATAAAATAAACCAAGATGGCGGTTGTCCGTGCATCCTCCATCTCAGTCAAAGCCAGCTGTGTCAATTCAATTCATGGAACACCACCAAACTTCAACAGTCTCATGACTTATCATATTAAAATGTATGTATGTATGTATGTACGCACGCATGCACGCACGCACGCACTCATGATCATGATGTATGTACGAGCATGAGTGCGTGCGTGCATGCGGGCATATATACACAAACACACACACACACACACACACACACACACACACACACACACACACACACACACACACACACACACACACACACACACACACACACACACACACACACACACACACACACACACACACACACACACACACACACACACACACACACACACACACACACACACACACACACACACATATATATATATATATCATATATGAAGGAATAATTGGCCAAAACATTGCTTGGTAACTTTTCGCGAGAAATGTTCATATATATATATACACCCGATTTTTTTATGTGTACCGTGAAACTTCACAGTACTGTTGTTGGAAAATACATATATGTTTGTGACAGTGGCGCAAGTATTTTGATACGGCAATAATTAACAACGAAAGCTGGTATGCAGTGAATTGTGACATCTGATGTAACTTAGCCTGGTAGCTGCATCCCATGCAGTAGGCCAGCGGCACTATGTGCGAATGACGAGACGCATATTTATATGCTTGATCGGCGGGATCTTTGGATGGTCGATCGAACGAATCCGCCTTTTTTATATGCGTAAATTAAGATTTTACTATGACTGGTTTTGCCGCAGGAGTGTTCGTACGGACACAAGTATAAGTGCAACTGCAATGTTTTTTTTCGGTTAGCCAATACTATGTAATAGACAGGGTAGACCTACCGTGGAAACCACTTCAACCATTTTTGCTGCAAGCATTTTTATGGCATACTTACATTATAAACCAAAATATTCTTAAATTATTGCATCTGTAGGCGAGCGTTCGTTCCAGCACAACGCGTATCCCATAAATATGCAATTCTATCAAACTGCCTCTCTAGGAAAATGTTGTTTGTGTTATAAAAAACACAGTGAAGTGAAATGTTGGGGTGTGTAACAGAGTGATTGGTGAATTTCATCTGTTCACATAAGAGCCGGAACTGGGAGTTGTTGGGGGCTCAGCACCCAATATTTTTGGTGGGGAGCTGGATATAGGATTAACCCCCAATATTTTGGAAAGTGGGTGCAGTTGGACAGTTTAGTCAGTCTCAAAGGAAGGTGAAATATGATGTTTTAGTAAGCCTCAAAGGAGTCTCAAGGGGGTTGTGGTGAGCTTCAACAATTGTGAACGTTACCGTGGAAAAATATCAACAGCACCCTCCCGTCTTCCGATGTCAAGGTCGGACAGCGGAGTGGTGCTGAAGCTCAGACATTGCCCATCCATTATTAATTTCATTCCTGTGCCAATGCTTAACACACACACATGCACGCACGCAGACGCGCACGCACACACACAAATACACGCACACACGCACACGCGCACACACACGCACACGTTCACGCGCACATACACGCACATGCAGGCACACACACACACACACACACACACACACACACACACACACACACACACACACACACACACACACACACACACACACACACACGCACGCACACACACACACACACACACTAACACACACACACACACACACACACACACACACACATATTGATTGCCAAAATGTCCGGCTTTCGTTTAATATATTACACACTATATCAATGATCAAGTGTGGTAAACTATTTAATATTGTTTTATTAATTAGTTTTACTCTGCCCGTTTTAGAGAATATCGTAATGTTGATATGTCGATCTCAAAATACGGGAATAACAAGCTTTGTCATGCACCATCTTTAAAAATGGCGGATATCTTAAAGTCAGTGAAGGTCAAATGGCTCCCTTGGTATGTAGAACAGATGAACAAAGTGTCTTGCTTTTAGTAAAAAGTGCATAATCTTTTAAGCTATAAGCTTGACTATTTAGATATGTCACCAGTGAGATATGCCCAAATGGACTCCACTCAATCGTTTACCTGCACAACAAATTATTAAACTTGTAAGATTCATGTGCCACGAAATGTTTGCCATTTTTCTAAATTCGGAAGATGTAATGGTGGAGGAGATTGTGGATGCTGAGGTAGAGTGAGCAATGCAGAAGATGAAGATAGATCGGGCGGCAGGTATTGATGATGTGCAAGTGGAGAAGCTGGTGGTGGCTGAACAAGTTGGAATATGGTGGATAAAAAGATTGCTGAACACTTGCATGAGAGAGGGGAAGATCCTAGAAGAGGGGAGAACGGGGCTGATTGTCACAGTATGGACAAGGAGACGTGCATGATCCTGGAAAATACAGAGGCTGATAAGCCATATGCTGAAAATGAAGACCTGCGCGCAAGAAGTACTTAAGTCACACAATAACACTTCTGAGATATTGAGGGTAAAATTTTTTTAATTTGGCTGCAGATCACATTGTGTATTGGAAACATATGACGAGGCCTTCTGCTCTTTACTGGGTCTATGCAGAACTGTTACATCTGTTTTTTGAGGAAAATGCCCATGTATAATTAATTAAGATAATTAGATTTGGACTTGCTTACTGTTAAATGACAAGACTTGAGAACGTTTAATACAAAAATTCAACCTATCTGATGGCCATCCTTGTGCAAATGAGCCAACTTTGTCTATGATTATGCTTGCTTGGAGATAAAAGGTAGGTTAAGAAGTCTAGAGGCAAATTAGTTCTTATTCAGCATTGGCATCCTGCTATCTGGCAAGGTTGGGACCGATATGGGCCAACGGTTGGCAGAGTGTTTAATGGCCAAAAGTCCCCAAAAATGTCAGATCTGAAGCGAAAGCAAGAACATTATGTAATGCCTCACATTATTTTATTATGAAGCTACACAAAGAAGACTGTTAAAAAAGGCTTAGTTCCGATTATCTGTAGGTTAAAGCAGACGCGCATCACCAGACACTGCTTGTTTATGGCATATCACAATCATGTACATGTACATGTGAGCCACAAACGGTTTGTATGAACATATTCTTCAAACTTTTTGCTGGTGTCCAAAAAAATAGTGAGTGGAAATTTCTGTCCAAGCTGGGTCTAACCCACATTGGCGTCAGTCATTTAAGTCTGGTTTTCCTCATTAAAAAAAGTCATACTCTTCCACATGATCATCTCTTTTTACCCCTATTTTCATAATTATTACGATTATTAACAGCCTGCACAGCATCTCTGTCGGCCATTTTTACAGCTTTTCACATGATTCCTTAAACGCGTTCTTATTGGACAGTCACATACTTAGGTTCTTCTTTCTCACAAATCATAGACTTCTTGTGCTAAAACTCAGTAAATCTTACAAGGACAGTACACCAATATATAGGACTTCTGCCTGGTAATTCATTGCATCAGTCAATGCCAAGAACATTGTAGTTGTCATTCCTGTTGGCAGCTCACTTTAAAAAAAAAGTGACTTAAGTACTTCTTGCACGCAGGTCTTCAAATGCTGGAAAGAATTAATTATGGATGGCAGAATAAGAGCAATAATAGAAGGGGAAGATGATGAAGAACAACAGGGTTGGAGCGATATGCGGGGACGGTAACTCAGACACCGAAATTCGCAGGAGGATAAAGGCAGGGACACAACACGTGGAGGAAAGTTGAAGGTTTGATGGGAGACAGGCGCATATCGTGTAAACTCAAATGAATGGTGCTCTGCTTACGTGTTACCCCGGCATACATGCATAGCCTAGAGACGATGGCACTGACAGAGAAACAACAAGGGAGGGTGCAGGTTTGTGAAAACAACTGGGTAAGAAGAATTGCGGGAGTGAGAAGAACTGATAAGCGAAGAATAGAGGAGTTGAGGGAGGAGGTTGAAGTTAAAGAAAGTCTTAAGAAGAAGCTGGTGAGGAGTCTACTGAGGAGTGGGCTGGGCATGCTGGGAGAATGGGAGGAGAACGGCTAGTAAAGAAAGCAGATGCCCGGTGAGTAGATGGGAGAAGAAGAGAAGAAGACCTAGACTGCGATGGGAGGACTATGTAAAGAGAATGTTTTAAGGATTAGGAGAGGAGTGGAGAACGAGAGCAAAAGATAGAGGGGAATGGAGACAGTTGATGGAGAGAGCAGTGCAAGATAAGTGAGACAAAAGAAGAAGACGAAAAAGAAAGATAACTGAAGTCGAGGAACGGAATCGAAGCCAGCCTCACCCCTGTCGACAAGGAATCAAGAGGAGAACAAAACTCTTTGATTTAAATAAATTTGCAAAATAAACTTTGCTAACAAGTTGTACGGACACCATTTAATTAAATAACTGGTACTGTTTAGAATGTCAATTCCATAAGCCAACCGTTATTCGCGGTATGTAGCCTAGAGCAAAACACTAACAATAGCATCGGTAAGTAAGCAAAGGTGTTTTATACTTAATCACAAACTGTTCCTTTCATTACAAGTATTTATAGACCTAGCTGATTTAATTTTATTGAATTTTTTCAACAAAGTAACTTTTTGTTGCTTGTATTAACTTATGTAAACCCAGGCAAGTGCTGCCTCTAGAGCGAGGACATGTTTTTTTTCAAGCGAGACGGTAATGCGGCGAGTTTTAGCGTGTAGTTCGGTGGTTCCGCCAATGAACCTTGCAATGTCTGTTTATAATCGTTTTAGTAATAATAATAAGATAACTTCTGTTGCGCCTAAATCCTTGGAAACCAAGTTCAGAGGCGTATCAAAACAAAAGGGTTGGTCAATCTCAAAATCCATAAGTAGTTTTCCAGTTGTCAACAGATGGGTCAAGGCGCTAGGGAGCTACGGTGAATAAGCAAGGTTGTAAAGATACGTTTTTAAATGACGACGGAATTTTGTAATATTTTCAACTGATCTAACACTAAGAGGAAGCATATTCCAAAGAATGCATCGATAGGTCTTAGTGTTTAGATGGAATTTTTGCTGGGTGACCACTTGCCATCCAAGCAGGACCCCATATTTCTAGAAACACTTGCAATGTCTGTTTACAATCAGTTTTTAGTATTTTTTGATAGTACTTGGTGTCTATAAGACATTTTGGATGCGTGGCCACTTGCAACCCGCTTGGCTTTTTCAGCATCCCAGATGGCCGCCGCGCAGGACCAAAATCTAGATTTCTTCATAACTTCTGTTCTAAATACAGTAGAATGATGAAGTTGGCGTCTATGAGTATGTTTTCGAGGGCGAGAAATCATTACCATTTGGCGGACGTCTTGATGACGTAAATTCAAGATGGCCACCAAAATCATCACGTTTACGTGTTTTCTGTATGAATTTGTTCATAAAACATAGTAATTCGATATTGATTGAAAGCACTGTGCATGTAAAAAATAATAATATTTTGTGAAATCATCCATGTCATTAATAATTTATTGATCCACACTGGTTATCATATACTTCCTCATGAACACAATTCATATGGGACAGAACATAGATTAAAAACTCTTGACGGATGACAACAATTGGTAACTTCATCTCACCAAAATTTACGAGAGCGTATAAAAAGGTATGTTCTATATAGTATATATATCCTTAGGACTGTTCCAAGCGCTTAACACTTTACTCCCTGGTAGACCTGTTCAATCGAAACCATCTCATATGGGAAGTATCCATCCACGCTGGAATTAATGCGCGAATACTATTCGTACACAAATATCCAGAACTCTACAACCGGGTACTCACTATCTACAGCCACGCTGGAATTAATGCGCGAATATTATTCGTACACAAATATCCACCGCTATATACAGCCGGGTACTCATTCATACAGCTGAGTGAACTCGAGCAACGTACTTAGGCGGATCTAGGGAGCCTGGGGGCACATACCCTCCTAGACCTTTGTTGCGTGCCGTGGACCTTCTTGAATGGGCCCACATTACCGTGCCCCCCTTAGACAGTTTGAAATATGTAACTCGTTCAGACGACAATAAGGTGAAGTTACGCGGCGGCGAAAATTTGTCAACAGCACCATCACGATCCCCTACCCCACCGCCGTCTTCGGATGTCACAAGTCAAGCCAAGACAGCGGAGAAGTTGAAATTACATTGTCTACATCATTTTGTTCTGCCTTCAGTGGATGTTTTTATGCCCCCCCCCCCCCCCGACTCGCTTTCTGGATCCGCCCATGACGTAGAGTGAACTAACTTGCTGAAGGTTCGACACCGGAAATTTGTCACAGGAACAAGCAATTGATTTCCACAAACTTTTCATTCTCTTCCTCGTCATTGTTATCTAAATCGTGATCGTGTGCATCACCAGTGTCATTAGTGTCATCCGTTGCTTGCTCCTTGGTATTGAAAGGATTTGAGCAAGCAGGACCACCACCACAGGCGCAGAACATCGTGCAAGCAAGTCGGCGCACCATGCAGCGACAATTCCCATTTATACATGCTCGCGCTTATTCACAGCCACACCCGACCAACTTGAGTACATGTTCGGAAGCGTAGGGTACTCCGTCATCCACGTTCCGCGGGATTAGGCAACTGTTTGAGTCATCCGCTTCCTATCCATAGTATACTGCATGAAGAGGAGATGGATCTCCACTCAGGGCACTGTACAATTGAGCGAGTTGATGGTGTGCTCTGCGAACGTTCTGCTCAAATGCTTCAGTTGTTGGTGTCAAACTACACAGCTTCGATGCCGCTGTTAATTTTCCAGTCTGCGGCACTCCGTTTTGAAATAGTATGGTGTTTTGACGCCGTAGTACGCGGCCATCAAACCTGTCGCTTGCTGGTGACTTTGATGATATCTACCGTCGGTTGACCGAAATGATCCAGCGTGTAGCCTTTTTCGAGCCGCAGCGATTGGTGTTATCTTATCAACTTCGTAGGTCGTCGCAAATGAATCACAACCAGTTAGAGCGTGTAGTGCCGAAATTTCGAGTACGATTGTAGCATGGTTACGGTTTCCTTCAAGGCAATGCAAGAGCGACCTTGGATTGGTGTTTGCATCGTCATGGAGGACTGGAGCTTCTCACTCGAGTAGAAGAAGAGTAATAAAGCAAACACGTTGGTGTCATTACACAACACAAGAAATTGTGATTCTATAACTTCTTTTGCATGGTGGATGGCTTGTTGAGTAGCATGCTACTCACAGTAGTCTCGAAGTGACCCGATATTTAAACCAGGATAATCACTTCGGGTCACTTCGAAACTACTATGTCCGTTTCTTCGTGTGCCGAGGCAAGATCCAGACGAGGCATTTTCCGTCCCTAAATACATGGGGAGTTCTGCCTTGTCCCCCTAACCATCAAATTGTGGTCTTGCGCCACATTCTATAGGAAGTCTTCGTTACTTAGTATCTGCTCGCACATGAGTGCATTAGGCTCTAGAATTGTGATTAGTATTGGCGATCATCTCCTTCTCCACCGATGCGACTTGTGGACTCCTCCTTATGGGTCATTTGCACATTCTCTTCACCTCAGACATGTTGCTGAGGTCACCAGTCAGGGTCAGGGTCGCATCCATGCTGTACACATACAAGTACAAAAAAAGCATACCGCCGAGAATCGCCAGTATGTCTGTCAGCAATTCTGGTTGATGAAAGGTGATGTCCACAACGATCTTGTAGATCTGCTGATCGCAGATGTGAATCAGATTATCATGGATTGAGTCTCGGGTCATTTCGAATCCCTAAGTGATTGAGGTAGTTGGATCGCTTGGCTTCATGTTGATAAGGGTAGATAAACAACTGCTGGCTTAGGCGCTAGACTCATTCCCGCTTTACGACAGAGCCATGTATTGTAGCCGTTGTATTCTTTGATAAGGCAAGGCACTTGTGTGGCTTGAATAAAGTCGTCTGACATCTCGAACCGGTTTGTAGCGTTCCATCTGAACCAATTCATGCAGGAAACATGCGGAATTACAACCGATTATAGGCGTTTTAACGGTGATTTTGATGGCCATCTTGGAATTGCGTCATCAATATGGCAGCCAAATTGTAAAATAACGTCAGAATTGGATTCATCGCCCTCAAAAACAAACATATAGATGCCAACATCATCATTTTACTATAATGAGAACAGAAGTTATGATGAAATCTAGATTTTGATCCTGCGCGGCGGCTATTTTGGATCTGAAAAAGTCAAGCGGGTTGAAAGTGGCCACCCATCCAAAATTTCTTCAAGGCACCAAGTACTATCAAGAAATACCAAAAACCATGATTGTAAACAGACATTGCAAGTTTTTCTAGAAATCTTGGGTCCTGCCACCGGATTAGTAGTTCAACGAAATTGACCGACGTAACTATAATTACAAAATGTCGGCTGCAGCGAATTTTTGCTTGTAAATAACAATGCTGATATAAATTAGGGAACATTTTTATCATTTGACTTTTTGTAGAATAATCTAACTGGCACTGGTAACACATAAGATTAGTTCTCCTAATGGAATGCGCAATTTACTTGTCTTTCCAAATATTCTATAAAAACAACGTTTCAAAAAATCCTGATTACGAACTTGGAAATGGTGAAAGTTGTGTCGATTGTTGCTAGATGGTGTACAACTTCTTGTAGAAGATAGAAGGGCTAGCTGCCAGAAGTGACAATGTAATTTTTACTAAAATGAGTTAAGTCCAGCATTCAACCTCATATAGCATGCTTTACCTTTGCCACAAATGAACAAGTCCAATTCCTGTTTATAGTACCAAAACTGGGTCAACGAAACGCAAAGATTAATGATGCAACTCAGCCAGAAGTGCCTAACTGGGACATGATATTTTTACCGGACGCAGCATGCATTCCACAACAAATAGGAAATTAATATGCCATTTGTTTCCAAGATCGCAGAAGTGCAATTTAGTAATACTTTCACAGCTGTTAATAAACGTGTTTCGTGGTATAAATACAACATCATGGCTGCCCGCAGAGGTAACTTTCTTCAGCATTTCCTTCAGCTTCCGGTTTGCATAGTCATAACATATTGCAGCATGTTCCGATATAAACATAGTTGGATGGTTTAAGTTGCTGTTTAAGCGCGTTGGACATAGACAGTTGTGGCTGAGTGTGCATGTAGTATTTAAATGTTTGTGGAACGTGAATAATTAATATTAATTAACTAGCAGGATAAACCATTTCTCGCAATTCGGTCGAAATCTGTTTTAATATAGTAACGTTTGAAAAAATATGTGTTTATCAGTTAAAAGAGTTTTTACGTTCGGCCTGCCATCAGTGGACATGCATGTTATCTCTGATGTTTTGTCAAATGCGCAAAATTGTGTACTATTTTATACAGCATTATGTAGGTAGTTTATTTGTGTGTAATAGGGCAAGTAATTATAAACGTTACACTTTGTAATATTGTAATACAATAATCGCTACTCTTATTTGATGATGTCAATTTGTCTTCAGAATTAAGAATTAACACGTCAGAGGTGATAATGATGCTGGATGACATGGACAACGATGTTGATGATTCGGACAATGATCCTACCCACGAGACTGGTAGGGGTGACCTCGAAGATGCTAGTGATGATTCTACACCAGAGGAAGAAGTTAACGTTTGAACAATTATTATTTCCATTTTTATTCTGTCATTGTGTTTTTAGAACGAAGAATTAACACGTCAGAGGTGGTAATGATGTTGGGTGACATGGAGAGCGATGAGATTGGTAGTGGTGACCACGAAGATGCTACTGATGATTCTACACCAGAGGAAGAAGTTGCGCCCGAAAGAAATTCACCACACACCCGTGGAGAGGAACATGGTGAAAAGGGAACAAGACAGAGAAAATAGAACCCAAAGTCATGGAAAAAGAACATACGATGAAATCTACCGGAAAAGCGTACACTGATAGCAGGGGAGAGAGAAAAGAGGTAGAGTACCCAAACCATCTAACTGTCAAAAGTGTTGATACAAGTTTAACGAAAGGTTCACTGAAGAGGATAAGGCCAGGTTATTTGCAGAATACTGGGAGATTATTCTCGTCAGAAGGATTCCCTGTTGTCCAATACAACACATGTTGATATCGACAGTGTGCAATGGGTGAACGGAAGCAAAGGAGGTTGCACACTGTACTTTACTCATTTCAGAAGAACAATAAAGCTATACGTGTATACACAAACGTCTTTCTGGAAAAAAACTTGACATAAGTCATGGCCCTTTAAACACGGCTCGGCAAGGAAGAGGAGATACAGGACCGTTTCTAGGTGAATATGAACTTGGTAGACACATTACTGCAAACAAAACAAGTGATGAGGCAAGGGGGGGGGGTAATGAAGTTGGAAGCTGTCTCTTTAAATGGTTGTGTCAGTTGTTTCTTATTGTAAAGGAAGTGTCTCTGTACTCTAATACATGCAGTGGCAAAATAGGAATGAATGTATCTGCCGTACTCATGTACGCTGTTCAGAAATCGTAACTTGAAATAATAACACACAATTTTATAGAGAGTTGTACATGGAATGCGATAACATGCATTCTGCTATTGAGACCGAGAAGAAATACATTGATGTGTACACTATCATCGACTGGATATCCATCTTCCGCAGAGCAAGGGGTCGCCATCCATACACTATTGTGTATCTTCATAACAACGACATGTTTGACTTACAAAGCTTGGCACAGAAGATTATGAAAATGATTATGAGAAAACCCCACCAGAAATCATACAATATCGCTACAACTACAACTACAGTGATGACTTAATACATATTAATATATGTGGCCGTGGCCGTGCAGTACTACCTGCAGAACTAGGCCAAGCATATCAGAATCAGATTCGCAACAATTGATACAAGCTGTGGCACAACTCTCTCCCGAGCACGAGCCGCACCAAAGATCATTTGCTAGAACCGGCAGTTGGTGATTCAGAAGATGATGATGATGATCATGTGTGATTTTAAACAGTATTTAAAGGAACCGACTCTCCTATCACCACAATAGTGATTGAACATTAATAAAAAGCATATTTCATATTAAATAATAGTCTCTCCCGAGCACAAGCTGCATCAGAGATCAGTTGTCAGAAGAGGCAGTCGGTGGTTTATTTGTTTCTTGCAGAGCTATTGAAACTATAAAACTCGTTTTCGTTAGAACCGCGTTTTAGGACATAGTCATTTCTGACATCTAGCCTTCGATAAACTACATGTAATGTGCAAGTTGTGTCGACTGTTGCAAGTTGTTTGGGTACAAAGAGAGCTAATGTTGTCAATAAAGTTCTACATTTGATAAAATAGACCCAGTAGTTGGAGCCTTCTCTCTCTCTCTCTCTCTCTCTCTCTCTCTCTCTCTCTCTCTCTCTCTCTCTCTCTCTCTCTCTCTCTCTCTCTCTCTCTCTCTCTCTCTCTCTCTCTCTCTCTCTCTCTCTCTCTCTCTCTCTCTCTCTCTCTCTCTCTCTCTCTCTCTCTCTCTCTCTCTCTCTCTCTCTCTCTCTCTCCTCTTCTCTCTCTCTCTCTCTCTCTCTCTCTCTCTCTCTCTCTCTCTCTCTCTCTCTCTCTCTCTCTCTCTCTCTCTCTCTCTCTCTCTCTCTCTCTCTCTCTCTCTCTCTCTCTCTCTCTCTCTCTCTCTCTCTCTCTCTCTCTCTCTCTCTCTCTCTCTCTCTCTCTCTCTCTCTCTCTCTCTCTCTCTCTCTCTCTCTCTCTCTCTCTCTCTCTCTCTCTCTCTCTCTCTCTCTCTCTCTTTCTATCTCTGTATGCCAGTTGCCTCTGACTGAAGGCACACTCCAGACTTTAAGACGACCAACATGATGCGTAATGAACTTACCAGCACTCCTCTAAACGTGTACATGTCACATCGGTGGGGAAGTATTGGCTGGATAGCGGATGGAATCAACACTCCATCAACATGGTGAAGAAAGCCATTGCTTGCAGGAATGTCCGTTTGCGTAATGTTCACGACTCCATTCAGGCGAATCCGACCCTGCAGTAGGGTAGTCCACCCATGTTAACTTATTAGTATAATAATTATATACTAATCAACACCAAACATCATATTGTCGATGTTCTACTCAATACAAATGGTGGGTAAAGGCAGCTAATATTGTTTATTACACACACTTCTGACATAGAAAAAAAACTACAGATTGCGTACAACTACTGACATAGGGGACACTAAAGGTGGTATATAACTACTGGCACAGGGACACTACAGATAAGAAGGTACAGATGATATACACCTACTAGGAGAAGAAACTACACCCAGCCCACCCATCGCCAAAAAATCGAATCCACGCTAGTTTCGTTCGACCCACCCCTTGATAACTTGGGGACATCACCACTGCTCGCATGGCCTACATTCTAAAAGTCAAGTATTTGTTCTAGATTAAACCTTTTGAGTATTATGTTTAACGTCTTTTCACAGCAGTGATTTGCCAGCTAGTTGCAACAGCATTCAAATACGAAATGCAATAACCTGAAAACTATTAACAATATCTGTATACATCCAATGGTATTCTTGTAGATGACATTTTTTCTTTACGGTGTCATCCAGCACAAATTAAGGTTATGTGATTATGTCGCCAAAATTAAAATACAAAAATAACAAGTTGAAAACAATTTTCAATAATATTCAGCGTACATCCAACAATATATTTTAGACGACATCATTATTTTTATTATGACATAGCAAATACATGAAATTTCGCCTTTGCAACAACACGTACAAGCTTTTGACCTCTCCAAGAACCTCATCCTACAGGGACCTCTAGCGGTGAATTTGTAAACGTCTAACTCCAACCTCGCGAGACAGCACGCTAGTATTCATACGCAATTTCAGCCTGATACCAGTAAATCTGACAGATACATGAGGGACGACCAGACAAACAAACAAACAAACAAACAAACATACATACAAGGACACAGTTTTATAATATATATTTACATAATGGTGTATTTGAGAGTATCATGGATGGAGATAACGGTGCCACCTACCAATGAGGTGAGGGTGACTGCGGTCGCTGTGTTTCCCATTGATATGAACCTATATAGGTTGATGAGGTCAGTTGCCAGCGCCTACAACATGTCAACAATTCGTACAAAGAGGGGTCAAAACACCCATATTAATTATGTAATGATAGCATTGCATACACTCAATCAATCAGTTATTTATTTCCATCAACCGAACGGAACAAATTCAATCATTAAATAATACAACACCATATCTAACATGAAAAAATAAAATAAATAATAGAAAGTTGATGGAAAGGGTGTGAAAGAAGAAGTGTGCTATTTATATGTCTTATCTTACCCTCAACCAGTATAGTGATGTTTAATATTAACACACTTATACTGTTATAATCAGTATAATTATCAAATCCGATGAACTACTCGTTTCTGCAGTATTGTAATACACTTAATGTTCGTAGCAAAGGTGTTACACTATAAGTGGCCACAATAGTTTATATATGGCAAAAATACAGAACAATATAATATGTATATTCCGTCATGATTAATTTGACCTGCTTTGTAAATGATCGCTTTCGACAGTTTTGTTATAACCGTAATGATATGATGATTCCAATTCAGATCTTCATCAATGAATACTCCCAGAAATGTGTTGCACGTACTCTAGTTATTCGTTCGTTGTTTATGCACAAACTAATGTCAGCATTTGGTGGACGGTTCCTGAATAACATATAATTAATGTTTTTGACAAGTTTAGTGATACTTTATCTATAGCAAACAATATCCACAACTTGGCATGTTTCGTGTTTAACATATCTCGTAGTTCTAGTAGATTGTTACCAGCACAAGCTATATTCGTATCATCTGCAAACAGTATACATCATACTAATTTAGATACGTTGCATTGCATATATCGTTAACACAAACTACAAATAATCTTGGACTTAAAACAGACCCTGCGGAACTCTACAAGTGTTTAGATCTATGAATACAAAAATTGCATGATTTTTACCTTCCTTAGCATTTTATATTTCCACTATAAATTCCATTATTGCATGACACGTAGACAAATATGTGCGGAACCGGTACTGATTCGAATTTAATATGTTGTTGGCGTTTATAAAGCTGTCTGTTCTGGCAAGGAATAATTTTTCCAAGATTTTCGAGAATTGCGGTACCAGAGGAATTGGTTCTATAATTGGTATGGTCAGATTTCTCAACGCTTTTAAACAATGGTATTACTTTGGCAATTTTCATTCTTGGTGGAAACACACCAGTTCTAACTTAAACATTACATATGTGTGGTTTGCAGATTACTTATATGACCTTTGCGACAATATCCATACTTATGTCTTCAAGACTGAAGGTTTCTTTTTGGTACACGATTTCACAGTAATTATAACCTCTTCCTCAGATACAGGTTTGAGGAACAAACCTTGTTTAATACCATCACCTAAGTACCCATGCACAGAAATATGTTCATTCGGATTAATGACGTCCTTTATTAAATTAGGAACAACACGTTTAAAGAACATGTTGAACTCATCTTTTTTGTTGGTAATTTGTTTATCCCCACACAATACATGTGTTGGATTATTCATCGATTGGCATAATTTACGTAACACACTGTTCAAAATTGCCCATATTTCTTTAGTATTTCCTTTCGTTTCTGACAAAAGATTACCGTAATATGTTTTTTCAGCAAATCATAAAACAAAAGTTAATCCGTTTGATATCGAGACTTCGCAGTTTGAATTATATCCCTGATAAATGTTCTATATAGAACATTCTTGTATAAGCCAGGTTTACATCTTTACATCATCCAGATTTACATGTATTTAACACATTATTCCACTTTTCTTGCCTCAACATTTTGTTTTGCTTTTTATGGCTTTTGCTGCATTTTCGTTGCATTCTTATTATTTACAATGGTATCTAGGGGAGGTTGGTTTTTATTTTGACGTTGCGACTAGGGAAGGTACTGTTGATCAATGTAGCAAGTTGCGTCCGAAAAAAGATCCAGTTTGTGTCGATGTCTCGTGAATCGGGGTCCTCGTCAAAGTATTTTGGTGTTAATTCAGATATGCCTATGCCTGATTTGTATTGGAAGACTCTGTGTGGTGTTTTTTGTTGCGAACTGGGTTGATGTTGACTCTGAAGGTAATGGCTTCATAATCACACATAGTGGGGGTGGTATGTGTATAGATAATTATGGATGGAATTGAGGTGAGTATTATATAAAGGATATTGCCAGAATCGACTCGTGTGGGGTCATTCAACATGTTTTGAAGTACAAATTCAGTCATTATTTCGAGTAGATTGTTATGCTGGTTGTAGTTCTATTGTCAGTGGCTTGTTGGTTGCCCCAATTAATATCAGGAAGTTTAAAGTCTTCTGCTATGACTACGTTAGGGGGAGTTTTGTATATATCTGTACAGGTTCGTCAAAGATTCATGGAGGGCATCAAGACATTGAAGATAGTCATAGGGAGGTCGGTAATAAGTTTTAAAGCATATAGATTTGTTTCGTGCAAAGTGGGTTCTTGTTCATACTATTTCACAAATTGAGTTAAGGTTTAGAAGTGGTTCTGCAAGGATGCCATCGCGAAAGGCTATAAGTACTCCACCGTCATGGACCCTTCTGACCTTTCTGATGGCATCATTGTTTGGTGGTAGTACTTCGGATAGTTTCCATCTATTTGGTTTCGACTAGGAATATGATATCAGGATTATTTGACTGGATTGTTGCCTTTAGTTGGGTTGTCTTTTCGATGCTCTTGACGCTGTTGGTGTTTATAAAAACACCACTGAGTGTGTTGCGTTTTCTTACGACGTTGAGGGGTAGGTGCATTTTTGAGAGTTTGGTCCAAAGACTTGGTCTAGAGTTTCGGCTATGTTGGGATGTATTGCTTTGTTGTGATTATGGTTGTCACTATGTAGAGGATCAAAATGATTAGCTGTAGAAATGTCTGTGCCTCGGAAGAAGGAATTTTAGAAGTTGAAGTTATTGCATTTGGGGCATGATTAATTCATTAATCTTTTATATTCATTGACATGTATTTTAGAACATTGTGTATGTATCCATTTTGTCACAGTGGGCACATTGTATTGCATGGTGGTAATTTTGCACTGCCCTGTTACAGACGCCACAGTGTGCTGAGCAATTGGAACAATGCCGTGGTGTGTTCAAGTTTCTGTAGGTGTTATTGTAGTCGTATATGGATATTCCAGCACAATTGATGTTCATTGTTCTATTGCAGTCGCTACATGTTAGGCTGGGTCCACTAGATTTAGTTTAAATAAATACAGTTTTTTTTGGTAAATATTTATAGACGTCTTACATGTGTGACACTTAGTGGGTCATGAGTTTAGTTGGACGTCTCCTAACAGTATGATGCATAGTAGAGTGAGTTTCGTTGTCGTCCTGTCTGTACTGGACCTGTATGGGGATGGAACGACTAGTAGTCCGCTGGAGCTGCTGGATTTAAGACATTTTAGCTATGCAATAGTTTTCCAGATATGGCTATAAATATAATAGGTTGTGGCTGAGTTGGTATCTAGGTTTAGTGATGACATTGTAGTTCTCATTCTCATTGCAGTTGTAGTTCTTATGAGAGCTGTCAAGTTAAACGCTCTAAAATTCGGAATCGTTAAAATGTGTAAAAGTGATTTGCAAACATGCAAGCATGGGCAATGCTTATTTAAAAGTGCATCTCGAGTTAGTATGATGCACGGAGCGTGCCACGATTCCGCTTTGCGTGGCGATTGTTAGAAATGGGCAAAACAGACAGAGCGATATAAAAAGTAAAAATTTCAAAAATGTATACACACACGTCCTTAAGTACACCTACGCTTAAAAGGTTAAATCGGATACACCCACAGATAACTCTTAATTTACTAAACTAAAAATAATTAAAGCTGTTAATAAAGTATGACGTTATTACATAAGTATAATCAAATTAATATAAAACACGTATTTACCTACTTAACATTTCTCTGTTAAAAAAATAAATAATGTACAGTATTATAATAATCTTGCGAGTTAAGAAAAAACGTGTAGCTGAATTGGTTCCAAGACGCTAAGTGCAGTGTGATCGAAAGGCAGTTCTTCACCCTGTCTGGGCCCAAGGGCAATGCTGGGCAAAGAGCGTCTTGGCGAAAAGTCTGTTAGTACACAGTTTATTGTGTACGGTTGGGGTTTCTAGTTTGTTGTTGACAATTATGTGGACAGTGCGTTTTATTAATTTTATGTTTCACATAAACGTAGCGTTGCCGTTGCCAGGAGCGGAGTTCGTTTTATATACTGTACGTCAAGGGTCGGTTTCATGAAGCTTACTTAAAGTGACGCAATTACTTAGCGTCACGTGTTTGCGTAAACTCCTATGTTCGCTAATATAAAAAAATCACGTGTTTTACTAAGACAATCATTTTAGCGTTAAGAACGTTCTTAGCCGCTTCATCAAACCGGTCCCAGGTATTTAGCACTGATATTGGTGTATAAGTTTGATTTATTGTATTGCTTAGCAAAACAAACAACTAAAGTTGTAAATATAAATTGTAGTTAGTGATATTTGATGTACTTAGCTGCTTAGTTGTTTGAGTTCGTGGCTTCTTCGTTGACGTTGTTGTTGTTTATCCAAGATGGCGGTTTAGCGGGAAATCAGCAGGACGTTTCAAAGTTATGTTTTAGAGATTGTAGTTTTTGTGACGTACATCAGATTTGCAGACTAGATTTAGTGGCACTACCCGAATCAATAGGTGATGTTTTAGATTCCGATCACAAGTGTAAATATGGTTTTATAATAACAATTTGGCGAACCGTTGTCAAGTATGTTTATACCTTCACGCATGCGCAACACCAAGTTTCATCTGCTGTTCAAATATCGCTGAGGATGGTTTCAAAATCTGAGTCTTGTTCATGTTGTGTACGTAGGCTTTGTCAATGTTGATGTCACATGATTCAACCCATACTGGTATTTATTGTGAATAAACGTTTGAAAACATTATTATGATGGTTGTTATTAAATAGTCTTTGATAGTGTTACATATACCTACATGAATCATTTTAAAGTTCTAATTGCATTGTGAACGACCACGTATAAAAAAAAACTTCACAATATATACATATATATATATATATATATATAAACTTCACAATATATATATATATATATATATTGTGAAGTTTTTTTTATACGTGGTCGTTCACAATGCAATTAGAACTTTAACATGATTCATGTAGGTATATGTAACACTATCAAAGACTATTTAATAACAACCATCATAATAATATATATATATATATAAATTTTTCGTTTTACACAAATGCCCACTAGCTGTCTGTTTCTAGTACCATTTACATGATATCCCGCCCATACCCACTATCTCTAGTACCATTTACATGACACTCCGCCCCGTACCCACTGTTTCTAGTACCATTTGCATGAAACTCCGCTCCATGCCCACTCTCTCTGGTACCATTTACATGATACTCCGCCCCATACCCACTGTCACTAGTACAATTTACGTGACACTCCGCCCATTATTCACTGTCTCCAGTACCATTTACATGACACTCCGCCCCATACCCACTGTCTCTAGTACCAGTTACATGACACCCTGCCCCATACCCACTGTCTCTGGTACCATTTACATGACACTCCGCCCCATGCCCACTGTCTGTGGAACAATTTACATGACACTCCACTCCATGCCTACAGTCTCTACTACTATTTACATGATATCCCGTCCTATACCCACAATCTCTGGTAATGTTGACATGACATCCTACGCCATACTCACTTAATGATACCATTACTGATAATATAAAATTGCCATAAGAAATATAAATAAAGAGAGGTTTGAGCCGTACTTACATCTGTACCCTTCACAATGTGGTTCTTCAACAGTAGTTGTAGTTTCTGTTTACCCTGAAATAAAGACGATTCAAACACTTCAAGTGCAACAATTACTTGAAAGAAAGATTATATAGAATTTATAGAAAACACCAGTGCTAGTTGTTAGAAACACTGCGTGAGGGCCAGCATCAACTGGTGTAAGCTACACCAATCCTTGTTGCAACAACAGCAAAGAGCAGAACAATTAAAGGGCGGTGATTCGGTACTGGTTCAGCCTCAATGTCGAAACTTTGTTAATTTCGTTCACTCGACGTTGCCTGTGTATTTCGGAAGAGACTATACCATGTTGGTCCCTTCTATCTGGTGTCTATGCCAGGAGAAATAAAATATCCCACGCAGGGAAATGGAAAAAAATATTCATGGTCTCACAGAGCGGAGGTCTTATTAAAAAAAAAACTATGACAGAATCATTAAAAAAATTATGTTGGTTGTATACTGGAAGAAGAAAATGAAAATGATGATGATGAATAATGAGAAGAACTAAAATGTACGAGCTATCCAAACCAGCGTACACCCAATCATGGTTCAACAAACCAAGCGCAGCCGTTATCACCATTACACATTTTGTATGAAACTTTAAAAAAATCACGAAATGGAATTATATATATATACGTATTTATATATATGGTTTGGATGCGATTTTAGGATAATGTATATACGCAATAGATAACAAAAACAAAACTTTATCTATTGCATATATTATACATTATTTCCTAAAATTACATCCACCTTTACAATTATCGTATATATATATCAACGTTTATACGACACCCAATCACAAAGGATTACATCACAAATGTAATCGATTAAGATTAGTCTTGAAACGTGTGACTATGGTTACGCAGACAATAAGTAAAATCGGTTATGATTATAATAACTTTAATATTAACGGCTTATTGTTATTAATTGAACAGCATTTGCCACTTTTCAAACCATTTGATCAACCTGTTAAGATCACCTTGTAAATGCTGTCTATCTCCATCACTTTTAATCATCCGCAAATTTCAACACCTTGCTTGTTATTACAAATCCACAAGTAGTATTCCAATTGTCAACAGATGGGTCAAGGCGCTAGGGAGCTACGGTGGATAAGCAAGGTGGTAAAGATACGTTTTTAAATGACGACGGAATTTTATAATATTTTCAACTGATCTAACACTAAGAGGGAGCAAATTCCAAAGAGTTGGTGCAGCAACAAAAAAGCCCTAGTTTCAATGTTCGTGTTGACTCTAGGAACAAAAAGTAGGTCAGAACTAGATAATCGAAGCTGGATAGCTTTTCTTACAGGAGTAAGCAATGAATGCAAATAAGATGGTTGCTTACTGGACAGTGCCTGGTATGTAATGGTACAGATGTTAAATATTATACGATATCGTACAGGAAGCCAATGCAAAGACTTCAAAAATGGTACAGAGCGAAAACAACGAGGAGATCTTGTAACTACTCTTGCTAGATAATTTTGGACACGCTGAAGTTTTGTGATATCCTTGCTAGCGATATTATAAAGGAAGGAATTGCAATAGTCAAGTCTGCTGCTAACAAGCGCTGTTGCAATAGTTTTAGCAACATAAAATGACATATACCGGCGAATACAGCGAAGATCACGAATATGATAAAAACAGTAGCGACATGTTTGAGATACGTGTTGTCGGAAATTGAAGATCACTCCTCGATTCCGCACCGAAGTTGCTGGAGTGATATACTGATTCAAGATACGCGTAGGTAAAAAAATCATCCAGTTTACTACGCTGTACCAATAATAATCAATTTAGTTTTATTTGTATTTAATTTTAACTTGCTATCAGTCATCCCGTGGAATATATCTTGAAGGCAATCACTAAGTTGGTTAAGGGAGCGATTTGTATCAGGGGTAGCCAACGAAATATAGATCTGAGTATCATCAGCATAAAGATAATAATTCAAGTTATGTCTTTGTATAACAGAGCTTAGTGGCGTGGTGCAAAGAGTAAAAAGCAAAGGCCCAAGAAGAGAACCCTGGGGAACACCAAATAAAGCCGGCAGTGCAGCTGAAAAGCAGTTCCCAATATTTATAGTTTGGTATCTATCAGCAAGATATGAAGAAAACCAGCTTAGAGCTGTGCCAAATATGCCGTACCACTTTAATAAGCGTTCGATGAGAATGTTGTGATCAATCGTGTCAAAAACGGCAGAGAGATCTAGTAATGTAAGTGCAGTCACTTTACCAATACTAATGTTCAAGTTAATATCATTATGAACCTTTAAAAGGGCAGTCTTTTTTAATGAAACTGTCTATATGCCGATTGTGACACATTAGTTAAGACATTTGCTAATGTGAGACTTTAGACGACTTGCTACAACCTTTTCTAATATTTAGGAAATAAAGCTGAGGTTAGAAATAGGACTATAAATGTTTAGATCTTATTTAGGCAGAGGCGACTTCTTAAGAAGTGGTGTGACATGGGCGTATTTGAAATCATCAGGAAATCACCCAGAGCAAAGTGTCCAATTAGTGTATCGAGACATTCGTTTAGCAGTATTGTTGGAAATGGATCAAGTGTACAAGATTTATTTGGGGAGGACATAATTATTTTCCTAACTTCATCAACTGTTGCAGGTTCAAATGCATACAACTCCAAACGTAGGCTGGATCTGGAAACTGATCTGAAAATAGTATGGACTCAAACGCGCTTGACGGGACAAAGCCTGTACCTAGGGTGTGTTTACGTCCCGACCTGGTCGGATGTGCACACCTGGTCAGAGCTCGACAAGTCGCTGAAACTGGTCACTAGAGCTATGAACCCTGACTGCGATTGTGTGTTATTCTTGGGCGATTTCAATCGTTCAGACATTCAATGGACACCGTCAAACAACACAATAGGCCTCATGCCCCATTCATGGACCAATCCACAGTCCGAACTGTGTGTTGAAATGTTATCTGAATACGGCCTTGTGCAGTGTAATGCTGATCACACGTGCAACGAGCACACACTAGATCTTGTCTTTGTGCGTGGTGCAGAGTGTAATGTTAAGAAACCGACCAAAGCAGGAACCCGTTAAACGTTTTGTTTGTAACTATCGCAAAGTGGACTTTAGTATCTTGTATCCCGTGGTCATTTCTCACGGACAGTACTGACATTGACGACAGTTTTGATATATTTTATGAAATTTTGTATGCTGCCATAAACGAATGCGTTCCTCATATCTGCATTCGTGGACGTAAATATCCAGTATGGTATGATAACGATATGATCGCAACCTTGAACGAGAAAGACACCGCACAGAAAGCATGGAAACGCTCACATGCGTTATCTGATTACCAAGTATTTTCTTAACTACGAACCACTTTTAAGAAACTTAAGAGAGAAAGGTATTGTGACTACATATCGGA
Source organism: Escarpia spicata (assembly GCA_963995525.1). Lineage (NCBI taxonomy): Eukaryota > Metazoa > Annelida > Polychaeta > Sabellida > Siboglinidae > Escarpia > Escarpia spicata. Next base: position 35,129,617 of record OZ023205.1, read on the forward strand.
AATTGAAAAGTCCGTCAAACAAAACACCAAACGTCTGTTCAGTTTTGCAAAAAAAACAAGTAAACAAGCTAATGTAAAACGTCATAACTCAATGGTATATAAAGGCACTGAGGCAGTCAGTCCAGCTGACATAGCAGAACTATTTTCTGACCACTTCGAATCTGTCTTTACATTAGTAGATAACCTTGTTTATTCAGGTATTCCCTCCTATCAATCCGACTCAATGGCTAACATCAATGTGTCTTATGATGATGTCATCGGAGTATTAAGAACCACCGATGTAAACAAAGCATGCGGTCCTGACAATATACCAGGTGTAATCCTTAGGGAATGTGCTGCCGAATTAGCAGGTCCACTAACTATACTTTTTAATATGTCCTTAAACTGTGGAACTTTTCCAACTTGTTTTAAAAGAGCAAATGTTATTCCTCTGTACGATAAACGAAATGTGTGCAACTACATACCTATCTCTCTCTTACCGCTATTTAGCACAATTTTTGAGAAAGTCGTATACGACTCATTGTATGAGCATGCGCGTAACACAATTTCAGGCAGCCAACACGGATTTGTGAGGTGTAGAAGTACAGTATCTAATCTAGCTTGTTATTTGAACGCCATTTCTGAATCTATTGACAACAAGAAACAGGTTGATTCTGTTTATTTGGATTTCTGACATTGACGACAGTTTTGATATATTTTATGAAATTTTGTATGCTGCCATAAACGAATGCGTTCCTCATATCTGCATTCGTGGACGTAAATATCCAGTATGGTATGATAACGATATGATCGCAACCTTGAACGAGAAAGACACCGCACAGAAAGCATGGAAACGCTCACATGCGTTATCTGATTACCAAGTATTTTCTTAACTACGAACCACTTTTAAGAAACTTAAGAGAGAAAGGTATTGTGACTACATATCGGAAATTGAAAAGTCCGTCAAACAAAACACCAAACGTCTGTTCAGTTTTGCAAAAAAAACAAGTAAACAAGCTAATGTAAAACGTCATAACTCAATGGTATATAAAGGCACTGAGGCAGTCAGTCCAGCTGACATAGCAGAACTATTTTCTGACCACTTCGAATCTGTCTTTACATTAGTAGATAACCTTGTTTATTCAGGTATTCCCTCCTATCAATCCGACTCAATGGCTAACATCAATGTGTCTTATGATGATGTCATCGGAGTATTAAGAACCACCGATGTAAACAAAGCATGCGGTCCTGACAATATACCAGGTGTAATCCTTAGGGAATGTGCTGCCGAATTAGCAGGTCCACTAACTATACTTTTTAATATGTCCTTAAACTGTGGAACTTTTCCAACTTGTTTTAAAAGAGCAAATGTTATTCCTCTGTACGATAAACGAAATGTGTGCAACTACATACCTATCTCTCTCTTACCGCTATTTAGCAAATTTTTTGAGAAAGTCGTATACGACTCATTGTATGAGCATGCGCGTAACACAATTTCAGGCAGCCAACACGGATTTGTGAGGTGTAGAAGTACAGTATCTAATCTAGCTTGTTATTTGAACGCCATTTCTGAATCTATTGACAACAAGAAACAGGTTGATTCTGTTTATTTGGATTTCTGACATTGACGACAGTTTTGATATATTTTATGAAATTTTGTATGCTGGCATAAACGAATGCGTTCCTCATATCTGCATTCGTGGACGTAAATATCCAGTATGGTATGATAACGATATGATCGCAACCTTGAACGAGAAAGACACCGCACACAAAGCATGGAAACGCTCACATGCGTTATCTGATTACCAAGTATTTTCTTAACTACGAACCACTTTTAAGAAACTTAAGAGAGAAAGGTATTGTGACTACATATCGGAAATTGAAAAGTCCGTCAAACAAAACACCAAACGTCTGTTCAGTTTTGCAAAAAAAACAAGTAAACAAGCTAATGTAAAACGTCATAACTCAATGGTATATAAAGGCACTGAGGCAGTCAGTCCAGCTGACATAGCAGAACTATTTTCTGACCACTTCGAATCTGTCTTTACATTAGTAGATAACCTTGTTTATTCAGGTATTCCCTCCTATCAATCCGACTCAATGGCTAACATCAATGTGTCTTATGATGATGTCATCGGAGTATTAAGAACCACCGATGTAAACAAAGCATGCGGTCCTGACAATATACCAGGTGTAATCCTTAGGGAATGTGCTGCCGAATTAGCAGGTCCACTAACTATACTTTTTAATATGTCCTTAAACTGTGGAACTTTTCCAACTTGTTTTAAAAGAGCAAATGTTATTCCTCTGTACGATAAACGAAATGTGTGCAACTACATACCTATCTCTCTCTTACCGCTATTTAGCAAATTTTTTGAGAAAGTCGTATACGACTCATTGTATGAGCATGCGCGTAACACAATTTCAGGCAGCCAACACGGATTTGTGAGGTGTAGAAGTACAGTATCTAATCTAGCTTGTTATTTGAACGCCATTTCTGAATCTATTGACAACAAGAAACAGGTTGATTCTGTTTATTTGGATTTCTGTAAAGCCTTTGATTCACAAGCTTAGATCATATGGCTATTCCGGGCAATGCATAGAGTGGTTACAGTCTTACCTTGTTAACCGAAAACAACGCGTGGTTCTCGAAGGCAAAACATCTGACTTGAAGCCAGTGTTGTCTGGTGTACCACAAGGTTCACAAATTGGACCACTTCTGTTTATCTTGTATGTTAATGATCTCATTAATCATGTTGATTCATGTGAAATGTCATTGTATGCTGATGATTCCAAATTGTTTAAAAAAATTACGTCGGTGACCGATTGTCAGTTGGTGCAGAAGGATCTGGACAGTGTATGTCTTTGGTGTGAGACATGGCACCTTAAACTTAACGTTGAGAAATGCTGCATAATGTCATTCACTAACAAAAAGAAACGTATATCCTATGACTACACGATTTTACGCCAGTCTCTGCCCAAGGTCACCGCTGTCAAAGATCTCGGTATCACATTGACCGACAGTTTGACTTTTAAAGATCATATTAATCGTTGTATGTGTAAAGCTTTTAAGATGAGTGGTTTTATTAAGCGCGTTTGCACAACTTTTATCGATGTACAGGCTTTGCGATCTTTGTATATATCTCTAGTTAGAAACCAGTTGGAGTATTGCAGTGTTATCTGGAATCCCTGGCAACGTACGTTTATTGACAAAATCGAACGAGTTCAAAAGAAATTAATTAAATATCTATGTTACAAATCCGAAATACAGTACTCCTCTGACAGTTATCCTGAGCTTTGCCATCATTTTAGACTACCTTCCTTTCAACATCGTAGGCAAGTTGCAGATCTTATGCTTTTACACAAATGTGTGCACTCCCAACTAGACTCGTCGTATCTGGTAGGGGCTATCCAATTTCACTGTCCTTCACGATCTCTACGAAACTACATCCCTTTTAGAGTTTCCAATAGCTAGCAGAATCAACATTAGAATACACTGTGTTTTGAATAGATGTATGACTATTTTCAGCATATTGTATTTAAGTGATCCAACTTATGATATATATTCAGGAGCTGAACCATTTAGATCCTCAATTCAAAAACATTTCTATGTATAACAGACGTTTGCCTGGTATATCTGATATTGTGTGGCTTTTATGTTCTTATTGTTCTTATTGTTTTTATTATTCTATTATTGTTTTATTATTTATATGTATTGTTTCAGTTATCAGTCCTGTTACTGGGTCCACTGGACCTGTTGGAATCTGAATAAATACAAATACAATAAATACAATACAAGTAGAGAATTTACTTGTGGAAAGTCCACACAGACATTACTTAAATTATGATGTGGGAAAGCAGAACGAATAATACTGACTTTATTCTTAAAGTGACTAGAGATCGAATCACATAGAGACTTAATTGATACATGATCAGGTAGCGATGGAGTAGGCCGTCTGTGTAGAATGTTATTGATGCAGTTCCATAACTGGCGCGGGTTATCAGACTTATTTATGACCATATTTGTATAATAATCTGATTTAGCTTTAGCCATTTGTCTGCTACAGAGGTGACATTGCTTAGAATTGCGCGACCTATCTAATGGCGAGCGTGATGTGCGCCATACACGCTCTAAATAAAGACGACGCTTTTAAATATAATTTCGGAAATCATCCATGGAGCCTGTGGCCTTTCTGACACACATTTTGATTTTATAGGTGCACGTTTGTTAAGTAATGCATTGTTTATATAAGTCAGATAAATGTATTTATATATATGTGATAATGTCGGATATAGGGATATCAGCCATTAAAACTGCAATGTCAATCCTATGATTGGCTCTGTAAGACACATTGTGTTTCGACTCTAATGGGGTTATAGAAACGTTAACATTAGCAATGACAGTATGGTGGTCTGGTAACCCATCTAAAACAGTAGGTGCTTGGATATCATTTCAAGTTGAACGGGTTATCAAGAGGTCAAGCCAATGGCCATGTATGTGTCGAAAAAGTAACATGTTGTTTAAAATAAAATTATGCCAGAATGTCATCAAACGTAGTTGTAGTTAGAGAAGATGTATCCAGATGTAGATTAAAATGACCAAGAATGTAACATTCTGAATGAATATCTGCCAGATTTTTCAACATATCCTCAAAGTCTTCAAAGAAATTTATGAAGAGCGATATATACAAACAAAGTATGCGGAGAAAGAAAAATCTGAAATTTCAGCACATATGGACTAAAAACTGGAGTATTCAGGTTTAGAATGTAATTTTACTTTGAACTGCTGTGGTATAAGAAAGCCAACACAACCTCCACGGCCGACTAAACGTGGTCGATGGTGAAAGGTGTAACCAGAAGGGGAAACGTCAGCAATGCATGCAGGTGTATCATGTGGTCTGAGCCAGGTCTCAGTTAGAGCAGGAATGTTTATTTTCTTTGAAATTAATCAATCAGAAAGTGAGGCTGTCTTATCTCGTACAGATCGAACGTTTGTAGTGGCCACCCGAATGTTTCGTCTAACAGCTGGCCCAGGTTTGAGCCGTATATCTCCTGCTGGTAATACAGTTATGCTAATTTCAATGTTGGCGTAGAGCGGGGGATTGGCAGTAACTTGTTATTATAACAAACATGAAGAAGATATGACAAGCTATGCAAAATTGAAATAGAATGATGGATTATAGTGTGATTAGGAAAAAGCACATTAAAATGATTATATGTCAATAAAACAAAATCGTTATCCCTTACAGCAACATGACAAGACAAGCAGAAAACACCCAATAAGAATAATATAGGTTCCAATACTGATCCCTGTGGTATGGTACACCACTCAAAACTGATTTCCAGTTTGAAGCCTCCTCATCCGTTGTCTTCTATAAATCAGTCATTTTTCTATCGTTATTTTTTACCATTTCCTATGCAATGGGCCTTTAGTTTAAGCAGTAATATTTGATGTGGCATTTGTCGAACGTTTTTGAAAATCTAAGTAGATTATATCTACTGGTGATCCCTCGTCTACCCACTTAGTGATATCTGCCAGAAAACATAACATATTTGTTAAGCATGACCTCGCTTTGATAGACGTGGATACAATTAAACAATAGTACATACGCATACTAATTAATTTGTAAGCCGTCTCAAATGAAGAATAATGGTCAACTATTTCACAGTTCTTGTGCAATGTAAAGAACAAGGAACAAGATGGGCACACGATAAGTGGAAACGTCGGATATTGCCTATATAACAGTCTAATCAACCGGGCTGTCACGACGTGGCCGAGACCGAGTTTCGAAGACGACTGACAAGTTGAAGTCAGTGACAGTGAAACATGAACTCACTCTCTTTTCAAAGACTACGCCGTGGATGAATTCTTCAGAATGCTATTTTAATAAGTTTTGCTCCGATCACTGTGGATGGTAACAGATAAATAATCCAACCCAGCACAAAAGAATGTCTAATGAAACATCTGTCAATTGCATACTCGGACTGCTAAGGCCAAGCTTAAGCCAAGGTTAGGGTAAACTTCTATTCATGTAAAACGTATTTGACACACCAGTGGCTATATATATACATATATATATATATATATATATGTATATATATATATATATATGTATATATATATATATATATATATATATACACATATATATATATATATATATACATACATATATATGTGTGTGTGTATATATATATATATACGGGTAGTCTAATACACCTGTTAACTACTGTAGACATGTGTGTAAATGTGTGCAAACAACCTCTAATATCTTTGTAATAATACAATAAGCCACCACTAACATTATAATGATCACATTTTAATATGGTGATTTTATATGATGTTGTTATATAGTAGAATTGGCATTTCAATTATTTGGCTTAAATAAATGTAATTAATTTATTCATTTAACTTATTAACTGAAAGTGTTTAATTGTCTTTTAGACTGATTTAATTTTTCACTAATTGTATAAAAAAAGTACTTTTTTTTCTTGTTAGTGCCTGTGAGCATTTTTTTTTAACCCAGATATATTACGGGGCATTTACTACATTACAAATGCAGACTACCAATAAAAACAATACACTACAATAAATAACATGATTTTATGCAGCTACAGTTGTTTTAATAAACCACAGAAGTAACATAATATTAATATTCTTTGTTAGTTCTTTGACAACAATTTTCATTCCAAATATGTGTTCATGTGGGAAATGCGCGAACATGTTAACTGGACAGTTTTGCAAAATTCTCAGAGTCAAAAAATGACACGCAGTTATGCTGGGAAACATGTTTATGAATTTAAAAGTATGCACTATATATATACATACACTACAGTAACTAAAACATGCATGAGGTGAAAGTTGAGAAGTCAAGTGACTGAAGTGAGCAACCTCTAATTCCACATCATACATCATACCATACATGTTCAGCGGTGACCACGACGTCAGGTTTGACTGTATACGGCATCAAAATTTTTAAATGCTCCCATATCACAATGCTATTCCCTCATCTGGTATTGACATGTTTGTAATATATATATATATATATAGCCACTGGTGTGTCAAAATAACTTTTACAGGAAGAATAGGAGTTTAAATGAGATCTCACAAAAATCCACGGGTTATTAGCAGGAACAAAAATTGGTAAACAGTACTGACATATTCCCTACCCTATCCTAGAACTACGCACTTACCTTGGTTTAGGCTTGGCATTAGGCTTAGCAGTCCGAGTATGCAATTTACAGACGCAGTCATTAAAGACATTCGTTTGTGCTGGGTTGGATTTACACAGTTAATGGACAAACAGCGACGCTGATATGACTGAACAGTTAGTAGATATGGTGAAGCTGATATCATTGACCAGTAAGTGGACACACGGTGACGCTGATATCACTGACCAGTTAGTGGACAGACGGTGGCGCTGATATTACTTACCAGTTAGTGGACAGACTGTGATGCTGATATCACTGACCACTTATTAGATATGGTGACGCTGATATTAATTAACAGTTAATGGACAGACTGTGATGCTGATATCACTGACCACTTATTAGATAGAGTGACGCTGATATTACTTACCAATTAATGGACAGACGGTCATGCTGATGTCATTGACCAGTTAATGGACAAACGGTGGCGCTGATATCACTTATCAGTTAATGGACAGACGGTGACGCTGATATCACTGACCAATCAGTGGACAGACGGTTACTCTGATATCACTGACCAGTTAATGGACAGACGGTGACGTTGATATCACTGACTAGTTAGTGGACAGACAGTTACGCTGATATAACTGACCAGTTAGTGGACAGACGGTGGCGCGGATATTACTGACCACTTAATAGATAGGGTGACGGTGAGTTTGCCATGAAGTGGACAAACGGTAGCGATGGTATCACTGACCAGTTTATGGACAGACGGTGACGCTGATATCTGTGACCAGTCAGTGGACACACGGTGGCACTGATATTATTGACCAGTTACTAGACAGACGGTGACATTGATGTCAGTGACCAGTCAGTGGACAGAGGGTGATATTGTTGTCAGTGACCAATCAGTGGACAGAGGATGATATTGATGTCAATGTCCAGTCAGTGGACAGAGGGTGACATTGATGTCAGTGACCAGTCAGTGGACAGAAGGTGACATTGATGTCAGTCACCAGTCAGTGGACAGAGAGTGACATTGATGTCATTCACCAGTCAGTGGACAGAGGGTGACATTGATGTCAGTCACCAGTCAATGAACAGAGGGTGACATTGGTATTAGTCACCAGACAGTGGGCAGAGGGTAACATTGATGTCAGTGACCAGTCAATGGACAGAGGGTGACATTGATGTCAGTGACCAGTCAGTGGACAGAGGGTGACATTGGTGTTAGTCACCAGACAGTGGACAGAGGGTAACATTGATGTCAGTGACCAGTCAATGGACAGAGGGTGACATTGATGTCAGTGACCAGTCAATGGACAAATGGTGACATTGATGTTAATACCAGTTAGGTTAGTGGATATTGACGCCCGTAAGTATTGAACATAATTAACCAGCAATTTACTTTTTAATAAATGTATCAAAATCGATTACAAATATCCTGTATTTCATAACACTCAACATTTAGCATTGTAAAACAGCAACATAAATTAGTGTGAGTATTTGCATATAAATTGTTGTCATGTGACAGTTACCAACACAGTCACATGTCGACCGAGAGTGGCGCAGACTAACGCTGATGAAGACGTCGTGAACCTCCGTTAAGAGCAACATAGAACTCGGAAAGGTAACTTGCCGTATTTTCAAAACTAGTGTGAGTATTGTTGCTATCCCCGGGTACAAATTTGACCTGACCTGATGAGACGTCAGATAGTCGAGTGTTCCTGGAGGGAAGGCATCCCATGCTCGGTTCTGTGGAGCAAATACTACCATAGCCCCAGGCTCATCGAGTAAATTCCCCAGGTCTACAGTCTGAAACAGCAACATCAACCTTGACAAAGGATTTGATCTAGGGTCAACTTCTATTGTGTACACAATTTGTATACAGTCACATCGTTTGATCACTATTGAATTGGACCCCCTCAAGAGACCACTTGACCTTAGGAAAAAGTATAAACCTGTAGATTTTCATAGGAGTTTATAAACACTAAATAATAAAACAGATTCTGTACAATTCTAGAGTAAAAATATTGTAAATATTTTCGAATAATCTATGGATGTACACATTACCATGTGTAAAAACCCTATAGAACATTGTATAGGATGTTTGGCTAAGGATGTGCCCTAGACTAATTCAGTAGGTTCCCCAGATCTAATCTAAAATAGCAACATGAACTGTGTTTCTTCTAGAAATACAACCAAAGTGTGAAGTTAATAATGATAATTCATAATAACTTCTTTTGTGCCTAAATCCTGGGGAAATAAGCTTATAGGCGCATAAAAACAAAAGAGTTAATAAATCTCAAAATCGTTTAGAAGTATTCAAGTTGTCACCAGATGGATGGACCATATTCCATGGGTCTAAGGATACATCAGGGAGCTAAGGTGGGGACGAAATGTTACAGAAGTAAGTCTTAAACAGTAGATTTAATTATCAATACCTCCAGTCATATGACAACATGCCTTTGGCAACATACACATATTTAAACTATGTTCTTAATTAATGCATAACCCGTTAACTGGAAGTATAATTGCTATTTTAAAACAGGAACAATTTAGTGATTGAGGTGAAAACTTACATCAAGTAACTCTTCAAATTGATTATATCGGCCCGTGCTCTTTATCAATGTAGCTAGCGTTTCCTGAAAATGGAATAGATTATACATGTCAAAGAAGACAACACTTGTGTATAAAACTCTTTATGATCTTGACCGATGTAAAACACAGTAGACTACTTAAATATCAAACTTGTTTACATTTAAATACTCAGTCTTCTGAGGAACGTATGCTAGGAGCACATAAAGCGTAACATTTACATGTCAATTAACGAAATAAAAACGTTTACTGGTGCAACAGTAAAAAGAATGGTCAAGCTTAGCGTCATGAACAGTGGTAATAAGCATACAAAGAATACTGCCGGTGCTTCAAATGACACCAACAGGATGAAATCCGGGTGTTCTCAGATATTATGTGAATGTGCTATTGTCATCGCCACATTGCTTCACATAAATGGCCAGTCAATGTCATAGTAATGTTTAAGCACATTAAATCACCATAAATAAAAAAATGATATGTAGGCTATTTAATGGTAATAAGTTTGTACAATGGCCAATAGTCGGATGGGCAACAATTTTGTTAAGGTTCAACCTAGAAATCGTGTACGAATAATTATTGCCAACACGGGTGTCAATAAACAAATTCCCCCGAGTGCCACCTTGGCAGAAGTCGTCAATTGTATCCAATTATAGTTCGAATTTCACAATTATTATAAATACATTAAGTGTCTGGAGGCTCATGCCATCAAAGAGTGAAACAAATATTATGATCGGGCATTTTCTAATTTGCATAAATCCAATATGGCCACCACCATATGAGTGTTTTGTTCATATAATCAATTACAGGAATAGATAGAAAGATTTTTACACAGATTGAAAACACACTAAAGCAATTAAACATTGTGTCGATGATTAGTAACATTATAAGGCCGGAACATCATTTCGAGAAAAAAACTGTGGCAATTTAAGTGTAGGAGGGAACTATAGTAGCCTGAACTCCATCGTTGTGAAGACATTCAACAAGCTAATATTGAACAGAATATATAGCAAAATTGATTACCTTCTAAGAAGAAATTATAATGGATTCCGTGCATGGGGACACAACCAGCTACAGCATAACACTAGGACGGCTAATGAAAGGAATTGGAGCAAAACATCTTTCTTTAATCATAACATTCCTAGATTTTCAAATAGCATCTGACATAGTCAATATTCACAAAAAGATGGTATTCGTGATCTTCTGGTAAATGGTACTGATAGTTCCCCGTCATGTCTGATATTTATGGGGAGACAGTAGACTTTCCAACAGTATATGACATGATCATGAGTAGGTAGGTTCTAAAGATTCACAACTACAGCCTGGAGTATGCTTTCACAGCAGTCTTCTTCTATTAAACACAATTTCAAATCAGCATGCATGATTTCTTCTCTTCTTTCGACTCTGGGTCCCAAGCAGACATGGTAATACCAGACTCTAACAAGCCGTTCGATACCGTCCCTTACATAGAATTCCTCCAGATTATCACACCACACTATAGCAGAAACCACACTCAAGAGGTTAGAAAAGATCTGTGAAAGTTAGGCTGGATGGCAACACATCGAGATAAGTCCTCGTTGTCTTTGGCGTCCCACACGGCACTGTGTGTTGCCTTTTGCCCTTCAGCTGTCAGTCGTCGGTAAAGTTCGGTACATTTAAATTGATCTTTTTTGCAGGCGCACTTGACACTGCAGCGGTGCTTGCTTCGACATCCACAATTCACTCTTTCACTGCATGTTTTTGAGATGCCATGGTACTTTTCGTCTCATGTTTAGGCTAAACTTCTCACTCTCTCGTTAACTGATTTCAAGTTGTTATTTTAATTATAGAGGACAGAGGTGAAGTGGTCCAGGAGTTGAACTATTACACATCCATATCAAAACAGATGTATGGATTCTCTGACTATTTTTCTACCCTTGCCAAATAATTCATATGTCGTATTGCATCGCGTGAAACCGTGGAGATCTGGCAAGGACATGTACTTGTCTTTTCCCAGATCCAAACAGATAAATACTGCATTTGCCTGTGCCAGCTGGATAAAATATGTTGTTTACAGCTTGATAAAAGACTGATAAGCTCGCAATTGCTTGTCAGCCTGTGGCCACACTGTAGCGTTCAGTGATTACCACTGAGGTGTCTGACGTAGCAGATATTTCCTTCCCACCTGGACAGTGGAGATTTGCAATCCTGATGGGGGGAATGCAAAGAGCTCATGATTGTTGATGTCGTCACGAAGGACGTTTTTCCAGTTTCTTAGCACCTTGTTGTCCCTGGTTACTATGCTTCACCCTTTGGAGTATTTTATACTGTTGGCAAGGTACACGTCCCAGACAACGTCAACAGTTTTGCATTTCCCTAAGTGATCCATGGTGTGAGTAACACAGACACAGACAACATACTCTTCAACCGTGGTAATGTTTATTGTAGAACGATGAATCACAGCAGGACAGACGAGGGTTTGTGCATAAAAGGGGTCCTTTCTGAACGTTTCCATATCATGATGTTTAGTCTGTCGGATTTCTTTCCGTTGCGTTGTTTTCCCATGCCACAAAATGAGTCAGGGTAGGGGTGATTTTCATATCTGAAAAAATATTCATATTGAAGTATCATCGCTGCAAGACTATGCATAACTGAGAGAAGAGGACCTCATAATTTGTTAGCTTTGATATTTTCCCGTTTGGTTGGTCTTGGACTGAGGTGTAGAAACGTTGAAGACAGCCAGTGAGTTCTTTATTGGTACATATATGGAGTGTGTGATGTCAACGATCACCGATTTGTCGTAGTTGTTGTACTGATTTATTTTCAGTGCTTCGCTCGTTTATCAGAGAGAGGCCTTCCTCGTGGGCTGGCTTTTCTCAAATCCGTGAAGGTATGTATTCCAACCTCTGAAAATACAGGCCTTTGGACCCACACAAAAATGTGCTGAATTCCACACAAACGTGAAATCATACAAAATATGATGCTTTTATACTGTCTGTCATATATCCCATTACACAAGTAAAACGACATCTATCGGTTCAATAGGAACCCACCCACCTAACAAATGTACTGACACTGATCAACAATTTAAATTGTCATGGTCAAAGAAGCAGCACAAATGTGGTACTTAAAATTTATCCGGTCTGTCTATCATCTCATAGACACGTTGTAAAACGGTATATATCAGCTAAATGGGGTAGCACCGTAACACCCAAACAATGTACTGACTATAATAAAAAATGGAAATATCATTGTTTTAAGAAACAGCCACAAAATGTGGTGCATTTGTCCGGTCTGTAACATATCCCACGGGAAATTGAGTAAAACGAGATATATTAGTTCAACGGGGGGTAATATGATGGACCCACCCAAACAAGTTGCTGACTTCGACAAAAGTACAATATCGTTGTTTAAGGAAACACTAAAACATATTTTGCTCTTGTATTCGGTCTGTGTAATATATCATGGAAAAAATAATAAAACGGCATATATCACATCTCAATGGGGTTGAACAGTTATGGACCAACCAAACAAATCGCTGACTCCGATCAAAAAGTGAAATCTTATTGTTCTAGGAAGCTGCAAAAATGTGGTGCTTACATCCGATTGTCCCCATCAAGTTGGTAAGCTACCTGACTAAATGTTTCTTCCAGTTATCAATGTAGACGTGTCGGCTTTTTATATACATTCTGTACTGAATATGTTTCAGTCTGTAAAAATTATGACCCCATTATCCATATTGTGTGCAACATCAAACAGAGTTACTTGAACTGAAAGCCCATGGTATAGGTTGATAAATTGGATAGAAAAATGGTTGACAGATAAAAGACAGAGAGTAATAGTAGAAGGGGAACTTTCAAATTGGAAAAAAGTTTTGTGTGGAGTACCACAGGGATATATATATATATATATATATATATCCTTGTGGTATTTTTTAAATGCTGGCTCGTCTAGCTGTCGCTATATATATATATATATATATAACGACAGCTAGAGGAGCCAGCATTAAAAAAGTGTTATGTAACGCCTACCCAGAGACTGCTCACCCCATGTGAAGTTTCGTCGCTCTTGCGTATAGATCCCCACCCATTAAGAATTACATACTTTATTGATGACCATTTAGGTCAATCTTGGGATGTTACTAATTTCTAGGCAACAATAGTCCTCCTATCTATGGCAAAAAGGCACTATGATATGGTAATGGTTTGGCCAGAAAATCAATGAGACGGACGTAAGCTTACCTCTAAGAATCCTCGCTTCTGTTCTACATAACTAAAGGGTCCCTTCGTCGGCTTTAATGCATACAACTCTCTGTTGTCATATTACATTATTGGTGTATATCACATGACAGCAACAAAGTAAATAAATGTTGTTTCGATGTTACACAGTGACATAGTGGACTATATTGCATTTGATCTTTTAATCAACGTGCTGTTTCTTTAATATTTGCCATGATTATTATCATAAATGAAATCAATACATATCCTGATTATTCTACAGTGTTTAGTGGTGTTAGTTGGAAAGAACGTGGTTAGCATCCCACTCTAGACACCCATATATCCTCTCTAATCCAAATAGTCCAGAAGTTACATCTAATTAACCACGTGTTGACGCAGTGTGGGGTGCCAATCACGACATAAACTTAATGAGGATTCTTGGATACCTAATATAGTGACACTCTAGATGTTATCAGGGATCAGTTCACAAACCTTTTCAAACGTTAATCGAAAACTCATTGACTACTCTATGCAGTGGTTTAACATGATAAATGCTTACTTTGTGACTACCAATAATAGTAGGAGGTTTGTCCATTAGCCCATCTATCACGTGAATAATGCCATTTGCAGCAATGATGTCACCCTTCAAGATGGCAGATTTTCTCCGCATTCCATGCAGTTTGTACTTGAGTTCATCATTCTGAAACATACACATTCAGCTCACATTCCAGATACCAAGCAGCAAACATATGTTATTCTTGAAGTAGGCCTACATGGTATGGACGGTTCATACCTTCATAAGCATAAAGTCAATGCGCTGTTAAGGGGAAATGTTTAAATTAATGATGGCTGCATTTTGACATCACGCAACTACACAATGGCAGCATTGTGATTATCAAATCATTAGGATGTGGTGGTTGCATGATAATCATAGATGTGATCAAAGCATGATGCCAATAATGTGCCTGCATAACTTTAGAGACTGCGCAATATAAAATCATGTCAGCACGTAATGTGTTTCCGGATTCAGTTATAGTGTCTAGATATCCTGAATAGGGCATATTGAAAACATCATGTCCTATGCGCTTTAAAATGTCGCCAAAACGAATCGGATACAAATCCGTGAAGGTTTTGGTGTCGTGTTTGGAGGTAGGTGTGTCTTCCTATCTTGGGACATTGGGATGAAATTCCATCGACACTACACTATGGCGCCCCCAACCATAGCAAGGACCAATAGAAAACGTTGTCTCTTGAGACAGACGTCAGTAACAGACAGAGCGTGGGAGAGAAAGAGAGATGGTCGGTAGCGGGTAGTTGATGCGTCGTACAGGAAGCCGTGTAATATCGTAGACATGGTCAATCAATACGTGGTCAATCGTCGGATTTCGTCTTTACATTGACACTATCATGACACATAAAAATTAATTCATAGGTTATGAATATATTTGTACCTGTGTGTTCGGAAGGGGACACTTCTTTATATGCATATAGGTAAATTTATTTATTTTGTAAAGAATGTAAAAGCCATTCAGTCAGACATGTGGATTACTATGATGATGTTTTCGGGTGTTTTGTTAGTTATGGAGACGATAATTGGTAAACAATAGTACATATCAACTGCCTGATGGTAATTTTTGAAAGGTCAATAGATCAAACTAATACACCACTGATCGATAGGCCCGTTGCGTTCACGATGTGGGAACTAGGGTGAACTTTTCAAACATTTCACGGAGGATTGGAGTGATCACAAGTGAAATGACTACAGGTAAGGCCGCCAGAAAATGCTTCAGTAAAGGTTTCGGTTGATATCTAGATGTTTATGAAAGGAATAATTGTTTTATTACAAGCACACCACGGATCCTTCACTGAAACATTTAACTGGTTGGGAAACAAAATTGCTGCTTCTCTCAGAGAAACCAAGATGTCTGCATCCAGTAAGTTTTTGAGGAAATACAAGACGACCGTTTTTCGTAATGAAATTCAAGATGGCCGCCCCAATGTCGCGTTTTCAAAACGGGATTACCATGATGAAAATAAGGAAACTGTTCCTGTATTATCCATCATGGGCGGTTAACGTGAATATAACGTCATTGTGAATGCGCAATGAATGGTTTGCTCTCTTGCTCCGGCCCCCTGGCCCATTCCATCGGTTTTGAACCGCCTATAAAGTAGTATATTATACTACTGTCCTCGTTGTTCATGACATGGAATGGTGTTTGCCTAACCGCTGGGGTGATAATTTACCCAATGTCTGCTGATTGTAGGATAGTAGTCATGTGGTCAGTACCATCAAACTATAGAGCAATTAGCTTAATTTATATTCCTGGTAAAGTGTGTTGTAAGATGACACTCACAAGAATAGAAGACACCATTCATGGACACCTGCCAAAACAACAATTTGGATTCAACGGAAACAGGGGAACGATAGATGCTATCGTCTTATTGCCCCAGATCATAGACCCCACTACATTTAAATGTTGTGGACTTCAAGGCCGCATTTGACACCATTTGGAGGGGAGCATTAAGGAAGATGCTGAGATATATTGGGGTGGACCCAAAAATTACTTCGCTGATTAAGGCCATGTACGAGAATGTTGAATGTGCTGTTACCACCAATGGACAGTTGACTGATTGGTTCAAAGTTGAAATAGGAGTGAGGCAGGGCTGTCTGCTCTCACCTATCCTGTTCAACTTGTTCCTCGAGTTTGTCGTGGCTAACATGAAGAAACTACCTAAGGAGTCCAAACTAGATATAGACTTCAGTTTTGACATCAGGTATGCTGACGACATAACACTAATGTCTACCATATTCGAAAAACTACAACTTGCAACTGAAGAACTTCAAGCGTCTGTAACAAAAGGGTATGCAAATAAACATTTATAAATGCAAAGAAATCACCTCATCAGACTAGCGTATCATCTTGGAAAATGGAATCAAGACTGAGAGAGAGTTCTGCTTCCTAGGCAACATAATACATTCTACAGAGAGAGACGTTGACAGGCGAATAGCCTTAGCAGCCTTTGGTAGACTTAGAAACAACATATTTTCAAACAGACGCATCTTAATAAGAAGGAAAGCCAGACTATATGGGGCCCTTATACTGCCCATAGCAATCTATGGTGCAGATACCTGGACAATACGATCGCAAGAGACAGTATCTTAAAGTTTTTTAGATGCGTTGCCTACTGGCTATCAGAGGTGTTACTAGAGCAGACAGATTACAAAATAGCCAGATCAGAGATGAGTCATTCACCCGAGGAAGGCCGCGGAAGATGTGGAATGACCAACTTAGACAGGTCATTGGACTCCCACTTTTAATAGCAGAGCGGTGTGCAGTAAACAGAACGGAATGGAGCGGTGTGTCACCAAGGAGGATAGCGAGAGGACAAATTGGCCTAGGCATTTAAGTATAGTAAGTCAAGGTCAGGACTACGGGTCAGAATAATGATTCTAGCATGGCACTATCTTGGATGTGCCTTTAGTGGGGCGCGGTCATCGAGCGGTCAGAATGCTGGACTGTCGATCGGAGGAACCGGAGTTCGAATCCTGGTGCTGATCGATCGGTGGTTTGGTACCGTTATTGGCCGCCATGTCGAAACTTGGGCAATATCGTTCACTCTACGTTGCCGGTGTCTCTCAGAAGAGATACTCTAAGCCGTTGGTCCCTTCTATCTGGTGTCTATACCAGGGAAAGAAAGATATTCCACGCAGGGAAATGGAAAAAGCCTGTCGTGAATTCACTCAGCTGGGATCTCATTCTTAAACTCCCGTTGGCGGCGATAATGTACGAAAATGGACCCTGCCAATTAATAGTAGACGATGAAGATATCCATAAAAGTTGTCAAATGTTGGGTTGATGCAATATTTTAACTGCATGTGGGTAGTTCTTCAGTTCATATTATGTTGATTATCGTCGTGCTATATTCAGATATAGGGTATTTCCTTTGTTGTTTATATATATACTGGTGTCATTGACGGCCAGCATCTTCCTCTTGTTGTCGCTGCTGGTGAGTAAAATATTTTCTTACAGCTGTACTCATGTAACAATAACCAACGCCGGCACATAAAACAGAGATTAGCATACACTGACACTGACGAAGGAACCATGACGGTCATGAAAGCTCCATAGAACAGAACCGACGATTCTGAGAGGTAACTTTACAACCTTCTCAAAATTAATGTAACATAATCCGGAATCAATTTACATGCTGAAACATTTATGCTGAGTTGGGGCAGGTTTCAAAGTTCACCAGAGTATCTGATTTTGCAGATTATGTGTGCTCTGAGATTGAAGTGAATTAACCTTACAGCGCAGCTCAGTTCTGTTTCCCTACAGGGTATGCAGGAGCTGAAACTTGACTGAACTGACCTTATAAAGAAGCTCAGCACTGTTTCCCTCCAAAGTGTAGAACTCAGTTGCATTAGTCAAGTCAGACAATGACAGTTGTGCTGCAATTATATGTTGCCGTAGCAACTGTCTTCCCCAGTTCTTTACTTCAAAAACCTTGTTTGACTACAACAAAACAAAATAACAGCATGCATTAAATTGTTCTGACATACATTTATGATATTCACACTAATGTATTAACAACATTTACATCAAGGATGAATGCAAATAGGATTTAGGCTACAGTTTATATATATATATATATATACATATATATATATATATAAACTGTAGCCTAAATCCTATCTTGCATTGTCGGCAACTATCTTGAAGTGTGTATATATATATATATATGCATGTATATATATATATATACATATATACACATACATACATACATATGTATATATATATACATATGTATGTATGTGTATGTATATATATATATATATACATGCATATATATATATATATATATATACATGCATATATATATATATATATATATATATATACTTCAAGATAGTTGCCGACAATGTAAATGTCATATTATATACAACTAGATAACATGCACATATTATTAAAATGTCATTTTACATGTTTTCAGACATATGCAATTCGACGTTTTAATTATATATATATATATATATGTGTATATATATATATATATGTATATACATATTTATATATATATATATATCTGTATATATATATATATCTAACATGGAATCCTCAAGGAAAAAGAAGGCGAGGAAGGCCAAAAACACATGGCAACGAGACACGGCTGCAGAAGTACAAAGAAGTGACTACACCTGGAAAGAAATAGAGAAGATTGCACAAAGTCGTGTGCGCTGGACAGTCGTCGTCGAAGGCCTATCCTCCACATGGAGCGAAGGTCATAAGTAAGTAAATAAGTAACTAATATATATATATATATATATATATATATATATATATATATATATATATATACATGGCAACCATCTTGTTTTCCTTAATTTTGTTCATATCAATGATGTTCGAATCTAATTCACCTTCTCTAGAAATATATAAAACAACATTTCAGTCATGTTGTATCTTGTATGGGTGCAAAGATATGATAATAAGTTAGTTTTGTTAGGTTCATCATACAGATTTAAAAAAAAATTATTTTAATATTTTTATTAATTTCACAGTCAGTCTGACTGCTATCAGCAATCTTAAAGCTACCGCTAGAGGATGAAGCGATAGTCATTCTGTGCATACGTGTCACTCACTGGTGTGTGTCCACCGGCCGCGCACAGGGTGCCACGTCTTCTCCAGTCCAACTCCCTGTCTGTACATTTGCCCCCCTCCAAGTCTACTATCTGATTTTGTTGAGTTGTGTGATCTGTGATAGTTAATTTATGTGTCTCGTTTCCCCATATGTTTGTTTTGGTTCGGGTGTAGTGTCTACTGGTTGATGTTTTCTCGGCGTTTTCTTTGTGATTTTGTAGTTGCAAATAATTTTTATTTCGTTTTTATTAACTTTTTTCCATTAAAGAACTGCTTACGATTCTTGCTGTGAGAAACGCTCTGTCTGTGGAGACAAAGAAGGTGAAGGGTCCAAGAGCTGACAGCGAATCGCGGTAGGCAAACTTCATCAGCCGAAGCATGTAGATGAACTGTCCCGACAGCTTCGGGTCACTCGCATTCAATTCTTGTATCCTCTGCAAAATAAAGGATAGTAAACCCATCTTACTTTGCGTTTGTCTATTTATCTTTTTTATTTAGAATTCATAAAAATTTCCACAGTGTTTTAAATCGTCCGCATTTTACAAACTTAAACAAAAACAAAGCCACAATGCACGGGCGCAAGCAACCTGCAAACACAAAACAATACCAAAAAATATACAGCTGTATTGCCAGCTAATAATAATTTATATATGTGTCAGATAGTAGTTATCATAGGCGGATCCAGGGGCCCTGGGGGCACCTGTCCCCCTAGACCTTTGTAGGTTTGCGTACCCATAGACCTTTTTGAATGGGCTCACGTGACCATACCCTTTAGACCGTTTGAAAAATGTGCCCCCGTTCAGGTTGCAATAAGGTGAAGTTACGCCGACGCGGCGGCAAACATTTCTCGATAGCACTCCCCCCCGTCTTCCGATAGTAATGGCGGCGCAGAAGCGAACAATTGTATACACCATTTCATTCGGCCGCCAGTGGAGGTTTTTGTGTCCCCCAGACTCGTTTTCTGGATCCTATGTGGTAATATTGTTCAAATGTTGCAAATATGTTCAACAAAATTAGTTGTTCCTTTTTACCTGGATAATGTTTCCATAGCATGTCCGCCCATCACCAATGTAGCCTTCTTCACATATGCAACTATAAAAACGGCAAAGGAAACGTCATTTTTACACAAAAATCGATATAGTATAGCCTTCCATGTCGACTATTATTTTACGTGAAATGCTGTTAGCAAGAGTTTCCAAATACAACAGCATAGATACATTTTTGACATACACATGCCTATGTATTACTGAGTGTCACTGGGCTATGGACTTAGATGCATATCGTTGCCAATTTGGAAAATACAGTGTCTTTATTAAATTGTGGACTGTGCTTATATAAATAATGTTTCTTTCTTTTTTTCAGCTGACAATACTAAATACTACATTGTCCACACTGTTTACACACTGGTAATGGGTCAAGTACATGCACAATGTACTTAAGTACAAGTACGTTCAATTTTCAAAGTCCAAGTACAAGTACAAGTACTCGTCAAAAAATATAGGCAAGTACAAGTACTTTATGAAAAAAATCAAGTACAAGTACAAAATACTGATCAAGAGATGAGTTAGTGTTAATTTATCCCATGTAATTGACTCATAGGTTCAAATCTCAGCTGATATGCATGCAAGTGCCTGTGCCTCCCCTTTATGCGTATAAACCAATCAACCTATAGTGATGCACAATCAATTATGTTTCATGTTATGAAACTGTGCGCTAAATAAGAACAAATATACACTGTACAGTAATTTTCACTGTAGCCAATTTTTTTAATTCTTCAGATAGAGGCAAATATTTAACGGAAACATAACAATATTTGGGAAAGTACTTGCTAAGTCCAAGTGCTTATACGGTCAAGTACAAGTCCAAGTCCAAGTACTGCACTCAGCAAAATGGCAAGTCCAATACACAAGTACTCAAGTACTTGAACCCATCCCTGACTGGTATACACGTACATGATGCTATATAGTGATATATATACATATATTCTGAGTTGCTAACTTAGTATATACATTCATAACACAAGAAGGTTTGCAAACATGATACCATGCACTGACTGAGTGGCAGTACAGAACATGTTACTTACTCAATCAGTTAGTTTTGGCGGCCATGGATTGTCTCACTTTAAAAATGCCCAACTGTAAGAACCCCACACCACGTGGACATAGTTATACAAAATAATTATACAAACAAAACTATGTAAGGCATAAATGGGATAGGTAGAAAATTCCGTTTGACTGCTGAACTACATTCAAATTACGTAACATATACATAAACACGTTTTATGCACTACAATTGTATTAAGATGACTGCACTAGTTGTTTAGAGAATTAAGTACAAAATACCAATATACTCAGTATAAATACTTTATAAAGTGTGTCCACTATTGTGTGTTGTACAAATAATTAATTACACATTAGTTGTCTTTTAGTCTTTCTTGAAGGTCGTGTTTTTGAGGTTTTCTGTAGGTATACCACTAGCATGCGAAAAATCACTGGAGTCTTCTGTCTCTCCCCTTAATCTTTTTTTTCAGAGAAGAGGTTCATTATACAGATTTTCAAGAAGGTTCGCAAACATGATACCACGCACAGACTTACTCAATCTGCCCTGGTGCCACAGTGGTGCAGTAGGCGTGGGTGTGACAGAAGGAGTCGTTTGTGAGGCAGACATCAATCAGTGTACACCCGACACCATCAACATAGTTCTCGTAACCAGCCATACACTGGCAGCTTCTCTAAAGCAATAAGAAATAATAAAACTGGTAACCTTGTGTTTATCACAAGACACATGAACATTATATAAGACAAACTGAAATAGCAGGACAAGTGTAATATGATGTGTTTTAGAATACACCACAGACGGCGTGTTACATAAAAGAGGCGTAACTCACAGGACGCGTGGCAAACCGAGGAGGCGTGTCACACAGCGCAGGCGTGTCACACTGAGGATGCTTGTCACACAGAGGAGGTGTGTTACACACATGAGACGTGTCACACAGAAGAGACACAGAGGAGGCGTGACACAGTGAGGAGGCGTGTCACACAAACGAGACGTATCACACAGAGGAGATGTGTTGCACACAGGAGGCATATCACACAGAGGAGGCATGATACACAGAGGAGATGTGTCACACAGAAGAACATGTCATACAGAGGATGCGGCGTGTCACACATAGGAGGCGTGTCACACAGAGAAGGTGTGTTACACAGAGGAGGCGTGTTACACACAGGAGACGTGTCACACAGAGGAGGCATGATACACAGAGGAGATGTATCACACAGAGGAACATGTCACGTAGAGGATGAGACGTGTCACACATAGGGGGCGTGTCACACAGAGAAGGCGTGTTACACAGAGGAGGCGAGTTACACACAGGAGGCGTGTCACACATAGGAGGTATGCTACACAGAGGAGGCATGTCACACATTTGATTTGATTGGGTAGACAGCGTGAGATGCCTACCTGTCCAGGACCTTCATATACACACTGAGTTGTGTCGAGGGGACAGTCACCAAACGATGCGAGCTGGCATGGGTCAATGGGCATACACATGAACCCATCACCACGATAACCATGTCTGCATTGACACTGAAACAGTGCTGGGCCAGTGACAGTGCACGTGGCATG
Organism: Escarpia spicata; assembly: GCA_963995525.1. Taxonomy (NCBI): domain Eukaryota; kingdom Metazoa; phylum Annelida; class Polychaeta; order Sabellida; family Siboglinidae; genus Escarpia; species Escarpia spicata. Next base: position 35,152,802 of record OZ023205.1, read on the forward strand.
GGCGTGGCAGATTGGAGGCACCTCAGCACATCTGTCCACAGCTGGCACCGAAAACACCATCATATACCAGAGGGTCAACATTATGCATTACATAGGTTACGCATTATATTCAGTACTCAGTCAGATCTGAAACAAAATATTGTCTTAATAATTATTGTTCTTTTAAAAGCAATCATGAAACATGTTCGTTGAAACGTTGTATACATTGCATAAATCTCCCCAGCATACAGTGTATACACTGAATCAATCTCCCCAATATATATATATATATATAATATTATATATATATATATATACGATATATTTATACGATATATATATATCGATTTGGTGTATACGATATATATATATATATATATATATATATAGTATATATATATATATATCGTATACACCAAATCGATTTCCTCAGAATATATATATATATTCTTTAAGTGAAATGTTGAATAGGTAGTCATAGTAATAGCATGTGTATTCACAAACAAATTACCATACGACAACGTTATGCTTACGTTGGCAGCTTGATCTATTGCCTTCATAGCCATATTTGCACACACAGACAGGGCCTTCACTCGTGACGGTACAACGGGCATTTTCGTGACATTCCAATGTATCACAACTCGAAATAGCTACAAGGTCACAAAACACAACACTGGTTAGCTATATGATCACAAAACACAAAGCGCATTAGCTACACGATAACAAAACATACCTTACATTATTGACATGATCACAAAACACAATGTCACCACGAAGTACAACAGTCATAAGTAACATGGGCACAACTCGGATTAACTACATGATCTTAACATGCATAGTGATGGCAGAAACATTAAACACAAATGGTGCGTGTAGACAGGTCTTGTGATGCATCTAATGCTGTAGCCTAGTGTATAGTGTGTAGTTCTTGCTTCATACTCTCGCTTTCAGCTACATACGCCAGATAGATCCTTGGAGTGAAACGGGAGCAGAATGCGTAAGTCTTTGCTACACAGCAGAAGTTAAGAACCACTTATATGAGGAAATAGACAATGCCATCAGGATTATCCCAAATTATCTTTATTTTGGAAGACCAATGCTAGAGTCGGGGGGACGTAGCCAACTTTCCTCGGACATTGTGGAGTTGGTAGAACAAATGAAAGCGGCCAGAGACTGTTAAAGCTATGTTCGTATCTCAGCTTCTGTATCATCAACTCATTCTTCCTCACCAAGCCATGCCATAAGGTGTCATAGAGGCACCCAATGTCTCTCGGCTTGACCTAATTATCACCAGACGAGCCAGTTGTAACAGTGTGTTGGACACCTTTCGCTATCACAATGCAAATTGGGACACTGACCGCTCCCTGGGCTGCATGAAGGTCATACTTCATCCAAAAAAACTACACTGTTCTAAGCAAAAGGGGCATCCACGCATCAACACCGGCAAAACTTATCACACTCCGATATAACAAAGGCGGTTTATCAACGTCGTGGAGCATAGCCCCCATGAATCACCTGATCAGAGTGCTGTAGAGTTATGACGTTTCACCAGTGATACAATCTATAACGGTTGTATGCACACATTTAGCCGACTTGTTCGAAGTCAATTTGGCAACATGGAACTTCTCACCAAAGCAAGTAGTCAACTCTGATCACCTACAAGAAAAAGCCTACTAAGGAAACCTTGTCTGTTCTTGGTCAGCAAGGAGCATAACACAGCGAACTGCAAGACGCTGCGCTAACGATTACTGGTTAACACTTTGTCCGAGCATTCAGCTCTAACCAGGCACCGGAAACATGCGATACATGAAAGGCGTGATCAAGACATCTGTATGGCTAGATGTAAAAAACAGCGACAAATTTCTAACATGCGAATCCATCACCGAAGTCCAACACACCAATTTAGAGATGGGCCGAGCACTATGTTGAGCTTTATTCCGGAGAAAATGTTGTCACAGGTATAGCACTCAAAGGAGTTGAACTTGAGAACCCACAATTATGGAAAAGCTGGATGAGAAACCTACTTCAGAAAAGCTTTGTAAGGTCAATGTCTAGCTATATAGCCTGCGGCAAAGCACATGATAACGATAGCATACCACCTGAAGTGAATCAATGTGGGAAATCTGCTCAGCTGCACTATCTTTATAGGTTTTTCTACCTGTGTTGCAAAGAAAGTTCAGTGCCCTAGGACATGCGATATGCCAACATTGTCACACTTTACGAAAATAAAGGAGACAACAACAACTACCGATGAATATCTCCGCTGCGGGGATTGTCTATGCCCCTGGCTGTACTCATACGACTACAGGCGTTGGCTGTGTGTGTCTATCAAGAATCGCAATGCAGATTCAGATCAGATACACTATTGACATGATATGCTCACTGTTTGTTGATCGAACAAAGGCTTTCAACCTGATAAGCAGAAAAGGACTCTCCTTATGAAGTAGATTGGATGACCCCCAAAGCTGCTGAATATGATTTCTTCATTCCATAAATATTATACAAAGAAGAATGCTCTTTGTGGATGACGCAGCTCTGATATCACATTACGAAGGGAGCATCCAGAGGCTCATAGACCAATTTGCTCAGGCCTGCAAGGAATCTGACCAGGCCTGCTTTCGTGTCGATGCTAGCTAGCTAGCTTGGGTGTACTCATACCGAGAACAACAAGATTCGAGTACACTCTGAGCGAAGTTACGTAACATTGCAAGCGGCCAGCTGTGCTTACATCTGGCCCGATGAAGAAGCAGACTGAAACCGGTTATCATTGTGCTACCCATACGATGTATGTGCAGGGAAGTGATGTTTCCCCAGCGATCGTCTTCTCTGAACAAGTGAAGAAAATAAGTGATGAATCAATTATCACTTCAATCCTTAAATGTGTCTGCATGATACTAATTTAATAGATCCATATTCACAACTTGCGTAGAGAATAGGCAGAGTGATGCTATCTATAAGATTTACAATATTTTGAAAGCTTGAAAGTGGACAAACTCGACAACCGAAGAATCACTTACTTTCATCACAATATCGACCTGTATACCCTGTTTTACAGGTACATGTGCCATCACCTTGGACACCAGCGTTGCAGAAACCATGAACACATTTACACACTGAAAAAAAAAACATTACAAAATAGTTCAACCAAAATTAAACTGTAGATGCCCAGAACAAATGTTTAGTACTGTTATCAGATAAGTATATGCAATGCCTTTCTGCATTCTGCCTCAGTTCAAAGTTAAATTCAAATTGAGATACAATGTATGTATAGCAGTGTTTGAAATAGACGTTGACCTGGTGGTCACTAACCACCTACTTTGCCATCGAGTCATCAATAACTTTGCTGAGTTACTGGTCCTATTTTTCAGGGGAAATTACAATGTTTTACAGCAGCATACATCAGCTTGTCGCACAACTGGCTTATTATTACACAATTTCTTCTATCGTAACAGAGTAGTGATTACGATTCGTGCACTTTATAGTGATTTTATTGTCGTACAAGAACCCGAAAAGAACGTACGGTAATTTACGCATTTCGGTAAATCGGTAAATTGATGCAGCCGTTCGTGCTGTTGACAGCAACTCTAACGTGTCTGAGAGTACATTTTGCATTTTCCTACTATTGCAGTAGTGATATCATTGCTGTTTCCGCTGGCTTTGAAAACGATTCTTAATTATATCGTATACTGAAGATAGGGGCTAATTGAAACACTTTTTATAAATCTAAATAATTTGAAACTAGTTTTATTTATTGCATGCAGACGTCATTCAAAAATATGAAGCGAATGTATATGGGCAAAAGGTTTTGGTGGCAAACTGAAAAATACATCTCCGGATTTTAACATGCTCTAAACATCACAAAAATGGCCGTACAACCATTGTTTTAAGTGCTGGACAATTCCAATGCAACTATCTGTAAATAACATTCTCAAACTACTTCAACGGTCCAATATTACAGCCTATCAAAGACGAGAGGTACATATCAAAAAGGCATGTCTTTTGAGATTTTCTATTTTTATACCACTGATTTTAGGTATTATCCATGAACATATAACCTTATATTTTTGCGTCAGTGTTTCAAAATAAACACGTAATTGTGACATATATACATTCAATCTTGGAAAATGTTTAAATACTTATTTGAGGGACAAATTTATGTTGTCCACATATTTGCTATTTATTACGACATCCAAGTTAAACAACATGCAAACACATCAAGAACTATGACGTTAGAATAATCAAGATGATATGTTATCCAACACAGAGACGTTGCCAAAATTCTATCATGTGTGTGTGTGTGTGTGTGCGTGCGTGCGTGCGTGCGTGCGTGCGTGCGTGCGTGCATGTGTGTTGTGTGCTGTGTCATACAGAGAGACAATGTTACAGTTGTGTCATTCAACGGAATACAATACCAGCAGTGCAGTTCGGGCCATAATGTGAAGAATGTGCACATTTCTCACACGCAAAACCAGTGAACTCGGTCTGGAACAATAATATACTATTAGTGGGGCGGCATAGCTAAAATACCATTGCAATTTTGCGTTAGGTTATAAAGCATTACACTTGTTTTATGTAGAATAATTATAGAGATAATTTTCACTATGGTGGTAATTCCAGAATACGGATATTGTGCATCGTGTACCGTTGCGTGCGATGTGTATCGACGTGTATCGTTCAGGCCCTTGTATATATAGTAGACACATTGCATAAATAACTCAACACATTGCATAAATAGCTCGTGGTCCAACATGTCAAACAAATTAATCAATATGTTTTTTACAAAATGAAATGTTTGCGAAATAGATACCTATTCTAATTGTCGAATAATTATGTAATTCAATTCGAGCAAGCAAATTGCTAAAATCTCCGTTTTGACAAAATACTTGCAACTAACGACTACGAAAGGAAGTCGCGCAAAAACACACCAGTGATGCGCATTAATTACGTTGACCTGTCCCGGGTGATTGTTGTGTATCACCGCACTCGTGGCTTTACCAACATTTGCACACATGACCAAGATGTGCAAAATAGCACGCATTAATGAGGAATAATGTCTGCTGGTGCCATATACCAATCTTATTTGGTTAGAATTTTACAAGATGTCTTAATGAGTGTTTGACGACAAAAAGGCACTCACGAGTTTACATTGTGGGGGTAAGTTTTCTGCCAGCAAATCAACATTTGCACCCACGACGAGGAGCAAAATTACTGCAAGTGATCGGGAGTAGGCCAAATTGTATAATCGTGTAAAATAGCAAAACATGAATTTAATTTAGCAACGTTTACTGCTGGTTACGTATGCTACAGTGGTTTTTTAATATACTTTTGGGAACAAAAAAGACACACGCAGCTTTGCAGGATGGGGTAATGTTGTTTCCAGAACATCAATACCATCATATATAAACGTGAGCAAAATGTCTCCCAATGACCAGGAGTAATGTCTACTTGTGTCACAGTAGCAAAGTATTAGTTTTATTTGATAAACACTTTGCACTGTATTTTACTCTGTATTATGGACCATGAAATCAAATATTTTACCGCATAAAGGTGCAAAATTACTAAATATCGAAAGGTGGTGCAATAGGAAAAATCTGCTTAAATTGGCTGAAACTCTGTACTGATGTCTTAATTATGTATTTTTAGGACAACAAATGCGCTCGCGACCAGTTTCGGGGTAATATGTTTTGTCCAAAAAAATTATATGCACCCACAAAAAGCAGAATGGTTCTAAATGACCAGGAGTAATGTATGTGAGTTTCATAATAACATACATCAATTTAATTTTGATAATGAATTACAAGTGTGTGTGGTGTATGGGGTGTTCATATAAAGATAGTCCCTTTGTCTCCTGGTAGCAGCATCCCTTGGGATGGACGGGAACACTGGCTCTCATCTGACACTCAACTCCCACTTCTGGCTCTGGGACCATTTCCCAGCCACAGCTGCTGGCGGACGAAACGAAGTGAGGGGCTGCCACGTTTCACCTGCCTGTATATAGTCTGGAGAGGAGATTGGCGCCACCTGGTTATCCTAATCGCCAACACGAGGCCCGGGTTATCAACGACTGTGCTACTCATTGGCGTGCACGAGGTGGGTTACTGGTGGTAAGGCCACCTTCAAAATACTTTTGAGCAGGTCACCATCGGTACTTGGAATGTCCGCACACTCCACGCATGCGTCAAACGAGAAATATTGGAACATGAACTGAAGAGATATCACTGGGACATAATTGGACTCTCTAAGGTGAAGTGGGTAGGCTTTGGCGAGACAACAACAGAGGACAGACATAATAAGTACGGTGGAGACCAAACCAAGCACCAGCATGAGGTCGCCTTCATCGTTCTGAAGGACATTATAGGGGGCATTATCAGCTGCACCCCCATATCCAGCAGAAGCATCTCCTTTCGCGGCTCAGCTACATCTCCATGATCCAGGTGTATGCATCAACACCAGCCCACGAGATGAGGAAGTAGGGGCTTTTTTATGAAGACATCGAAAGCGTTATCACCAAAACCCCAGAGAAGGACACCACCATCGTACAACGGGACGCCCACGTTCACTGGTATGGAACGGTTGGGAAATTTGGCACAGGAGAAACCAACGAAAGGGGACTCCGCCTCCTGGAGTTTGCAGACAGCCACAAACTGACCCTGGCAAACACCATATACCCACACAAGCTCGCAGAATTAAATGGCACTCACCAAGCGGACTGATTCACAATCAAATTGATTTCATTCTGACACCCCGTCGCTTCAAGTCTTCAATTAATAAACCACAGGCCAGGGCATTCCCAGGAGCTAACATAGGCAACAATCACGACCTTATAATGCTTACAATGAAGCTCAAGTTGAAAACGAAATATTACGCGGGACACGTGTCAGGTTTGATGTTGACAAGCTGAAAGATCCTGAAGTGGTTGCAGTATTTCAGGCTCAGATAGCAGGAGGTTGGGTCACTGAATTCCTGGACAATGACATAAACATCCTCACTAATAACTTCAACAAAGCAGTCCGCAATACAGATGTGGAGGTACTGGATCGACAGAGGAAGAGGAAACAATCCTGGGTCACAAACAACATCCTTGAACTCTGTGATGAAAGACGAGAATTAACGAAGACCAGACAGAACAGCCCAGAGTAACAGGAACAATAATGCGAGGTCAATAGGACAATATGGAAAGATATAAAAGCAGCCAAGGAACAGTGGATTGGAGAGCAGTGAGCCAATTTGAGAAAGGAATGGCTCAAGGTAACAGCAAGCAAGTCTTCAACACATTGAAAAACCTGACCAAGCCGCAGCAAAACAAAACATCAGCCATTGATGATAGCACGGGAGCACACCTAACTGTGACTGGCGAAGTCTTAAAGAGGAGGACGGAGAATGTCAGGAGCTATGCAATTACCCCCTGCAGTCCGATACCAAAGTGCTGCAGACAGAACTGGCCCAAGAGAGAGAGAACCAGAAACACTGCCTATTTAAGGGAAGAGATGGAAGAAACCATCCGCAGTATACCAGTAAGGAAGTCACCAGGAGCAGACAACACTCCAGCGGAGCTGCTCAAACATGGTGGCTGATGGCCGGCGAAGGCAACCCTGATTGCAAGGTCAAGATCGTTAACGCCACCATGTTCGAAAAGAAGGCCACTGTGAATCCGACCGTGCAGTTGGCGCACATTAAAGCCCTCGAGAGGAACTCAGTCAAGTATCCCATGCATCATGTCAACTGCAAGGTCTACTCCATTCCCGCGGAAACACGGTCGCACACGCATTAAATTATGTTCCTCGGTACCCTGCCGAAACGTCTCGTGCTGTACTGCATCGATATCCACGCCTATAACGGGTCGTTCGAGAAGAACCCGCTCCATGCAAAGAACAACAACATCAACTTCCTCGCCGTGTACGTCGACGGATGGAAGATATCCTCCAAACATTTCCAACCGAATTTTCGACGGCAACTTCTTCGTCCGAAGCTACCGCAACCTGTTCACCTCGACCGGTAAGATGTGGAAATACGAAGGGAACGACTGTTTCGCACCGACTTCCGTCACGGCTACGCCTTCTTCAGTTTGGATCTCACCCCCCAACGCAATTTGTTCATCGAGATTCATTTGAAAGATGCGCTGACGATCACCATGAATGTTATCGCCTACGCCGAGTTCGAGTTTATGCTGGAGATAGACAAGAGACGCACCGTCATCTACAACGACTTCTGATGAAAAAGAAACCCTTCAGATCGCTCGCCTACTCGTCATGGGCCTGCGTATCGAGTCGATCGTTCACGCTGTCGTGCCCAAAGACAAACTGCCTGCGACAATAAACGCTTTCCCGGCCGCCTTCGTGTACAACACTCACGACGGCGACAAACCGGGTGAACATTGGATAGCGCTGTACCTGGACGGCGACAGACACGGCAAATACTTCTGCTCGTATGGCTTGCCACCGCAACATGTCGAGTTCCGCGACTTGATGAATAATTGCGCAGAATGGAATCAAAATACATACAGACTTCCGAGTCCTGTGTCCAACGTTTGCGAACAATATTGTATCGCGTATATTATGGCTCACTGCCACCGCTTTCCGATGAGGTCTTTTGTGAATGCTTTCGGCACTGATTTGGTGGCAAATGATTGCCGCGTGTTTGATTGGCTTTAACATTTGAGATAAGGTTTTACACTGTTGTACCGTGTTTCGACACTGAATCATGCGTAGTAACTATTTTATGTTTACTTTCGACGTCGATTGTATATAGCTTTGTTTGTTTTGTGAGTAGTTTCGGTACTGTTTGACACTAGTTTTGACATCGATTTTGGTCCTTGTGACGTGTTACGGTATAGATCGGCACCGTCTTTCATTGACAAGGCAAAATCATCATCGATGGACCCGTTGACGTGGTGGTAAAACACCCGTACGCTCAGACCACCGGCGTTATGGTAAAACACCAGTAAGTCAGGCGTGCACGAGCCAATGGCGTGTTGGTAATCACCCGTTCACTCACGACCGCTGGTGCCGTGGTAATACACCCGCAAATCATGTTATTATCGTTATCTACTTGTATCTTTGTCAATACCCCTAAGAGGAGGCAGTTATTAAACGTCCCATTCATCCTAACCACGCCGTACCAGTCGCTAGGGGGCGATAACTAACCGGACATTATTCAGCATTTCATAGTCCCTGAATTTCATGCAGACTGATTTGTGTGATGGCCACACTAACTACTACAGTGGCACGTCACGGTGGATTGTAAGCATGGCCAACACGCTCGCCAACCGATACCTTTGCCTAGGATAATGAATAGTTTTCAGAATACTGACCATTCTTCAGTATAGTTCATTTTATTGAATGTATTTTAACATACCAACAATTTTATTACCTTGTGGAGGCTTTCGTCTGCATATCACACAAGGTTCGTCAGTACATGTGACGTCCTGCTTGGATGACGTCATCGTACACATATGACAGTTCGTAGTTGTTGAAATTTGTATTGGGGTACTACGTAGGTCTACTTAAGATTTGCAGGAGAAATTTACCAGCAGACGTTTGGTGTAGTCATGTGTCAACAATTTTTGTGAAAGTGTACACGGAGGACTTGGAAGAAAAAATCACCGCAACAGCATGATTGCCAACCAAGAGACCGAGCGGTATGTGGGTGATGCAATTTGCCTGGCACATCCAGGAAAATGAGAGAATTACAACACCACATAAACACTGTTGACCGTATAGGTACCATCATTTGCTCGAGAGAAGACGAAGAGTAACGCAGTGTGCCCTTTCTGGATGATAACAATACAATACAATACGAATTTATTGTCCAATAATAATAGATACATCGGATAATTTATTTCTGCTTGCTGAACACAAAGAGGATATTAGGTATTGTTAATAAATATAGTTAAACTTAGTGTATACACGAAATAAGTTTATAATGGTAATACAAACGTGAGAGTAGTTAGTATATAATTTATATATGTCAATGGTCGGATTGCATATGGTGGTTTGTTAACTCAAAGTTTATTAGGTGACTTATGGCCTGGGGAACAAAGCTATTTTGAACCAGTTTTTTGTACATCTTGGACTTCGATATCGTCTTTGAGACGGAATAAAGTCAAACTCTGTATACAGTGGGTGGGCAGGGTCATTGGCAACTGCATGTGCTTTTCTGATCAACATGCGTTCACACAGCTGAGAGACAGGCGGTGTGGGAATGCCTAAGATCTTTGAAGCAATTTTGCAGATGCGAAGAAGCATGTTTTTGTCTGAGACAAACAACGCAGGTAAGAAACATATACTACAATACGTCAACACTGATTATGATGCTCCTGTACAACATGAGGAAAAGTTTTGGTTGGACATGAAACGATCTTAGTTTCCTTAACAGGTATAGCCTCTGCTGGCACGTTTTTGTACACCTTTAACACGGGGCCAAACGTCAATTTATTATCACGTGTTACACCATCAATAAAGAACGGTCCATCAAACTTGCATTTCAGTTTGATGCATTTCATTGGCATTTGATAAATCAAATGTTTGTGGATCGCTTTCAAATGTAACTGCAACTATTCAAGGTAAGCATTGGAATCAAATGCATTTATCATTTGACGGAGGCATTTGAACATGAATTCAATTGTTCAACATTCAAACGCGCATTCAAATGCATTTGCATTTGTTACCAAACCTGGAAAGAACCCGGATACACAAAAAGAAAACACCAACCATTCGAAACGAGGGCAATTAGGAACTATCACACGTGTACGATGACGTGATCCGACTAGAACGTCACATCTGCTGGTGAAGCTTACGATAGCTTTTACGAAGGTATTTAACTCCTTTTGGAATAAGTTACAACGAAACGTTTTGCATAGGGATACATTTTATAAAATTTTAGAAAATGTAGCTACATTACACTGTTGGAGCAATATGAAACATGCTCTGAGAGTGACAGGAGGGTTTGCACATCATACCAAACAAATTCGCCTGCTTTATTAACGGCGATCTAAATACCACATTACGACAGCTGTTTTTGTTTGGTTCATACTCACATCACAGCTGTAGCATGTTCCGTTGCCACGGACACCATCTGAGCAGTTACCATGGCGACTGCATGCATTATCTGCACCTCCAGGACAAGCTAAAACAAGTCAATAACAGAAAATTTTATTCTTTTAACTTTCTAGTTTTCTCTATAAACAAGATGTAATATTAATTGCCACGTATTTAAATTAGTAATTAATTTAACTTTGATACCGGTTTTGGGCAGTTTCTAGAATCTGTGAACATATACGTGATGTCGTGATACTATTACTAAGTCTAGTTTTGTAATATTCGGGAAATTCTGCAATTTCATCTAGGAAAACTGTACATGTAAGCTAATAATAAAATTTCAAAAATATAACGACAACAGCACAAAAATAATGGAAAACGTTGAATGAGTAAATTTACTCAGTTATTCCTCGTTAATAAAGGTGGCTAACGCGGCTATTACATTTTTACACTAAAAATAACATAACGTAACACCAAAAATGTTCTATTTTGCGGGTAGGAACGCATCTCTTTCCACGGGGAAGAATCCTCAATTACACAATATAGCTTAGGTAACAATCTGCACGAACATATCCCATTGTCATTAATTTAGCAAAATAAAAGTTTTAAAATATTACAATCACATGCAAACTGACAATAAACCCCCTTGACAGCAGCCCGGGAGTGTGTCAAAAAGTACCTTTATTTATGTGAACGGCGCCAAGGCTAAACACAGTTTCAAAAGTTTCCCTGGTGTTCCCCGAGTACGGTTGACCAATGCTAGCAACTTGAAGTGGTGGAATCCCCCAAATAACAACCCCCAAAGATTGATGAAACTGTATTTATTCGCGCAAACACCTAGCGGATTCCGGTAAATGGCGTCAATTAATATGCGGTAAAATGTATATCGAGTCGCTACGCAAATGTCGTTTGTAGGTGTACGTATTTTGTAAGCTGATTATGATAGATAACAAACTCCGGCAAATGAATTCCAGTGCATGGGAAATCTTGAAAGATGGCGCTCTGTTCATTCGACGCACACACAAATCGTACGCAAGGTCCGCGGTTGATTTGAGCGTTGCGCAGACTGTCAATATGGAAGCTGCATCTCCAACGAGAGGCATAACGGCTTTCAGAAACTCTGAGAGTGCCTTAAGAAGGTGGTCCGTCACTCTCACACAACGCGGCATGGCCTTGTCAGAACTACGGGAAATGGTCGGTCTTCGATCGGGGGAAGAACCGGTTAACCAACTGAACAAAATGGAGAATTCGACGTGACAATGCTGACATAGATGCTCTCGTCAACAGCTTAAACAACACCTGCAATCCGTTCGTGAAGGTATGTTCCTATCGCGGTGAACAAGTCCACTTCGTACTCGACAAGTACCACTCACCATCGATCAAAGACCCAGAGCTGAAACCGCGTCGTTCTGGATTTAATCACACATTCATCATCACTGGACCTGACCAGGCCCAGCGACACAGTGGGATGGAGCTCCCCAAGAACGGTGCATTCAAGGAAGAGTTTGCCAATTTTGTCATGGAGGAATGGAAGAAACAATACTACTGGTCAATCCTAGGGAGGATGACCCTGTTCGTATCACATGGTAGTAAATACATGGCGATGAAGACCAACGAGGAAGAACTTGTACAAACAGAGGAACCGATTCTTCTCCAAGGTCAGCACGAGGAGGCAGACACACTCATTGCATTTCATGCAAGCAGCGTCTCCACCGGAAACATTCTGGTGAGGGCAACTAACACATATGTACTCGTCATTCTTCTCGGGCTGTCGGAAGGTCAAAAGGGATGAACATCATCCTAGCCTATGGATCTAGAAACAACCGTAGATACAATGCTGTGGTAAATATAGCTGTCATCCTTTGACAAGAGAAACTATGGATTCACAGATACACTCGTGGGTCTGCATGCTTTGACAGGATATGACTTGACATCTTACTTCTTTGGAAAAAGGGCAAAGTGAAGCCCTTCCAACTAGTGGAAACGGATGTAGTGCATCGACACGTGATGGCACTGCGGTCCCTGACCTCGGAAGCAGTCGACCTAGCACCCATCACGTAATTTGTTTGCTCCCTGTACGGGTTTAAATGCATCGACGTCAACACAGCCTTCATCAGAATGAGATGAAGCCACAAGGAGCCACTGGCTAAGCTCCGGTAAATAACTGTGCATCTCCCCCCCTCGTTGCAAGATTCTTACCAACCACATCGTGACAGCACACTTTGTTGCACGGATGTGGAAGAGGGCCGACCAACCTGACCCGACTGACCATGGATGGACAGAGAAGTCAGGCAATTTGGAGGTGGAGTGGTTCCAAGGAAGTCCACTGCCGGAATCTGTGTCAACAACTCCCGTTTATGCCAAGGACGTCGTCGGAGCGATGGAGGGTGGAGATTCGGACGTCTGGACAGACTTTGACAGTGATGAGAGCGACGAAACACTAGCCCTGTGTGTGCCGCGTCTGTACTGATGATAGACCTTTTTCGAAATGTATTCATGTGTCATCACTTTAATCTATAAATAAAGTTCCTTTTCGGCACACTTCAGGGGCTGTTTCCACCTCCTAACGTTGCTGTGATTGGTCATTCCGTACTCGGGGAACACCAGGGAAACTATAGAAACTGTTTTTAGCCTTGGTGCTGTTCACATATATAAAGGTACTTTTTTGGCCACTTCAGGGGGTGAATTAGGGGTCATTCCTCCACCCAAGACCCGGCAGCAACTCATTTTTGTGATGTCGGGGGAGGGTTCCTCTAACACATGGGGTTAAACACTTTTGCTCGTTTTAAATAAAACTACATGGTCGACGCGTTTTGTATTAACCAAAAAGCTTAATGTAATAACATTACAACTAATAAATACTGATACAAGATGTTACCCTCCGCAGATTCCCAGATATATAGTTTTTCTTTTGACACTTTAAATGAGATAAAACAGGTTTTTGCAGGAGACGAGTCCCTGAGGAAGTTGGCCAGATAACATTCAAAAAGAATCTCGACCTGCAGGTGGATATGGCTGTCATGGAGTAGCTGGTAAATGATTAGTATTGTCTCCACGCAAGCTGCTGCTGATGATTATGTCATTGGAATCATCCAGACACGAAATGACAAAGTTGATTTTATTTATGGGGGGATTTAAATTGGAAATACAAGCAGTTGAATAATGTAAACTGACGTACTCATCCCTGAGACAGTGGATGTACCAAATTTAGACCTGTAGAGCTGTGACAGACACAGGCATATTAGTGAGGCAACTGTCTGAACCCATTATACATTTACAACACTGACTAACTGAAGTCAGTTAGTAGTTAGTATGGTAACTTATGATGAAAACTGGATGCTGCGCTGTATACGCACTAGGACTGCAGTGACTTATTGCCGTGCAGTAGCATAATGAGCATGCGTACGTCGAAAACGAGACCTAGGCAGCCATTTGTATTTTATTAAACGCATTCCTTTTTGTGTTCAGAGCATGTGGTGATGGCTGATGACGTATACGGTTACATAAATGTTTGTTTTGCACAAAGAATTTGTTTTTCGTACTTCTAAATGTTATGACGAAAGTCTGGGGCAAAAATCTCTTAACATGACATATATATACCTCTTCTACCGCTCAAATTGTATTTGTTAAATTGTTTCCGTCTGGATATCATTGGTAGAAAATATAAAACTTAGTTTGTATACATTGGATGAGACGACAACTTGAAGCAATTTTTTTTTATTGGAAATGCCGTTCCTTTGTATCCAAATAATTTTTGTTTAAATATTATAAATAGGTAAAAAATTTATTTGAAGTCGGTTTAATACGAAACATGTACATTTGTTTATAAATGATTGAAAAAACTAAATTTAGTCGTCACTTGCGTCACATGTTTTCCTGTCTACCGTGTAATTGTTTCTTTTTCGTTAAGTGAATCGAATTGCTGAGGCACCGTTTACCAAACCGTAGATACGCTACAGTGTAACTGCCTGTCAATCGCAGCGGTATACGATGCCGCCCAATATAGCATGCAGCCCGATGGGGTAATTATTGAGACTGTCTGGTCATAGTTGTGTGTAGGCAACTGCTTTGATGTGTTCACATGTGGATACGATTATTGTTTTGAAATAGGTACCACTAGTGAAGCCAGACATATTCATTACAACAGCATACGGTGAATTTTTACCAAACATTATGTGTGTGTGCGCATGCGTGCGTGCGTGCGTGCGTGCGTGCGTACGTGTGTGATTATAAACCTACACTTATAGCATGAATGTATGTCAATTGTATTGTTGTAAATACAGTTGTAGCATCATTGCCAGGTCAAATAAAGCTAACTACTGCAAACGTGACGCGTATTTATCATGAGTGTGTATTTCACAAAAGGTATGTATGTTCATTTCAGTTCACAGTTTAGTAAGACAGTGTTTCGTGGCAGGATACACTAATGTTGAACTCAGCCACAATGGAATATCCATCAGGTGTGTTCTTTATTAATATAATATGGTAATAATATAACCATCTGAATAAAAAGCATAACATGTTCATACATGACACCTCGCACGCCAGGGGGCGCTGCTAATTAAATCAGTCTCAGTAGGCAGATCGTGTTGCGAAACTTGGAATATAAGCTAAGCCAATACTATCGCTTGCCGGCAAATTCCGGTGATCTTCATTTCAGCCACATGAGTTTGCTAATGAGAAGAAGACAAGGAGAAATGGAGATAGGGAGAGATGAGAGAGGGGGAGAGAGAGAGAGAGAGAGAGGGAGAGAGGGAGAGAGGGAGAGAGGGAGAGAGAGTTAAGCTACGATTCCATATGTACGGATACGACATGCGGATGCGGCATGCGGCAAAACAATGAATATAGTGCCCGGTGGAAATTAACACAACTAGTTCCAAACGTAGACACGCGGATGAGTTTTGTTGAGCGGATGCGGCTGCGGCAAATTGAATCGCTCCGTACAGCGATTGGAATGGTATCCGCACACGAATCGGATAGGAAATTCCCGGTAGTGGCGTCACTACAGAGGTATTCCCCATTCCGCATGCGTTTCAGCACACCTTTCCGTACATATGGAATCGTAGCTCTATAGTAAAAGAAATGATGCATTCAAGAGACGATATTCCCTTATCCAGGAGCTAAACTTAGAACAGCACCACCTCCCAAAAATATAGCAGGCAGTGGACTAGAATGGTGCTACTTATTAACATCATACGGTCATAGTACCGCCTGCGATTAATTGTGTCTTTGATGTGACTAGTGGACACAATTGTTTCTGAACAAGTATATGCATGAGTCGACTAAGATGGGCAGGGCATGTAGTGAGTATGGGAAAAGAACGGATGGCAAAGAGAGCAGATGCACGGAGACTGGAAAGGAAAAGGAGGGGGGGGGGGGGGGGGGGAGAAGAACTAGCCTGTGATGGGAGGACTGTGGAAAAGAGATTTTGAAGGATTGGGAGAAGGGTGGAAACGAGAGCGAACGATAGAGAGAACCGGAGACGACTGGTGGAGAGAGCTGTGCAGGATCAGTGAGAGAAAACTAAAAAAATCAGAAATCGAGCATCGGAATCGAGGCCAGTTTCACCCCAGACAGATGGGATATATGAGGAATTCAAATTCATGTTTGTGGAGAGCCTCAATGTAGATATTGGGGGGGAGTGCAAATCGAGGTTTTTGAAGAGCCTGAAGATGGAGTTATTTTGGCGAGCCTCAATGGGTGTGCAAATTGTGATTTTGGAGAGCCTCAACCCACCAAATATCCACCATGTTCCGACGCCAGTGTTTTGGGTTTGGCTTTGTTGTCTGGGTTTGAACAAATTCGTGACCTTAGGCAACACTGGATGCCTTTTATGTTCAACGCATTGAATGTACGTATACGGTTATACATATAGTTATTGTGCACAAGAGATTATGTGATTGTACTTCTAAATAGTGTGATAAAGCCTAATGCGATTGAGTTTAGACTAAGATAAATGGAGTCATGCGGGCAATCAATTTAACGAATGTAATCTAGGTTCTCGCACCAAAACCGGAGACCAAAAAAGAATAGCATGAGGTGTGTACCTCTTCTACCACTCCCCATTTAATTTTTGAATGGTTTCATCTGAATATCATTGATCGAAAAGATACACGATAATGTATGTACCTCCACACATGAAAAACAGGGATGTTGATGGAACCTTTCAGTTGAACATTAACCGTGGACTTTGAAATGTACATTTCTTGAATATTTATTCATTAGTGACATGCTATATTTTCATAGATGTACATATCATGTTAATTATGCTTTACATAAATTAAAAAAATATATATAAATAACTATAATCAGTTAGACCATACTAAACTTTAGTGTCTTTAGTTTATGATAAAATATGTAAATCGTAAACTAAAATAGTATTGTCTATAATTATTATACCAAACCTACATACAAAAATGCACAAACGAGTAGCGAAGTGTTGTTCCTAGAGAGTAGTTTCATTTTTGCTAAGGGATCATCTCAGAACGTCGATGTCCGATATCAAGCGCAATTATTTTAGTTTGAGGGGGGGTCTGAGGCAGTTTCATCTGGCGTCGGACATCGACCGACACTGTTAATTATACTGGTATCATCATATTAACGTTTAAAAACATTCGTCTGAGGGAGGGGTGGGGGGCTGAGGCAAGATGAAAGTAATTTCGTCTGATGGCGGACATCGACGTTCTGAGATGATCCCTAAGTGAATCGAATTGTAGACTGACCGCGCGCTCCGTGGACCTCCTTGTAGACATACTACAAGTTAACTTCCTGTCAATTTTGGCTGTTTATGACTTGGTCCAATAGCGCAGGTAGCCTGATTTGAGTGGGCCTATTTATTGACACCGCGCTATTCGTACGTGTATACATTTCGCCGCAACGCTGCTTTTATGTGCTACTACGGAAACAAGATTAAGTCATTAAACATCACTGCATTTGTATTGTAGATCGTCTCACGGAATATATGTCAGTTTTTTTAGACATGGAAGTATTAGGGACCGAGGAGTAAATCAAGAAGCATAAATTATTAAAAGTTTATATTTTAATTTATATATGGCAAAAATAACTTGTTTGCCTTCTGAACAGATATTATGTAATTAATTAATAAATCTACATAAATATTAAAAAAAACTGTTGGTTAATGTTCAACTGAGAAATGCCTAAACCATCTCTGGTTCATCGTGTTTGGAGGCACACAAAATAGTGTTTGTATTTGCGATCAGGGTTATCCAGATGGAAACAATAATTATTTAACAAATAAAATGTTGAATAGGTACATATTTCATGTTATAAAGTAACATATTTCAGTCCCTAGTCTAGTCTTTGCAAAGAGGCTGCCTGCCTGGCACCCGTTTTTGTTTGGCTAAATTAAATCCCAGTCGACTTCCGTGACAATATTTAGAAGTACAACCACATAATCTTTTGTGCACACTAAATAGATGTGTAACCGTATACGTACAGTCAGCGTCATCAGCCATCACAACATGCTCTGAACACAAAAAGGAATGCGTTTAATAAAATTCAAATGGCTGCCTAAGTCTCGCTTTCGACGTACGCATGCTCATTACGGCATCTTTATAATGTATACCATCGCATCGAATCGCATCCCGCATCGCATCGCATCGCGCATCGCATTGCAAATTGCATCGCGTATCGCATCGCGCATCGCATATCGCATCGCGCATCGCATCGCCCATCGCATCGCGCATCGTCCATCGCATCGCGCATCGCATCGCGCATCGTCCATCGCATCGCGCATCGCATCGTCCATCGCATCGCCAATCGCATCGCGCATCGCTCATCGCATCGCCCATCGCATCGCGCATCGCGTCATCGCCAAACAAAAACGCGATGGCCCTTCTCGGTCATCATACATAGATTTGCACCCAATATATTTCGACAATAACATATACAACTGCCCATTTCGAAAATAACTTGTTTTTGAACATGTGTACACTTATGAACGCACATACATAATTATATGAGCGCTGTCTTAGTGAAACCGGCGTGCAACATGCAGTATTGAGAAGTTATCACCGCTGCCTAGTTCTCCTATCTAGCCGCCAGGTGGCGGCACTAATTGCGCGGCTTCACTTTTCGATCACTATCTAGGTTGAGTGGTTGCTCTTGCCGTATATGGAAAAAAGTCAAATTACGTGACACTTTTGGAAAGAAGTTTGATAAAAAATAGATGAAGCAATCAACTCAATTTGGGAAGTACATGTAACCTTGATCCCTCTGGAAAATAAATAAATGTCAAGTCTCTCTTGCAAAGAAATAACCATTGAATATATAAGCCAAAAATAATATATTCACTGGCATGATGATCCTAAGGCTGATGTTCATTTCTTGACAGCTTGAGTATGGCATTAATAGTTTACTTTAAACCAACCATGGCAAATGTAAGCAACTTTATTCTTAATAAAATATGCAGAATAGCAACTTTGGTAATGGAGTGCAAAAGGGAAACAAACGTGAAGTGGAATAATTACAACTAAAGTGCAATTGAAGATCAAATTTTAATGTCAAACTTTGACTAAAGTAACTGTGAAAGTGAACATCGTGAAGGAACCTTTCAGAGAAAACATTTAGCTTTCCAACAAGAATAAACTTGGACCTATTTACTCCATGTATTACCACTCCGTCACTAAGTAACTGCACTCCGTTATTAGATAACGTGTGCCATACTTGGTGTTGTGTTAGGCTAGTGTGTTTTGCACAATGAATCATGGAGTTATCCGTACATCTGCCTGTCTCGTAAGTATTGTATTCTGCAGCGTACAAATTACATTTCTGCCTATGTGAAAAGCAGACACTTGGGACAGGCGAAATTTCACTGAAACATCACCTATATATGTATCTTTACAGTTCACTGAAAGTCAAAATGCAAAACGATTTAATGATTTTTTGGTTCACACATATTTGTGATTTATATAAAGTAGCATCCTACATGCATTATCCATGAATTTTAGGAACCATAATATTGAAGGGGCACAAAATTTACAAAAGTGTTACGTAATTTGACTTTTACCCATATTCTTTTTGTCTGCATTGCCTTCTATTCTGTCCTGTCATTTTTTATTTTTAAGATCTGTACTATGACTTGTCGGGTTCGTTTATGTAAGTAACCGCCATATTTATGTTGCTTCCTCCTATCAGAAAGCCTAGTGTTATATCAATTAAAAATATTACATAATTCCGCCGTCATTTCATAATTTGCCTCTATAACATTGCGTATCCATCTTAGCTGCCAGGCATATCCATCCATATGTTAATAACTTTAATACTGATTGTCGATTTTCATATTGATCAAACCTGCTGTTTTTATGCGCTTCTGAGCTTGGTTGTATAATTATTATATCCGACCACCTTATATCGGTCCCAAAACCCCAATCTCCGGTCACGAAATTTTTAGCGGCAGATATTTAATAATATCGGTGCAATGTTGATCTTACATGAATACACATTCAGAGCCAATTTTATTTATCAACATGGGCGCGTGATTTTGAAGCAACAGTTGAGTTGAGTTTGAGCAAAGATTGGATTGATAAGCCAACTGCAAACACACATCAAGTGACACTGACAATCCATGAAAAGATCATCCTCGCTACTAGGGATTGCAGATCGTGATGATGATGACATCAGTAGGTAATATTTTATATAACGATATTTGACTAGGGAAACAAATGGCATATTACACAAGCACTGCACCTGCCTTTCATACATAAACAAACGTGATTTTAGCTTTATAACATAGACATAACCTTCAGTCATCTCATATACATACATATATTGTTGTACTATTTACCCAAATAAGATTAAGTTGTGTTATTGAGGTATAGGTCTAAAATCCATTGCAAACCCAATGTTGTAATTAATTTTAATGACAGACTGTGGGAGAAATAATATATAATAAGATCATATGTATATCGCCATCTACATACAATTCAAAATAAGCACGTCAAATCTCACAATTGTAAGTCAAATTGTGTTTGACTTATAGGCATGCTAAATAAGGCAAAACAGCTTCGTTACACAAGAAAACGTGTAGAAATGACAAAATCCTAACAGCTTATATGTCATCTAATATTCTATGCTTTGGCACATTTGGTCAAATGGACCAATACTTGAAGTGTAAACTATTTAAGTAAAATCTGAAGTATAAGTGCAAGTCCATGTTTATGGTTGAATGCTTCTAAAATGATTATTCTAGCATATATTCATCCATCAATTCACAACCACAACAATTTACACTCTTCATTCGGTGTGCCGAGTTCGGGATAAGGGTTTCTGGGAATTAAGGAGTGATAGACGGGTTTTTAATTATTAGCAGTTAAAGTACAATTTACTAATAACTCTGCAGTTGCATGTTCTTCATATTAAATGATCATCCGCAAACGTACCTCTACAGACCGGTCCCCAGTATCCTTGGCAGCAGGATATAATGACTGCAGTACGTTCACACGTATGTCTGCACCCTGGTATTATCAAAGTTGGCCGTATGAAGATAGTGCAGTCAGCCTCGCCCTGCCCGGTCGTCAGTTTGGATGAGCCTTCTGGACATGCAAGGGACTCATTCATTAAACAAGAACGGCATGATGTCTTAAATGGTGTTTTCATCGTCTCATTGCAGAACCGGTCATCGTATGTCTGCGTGGCGCACGAAACCACCAAGGTAGCTAGCAACACGTGTGACAACATATCAGTTGTCTTGCATGTGTTAAACTGACTGTATCAGGCAGCACACGGGTAAATGAAATACAATTAACAGAGGCCACAACCCTCAACACCCACCACCCCATAGCTTGAACACAATATCATCTTCCTGCATATAGTGGTTTTAAACAGAATATCAGGATGTAGCAGGTTTCTCAGTATCCTGTTCTAACAGAGGGAACAAACGATATCTAACTACAGACAGGATGTGCCGAGTGACCTTAAGTAGTGATAAGGCTCCTGCGGTTCTAAGCATAGTTGCTAATTACGCGTCCAAAACAAAAGGCATCTAAGTAAGTTAAAGCGTGTCGCTATCAACGATATTCCTAGTGATAATTAGTATACTAGAATGTGCTTTAGTGTGAAAACAAAGTGTGAGGAGCGGTAGTCGCAAATGGGAGCGCCTTCTATCCGGTGTTTATGCCAGGCGAAGCAAAACATCTCACACAGTGTATATATGTGTAACCTGTCGTGGACCCACTAACCCACTGGATCTTGATCCCAGCGACCAGATTTGTGTGAAAAGTGTAGGCATTATTCCTGTTTTCTTTGGAGATATTAGAAAACATAGAAATATCCCCTTAATTGTGTGACCGATAGTCAGATGTACATATCGACACTCGTAGAACCATGTAGATACCAACGAGCCACGTACCATATAAGCATATTTTGGTTAAAACATGGACGTTTCGTTAGTACATCTAGCAAATTAATTTCTGACGGTGTGGCGTCCGGGATTGATGCAAAGCGTCAACGGCACATCGACACATACACGCACGCATGCACCGACGCACGCACGCACGTTATGAAAGATCGTTTAAAGTCCCGGTAAAACTCTTAAATTACGGAGAATTTGGAAGGAAACAACAAACGCATTATTTTTCTTCTGAAGGTTCGTAAATTAATTATTGAATGTTTGGTGCCCTAGACTAATGGAAAACGTATATGGCAGGCCGACATCCCCTCCCCCACAAATACCCACGCACGCACGTACGCACGCAAGCACACACACACACACACACACACATTGTGAAAAATCGATTTACGTCCATCTAAAGATCTGGTAAAAACTCTTAAATAACGGAGAATTTATAAAACAATAAAGGCATTAGTTTTATTTTAAAGGGTCGTAAATTAATTCCTGAATTCCTGTTTGGCGCCATAGATTAATGGAAAATATCTGTGGAAGGCCAACACTCCCTCACACAGACACTTGCACGCACCCACACACACTCACACACGCACGCACGCCCACACATTGTGAATAATCGATTTACGTCCGTCTAAGGTATTCTAGCCCAATTTTTCATTCAACTTGGAACAAATTGCAACATATTAAAACACCATACTAAAAGTCCTAAGAAATCCCTACATGGCAAATATGTAAAATTAGCATAAATCTAATATGGCAGCCATAAATAAAAATCTTGCCATATCTTTGGTGTCAGATGACATATTTAAGTATTCTTAAATTCTAAAAAGGGTCTTTTGACACGAGTATTCACTTGGGATATATTAAGATGTGAAGGTATAAGTAACTCATTTGCATAAATCCAATACGGCCGCCATAAATCAAAATAATGCCATGCCTTTGCTGTCTGATTTATTACATATTTAAGTAATTTTTAATTTCAAGAAGGGGCTTTCGACACAAGAATTAACTTGGGATATATTAAGATGTGATTGGTGAATAGCTAATTTGTATAAATCCAATATGGCCTCCAAATAGCAACATTTTACCATGCGGATCTTAAGTTCAGTGCATGTAATGTTGCATGTTACTCATGCCCATTGATGCGCATTTGTGGCACCACTAAATGTTAAAATTCAGCTGAATGTGACAGGTCTGCCAAATGTGAAAGAAATTCAACGCTAAATGTGAAAGATCCGCTTAATGTGACAAAATTACACTAAATATGACAAAAAAGTAGACCCGGTAAACGTGAAGTATCAACGATAAATGTGAAAACAACATTCATATTCAGTTCCATATAAGAATGGCGTGTGTGTGTGTGCGTGCGTGTGTGCGTGCGTGGGTGGGTGTCTCAGTGGGTGGAAGAGTGGGTGGCTTAGTGAGTGAGTGAATGAAGAATGAAGAATGAATGAGTGAGTGAGTGAATGAGTGAGTGAGTGAGTGAGTGAGTGAGTGAGTGAGTGAGTGAGTGAGTGAGTGAGTGAGTGAACGAGTGAATTAGTGAATGAGTGAATGAGTGAGTGAATGTTGCACAATAATTTACCTTAATCTTTGGATGAAACTGTGCATTCGCCCAGACCCAATTATTGGCTCTATGTCTCCCCACGCCTAGACTTTTATGCAGCCGTCTAGACTCGGCAATCCGACGTACGAAAAGATACCCCCCTTGGAAACTGGCAACGGATCTGATGTATCACGATTGTAATGCATTGTAGAGTAAGCTCGTGATAGTGGCGACGCCAATAGTAGAATCAACAACTACCGGGTACAATAATACAAATTTTTGTTTTGTTTCAGCAATGCCTGACAATAATAAGTATTAGTCCAATTAAGAAGGGAAGCGCAATTTGACTATGA
The DNA here is from genome assembly GCA_963995525.1 of Escarpia spicata. Classification (NCBI taxonomy): domain Eukaryota; kingdom Metazoa; phylum Annelida; class Polychaeta; order Sabellida; family Siboglinidae; genus Escarpia; species Escarpia spicata. The sequence continues at coordinate 35,177,081 of OZ023205.1, forward strand.
TGTAATATGCCGACATGTCGTGAACTTCCATTGTTGTTGGAATATTGTAAAATGTCGGGTCCTCTTTGGTCCTGGCGCTCTTCGTCTGACAATTTTACCGGCACTAATGACTACTTGACGCTATAAAGGTTCGTTGGTGTAATTCATCAATACTGCCACACGTATACACTCAATCACTCCAAAGAATTAAACATAGAAAAGTTTAATTAATTTTAGTCTATGTATATGTAGCGGGGGATTTACCACGAAGACAGGCAACACGGTTAAATGATGACTATCATGTATTGAGTTATAATCTAAAATACAAAATAAAGACCTGCAACATAATAACACATGATTATTACAAATGCAACAATGGATACAAAGGATCATTCAACAACAGCATTAAACATAATATTCCTTGCATAACTTTGATACAGTTAAATTGCATATTCATCATCTCAGATACCAAATAGCATGTGATATTTGTAACTAGATATGTAAACGGCAATACTCCTTGACGGACTTATTATCAATAACACATAGGTCTATTTTAGTTTAAACACTGTATTCCCAAATCAAGAAATACATTCAAATGCATCCTAAGTATCATTAGCACAGTATCAAATCATCAATGTAAAATGTCCATAAAGTATAAACTCGGTTGTAATACTTTAACAATTAAACACATGTATATGAGGCACTCCTCTATGCAGAATAAAGCATCGGTACGTATACATGGCCATTATCATTATGTAACGGCTCATCATCCACATAGACTTCGAGTCCATTAATCAATACTAAACGCATGTCTAACTGCATTGTCTCTAATTCCTTAATACAGTTGTGTATAATTACTGTCAGACTAATTGTCTAAACAATTAGTAATACACCATGACATTAAAGGTACCAATGCTCACCCCAACTGAGAACTGCAGTCTAACACAGCGCCTGAGCACTGATCAGTGCAATCACACCATGCACTGTCTGTAAATAAACAAGCAAGTGAAATATAATACTGCACAGCATTGCACTAACTAACAAGAGTCAGTAACTGATACACAACCAATTATCAGTTATAAATTAATAAACCAAATAATGACTAACCCTATATATATATGTATGCGGACATAATGATTCCCTTAAAATGCACTAAAATAGCATACTTCTGCTGTGAGAACACTTGCTAAGTGTCACATATATAAGGTGGACTTGTCTAGATTTGCAAGTACATGTAAGTGTAATTGCTAGCAACAATTAGAAATCAACTTATTGCTTAAAGCATTGATTAAACACTCTTCTGCTAACCTCTCTTATATATAAATTACCCACTACTTTGGGCGTCGTTAATAGCCCTTCTGTAGAAACTACTCTGCTAAACTCAATGAGCAGTCGTCTATCCACTGACAGTCAATGTGCCATCCCTACTCCCTAGGGAATACCGATACCGACACCGCTGCAGACACATCACACATCTCAGCAGGGAACATATCAACACAATGATCTCCTATTGAGTAAAGACTAACGCTAATTACTAGATTTCAAATTCAAATCAAATTTATTGTAACTCATTACAATAAATACAATGCAAATCAAATTAAGACAAATCCTATATAATAACATAATGAGCACAACAAGGGAAGAACATTAAATAATGTTATACTCCCTTTTGTATGTAAATATCATTATATTGAAAACAAAAACAGCATGCAATTGAAGAATATATAATCGTGATTGAAAATTATGTTATATATTAACATCATTGTGTAAAATAAATTGCTTAAGTATACATTTGTAACTAATTATTGAGTAAGACGTAAACGTAAGTATTGTGCTGAAATGATTCCAAATAATAGCACCCTTATTTTTTATAGCACGAAGTCTTATTTCTAAAATAGCCTTGGGTATATGAAATTGAGCAGATTGTCTTGTGTTATAACTATGGACATCTTGATTAAGTGTAAACATATTTTCAAAGATTGTTGGTAAAAGACCCATCTTGTATTTATACATAAATATTGGTATTGAATATAAATACAATTGTCTGAAAGTTAAGATATTTAGTAATTAAAAAATAGGTTTTTTATTAACTAATCTATACTTCAATACAATACGTCAAGTGAGGGAATAAAAATTAGTAATACAAGGTGACCAAACATATCTAGTTAATCATATTTTGGCTTTGTTGAGAATGCCAACACCTTTAGCAATTTTACATTTAACTATTAATGCGTCCAGCCTAGTTGAGTTTGCTATCAATAGTCACACCAAGAAATGTTGTAGAAGATACTAGTTTAATAGCATTATTATAAATTTTAAGTGTTGTTGGTTTGCTATGTTTTCTGTTTGGTGTTTTAAATATCATATATTGGGTCTTATCAATGTTTAAAGATAGTTTGTTGGCATTTAGCCAAATTAAAAAAAAAAATCAAAATTTATTTTGTTAGTTATATCATCCAAATGATCACCATTTATAAACATACTAGTGTCATCAGCAAATAATATGGATTAGGAAGATTAGGAACCATGCAATTGTGTAGATAGTGCTTCCTTGTCCAAAACAGTGGATTTAACCTGTGTATACCATAATACACAACATATGTAAGTGCTGGGAGAATTTCGTCCACACTATCAACACAGACCAATTAACGGACCTTCCCACGGGGAACTTAAAACTCACTTTAACAGCAAGTATTGGGAGATAATTACATCAATCTGCTGTTAGTTAAATCCTGGTGCAATCCATCCACTTTACATATTCATTTGTGTTTTTCTCTCTGTTAAAACACGAAACCTCGTGGGAAAACACTGGAGCGCTATGTCTATCCAGCTTCTCTCGGAAACTCTGTGGTGGCGTCTCCTGGCTTAGTGACCGAGGTATGACCCTCGCTTGGTGACTGCTCGGGAAACTGACACCGCAGGGGAAGAGAACCTAATGGCTTTCTCAGGCAATATATGCTACACTAGCGACATGGGGTCTACTGATTTAACACATTAAAAGTAATGAGAACAAAAAGAGTACTTGGAGTTTTGGAATAATGGAAGTAAATAATTAACTAATTCGTCAGTAACCCTGCCGGTTACATATAGCAATAATCGGTCGTAATTATTATGATTACGAGTCGTCGTTTATAGTCGTACATTTAATTGTAGATCTCATAAATTTCATGCCAGACACCTTGAAGTCGGATCGAGTACACAATTTAATATCTTTTCATAACAACTTTTGGGTATGGGTATTCGATCATTGTCAACATGATTATGACAATTCGGACTCGAGTTTATTACTAATTGCTTTCGATGTCCGGCTGGTCAGTTTCGGTTGTCGACAAACTGGCTATTAAACGGTTTCCTATTCGGCTGACTACTCTCTGGTGTCGACGATTGGTGTTAGATTAATTGACTGTCATCAACTAGACATATCACGCTTCGCGTCGGACATTAGTCACCTGGACAGCGGCAGTTCGCTAGATGAATAATGCTCGTCTGACTATTCTAACCAACTACGTACAAACGACGTATTCACAAACATCATCGACTATACTCTATAACTAATAACCCACTCGCCCAATCACCCACCAACCTTCTCACCCACTAACCGACTCACCAACCCACCCACCCGCTGAAACACCCACGGACTCGCCCACCCTTTAACCAATATAGCAGATATGGGTTAATTAGAACTAGAATAGTTAATTACTTAAATTGTAAAATGTATGTATTCGAGTTAATTTATTCAAACAATTAAAATTAACCCATGCGATCAGTTTGGGCAATTGATTAATTAAATTCAAATTAACTCCATTGCGTGAATTTAATCAACTAATTAACAATAACAATTAACTCATGTCTGTTCAGTAATCTCTCCCATGACTAGGGTCGGGAGGGCATAGCCAAAGTTACAAGTTAATAGTGTGTCGCCTGTGAAATTGTATCCGCCCACGGCCGGCTCACTCGATCGGTTGTCACGCAGCATTCGTCAGTAAACAGGGAAGGTCGCATGTTGTAAATTGTAATCGTCATTATTAATTATTTTAAACTTCTTTATTAAAGAAGTCCAATTATTAATTATTTATATTTGGTTAAACTGTTTTGACTTGCACAGCTGCACTTAATGTTAATGCAACGTTTCTGTATTTATTATACATTGTTTCTGTCTGAGTGAGACAAATAATAATGTTATTACTGCTCTAGAATATGTTCCCTTAAACCCCATTTGTAAGGATGCATTATATCCATAAATCACGTACATTGGACAAATATATAGTTAAATTATGTTTACGATTGTTCACATACAACTGTGCCTTTGGTCCAGAGGAGGTTGGCAAAAATGAAGTCACATTAGTGATCGACCGTAAACGGTCGCCATTCAATCAATGCATGCGAAAGAGTTGTCATCGCAGTTTTAGGGGTCAGCACACTGTCAGGTTTCCCATTGGCGACCATGTTAACGTTTTGTGTGATTATAAGAAAACGTGACCTATAAAGTTTCTTAAACTTCTCACCTGCTGTTATTATCATCTCATTGACATGCTGGTCGAGTTTAGTCAAAATCTCATATCTCTAGCTCTTGCAAAATGCCTGTATGTATGACACCCGTCAATATTTACAACTGGATGCAGGCAGTAATCCGGCTACAGTGTCAACTAGCCAAATTGCTGCCAGATACCCTTCCGCTTAGTAAAATCAGCTAAAAAGACACCATTTTACTGTCAACAGCTTCAACAATCACATCTAGAAATCTGACTACTCAAGTGCACTTATGTCAGAGCAAGTGAATATTAGAAAAAGTCATTTCTCAAAAATATACTGCACTTTGTTTCGTCTGTAATCAAGCAGGAAGTCCAACAGTGTGCTGACCCCAAATAGGTTTGGCAATTTTTGAGAAAAAAATTGAAATTACTATATTTTAGAGGCACTCCTATCTCAAACACTGTGCAATATTTTTTTTTGTAATTCATCCACATGTTTTTTTTCTATACACATTTCAAAAGCGCCACCCTACTTGACCGGGCACCATATGAGTAAGCATTTTACTGTTGGACATATTCTAATCTGGCATAACTCTACACTGTACACACTTTCTCATCTGGCATATATGAAGACCTAACCCTGTTTTCCAGAAAGCCCAGTATGTTTTCTGTAAACATATCACATACAGGCAGTTGTTATGTTGCATTTATATTTATATTGATTTTTTTACTTTTTCCCTATTAGACAACTATAATTATACATGATATATGACCTTAAAGTGTGGATTCTTCAAAGGCCAGACATCTTAATGAGTTCAATTGCACAGTATTACACAACCCAATTAGTAGACATTCAATACACTGTGGCACTTGCCTGATTGAGTACTGATCAAGTCAGGTGACAGTATGTCCTGGCAGCCTGGGCCTAGGAGCTGAATGCCAGTAGTCACTCTGCCAAGATGTCATTAGGGTTGCTCCCAACCTCTTCACATGTGTTTAATTAGCTGAAGTAAACAAAAAAAGATTGTTTAATCACCCTTCTGCAATGTCATTGGTCCATTTATGATATAGATTTCCAAATGGAGGCTTCACTAATGTGATTCTCTCCCCACCCCCCTTATCACACCCAAGTTCTGTCACTGTGATTTGGACTTTCAGACTCATTAGAAGTCTGTGATTTCAAATAACGGTTTGACCCTTTCAACTGTGATTCTGCCGGGATTATTCTGCATTATCACAATGAAGGAGACTGCAAATTATGAGACTGGTAAATTTAGCAAACATAGTGATAGGAAGACACCGCCTGTTAGAGGAATGAGGAGAAATCGGTGCGGTTTCCAACAAGGCCACCCACATTTTGAAGCAATGCATGGTGAATCAACAGAAACACCAGACAGTCATGTATGGATGCCACGACTCGGCATGGCTGACTTTTCAAGAGTCGTACAAGAAACTTCTGGTGGACTGTTAACGGTACCCGATGCTGACGGCAAGCCTGGCAATAGCAAAATTCTACGACCGCGGCCATACCGATGCCCAGATTTAACAGACAGCTACCTCCAGCCAGACGAAAATCAAGGAGGAACCGAGATGCGTCTGCTAAATATGGAAAAGAGTGCTCAGATGTGGAATGAATGTCACACTGAGCACGCCTGCAAGACGACGTGCACTTCTCCACAGTTTCAAATATACCATGAACAACAGATTGGTCTCTGTTGGAAGCAATCACTCCGATGTACAAATTGTGACTATCATTCGCGCATGTACAAACTGTACACTGAGGTCAGCACTGGACGTAGTGGTCAGCGAGCTGCTACAACTAATGTCGCACTTCACGTCGGTCTCCAGGATTCGACAATAGGGACCACAAAGATCCGTCACATTCTAGCTGCAATGGACACACCACCACCTAGTCGCACAGGATTACAGAGAACTGCAAACAAGGTCGCAACTGTCACCGCACAAGCAACCATGGATGACTTACACAGGAGAAGACAGAAAACAAAAGAGATCAACACTCTGCGTGGTCTGCCAGAAGATGCTCCGATTAACATAAGCGTCGATGTTCGGTACAACTCCACAAATCTCAAGAACACTTACAGCTGTGGTGGGCAGAATGCGTCACAGGCTTTGGGAACTGCAATCAGTTGGCAAACCGGTGAAAAGGAAATCATAGCTTTCTGGATGGACAGCAAGCTGTGTAAACTAGGAGCTACACTTCGGAACAAGGGTGTCAATGTCACCTGTCCTGGCCATGCTGGTTGCACGGCCAATGTGCAAGCAACAGATCTTTTTTCACTGGCATATATAATAAAAAAGAGGCCGTGGTACCCAAAAATTTTTCATTTGTATATGGCATCATGTAAGTGAAGTTATCAAAATAATATTGATTATGTTTCATTCTGTTTTGTACATTATATAATTTTATGTTTTGCTTTATTGTATATTGTTTAAATATATATTATAATAATGTGTGTTATTATAATGTTTAATATGTTGTTATATGGTTTAATCTATGTCAACAAAACAAGGCTTGCATTAATTCATCTAAGTATACAAGTAAATCCTCCTTCCACTGCTGACTGGTATCTAAAGCTTTCATTGTTTGCCTAATGCATAATACCACAAAATCCTGATTCATTCCTATCCGGAGTAGAAATTGGTGGCAGCACATTGCAGTATGCATTTCACATTAAATTAGTCCTGTGACTAACATTGCCGTGGACATATGACAGTACATTATCCCTGTCTGTTGTTGATAACACATTGCAGTGGACGTATGACAGTACATTATCCCTGTCTGTTGGTGACAACACATTGCCGTGGACATATGACAGTACATTATCTCTGTCTGTTGGTGACAACACATTGCCGTGGAAATATGACAGTACAACGATTACATTATCCCGGTCTGTTGTTGACAACACATTGCAGTGGACGTATGACAGTAAATTATCACTGTCAAAAACAAAACATTGTAGTAGGTGAATGACAATTACCATTGTCAATTGGTGACAACACATTGCAGTGACGTATGACAGTACATTATCCCTGTTTGTTGGTGACAACACATTGCAGTAGACATATGTCAGTACATTATCACTGTCAATGACCATTAACACAAAAATCAACAATGGTGTCCTTTTTGGTATAGCAAATTTTTTTTTTATTGCAGTGGAAAGAAAATGGCCAGATGATGGAAGCGCAACTGGTTGCAGCAATGGAGGTGATCCCATCTGCAGCAGGACCATTGGTAGCTGGTTCAACAAGTCTTCCATCGGATTTACATCCAATTCATGGAGCTCCTTTTCCTAACTCTAAGACTCGATGCAACTGTTTCGAGATATGCACAACCATATTGCTTGACTTTTCTGTTGGGTCGTCGAGTACATGTGAACCAGGTCCTAGCAACCTGTCCCATGATCATTTGGACAGAGATGATGAGTCCAATGTGGAGTGTGAGGATGAGGAGGTTGTTATCCACAGTATAGTCGTTCGTTGTGCCGGCAGTTTTTATGATCACTTTCAGCTGCTGCTCCAGAAAGTCTGTATGTTTCGCAAGAAAATGGGAGACCTTACGGTCTTTCTGGAACCAGAGCCAAAAAATGTAAATGACAAGAATGCTATTCTTATTAAAGTAGATATGCCTGGTGTCTCTCAGTATATTGATTATATACCAGTGCAGGATTTGCCTAGAGTGCACAAAGGGTATTTTAACAAAACACTTTGCTCCACAAAAAATTGACAAAATGATTGCTCATTACCGATCTCAGCAGGAAAAGTCTTTGCTGACAGCTTATATCTGCCTTTTGAAAACTTTTACTTACAATCAAAAACTGAAGAGCTCATTCATTATGGCCAACATGTTATATTTCTACACCAGTAATTTTATTTAACAGATGCATTTTGGTAACATTTACGGTAAGAAATTTAGAAATTCACAAACTAGTATTAATAAAAATAGTACAGAGTCAATTGACAAAAGGCACTACATACTTAAATATGTTATATATAGATGCTTGTTTACATAAAAAACAAACAAACATTATCAGTGTTAAGGGCTTGTCTTCTTACTTTCTGAAATGTGGTAATGATGTTTGTTAACTTATTTATTTACTATATCAGTGACTTTGCAATCTGTGTTCAAACTAGTTTGGAAGAAAATCGCTTGATGGTTATATTAGAGAATAGCATTCTTGTCCCATACAAATAGTTTTCATACAATTTTATATGGTTTTTAAGTTGAACATGTTTTTCCAAATGTTTGGCATGTTAACATTATAAAGAAAAACATAAATTTTGAAACGCTAGACAATTGACGTATTCCTGTTTACCTTCACACTCCTGTTTTCCATGCTCATACACTCTAATAATACACATGGTACCTTTTAAATTGTTGTGTCTTATCATGTCTTTTGCACTTGAATTTACTTATAGCAGTCATAAGACACCCTACTACATAAGGTGAACCCTACAGAACATACCCTTGTCACATTTGCTGATCATGAATGTTAATATATAACTATAAGATAGCTTCGCTTATGATGTTTGTGATTTAAGTTTAACATGATAATGTCTTAATGTGTAAACTTGGGGTTTGTGCTCAAATTTTATTAAAACTACAATATTATCACATTGCTGTGCAATCGAGGCTATATTTGGCGGAGATAGATCGTAGAAATTGGTGGTGTAAAAAAGTTGATAAACAAGTGGAATTACTGATTGATAAGTATTATTCTTGCCTTAATATCATTCATAAAGTTGCAATAAATATATATTGAGTAGCTGTTGTGCTTAAAGTTAGTTAGTTAGTTAAAGTATTTTAGAACACCTTAGTATAGTGAGTGATAATAGGGTAACTCACCTAGGCGGCTTAGCCTTCGATAAGTTGTAAACAAGATTTAACAAACCTGATTATGTGGTAGAAGATATAGGAGATAAAGTAACAACCATCAAACTACTTACATAAGATAATATCTGTGTAAGCCAGTACTTGCTAGATATTTTGATTAGGTAGCATTGTTGTTAAAATTAAGCAAGGGCGATAGTCGGGCGGCGTAACCTAAATAAATAAAGCAGCCTAACATAACGTAATTGATTGTATTTAAATTAGGTCACTACCGGTGATGTTAGCGTTCGTGTTAGGATAAATAGTCGGCTGTGTAATTGAAATTTGTAACCTAAAGTGTGCTGTAGTACACAGGAAACAGTCTTTATAAAGACTAAGTTAGTTAAGTTATTAAATAAATTCTGATCGGGATATGGCGCCTTGCAAGCGGCAAGTCAAGGCAAAGCGACACTTGGTGTGCGATCACTGCCACAGCTGGGTAGATTTTGCATTGTCCGGGTGTGGAAAGTCATGGGCAGAAACCATGGAGGAAGGATTCACCTTTCAGTGCATTGGATGTTGGAAGGTGGAGTGTCTGCAGAAGGAGATAGTTAGGTTGACAGATATTGTGAAGAGAATGGAGATGGGAATTAGCAAGGATGCAGGTCGAATGGATAGAGACGACAGGGAGAGAGGCGAGGATACTGCAAGACTGAAGGAGAATATCAGTGGCAAGAAAACTGAGGAAAGGAGATTGAGAGGAGGGAAGGTGATTGGAGGGGAAGAAATTGGAAAATCGACAACAGAAAACGTGACAAGCGTGAAGGTGACAGGGAAGAAAGTGACTGTAGAGAAGGAGGGAGGGAAGATGGAACGGGAGAGGAGAGAGGAAAATGAGAAGGGACGAAAGAAGAAGGGACGAAAGGAAGTGAGAGCAAATGTGATAGAAAAGAAGTCGATAAAAGGGACGCTGACAGGAGGAAAGGTGACAAGAGAAAAAGCGACAAGAAAGAATGGATCGGAAGAGAATGTGACAGGAGAGAAGACGACAGGGGGGAAAGACAACAACCAGACAGATGCAAACCGAAGAAGGAGCTATTCTAAGGCAGTGATTGAGGGGGCAATGAGGAAAGAGAGGGTGTTTATGGGTGACTCCATTATGAGAAAGACGGACAAGACACTGAGCGAGGGGAAGGACGTCGTTGTTTGTTTACCGGGGGCTAGGATTGAACATGTAACTGACAGGGTAGAGAAGGTATTGGGACATGGCAAGGGGGGGGGGGGTCTATACTGGTACATGTAGGAACAAATAATGCAGACAGGGAGGGAATAACTGCGATAGTACAGAAGTATAGACAGTTAGTGAGGAAGCTAAAGAAGACGAGAGTCGAACAGGTTATTTTGTCAGGAATTTTGCCAGTAATGGGAGGAAGGGGGGCAACGTATAGAAACTGCAATAGGATGGCGATCAATGCACTAGCTGAGCAGATGTGTGAAGAAGAGGGGGTGGGATTCACAGATTTATGGGGATACTTTGTTGGGAGGGAAGATATGTACATGAGAGATGGCCTCCATCTTAGTGGAAAGGGGGCAGCAGTTTTCTCAGAGAATCTGCTGCAATCTGTTGACAGTGGGACAGGTTGCATCTATTTAAACTAGATTCGCAGGGGGACTCACAGAAAAGCCTGAAAATGGAGGCATAGATAAAGACAGCACAAATAAATAAACAAATAACAGTCTGGAAAACTCTTCTGAAGCTGGATATAAATGTGTTTGTTTAAATGCAAGGAGTATAGTAAACAAAAGAAATGAACTAAACATTATGGTAGAAGATATTGACCCTCATATAATAGGTATAACCGAATCCTGGACCACCACCGATATATCAGATGCTGAATTGGGACTGACAGGATATGTAATGTTTAGAAAAGATAGAATAGGAAGAAAGGGAGGTGGAGTTATTTTATATATTAAAGAATCTATTCAGGCTTATGAAATAAAATTAGAAAGAGAAGCAGATTGCGAAGAAGCTGTTTGGTGTAACATAGTTACAGGAAACTCAACGTTAACAGTTGGGTTAGTTTATCAAAGTCCAAACATAAGCATAGAAAAGAATGAAAAAATACAAAACGCTACAAGGGAAGTAAGCAAACGGGACTGTATTATTATGGGGGATTTTAACATGGGCATATGCAATGGAAATCTCTACAGAGTATGGGGAGAGAGGAACACAAGTTTTTAGTTTTAGTTCAAGATACATTCCTTTCTCAACATGTGCTAGAACCAACCAGGGGTGAGAATGTGTTAGACATAGTTTTGTCCTCACAGAATGAATTAGTTGACAATGTCAAGATATGTGAGCCACTGGGGAGTAGCGATCACAACCAGATACATTTTACCATCAAAGTACAATCAGAAAGGAATAGCAAAAAGCAGTATAGGAGAAATTTCCACAAAGGAAGGTATAAGGACATGTGGAAATATTTAGCAAAGATAGACTGGAATAAGACATTGAAAAATAAGACGGCAACAGAATGCTGGAATATATTAAAGAGTGAAATTAAGTGCATATTCGATAAATTTGTACCCTTCAAAAAACAAGGAAAACGGTCCAAAAAGAAACACTTAGCGAAAGAAGCCATTAGAAAAATTAAGTATAAACAAATGATGTGGAAGTCATATAGATGTACTGGAAATGATGAAGACTACAACAGTTATAAAGAAGCACTTAACCAAGCTACAGCTGAAATTAGAAATTCAAAGAGAAGCTATGAACAACAATTAGCTAGTAATATAAAACATGACAGCAAGAGTTTTTATGTGTATGTTCGAAGCAAACAGACAGTTCAAGATAAGGTCGGTCCTCTAGAAGATAGTGCTGGAAATATAATATCAGAGGGATTCATAATGGCAGAAGACCTGAATGAGTACTTTAGTTCAGTGTTTACCAGGGAATATATTAGTTCACTGCCAATACCAGAGGCTAACTTCAAGGGGGCAGATTAAGACTATTTAGGACAATTAATTGTAACCCCGGAAATGGTAGCTAAGAAAATAAGGGCTATGAAGGATAATAAATCACCTGGAGTGGATGGTATTCCACCCAAACTACTATTGGAAATTGTAGAACAAATTAGCATACCACTTGCAACAGTTTTCAACTTGTCATTAGAAGAGGGAGTGGTTCCTTTAGAATGGAAAGAAGCAAACATTATACCGTTATTCAAAAAAGGTTCGAGAAACAAGTCAGAGAACTATAGACCAGTGAGTTTAACATCAGTGATTTGTAAATTATTAGACAGACTAATTAAAGATCACATGGTGGATTTTCTTGTTAAACAAAACTTGATAAACCCATCTCAACATGGTTTTTTTAAAGCGAGGTCATGCTTAACAAATATGTTATGTTTTTTGGAAGACATCACTAAGTGGGTAGATGAGGGATCACCAGTAGATATCGTCTACTTAGATTTTCAAAAAGCTTTTGACAAAGTACCACATCAAAGATTACTGCTTAAACTAAAGGCCCATGGCATAGGAAATGGTATAATAAACTGGATAGAACAATGGCTGATTGACAGAAGACAACGTGTAGTAGTTGATGGGGAGGCTTCAAACTGGAAATCGGTATTGAGTGGGGTACCACAGGGATCAGTATTAGGTCCTATATTATTCTTAATATACATCAACGATTTGGATGATTAAATAACAAGCAAGGTGTTGAAATTTGCGGATGATACAAAAGTGTTTAGAAGGATTAAAAGTGATGGAGATAGACAGCATTTACAAGATGATCTTGACAGGTTGATCAAATGGTCTGAAAAGTGGCAAATGATGTTCAATTTTGGGAAATGTAAATGCCTCCACATAGGATATGGGAGCGAAGAAGTAGAATATACAATGGGGGTTACTGTACTAAGTACTACTGTAAAAGAAAAGGACTTAGGGTTAACTGTTAGTGCTGATATGAAGATTTCAGAGCAGTGCGGAATTGCAGCTTCAAAGGGAAATCAAATCCTTGGATTAATTAGGCGAAACATAACGTATAAGGAAAAAGAGCTAATAATACCGCTGTACAAAACAATAGTTAGGCCTCATTTAGAATATTGTATTCAAGCGTGGAGGCCATATCGCAGGAAGGACATAGATATGCTAGAAAGAGTGAAGAGGAGAGCAACTAAAATGATACCAAATCTGAGGGATCTTAGTTATGAAATACGCCTAAAAAAATGCGGTTTAACAACACTAGAGACCAGGAGATTGAGAGGAGATCAGATAGAAGTTTTTAAAATATTGAAGGGTTATGAAAATATTGATAGAAATATGTTTTTTCCAGTTAAGAAAGATAGAAGGACTAGAGGACATGAACTTGCATTAGCAAAGGAGCAGAGTAGATTGGATATAAGAAAGTTTTCATTTTCACAAAGGACTGTAAATGAATGGAACAGATTACCTGCTGATTGTGTGGGTGCTAGTAGCGTGAATATGTTTAAAAATAAAATCGACATACCTCAGACGGGCGGGATACACATAGATAAAAGGGTCGGACTCTCGATAAGCCAAAGGGGTTCCTTGTCCACCTGCTACCTAGAGTTAATTCTCTGGGTGGCAATCTTGTTAAATCTTGTTAAATTGGAACATTGTTAAGCTACAAAAATGTGAAATACCCCCAGGTTAGTTGTTCCTCTCCAATATGTAATACAGTAATACACAGAAACATAACCAATAGTACTGTATCATGTTACATCTTTATTTGAAGAACGTGAAACATTAAGTAAGATATCTTGTTGTATTATATATCAATATATAAGGTATTTAATTTACGGTAACAAGCAATATTAAATCATTCATACCCAACTACTAATGGCGCAGTTGTCGAGGCAACATGTGTTCAGGCACAGGGGGAGGTCAGCAACTGAGGAAATCGCATGGAACTACTGCCGAATTGTTTGCACGTGTCTCTTTGGCACGTACACTCGATTTGCCAAGAAGATTGGGTCAACTTCCCGTGTGTTGCACACCAGTCGGTGTAGTCGCAGAGGATGATTCTCGGGTGTTACATTCACAGGAACATTTACTTCAGCGTTGAAATCTACCTCTTCCTCTCGGTACCGCTCATTTGCAGTTGTCTTATAGTAAAACTGCAGCTTCGGGTGTATTTTCTTACAAAACTCACTGAAAATATGAAAGTATAACAAACATATTAAGTATTGTTAAGGATGACTACAAAACATCTTTAAGAAACAATGTCATTTAACAAAACTCACCTCCCTCTACTCGTTAGTACGTAGCTTACATTGAATTATCCTCAAGAAACCTGTGGGAATTGTTGTCATCTCTTATGGTAAAATATATATGTAGTGTTGTACATCAGTGTTTTGAAATCACCCGAACTTGTTATGTATAAACGAATTGATGCTAGTCAAGTTTACATATTAGCGTTTAACATAATTTACCATTTTATGTACATTCATAGTGTCATATTACAAAATACAATCTAAAGCAAGGTTGTCTGTGCCATTACTCAGAAACAATAAGTTCTAATCATTAGCATGAATTTATGTATATATTTTTTATATTATGCAATTACATTTCAAAGCTCATACAGAATGAGCAATGTCACATGGGCAAAAAAGTTCTCTCATAAAAAATGAACTTGATATGAATATAAAATTATTACATTATTCCAGTACATCCTAATGTTATGTACTTTTTTCTACTTAAAATAAACAATTACTATCCAAATTATGTACATTTTAACTTTAACCTAAAATACTTTTTACTTAAAATTCATACAGCCGATCACAGATCAAATTGCGAAGAGATTTTGAACTACAATTTTCGGAAGATTTATTTTCATATAATTTTGTTTCCAAAAATTACTAAGAATACTTTAATATTAAATGGCAAATTTGTGCATATCAAAGTTCTTACTAAACAACTTTGTCATAATACAGTCGAACCTCGCTTTATGGTCACCTCGGTATAGAACTTACATGCGAATTAATTTACATTACTGTCACATTTTGGTGTAGAAGTATCCATTCCGTAGAACTACCCTAGCCTAGGGCTACAGACTAGATTTGATGAAACTGACAGCTACGCAACTTCGATTCCTTCGGTGTATGCCTACTGTTGACCCTTTGCAATGTGTTTACACATTGTACTGTAGGCTTTGCCATACGTTCATGTTCACTGTTATGAATGAAAATTACAAATTCACTCAGTAATTTAACTATGCATAGTACGACATATAGAGTATAGTGTCAACCATGTGAAAACAGCGTCTATTACTTGCAACAATAATCATATAACAAATATTTCCCAAATACGAAATGCCGCGCTAGTGAACGTGAGCGATAAAGGGGAAAGGCGATAAAGGGGAAATGTCTAGAATGCACTTGCCTAATTGATAACTAAAAGTTCTGGTTCTTTTTGGTTCTTTTTAAAACTTAGATTCTACAGTTTATAAAGAATGTGATGGCGCTTAAATGGCGTTTGTATATCTAACAATATATGAGTATTTTGCAATTTGATTTTTTTTTTAAATGTCCGTGCTCTCGCGTCAATCAAATTCAACTTACGAATATTAAGGTAGGTAGTATGGATTCCACAAAAAATCTTTACTTTTCAACACAGATCAACCATATTTGGTATGCAGTTAAATACCAACATAGTTAAGGTTTTTTTCATGTTTCGCATAAATTATGCAAATTAGGTATCCAATATGGCCGCCATAATAGGGACAATTTTGTATTTTTTGCCGCGCTCTAACCAAAAACGTATTCAAGTTACAAGCTTGTAATTTAGCACAGAGATTACTGTTATGCACATCTACTGCATGAATATCACAGAAATCAGATATGTTGTGTTGTTTATGTGAAAAAAGATTTTTTGTCGAAAAAAACTATTTTGTGTAACTTTTTCACATAATTAACGCCTATAATTCAGAAATAATTAAATATATTATGATTTCTTTTAATTCATGCAGTAGATATACTCATTAGGCACTGCGTTGCAAAATGTTTTGCAGTTATACCCAGTATTTATTCTACTAGAGTGCAGCAACTTTAAGTACTCACAGCAAAAATGGTATTCCGAGAAAACGATGATAAGGTAATTTTTATAACCAAATTCTGCCAAAAGCCATCCGAAGAACCTCAATATTGCCACTTGTTATTACTTTTTCAGCTAATATACTAACTGCATATTGAGGTAAGGATATGAAAGTACATAAATAGCAACGAAAGTCCTTTTCAAAAATAATGTCAAAAATCACTTTTTGAATCCATACTACCTACCTTAACTATTCAGATCCTAAAAAGCATGACGGTTACACTGGTTCGCTCCCTTCGTTATCAATAAGTGAATTCGTCACCAGGTATCAATAGAACACGACATAAATGTATAACATGCAGCAATTGAAAAAGAGCCTCAAAAACCGACCGAGTGGGCGGAGCTGAACTTGTCAACATTTAGTGCGCATGACCAGAGCCTGCCAACCTCCTCTGCCTTTGGTCATTGTAGACTTTATAATGGCAAACATTCCACGTGCCACGACTGACAATGACACAGTTTCGTCGTTCCGGTATAACCATTATTCAAAATCAAAATCACTGCGATATGCAAACAATTTGAAAATCATAACTTGCAAGCATAATAGTTCCCACCTTCTAGACGGGCTTTCGTTGGGTAGAAACCTATAAAACTTATAACGGAGGTTTCTGCTGTGGCAGTTACACCCATATGCGAAACAATGCATTGCTCGTTCGCGTCGTTGGGTACCGGATTATGAATGAAAAGGCAAAATAGCATAAAATCAGTATGGAGGCAGACGAGACTATCGTGCCCTATTGTCACACACAGCCCACAGCATGAACGGCCGTGTAGCCTAGTGGTATAATATGTGACTAGCATGCAGGTGGTCACAGTTTCACGCACGCACGAGGAAGTTTTTCACCTTTAGCGGGTCTCCCCGTGTTTCACATTTAGCGTTAATACTTTTTCACGTTTACCGGGCCTACTTTTTTTACATTTAGTGTAATTTTTTATATATAGCGGAATTTTCACATTTAGCGTAGACATTTTTTTCACATTTAGCGGACCTGTCACATTTAGTGTCATTTTCACATTTAATGGTGCCCCACGTATTAATTTAATAAACATATCTTTCAAGCACATCACAGTTATCTGTGAAATCTGGCATATGTCAGTTGGTATAGCTGGTTACCTACACACGGCAGAGCAAGGCAGGCCATATTGTCGGAATTTGTACCTCATAGTTGTGACGATATCACAATTAAAGTGATAAACTGAAACGCCACCTGTGTAATAAGGTGTATATCAGCATGCCAGTGGCTACACAAAAGCCAACGTGGTATTGTGTGTGTTTGTTGTCGCCATGATGTGCGTTGACCCGGTGTAAACGAAACAAAGTCAGCAATAAAGTATTGTTATATACATCGACTTATATATATATATATATATATATATATATATATATATATATATATAAACAGTTATCGTTATATGGTGTCAGTAATGGGATAGTACAAGCCACAGAAGAAACCGAAGAAGACGCGTACAAGATGAGTGCGAGATTGACGGCAAAAGTGCCGAATCAGCTCTCCTTGGAAAACAGAGGAGAATCATGGCGGATCTTCAAGAGGGAATGGAGATACTATGAGACAGCGAAAGAAGACGACGAGGTCAGAGTTGCTGCGTTTTTGAACGTATTAGGTATGCAAGGAGTAGATCTATATGAAACATTCCAGTGGCAAGAGGACGACGACAAAAATAAGATCGATGTTGTCATACAGAAATGTTATGACAACTGCATTGCCAAGACCAATGAAACCTATGAATCATACAGATTCTTCAACAGATCGCAAAATGCAGGTGAGACGGTGGAAGCCTATATAACAGCGCTATACAAGCTGTCAGCCACTTGTAATTTTGGGACTTTGAGAGAGAGAGACTGATTCGAGACAGGTTGGTCATAGGTATAAAGGACGATAAAGCAAGAGAAAAGTTACTTGCAAAGGAAGACCTAAATCTGGAAATTTGCGGTGCCATGTTGAAAACATTACAAGTGACACGCACACGTGCACAAGAAATAAGTACAGAAATGACCACTCACTTAGTTCGACACAACGCGGCGCCAGTCAAGCCACCAGCTGCAAGTCCATACAATGCAAATGATGGCAATCCTGCAAGAAAGTACAACAGATCTAGACGTTCGAGTACTAGCAAGTACACACCCACCAGTAACAGGTATGCACAACTTTCTGGTGAGGGACGATCAGGATGTAGCAGGTGTGGTAGTATACATGTAAAAGGGAAGGACAAGTGTCCTGCTCGTGGCGCCACTTGCTATGTGTGCGGAAAACTAAATCACTTCGCTAAGATGTGCAAAAGCGCAGCTACTCATCAAATGGTCGAACAAGCGATCATACACACAGTGGGCAGTGAACGTAAGACGAAAGCACACGTAACACTGACAATAAATGGCAAAACTAATGTGTCGTTTCACATGGACACAGCGTCATCGGTGGACATCCTGCCATATCAGGACTACGTATGTGCAACAGCAGATCACTCATGCAGCAAGTTGGAGAACAAGAACATTAGACTCGTCATGCACAACAAGCCGGTAGTGAAACCGATAGGACTGGCGCGTTTGCAAGTTCACCGCAAGGGAACACAGACAGATGCGTTTCGTTGTTCTGCGTGCCAATGTTGTTCCACTTCTGAATTTGCAGACATGTCTGGACCTTGACTTAATTCAGATAAACGACTATGATGCAATAAATGCAGTGACCATGAGAACACACAGTCGGAACCGTGACTGAGGTGGTGACAGCCAACAGACAACGATGGAGACAACACAAACACTACCAACGACTGGTAAAACATGTCCATCGAAAGCAGACACGGTGCACATTTATGTGATGAGTAAGCGATCACAAGTGTTACAGGACACTGTACTCAGAGAATACCCAGATGTATTCAAGGGACTTGGTTGCCTCGATGGCAACTATAGAATACAGATTGATCCAAGTGTCAAACCTGTTGTCCATCCGCCCCGCAGAGTTCCTTGTGCGGTACGAGAATTCGTGAAAAAGGAACTCACACGAATGGTAGAGGACAAAATCATCGCTCCTGTCACAGGCCCAACACAATGGGTCTCGAGCATGATAGCAATGAGGAAGAAGAACACAAACAAACTGCGGATTTGTCTGGACCCTCGAGACCTGAATAGGGCAATTCAACGTTCTCACTACCCGCTTCCTACACTGGAAGATGTCGCAACACGATTCACTAATGCCAAAGTGTTTTCGGTATTGGACGCCAAGACAGGCGAGTCAAACTTGACGATGATTCCAGCTACCTCACGACGTTCAACACACCATACGGTCGTTACCGGTGGCTGCGAATGCCATTTGGCATAAATTCAACACCAGAGGAGTGGCAACGTCGAGCGCATGAACTAGCCGAAGGACTCAAAGGAGTAGAAGTCGTAGCAGATGGCTTCCTGTGCATTGGGTCCGGAGACACAATCGAACAAGCAACACGAGACCATGATGCCAATCTCAGAGCACTACTGAATCGAGCGAGAACGTGCCACCTGGTGTTGAATCCAGACAAAGTTCAACTGCGAAACACATCAGTACCATTCATTGGTCATCTTCTCACTGATGAGCGACTCAAGGTAGACGAATCCAAGGTTGAGGCCATCATGAAGATGCCTACTCCAACGGATGTCACAGCACTGAAGCGAATTCTCGGCATGGTTGGCTATCTTGCGAAATTCTTGCCACATCTGTCACAAGTCTGTGAACCACTGAGAGAACTAGATCGGAAAGATGTGGAGTGGTATTGACTTGAGCAACATCAAGATGCTTTGAACAAGATCAGAGAACTGATCACAGCAGCACCAGTGCTCGCATACTATGATGTAAAGCAAGCAATCACAATCCGATGTGATGCATCCCAGAGTGGTTTGGGTGCAGTGCTCCTGCAAGAGGGAAAACCAGTGTGCTACGCCTCTCGAGCACTCACAAACACAGAACAGAACTATGCCCAAATCGAAAAAGAGCTCTTAGCAATTGTCTTTGCATGTGAACGATTTGACCAGTATGTGTACGGAATACCCATCACCGTGCAATCGGATCACAAGCCACTTCAGACAATCACAAAGAAATCGATGATCGATGCACCAAAGAGACTGCAGAGAATGCTGCTCCGCCTGCAGAAGTACAGCATAGATGTCGTGTACACGAAAGGAAACGAAATGCATATCGCAGATGCGCTATCTCGAGCATACCTTCCATACAGCCACGCACATGACCCAGGGGATCATGTGTTCGACACTGAACTGCAACAAATGGACATGACAGAAGATGTTCATCTGTCGACCAACGGAATACACGAAATCATGTGCAAGTCACGCAAAGACGACGAAGTGAAAACTGCAGTTCGCTACACACTTCAAGGATGGCCGGATCGACGTGAAGCAGTCGATCCACTCGCGCGACCGTATTTCAATTGCCGTGACGAGCTCAGCACACAGGATGGCGCACTATTAAAGGGACAGAGAATCGTCATACACCGTGACATGCGAGCCATGCTCATAAAGAAACTCCACTCCTCGCACATAGGAGTCGAAGGATGTCTTAGAAGAGCAAGTGAAGTGATGTATTGGCCAAGCATGAACCAAGAAGTGAAAGATGTCATCAGTGCCTGCAGTACGCGCAACGCGTACAAACCAGAACAATGTAGAGAGCCGTTGTTGTCACATGAGATACCGTCACGTCCATGGTCACGAGTTGGAGTTGACCTGTTCCACCTTCATGGACAGGACTACCTCATAACGGTGGACTACTTCTCGAACTTCTTCGAGGTTGACAAGCTGTCAATGACCAGTGCAACACAGGTTATAACGAAACTGCGTATTCACTTTGCGAGATTCGGTGCAGCAAACAAAGTGATTTCTGACAATGTTCCACAGTTTGCGTGTGAGGAGTTCAAGTTGTTCTCAGAGCGTTGGAAATTTGAACATATCACATTGTCACCTCGTTACCCCCAGTCAAACGGAAAAGTAGAAAACGCAGTCAAGGCGGAAAGCAAATCATGCGGAAAGCAATTGATGACAGGGCGGATGTGTATTTGGCGTTTCTGGACTATCGAAACACACCTACAGAAGCTATGCACACATCGCCCGCTCAACGGATGTTCGCACGTCGAACCAGAACACTACTACCAACGCTGCCAGTACTGCTGCAGACCGATCCTGCAGCACAACAACGTGATGCTCCTGAACAACTCAAACGTAGAAAGGAGAAACAAGCCAGGTTGTACAATCATACGAGCAAGAATCTAAGCATACTACACCCAGGAGATGTTGTGCGGTTCAAGAAGCCAAACGCCTCAAATGACTCACGAACATGGACACTAGCACGCATTCAGAAACCATCGAGCGTCAGATCTTACATCATTGAGAGTGAAGGCTCGACATACCGAAGGAATAGACAACAGCTACGTGCCACACTAGAGCAGTATAAGGATGAAACTCGGTACTCTCAACAAGATGAACCTGACAATACAATGAAAAGATCAATGTGTTCAGACAACACGTGCGTAGACAACCAGAACGCACAACAGAGAGGTCAAGACAACGTCACGTCTCCTCCAAGCAGTGAACCGTCAGTCGAAACGTCTCCACAACGTAATGTACCATCCACGGTGGTACGTTCACCACGCAATGTGCCACCGAGGGTTATAAGTTCACCATGCTGTTTAAAGACTTTGAAATGAAGTGAAAAGTTAAACATCTGACTGTAAAAAGCCACCTGGCGAATAAGGTGGCTACACAAAAGCCAACGTGGTATTGTGTGTGTTGTCGCCATGATGTGCGTTGACCCGGTGTAAACGAAACAAAGTCGGCAATAAAGTATTGTTATATACATCGACTTATTTATATATATATATATATAAACAGTTATCGTTATAATAGTAGTGCAGTCTTTCTTGCCATTGCAGCATATGATATCCAATAGTTCTGGCAATGCTGCGGGCTAATCAGTCTGTAACATATTCCATCCACAATGTACACCCCATCGCTTTTCTGGTTTCATGTTTGTACATATACGTTTCCACCCTATCATCTGATATTAGTGATATTGGACACGAAGGCAGCCTGGTAGCTGCGGAGATCGGGGTAGTATTTGTGGTTCACATGTGGTGTGTTCTTAGAAATCTTAACTAAAAACATATATATGTTAAGGTATCCAGTCCTTCCTTTTTGGCACCACCATATAATTGTAAGAGTGCCTTTTTTCTTGTCTCGGTAATGTCACTTTTGCTGAAGGCTGAATAATACCTTTGCCTGCTGGCAGTACAGGGCACCCTTTCCCAATCAAAACAGACGAGAAGTTGTGTTACAACCAAGAATTGCATAAATAAAGAGTATATGAGCACACACCCATCCTGATCAAGAACCTCCTTAGATGTTTGATGCTACATGTTCTGTTCTATCTTGAGGCTTGCTTAGGCTCTTATGCCAGGAACAACTCGAGTGAGTCCATCCCAGCATGATGCAGTGGGAGAACTAACAATTCCATGTCATCCCCAATCACAGCAGTGTCACTGGTTCTTGCAGACACGACAACCGTTCGGATAATGAGGATATCTTTCTTGCGCTCCCTTGTCAACCTCTGGAATATTAATTGTGGGTCTACCATCACAGATTCAACTTTGAACGTGATTGCGTGTCGTGAGCCAAGTGCACCGCCTGGTCGGCTTTCCGGAAGTAGAATTCTTCTACAGATTTACCAGTAATGTACCCTAGAATATATTCTCTAACCTCACGTACTTTTTCAACATTGACTCATTCCTGGACTGGCATGTCATTGGCAATGTTGAACACCGATGAGTTATGAAGAAATGGATCTATCTCACTTAGATAGCTGATCAATGGCGCCACTGATATCTCTGGCTTTTCTAGCTGTTGTCATGTCCATGTGTTGGTCACTAGTCTCATAGGAAATGCCGCTGAACATCTGTATGGCGTCGTTGATATTTGCACTTGCTGGCATGGAAAGGACCCATAACAGGCGCTAAGTCTTTACCATTTATTTTCTTCGTGTCAAGCATACATGTGTCTTCACAGTTTTCATCAGCACTTGCTCAATGACAGTCCGGCTCAAGACCTACTGATTGAAGATGTAATCTCCAGTTGCCTATCTGCTCAGCTTTGACGAATCTTCGCTGGATGTCCAACAGAGTCATGCATACATACAACTGGGATCAAGGTCAATCATTAGGAGTAACTGTACAAAAGACTGCCCTGGGTGTTGGCTATGATACAGAATGTTCACTGATCCAGACCATGTTGGCCTGGGAAGTGAAGGAGTAGGGAGCTCTTCCACAGCACAACTAGTTCTGACATTAGATCTTCAGCAGTCCTATGTGCAAGTGGCAAATAACTGAGAGGTTACATTGTTGGAGGCATCTCGAAATACTCAATATTAATGCGGCCATCTACAGGAATGAAAAACGAACATGAAAAAATAAAGCAGCGGTAATTATATAAATCAATGATTGTGGCGGGGTCTTCAAATAACAAAAAGATTTTTGAGCACATTGGCGCAAAATATGTTGAAAATATTTGGTAATTGCCCAGTGTGCCGTATCGTAAATACAGCCCGGTTTTATAGTAAATATATGGTAAAATGTTGCTATTTGACGGCCATTTTAGATTGATGCAAAATCACATTTTAATACCTCTAAGAGGGTCGTGAAATTCGTGAGACTGAGATATTTCCATTTCTAATACATGCAATACATGCATGTGAAGTGGCTCAAGGGATCCCACGCGTGGGGTACCTTGATCCACTAGGTGGGGTCCTTTGAGCCATAATCACATTTTTACATTTAAAATAGGTCAGTAATTGTAACATGTAATTTTTATTACAATAAACATATGCTATATGTGCTTCGAGTTATTTATCGTTACTGAAATTAAGATATTATATTAGGACTTTACAACACCTGCCAGATTTCAAATTCTAAGACTGAGGAAAATATGTATCGATGATCATTTGCATAAATATCTGTTTCGTAAAACAAAGTTATATCGTAAGTTTCCCAACAGTCTATGTACTGTTTATCATTATTTATGTATTTCTGCATAGTGTTGGTGCGTTCCATGTTTACATGAACCTTTTAATTAATGTTGCTCTCTTTTATTGCTTACGGTTGGAAGCAATTATAGCTCAACTAACGATTCTTACACAAAAAGATGCCCTAAAAAACTGTCTTTTCACGTATTACTCCTCTTATTGCTTATTGGTGATAATATAGCTCAACGAACGTTTGCAATTATAATAGTTATGTACAACTAAATGATATGTTACCAATCGATCAATAACGTATTAATTGTTTAGACCCATTTCACATATCTCCACACGTGATATTATAGCATTCCGACTTTACAGGCAACTGATATATTTATGATATTTAATGGACTATAACATACACATATTGGAACACTACCAGCATATTCTATTGAACGCAAACAAATGTGGGGGTTGCACCAGTCAATTTTGGTATTCAACAACCGGTTTGTCGCACCCCGCACTGTCCGGCTCATGGGTGCTTGATCACAAATTTACATGCAAAACAAGTTTTATTGAAAATTAGAATAGCATATGTCAAAAAACTATTTCACGTATTAACAGAACACGTATCCTTTGTTGTCAATGTACCATTATCAACAACGTTGCATTAATTGTGGTATTTGTATAGATAAAACAGCAACACACGAAATATTTCTTTAACAATATTTGTTCGTTAAAAACGCATACAATCGTGATTTTGCGCGCTATTAGTCGTCCGTAATGATTAAAACGGCCGTGAAGTTGTAAGTAGCATGTATTGTATCTACAGAATCCGAAATATTAAACGTCTGATAAAAAATAACAATGTTACAGGGGGTGGGTCCCAACCTTCCCCTACATGTGTGGCCCGCTGAGTTATTCCAAGTCATCCGTTTGGCCCTCAATTCAGAAACGTTGCCGGCCCCTGCGCTACACTGACCGACACCGACTAAGCCATATTCGAAGCCGGCGTTACGTCATAAACCCCGTAAATGTAAGTTCTTATACAGCGCAGTATTCAGTCCTCAGGCTCAAAGCGCTTTACACTATATTCCCGGGCACACCTTCAACTGAATCTCAACGTCTCTAGGAATATTAATGCGCGAAGAATTTTCGTGCACAAATATCCACCATTGTCTATAGCCAGGTATTCATCCATACGGCTGAGTGAACAGGAGCAACTTAGTGTGAACGAACTTGCCAAAGGTTCGACACCGCAGGACAGTATTCGAACCGGAGTTCTCTCGGTCGAGAGTCCGAGCTCAAGCTACTGCACCACTGTGCTCCACGTTAACTTGACAACTTTCCACTACTTCGATAGTAGTCGGGGCTAGTCGGAGTCGGTCTGACGTGGTTTGGTCTGGTCTAGGCGAAAAGTGCCAGTGTTTCCTAGCCTTAACGTCCTGCACATGACTTTAAACCGGTCAAAACTGTTAACTATCAGGGAATTCTGAAAAAATAAAGGCGTGACTTTTCTTCTGAAGGGTCATAGACTAATCTTTGAAAGGGTGGCAAGGTAATTTAATACAATGCAAATGTTCTATGGCAGTACCGGTAAGAACTCTGTAAATAACGAAGAATTTCAAAACCAGTAAAGCCATTAGTTTTATTTTAAAGGGTCGTAAATTAATTCCTGAATTCCTGTTTGGCGCCATAGATTAATGGAAAATCTCTGTGGAAGACCGACACTCCCTTACACAGACATTTGCATGCACGCACACACACTCACACACGCACGCACGCACACACACACACACACACACACACACACACACACACACACACACACACACACACACACACACACACACACACACACACACACACACAAACACACACACACACACACACACACACAACCACACACACACACACACACACACACACACACACACACACACACACACACACACACACACACACACACACACACACACACACACACACACACACACACACACATTGTGAATAATCGATTTACGTCCGTCTAAGGTACTAGTCTAGGAAATCTAGCCCAATTTTTCTCTCAACTTGGAACAAATTGCAACAGATTTTTGTGTACAGTGGTTTTCTATGAGGTCTCGAAAACACCATACTAAAAGCCCTAAGAAATCCCTGCATGGCAAATATGTAAAATTAGCATAAATCCAGTATGGCAACTATAAATCAAAATCTTGTCATATCTTTGCTGTCAGATGATATATTTAAGTATTTTTTAATTCTAAGAAGGGGCATTTGACACGAGTATTCACTTAGAATATATTGCGATGTGATGGTGTAAGTAACACATTTGTATAAAACCAATATGGCCGCCATGAATAAAAATACTGTCGTATCTTTGATGTCAGATAACATATTTAAGTAATTTTTAATTATAATATGAGTAATGAAGAAATGGATCTATCTCACTTAGATAACTGATCAGATCAGTGGCGCCCACTGATATATCTAGCTTGTCTACCTGTTATCATGTCCATGTGCTGGTCACGAGTCTCATAGGAGATGCCGCTGACCATCAGCGTGGCGTCGTTGATATTTGCATTTGCTGGCAAGGAAAGGACCTATAACAGGCGATGTTTTTTTCTGATTCGTTTTCCTCGTGTGAAGCATCCATGTGTCTTCACAATTTTCATCAGCGCATGCTCAATTACGAGATCTGTAGCTTTAACGAATCTTCGCTGGATGTCCACCATAGTCATGTATACATACAATTGGGATCAAGCCTCAAGGTCAATCATTGATGACAGTACAAAAGACTGGGTGTGTTCCATTATACAGCATCTGCACTGATCAGGACCATTCTGGCCTCGGAAATGAAGGAGTAGGGAGTACTTTCACAGCACAACTAGTTGTGACATTGGATCTTTAGCAATGCTATGTGCAAGTGACAAATAAATGAGAGGTGACATTGTTGGAGGCATCTCGAAATACTCAATATTTATGCCGCTATCTGCAGGAGTGAACAAAAACATGAAGAAATATAGTAGCGGTAATTATATAAATCAATGATTGTGGCGGGGACATCAAATAACAAAGATATTATGGGAGCATCGGCACAAAATATGTTTAAAAATTATGTGAAATATGACTGGAGAGCGCCAAAAACAGTGGCTTGCAAAAACAGTACACATTTGAAGTACGGAACAGATTTCAGATTCTGGAAATGAGAGATGAAACAGAAACGGAGCGATATGAGCGTCTCATTTTACCAAAATAGAGATGCGACAGAGAAAATGATTCCTGTCAATAAGAAACAGAAAAAGAAAATATAGTCAGATGAAACACGAGTAACATCAGCCAGAGAGAAAGTTGAAGAGGCGTGTAGGGTCTACCAGCAAAACACTGTAGCTGACAACAGAGTGAGATATGAGCAGGCCAAGAAGAACATGGAGACAACCTATAACATTGTGCAGGAGGAAGGACTTTGCAGCAACATTGCTAAAGTCGAAAATGCTCACATTAATGGAAGACACGGACATAGCTGGAAGCATATAATATAACCCAGATAAGTAGTAGAAAGACAGCTCATAAAGGACAACTAAAGGAAAAACTGTAGAAAAAAGGGTGGAAAACTAGTACGATCACTTCCATAGACTACTAGGCAGTCCACCAGACATAGAAGATGACGATGAAGAGATCGAACGTGTAATCATAAATATCAACATCAAGGAAGGACCTTTTGAAAGAGACGAGTATGAGAAGGCCAAGAAATTCCTGAATGATGGAAAGTGCTGCGGGGATGATGGTATACCACCTGAAGTGCTAAAACACTGCGATCTGGACAGTATCATACTACAGTTTTGTAACAAAGCTTTTATTGAAGGGAAAATACCGCTACAGTGGACGGTTCTGAACATTATTCCAATACCTAAGAATGGCGATTTACGCATAACAGGGAATTACAAGGGCTTTAGCATGAGCTCCATTGTGACAAAGACATTCAACAGGATGATATTGAAAAGAATACGGGGATATACCGTAAATTATTACGGTAGATGCCCGTTAATTATACGGTAATTTTTAAGAGTGTGATCTCGCCGTCTGACGCAGTTGATGAGGCGAGCGGCTGAGTTCTGTGCTCGTTGAAGTCGGTTGGTTTGTCCATTGTTCAATCCACCGAGTAGAGCATTGTAGTAGTCGAGGCGACTTAGCACAAGACAGCGTACTGCAGCATGGCACGCGTCTCGCGTATCGCAGCAGGTGATGAATTCTGCCGATCAGGCGTAGATGGAAGTAGACCGAAGAACAGTAGCTGGAGATGAGGCGGTCTAACTACATGTATCGGTCGAAGTAGCAACCTAGATTTCTCGCTGCATCTGTTGGTTGCAAGGTAAGTCCAGGTAGTTCCAAGCTGGGGCTGCCGTGAACACGTAGACTGTGCGGTGACTGCAGCACGATAAACTCAGTTTTTCCATTGTTGAGTTTAAGTTGATGCATCAGCATCCAGGTTATAATCTCAGCGAAGCACTGGATGAGCAGCTGTTTAGCGTTTTCCAGTTCGTCAGACACCATAGGGTTGTAGCTGACGTATAGCTGGATGTCATCAGCGAATCTGTGGTAAAGCACATGATGTTTCTTGCAGATGTCAGCAATGGGTGTCGTATTTGCGTTGAACATCACTGGTGCAAGTACTGAACCCTGAGGTACACCGTGGTAGATGGGGATTGCGTTCGAAGAAGACGAACCAATCGTGACACACTGAGATCTGCCGTTCAAGTATGATCTAAACCAGTCAAGTGCCATACCGCCGATGTTGAATCGTGAAACCAGAGTGTTCAACAATTCGTCAATGTTAATCGTGTCGAATGCTGCACTCGTGTCAAGAAAAACCAGCATGACACAACGTCCCGAGTCAAGGTTGTGCACGATATCGTGTTGTACTCAGAGCTGTTTCTGTAGAATGATGTTGTCTATAAGCCGATTGCATTTCATAATGCAGCTTATGCGTTGCCATGTGCAGATTCAGACGTTTGAGGAGGACATGCTCGATCAACTTTCCTATGAAAGCGAGGTTGGAGATGGGACGATAGTTCTCCAATTCGTTCTGATCAAGTGAGGCTTTCTTCAGTAACGGTGTCACTAGGAAATTTTTCAGTTCACCAGGAAACACTCCTGAGTTTAGTGACGCATTTACAATGTTGATGAGTGTGAGTAGCGTAACGGTTAAAGTAGATTTAAGTAGCCATATAGGTAGCACATCAAGTGGATAGCATTTCGTTGGTCTGGACATGATGATCGTTTGCAGCTCTTCAGCGTCTGTTGAACAGTGATTGTTTAGACCTTGCATTACAGGTGGAGCAGCAGGCAGGAGGGGCATCACGACAGATTCTGTTGTCACTTTCGCACGCATAAGATCGACGACGTTTTTATCTTTTCTTCAAAGAACTCGACAAAGGCACGACACATTGATTCATCGTTCTCGCGATCAGGTCATTTCCGGTCACTGCATTTGGTTAGTGAATGTAACACTTGGAATGTTGTTTTTGCGTCAGCGTTGTTCAATGCTGCACCGTAGTAGGCGTTTTTCGCGTTTCGGATATGATGTTTAACGTTGTTTATTTCGAACAGGTAGATCTGCTTGTCGATTTCGAGTCCGGTTAGGCGCCATTTTCTCTCAAGTGCTCGTCGCTTACGCCTTAAACCCAAGGTTTTGTCATCAAACCATGGCTGGCTTTTCTTTGATCGTCGAGTTCGCGACACAAGTGGAGCATGAATGTCGAGTGTGACAGAGACGGAATGTTGATACTGTTGTAGGAGATTGTCGACGCTATCGCTGTTATTGTCATCGTGTGAGGTTAGTGCGGCGTGAAGGTCAGTTTTGAAGATATCCAGGTCTACATGACGGCAGTCACGCCCTCGCCACTTGTTGGTTGGTAGGCGAGGACAGTAGCGGGAGATGTGAGGATGGTGTCTTCTTTTCGGGAGATAACGGCATCCAGCGTGTGGCTGGAACGGTGCGTAGGACCAGTCATATGTTGGACGAGTTCCGTCGAAGCCAGAATGTTCGTTATTCGACTTACTCCAGGCGATAATGCGTCGTTGAAGTGAAAATTAAAATTGTCCAATATCAACAGTCGTCCTGGAATGATCGCAAGTGACGTTACGAGATCTTAGAATTCGTCCAGAAATCCAGACATATTGTATATCAATACAAAGTATTGATATACAATATACAATGTATATCAATACAAAGTAGTACGATGGCTTGTCACACGACAGTTGTAAAAGCTCGAAGTGGATCGGTGTCACGGCAGGTCTACGCACAACCAGTTTCAGCGAACTTCTGTGCAGAACACCCAGTCCACCGACCCGTTTCAGCGATCGGTTGAGTTTCTTTAACTCGAACCCCGGCAGTGTTAAATCGTTGACGGTGTCTTCATGCTCATCTCGCAGCCAGGTCTATGTGAAGAAGGAGATGTCGATGGTGTCCTTGTGCTGATAGACTTTAGGTAGCGTGCTCGAGGTACAGGCTTAGCGGATGCTGTTGGTCGCGCTGACACAAGTACATGTATCGATCGTTGTTTGCGTGCACCCCCACGACAACCTCGATGGGTGTGCCGATGCTCCAGGCAGCATTGTTGAGCCGAATGTGACTGTGACCGCTGGGCCGTAACAGATACAGGCAGTCTTGGGTCATGCTGGATGTGTAAACAATGTCCTCTTTATCCGGGTTACACATGACTGATCACCAGCTTGTCAATGTCACACAGGTGCAATCGCAAATGTAAAATGTAAGTCGGTTAAAATAGTAAAAAGTCACAAAACACTTGATAACACTATTTAGTCCAGTGTCCTCTTGGTGTATTCATAAAATATATATACAAACTTGAGTGTTGTAGATTGGCTAGAACTTGTAAAATCCCCAGTATATCCAGATTGCATATATAGGTGCAGCCACATAGGCGCAGACCAACAAATGATATGCCGAGAGGTATGCTTTAGGAGACGGGGTCGTAAGAGGATTCCAAAAAGGAATCGATGCATAGGTTAATTTATCTCACTTAAATGTGTTTAAAAATGGCATCGCGGGCAAAAATCCCTTACCTAAAAATTCTACCGATTTCCATAGAAACATCTATGAAAAATTATGTACAATGCTATAAATGTATATGGCATTAAACATTGTAATTTTTACAGAAAGTTTCTATTAGAAACCTTTAAATTCACATAAAATTCTACAAAGAATATTCTATAAAAAAATAAAGAATATTCTATAGAAATCGTTTGAACAAAATCTTTTTGAAATTAACACATGATCTGTCATAAGTGCAATTGAGTAGGCACATTTTCAGGTTTGATTGTAGAAGCTGTTGACAGTGGAATGGTAGCTTTCTGATGATTTTAATAAGCAGAAGGATATGCAATTTTAAGATAAAACTCCAAATAAAGACGAAAACTTATATCTGGGTACCATTACTACGTTTATTATTATTTTGGCCCAACTTCGCAACCGGTAATTTTGCATTAACATAATTTATCGAATACTATGTCAGATAATGACATGTATAGCAGCAAATATCATCAAATAAATAATTATAGTCATAGTATTCATGTTGTACATATACTTGATTTTAACAAGTTACTCCCCTACAAACCACTAACACATCTCCAGTACTGAAAACTCCAACACCATTCCTCTGAAACATGATGGTTGTTTCTTGGATATATGTGTAACCACATACCGAAAAACACACTCTCCATACCTCCGCCTCTGTCCCTCTCTTTCCGTCCCGTGTCTCTACCTGTCTCGCCCTCTTTCACTCTTCCTACTGTCAAATATACACTGAAGATACCCCACGTGATGTGTTACCAAATCTATCTCGGACGTTACAACAAAGACTAATATGTTGTTTATATACGTACGTTTTTTCTCTTCATTTATATGCCCATGTGCTGCCAACCAACCATTCTTGACACAGAAACCAAAAATGCACTTCTCTGTCCAGCATTTACTATTAATATGTCCTCAGAACTGCCAAGAATTAAGGATCATAGGGGTTTAAATTAAAAAGATTCCAATTTATAATATCTAAAGCATTTGTGTCGTTTGCTTAGTCGTATGTGTGCATGTGAGCGATCCAGCGTGTGTGTGATTGCGAGAGACAGACGCTTAGGAAAAAAGTTACAGAATTCTACAGAAATCTATAACAATTTATGTGGCATTAACTGTTGTGTTGTGTTGTGTTACTTTAATAGCCTTGATTACCCAGGCACCGTGAGGTGGCAGCACCGGCCCTTCACTAAGGCCTAGAATATTAAAGCCCTGCCAATGTTACCGGTAGGGGGATTTACCCCAGATTCGGGTAGAGACGATGATTGGCTCTCAGGCCAACTATGAAATAACAAATTAAATAAGGATACACTTTTATTAGATAATACTATACTATAACAATTATTCAACATTAAACTTATATTGAAACATGTCACCCACAAAATAAACCGACAGTAAACTTTTTTCGTTGTTTAGTGACTTTTAATCACCTGCATATTCACTGGATGGCAGCTCTCATGGCTGTCAACAAGTGACAGCTGGGGTGAAACGTGGCTCCGCCATAATGCTGTATTGTACCTGTTCAGCGTTGCGATTGTCTGGTGTTGTTTGTGATATATCCATACGTTATCGACATAACATAATTTGGCGACGAGGATGGCAGAAATAAGTTTACCGCCCCCACAAGCGCTTCTCGCTTCACCGGGCGAGCCCACGGTGCCATGGAATCGATGGTACGTGAATTTCCAGACATAGGGGAGACCGGGACAAACAGGAAATTCCCTGAAGCCTCACTTTAAGAATAAGAGGGACCACCCCTCTCATTCAACAGAAGGTTTTGCGGCACATATGTAGAATCCCGATCCACATCGATTTCGCCGTTACAACTCGATGTTTGCCTAATTTTGATACCAAAGTGCATTAGTTCCATTATTGAACATTATCCCAGGCATATTTACGTTCACGAATATTGCTTCTTAGCGCATTTTTGAGGCGCAAATAGCGCCCCGGTCTGCATCAACATATGCCGCTATATCGCTCATTTTAAGAGCGCGATGCGGCAACGCAAGAAGTAATATAGGTGATCTAGCGTGTATGCTGGAGCGGAGCAAGAGCAAAAAGTAGTTCCGGTTCCCATGTTAAAAGATAGGGAAATACCCGGATGTTGCCAGATTTTCCTCCGGCATTGCGCCAATCCAATCCAATGTGCATCCAAAACGTATAGGTCTAAAAGGGGTAAGTTGGACTTTGAAAATAGGGCAAAACGTCAATTCGATTTATCGTAAATGTATACGACAACTTTTTGAGGTATGGTTCCAATTTACCCCTAGATTTTTAGTCATTCAAATCCCATGTTAAAACATAGCGAAATTTACCTTTTTTTCCCGAGGGTTCGATTTACCCCAAATGTTTTCAAAAAAAACTGTCCTACCAATTTTCTCCGGGTTAAAGGATAGGGAAAATTTCCCCACGATAGAAGATAGATCATTTTTGCCATGTTAAAGCATATGAGCTTCCATTTTACCCCAAATTATCCTCTGAAAACTGTCCTACCAATTTTCTCCATGTTAAAGGATAGGGAAATTTTCCCCATGATAGAAGATAGGTCATTTTTGCCATGTTAAAGCATAGCAGCTTCCAATTTACCCCAAATTATTCTCTGAAATCTGTCCTACCAATTTTCTCCATGTTAAAGGATAAGGAATTTCCCCCATATTAAAGAATAGAAGCTATTATCGTAAAGGTATTCGACAACTTTTTTGAAAAAAATTAACTATACCGAACAGCATTTGAACCTGTCGCACACGAGATTGCTTGGCCCGTAGGCCGAGGCTCCGCCAAGGGACCGAGCCCTTAGAGCGACTTTCTTGGAATTAGACCTTTGGTATCATTTCCGTACGGTAGTTTTTCTCTATGTTAAAGAATAGGGTATCTTCTCCATGTTAAACGTCAATTCTCTTTATCGTAAATGTATACGACAACATTTTGAGTTTGAGGTGCCAATTTATCTCAGGTCAAACATATAGGCTATTGCTATACGGTAGTGGTTAAATTCGTATCTTTTATAAAACCCGTACTTGAGACGTATCTGGACATATTTGTTTGTTGCGAGCGTGAGCGTGCGCACCCTCATTAAACTGCTACGCGCAGTAATTTTGTACGCGAGGTGAGTTGGTTAAACAGGTAGTGATTTGGTTAGCCAGCGTTTTGAACTTGCGCACTTAAATATAATTCCATCATGTGACGTCATGGTACGCGCAGTAATTTTGTACGCGAGGTAAGTTGGTTAACAGGTAGTGATTTGGTTAGCCATCGTTTTGAACTTGCGCACTTGAATGTAATCCCATCATGTGACGTCATGGTGCAGTGACGTAATTAAACTATAAATCGCTACGCGCATTAATTCTATACGCGAGGTGAGTTGGTTATACAGATAGTGATTTGGTTAGCCATAGTTTTGAACTTGTGCAATTGAATGTAACCCCATCATGTGACGCCATGGTACGCGCAGTAATTTTGTACGCGAGGTGAGTTGGTTAACAGGTAGTGATTTGGTTAGCCCTCGTTTTGAACTTGCGCACTTGAATGTAATCCCATCATGTGACGTCATGGTGCAGTGACGTCATTAAACTATAAATCGCTACGTGCAGTAATTCTATATGTGAGGTGAGTTGGTTATACAGGTAGTGATTTGGTTATCCATAGTTTTGAACTTGCGCACTTGAATGTAATCCCATTATGTGACATCATTAAATGTGACGTCATGGTACGCGCAATAATTTTGTGCGCGAGGTGAGTTGGTTAAACAGGTAGTGCTTTGGTTAGCCATTGTTTTGAACTTGCGCACTTGAATGTAACTCCATCAAGAGACGAGACTATGGATGACACATCGCACTAGACTACGGATGAGATTTACCAATCTACCGCGTGATATTCCACCGATTCGACGGAATTCCATCAGAATAGACGGGTTACAGCGTGAGATTCCACCAATTCGACGGAATTCCACCAGAATAGACGGGTTACCGCGTGAGATTCCACCAATTCGACGGAATTCCACCAGAATAGTCGGGTTACTGCGTGAGATTCCACCAATTCGACGGAATTCCACCAGAATAGACGGGGTACTGCTTGAGATTCCACCAATTCGACGGAATTCCACCAGAATAGACGAGTTACTGTGTGAGATTCCACCAATTCGACGGAATTCCACCAGAATAGACGGGTTACTGCGTGAGATTCCACCAGAATAGACGGGTTACCGCGTGAGAGTCCACCAATTCGACGAAATTCCACCAGAATAGACGGGTTACCGCGTGAGATTCCACCGATTCGACGGAATTCCACCAGAATAGTCGGGTTACTGCGTGAGATTCCACCAATTCGACGGAATTCCACCAGAATAGACGGGTTACTGCTTGAGATTCCACCAATTCGACGGAATTCCACCAGAATAGACGAGTTACTGTGTGAGATTCCACCAATTCGACGGAATTCCACCAGAATAGACGGGTTACTGCGTGAGATTCCACCAGAATAGACGGGTTACCGCGTGAGAGTCCACCAATTCGACGAAATTCCACCAGAATAGACGGGTTACCGCGTGAGATTCCACCGATTCGACGGAATTCCACCAGAATAGACGGGTTACCGTGTGAGATTCCACCGATTCGACGGAATTCCACTGCAATAGACGGTTTATCGCGTGAAATTCGACTGAGTCCACTGCAGTAGACAGGTATAAAACGAGTTGTACAAACCAAACTTAGACCGACGAGTGCCAAGAGCCATCCCGTTCTTGACATTTGAACAGTAAACACGTACATCATGAACTTATCGACTCGTCTACCAGCTGCCAACAAGCCTACACCAGTATCACGGGCGGTCTTCCAGTGCCCTGATTGTAAGAGACATTTCACAAGGAAAGATAGCTGGAAACGACACATTGCCCACAGTTGCTGTAGGTCATCAACAAACATTACGTCGACAGGCACTACGTTGTTCAATTCACTTGTCCCGGCGCCCACTTCGGCATCTGTGTCTTTGATCTCAGCAACAAACTCGACATTCTCGTCTCCATCTCAGGCGCCTACTACGACACATGTGCCTCTGGCCTCAGCGACAAACTCGACATTCCCGTCTTCATCTCAGGTGACCATGGAGTATACAAAGAAGATGGCCCTGGTCGATCCCCGTATTTTGGAAAACATTCAACCGCAGCGTCCTTCGACTGCTAACCCTATCGAAAGTGTCTTGCAACGACTCGACAATGAAATGCAAAGCATTTTAAAATGAAACGATATACACGAGAGGGAAAAAGTTGCGTTGTATAACCAGGTATTGAGTCGGTACAACGATCTTTCCGACAAACGTATCCAAGAACCCGTGCGTGTGGTCATCGAAAAAATTCCCAGTGAAGGGGAAAACAAACTTCAACCACCTACCGAAAATGAAGTCGTCAAAAAGGAGAGCATCGAAAACGAAATCATCGACAGCGTTTCAAAAACTATGAAGCAGAAAGCACGAAGACTACTCGATAAAATGAAAAGTGCCGTAAGGTGGAACGATCGCGGCGAGATGATGTACAGAAACAAGGTGGTACCCGGAAGTAACATTGTAGATGTCGTGAACGACGTGTTGAGAAAACGGAAGTCGTTTGAACCGGTGAGAAGGGAAACCTTCGCTCGTGATCTCAAGGACGCCAACACGCCAATGGATTTAGTTGGGAACTCAGATCGTTGGCTTTACATGCAGACAACGTCAGTGGACGATGACATGTCAAAGGAAACCAACATTCCGTTAGACAGTGGTCGTCATCGGCGTCGTAGACGACATGCATCGTCGCGGCGCGCAGCTCATTCGGCGACACCTTTGCGAATCACACGTTGGGAACCATATTATTATTACCGATTTAGGACAAAAACAGGTTCGTGTGCGACATACAATCCACAGGAACAGTTTGCAAGAGACACCATATCAGGAATATTATGTCTATTATTTATCAGAAATATATGAAATGACAAATAAAATCGTACTGATGCTATGGATGAGTGTGTTTGATTTTAGTTTTCATAGTCATCAAGACACACCTCACTTTTCCATTTCACTGATAACAATTGTTTTGTCAACGTGTCAATGTAGGTGGCGTTCAATTTACCTAAGTGAATTTGAAAAATGCTATGATCGAAAACGACTATGTCGATAACATGTAAGGACAACCACCTGACATGACTTCATTCAAAGAGGTGACCATCACGTTTCCCGACGCCACTCGACGGACACCAATGTAATTAGTCAGAGTATTGCCATCTACCGACCATGATAGATCTCTATTCGTCGACACACTTCCGGTAGATGGCGGAAGCTTAGAGCCCGCCATGACGGTCAAGTGACTTCCGGTGCGACGTTACTTCCGACATATCGTCCCTAATAGAGGCTGCCATGACAGTCAAGTAACTTCCGGTACGACGTCACTCTGAGGTTGTTTCCATGTTAAATGATAGGAAGTTTCCCCATGTTAAAGGAAAACAAAAGGCAACGTTGTGGTGTTAAAGGGGAAATGAAACGATTGAACAACCACAGCCCAAACATAAGAACATACCATTTAGAGTACATGTCACCATGATTTGACAAGTACAGCGTCACGGTATATTTTTAATAATTTTTCAAACGTAGCTACTATCGGCACAGGGCGCCGCCATCATGCTCTAGGAGCGTGTGGTTGTACATCCGGTTTGATTGGCGAGATGTCTCCCAAAGCTGTATACAGCAATTCGATAGGCGACGCAGCGTAGCTCTCAGAAAAACCGACGAAACGCATACAAACACATAAAAACAGAACAATTTAATGCACTGCGTGGCTACTAGATATACTATAAGTGTTAGTAAGCAACTTTTCACATACTTCCACAGAAGGATTCCAACAGAAAAAAACAAGTTATAGATTATGAATTTGACGTGTTCGCCGGCGGCAAGATTGGCAAAAGTCTGCGGTGGTCACTTTCAAACGCCGATTGCAAGCCTAAATACGAAAGTGACGAGCATAAAAAGACATTGAACGTCGAAACATAATTCTTGGTTAAAGTCACAGGTCCATCTTCAGTCGATTTGTTTACATATAACTATGCACCGATGAAGTAAAATTAAACGAAATCTACCTGGAAGCTCGACATTATTGCCTTATTTGGAGGGTGAAGCGGCGCGTAGGAAATAACAAGCCGAAACCAGCTTGTTGTTGCCAAGGTGACTCGGCACTCACGAGTTCCGTCAGGTATCATTACGACCACTATATAGTCCCGCAGTTCTAGTTCAAAGTCTGCATATATACAAATATGACGTATTCAAAATTGAAATGTAATAAGAAATGTGAATGTGATAAAGTACAAATACGTGTGAATACTATGATATAATTGGGAATAATGAGTGCTTGTAATCCGCCGATTTAGTTTACGGCAAGTCGTGCCGGCGTGTTGCTACGTCTGAATACCGCAACGTCTACATCTACGAGTCTATGTTATCGACTTAGTTGCTGGTGGGGGGAATAACCTTCAAAATAATTACAAAAATAAATGTCAGCTACCGTAGCCAGTATAACGTTCTGCGAAATAATGTCGTCATCTATTAATCAACATTAGTCACAGTCCGGACCAAGCCCTGTCAAAAATGTATTGTAGGCATTGTCATTGGAATGTATTAATTTAAAAGAAATAGTTAAAGACAAATATTATTGAAGTTGGACTGCTCAAATACTATAAAATGTAACCGCATTTAATTAAGTGACATTACAAGTATTTAAATCCTTAAAAATACTTGTTATACAGTCAATAGCATACAACAAAACACTGTAGTCATATCTGATATAATTAGTTATTGGCATAGTAAATAGGTTCACATCAGTCAACTAAAGTCAATCACCATGTAGGCCTAATACTAATTTATGTGTCTCAAATATTGGCTTGTAACAATGGACCCTGAATTGATGCTCCAGTTTTGAGGCGACCATTTTATCAAGCATGCTATCATACCAACTTTTTTCCTGATATAGATTGCATGACTGCAAACACCAATGTATGCTTTTAATAACAAGGACATTGTATATAATTTATTGACTTTTGAATGTAAGCCTAACAAGGAAAAAAGGAAATAAAGTCACAGGAAAAAGCCACAAAGATTAATAAATATGTATTTTGTATTTATAAAGTTCAAATGTTAAACACATTTGAGTGCACATGCATTTTAATCATGAAAATTAAAGATAACACACATATATCCAATAAAAAAAACCGTTGAAAAAGTCACTTGTAAATCGCACTTGTGCTCCAAGTTTAATTAATATTTACACGATTGTGTCATTTTTTTCATAATATATAACGGAAGTATCCAAAAACCATAGGGCCTAATACCGAGCGCAAGCTTCGAAGGATCCAGCAAAGGATTTAGCACGCGAGATGACATCGTCCCTCGTGGTAATACAAATGTCACTTGTAGTGCTGTCACGCCATCGAACTGTAGTGTCAAAACATAAAGGAAGCCAGTGGTCGTGTCGCCAGTGCGACACTTTGTCGATGCAGTAGTTAATACTGACAATACTGTTGTTCCATTGAACATTCACCATGACCGTGGGTATGCAAAGTTGCCATCGCAGTCTAGCACGCCTTCTCCGACTGACCCTGACCATGGCAGTTCTGTCAGTATAGACGACCTTCGG
The DNA here is from genome assembly GCA_963995525.1 of Escarpia spicata. Classification (NCBI taxonomy): domain Eukaryota; kingdom Metazoa; phylum Annelida; class Polychaeta; order Sabellida; family Siboglinidae; genus Escarpia; species Escarpia spicata. The sequence continues at coordinate 35,217,216 of OZ023205.1, forward strand.
ATGTCCCAGTCTCACTATCGCCATCTTCAGACGATTCTGTCTGCAACAGCGAGAAGAGAAACATTGAAGCGAGTGATGCAGAATATGTTGTAGCATGTGACAGCGGTATCACTGATGATGACTCAAGCGGTTCTTACACTAATGGGAAAGAGAGAAAGTTTGTCATCTGTGAGAAAAACATCATTTCACTTTTCTGCACCTGCTAAAACACCAAACTGCAATAAACCACTTATATCAAAGCCTAGCATCACAGTGACTGGATTTGCAGTGGTTGTGACCACAGAATGTGTTGATGGCCACTCGTTCATGTGGCACTCGCAACCCAAGATTGGTAACATTTATGAGAGTAACTTGTTGATACCAAGCGTCCTCTTCCTGACTGGACATTCATTCACTGTGTACAATTTGGTCAACCTAATGAACCTATGTGCCTTGTCACCCCGCCAGTGCTACAATATACAGCGGGCATACATACTGCCAGAGATAGAGGACATGCCATTCAGAGGCCATCATGTCAGCTCTGGCCAGACAGAGCGTGGTCGCATCAGACGATGCAAGATATGACAATCCAGGACACAACGCTACATTTGGCATTTACTTCATCATGGACACTGACAGCCAACTCATCATTGCTCAAGAAACTGTTCGGGTCACAGAGGTCAAGAACAGTTACTGGATGGAAGTGGAGGGCTTGAAACGCTGCTTGGACAACCTGACTGACCATGGGGTGAAGATCACCACACTTGCCACTGACAGACATCCCAGCATTAGAAAGAGAAAGAAATAAAGGTTGTTGCCTGCCAAGAAAGTTGAAGTTGTCCCTTTGATAGGCGCAATTGCCAACCACCTGTGGTATTGCGCATCAGCTTGTGATGGTGATCCCCGCTTGATGAAGGAGATGTGGATCTCGCTCCTCCATCACATCAGGAATTCCTTTCACGGACAGCAGGCGCAGAGTTGTACCGGAAGTGCAGTCATGCAACGTATACACAACAAGAAGTGAAAACAAGACTGACGGTACAGAAGCCTTCACTGTCCAGAAAGCTATACTGGACTGTTGCCTACTCACTGGTGAACTGGAGAGCTTACATGCCCTCTTCCTTAAATATGCACCCAAGTTCAGCCGTCAAGGCATCATAGCCAGACTCCACTTGGCCACCATTGACCACAACACAAATACAAGGTAAGGCTTGTGATATCAATAGTGTTAACATTTGATGTTACAAAATAATGTATCAGTTGCTTGACAAAGCTGCACACTTTAGAAATCCAGCATTGCATTAGGAAATAAACTGAAATGGCTGAAAATCCCTGCCTGTACTCGATAGCAAAACAATGTTAGGAATACAGTTTCGAAAATACAATCTCACTGCACAAGAGTATGCATGCAAACAACAGATAACATAATTAAAATTGAGGACATTCGTTTATTGTTACTTGAATTGTTTAATTATGTATCAATGGAAATGGAATGGTATGCTTTGGAATTGCTTATTGAAATATAAACTGATGCATATATAAATTATATATATATATATATATGATTCAATAATAAATATTTGAATGTATTATGGAATTGGAATTCCTTGGAAGTTTAAATTGAAAAGGATGGCAGAATTCGGAACCGATTAATAAATGACATTAGCCGTTTGATTTCGAGAGAGAGAGCATACAAGCAAGCTGCTATAGCCAGCTATTCTTCAGATATTTCTATTGTTATACTGATTTTAGATTTATCATTTGTTCAATCAGCGGGAAATGGTGAAAACAGCAGACAACAAGCTACGGTATCAGCTGCAGTATTCAAAGTCTGCTGGGTATGTAGTGAAGAAAATGATGGCGTCAAAGGACTACAGCTTCCGAGGAGAAATTCTAGAGGGCATTGCTGCTAGATGCACGAGTGGCACAAAGCTGTGAAGTGTGCTCCAAGTTGCAACATCAAGTAAGGAGGTAATTCTAGCAGAGCATGCAGGCATCGAAAAACCAGCAAAAGAGGAGGCTGTGGCAAAGCAAAGAAGCGGCTTTACGGAAAACTAGTTGTATCCGTATCAATTCGGTTTAGTGCCACCCAATTGATACGACATCCAATTTCAAATGACAATGGATTTCTATGCTTAAATAACATAGTTTGAACATCACTGGCAGAAATAGAGAAACGTTTTAGGCAAAGTGCATTCTCACTACTGTATAGGACCTCCTAAAGTAAGGAACATCCACTTAAAAGCTTGTATCCTAGTTGTGGTATGTAATGTATTTTATTAGACACTATTCTATGTAGGGAACTTTGGGTATATGTAATTTACTGGAATAGTTTAACCAAGTCCAAACATGTTACTTATAGTGAGTTTTTTGCAACAGACTACCATTCTCAAACATCACACTGAACTATACATGTATTTGTTCATATGAATCACTCTACACTTTTAATGTGCCTTCTAGGATGTGTGTCACAAAAATGATAAGGGCCATTACCATTAAAACTGGACTGTTACCATCAAGTTTAGTAAAAGTAAAGTGCCATCTTACAACAAAATATAATTTTTTTGTTTAATCTGTATGTTTTAGTCAGTATTATTAAAGTGTACTACAAACTAATGAAGCAGCAAAGGATTCAACTATACGTTTTTTTAAATATATATTCATACTTCATTGTTAGTATTACATTTGACATTATCACAAAACAACATCTCAAAAAGTACTTAATAATAATAAGAACACTTATATAGTGCCATAAATCTAGATAAATCCATTTGGAGGCACTTGATAGATTTTGAAACTAGTACTACAAGTTTTGAATCTGTATCTTGAATAATAATACTTGTTTTCTTGACACATGGCCCTAGTGTTGAAAGTTGAAACCCACGATTATGTAAAACTGGAACTGTAATGGAATATTTTGTATGTCATAATTTTTGTATCACAATATTTGATCATAATGATGACCCATATCATCAATAAACGTGTTACTTATTGATGTACTATATGTGCACAGGACAGACACAGACCCAAATTGTAATACAGTTAGATTAAAATGTGTCACAGTGTGAAGTGAATCAACTGAAAGAAACATTGAAAACCGGTGTGTGAATTTGACTAATGCATTGGCACAGTCTGCCATGTAGTCTTATTTATTTGTGAATTGTTTCTCCATATGAATAAACTGTTGATATATTTCATGTTGGCTTCAGTATTACAAATCGAATTATGAATAGGGACATGCAAGACACTACAGATCACATTGTTGTTGCCAAAAATGGGATAAGAAGGCACCGAATAATTCATTCTTCCTTTTGGTCAATCTAATCTTACTTATCCATGATTTTTATTTTCACTGTACACTCACCTGTATAGTGCAATGTCCATAGCTTAAATTTTCATAAACCCCATTCACTTCTGGATACAGTGCAGGCTGGTATAACATGTCTGTTGCCTTTTCCAAGTCTCTCCCTTGACCACAACGTGAAGTGACGAAAGGCGGCTAATCGAATCAATCGATATGTTCTGAAAGTTCATTTATTTGCATTAGTTGATAATAAACAACCGGTATCTTCTAATTATTGTTATACTGGCAAAACTGTGTTTTATCAATTTCACATCATGAATTCAGTGAATTGGTTCATTTGTTTGTGAAGGGCTGTAATAAGTATGATTGTAAGACTACATTTCATGATGTGGTCTTGATAACACACACACATAATATACATAACATTTTTATTATATTAAAAACTCCACTTAAATATTTTTGTATCAATAATACATTGCACAATGTCCTGATTATGCATCTATTAATGCATGGTAGTGTGCAATTTGTCTACATTTTATATAAATTAAGCAAGTTGCTTGAACACTTTTAAATAGGGAATTAAACAAGTGTATAAAAAGGATGCACACATCCTGTCAAGAATAAAAGTAAGTTTATTAAGAAAATGATCAAAAAATGTTTGATGAAAATCATAGACATAGTATTTTATGAAGATTGAGTGAACCTGAACATTTGAGGTAGGAACAAGTATAATTACTCTATTTAAAGGTGCTTAATCACTTCGTTTACCCATCGCCAATCCGGTTCTTTTATGTCCAGATGTGTAATGTATGAATAGTTTAACTAGTGCGCACAGTCGGTTTAAGAAAAAAAAATGCGTACTTGTTTTTTAATCGTCAAAAAAAAGATTTGTCGTTACAGCGGGTATCGCTGGCGAAAGCCAATTGCGCTGTCTGCCTACTGCGCCACTTCGGTCATGTGCTTTACGCGAGATCGGCATCACAGGCATTCGAAAACAATAACAACACACACGTGCTTTAGCGTATCAAGATGAAGATTATAATTCCAAAGTGGTTGTACGAAGGTACGTATTAGACTATCGCAGTTAGCAACAAGAACGCGTAGCCGTGTATTAATTCAACGAGAATTGCAACTTGCGAACGTCAACAACACTCGACTCGAGCCTGTCGAGGCTGACTTTAAAGGAAAACAAAAGGGAACGCTGTGGTGTTTAGCACCGAAAAGATTTAGCACAAACTAACCATTTGCATCTACAATCAAAATTTTCAGTTCAGTGGTTTACTCGGAATGTAGTCTTAAAGTGGAAGATTCTAACGAAATCTGCGATAACATGTAGACTGCCATCTTACTGATGACGCGTTCATTTGGCCGAAAGCAACCAATAAACGAGCAGCATTAGTTTTGCTGTGTACGACACACTGTCTTGTGTTGTTCGCGTAGTTGGTTCATGTTCATGGGATGCGGTTCGTTACATTAGTATAAGTTGAGCTTACAGTGAAAACGTGACTTGCTATATGCCACACTGCTCTACATACGGTTGTAACAATAGTACAGCGAAGGATAAGGAGCTGTCTTTTTTGTTTCCCTTTGAAACGAGGCAGAAGTGAAATAGTGGATTCACAACTGTGGACGGGCTGGTTGGTAGCCTTCGAAATACAACGCACTATGTTCAGATCATTTTGAAGAAACGTGCTTCGAAGGAAATCTATATCGTCAGTTAATGACACAAGATCCGACAAAACGTCGCCGATGTTTGAAGCCAGGTGCAGTGCCTACGATATTTAGTCACGGACCTCGGCCGTCGAAGCGACGCATATTTTCGGTCAAACGCGCCGCCGCTGCAAAATCGATCGCAAGAAGGTTAGTACCGAGTTACTTGGTATCCAATTAAAATCTATTGACATTTGAGATGCAAGATATGCTGGAGCCAAGCCAGAACAGTACCAGAATGTACTATATTGCACCACAAAGAGTTTAGTCCTTAGAAGATGGCCGAATAGCAAAAATTACGGCAATCAAGTCGCGTGAGCGATATTACAGTAACGGATTAACATGGGCTGGAATGATTGTCGTTTATAATAACATTGCAAAACTTACTGTATTTTGTGTTAAATGAACAAAAATACGTTCTGCATTCAATGATATTGCTTTAGACATTGTGACTGTCATATATCGAAATGTTTGGCCTATTATTTATGTCATGATGTTATATAATTGGACTTCGTATATAATTATGTGTGACTACTGTTTAACTTTATGTGACGAAGATTACCACTATATACTCTATTGTAAAACGTTTAAAATGGCTTCATTTGTATTTAGTAAAATTCCATAATGTTACTCAATTTTAGTTAAGGGGATACAACCCAGTGAAAGTGGTTTAAAAAAAAAATATATATAAAATTGTTTGTTTTATGCCAGATTATGATAGCTTATTATGTTTACTGTGAATAGATATAATTTTATAACAATTACATACCTTTAAACCACTCTTATCCATGGAATAAGGGTGCCAATATCAAGTAATTTGTATCCATTATGCCACATTTTATGGCCATTTTCTATAAAAAAAAAACATTTAAATTCTGCATTTGGAAGGATATCTCTGGGAGTAATTATGTGATCCAAATATAGTTATCAATGAGCTCACCAGATACACCATGTTTGTATTATAAAAATACTGGCATCACTCAATAATCATATATTGTTGAAATATCTTTAATAATATACCATGTGCACACATCTTCACTAACTTGTTTTTTTTGCACACTAACAGCAAAAACAGGTAACAGCTGTTGTGAAAATATCTTGAATTTGGATCAAAAATATAAATTATTGTAATTTGCATTTCAGCTCGATCACCAACATGATGTGGCACATGGGGAAAGGCATCAACTGCAAGTTTACTGTGAAGGTCCAAGGCAAGGGATGCGAGGACCTCCTTCATTGGATACAGAATGTATCAAACCATCTGTGGTGGTGTTGTGCAACATGCAACGGTGACGCACAGTTGCTGGAGTAAGTACCAAACTTGATATGTATTCATTTTATACCTGAGGCATGTCCAAAGCAACAAGTAACCTTTAGATTTGCAATGAGTAGATGATGAGTAGGGACCACGACCCAAGTAGTGTAAGGTGAATTCCAGTCACCGACTTGAATCCCAAATACACTAAATTAGCTCCTATGCATAACTAACATTATAATAAGTTTTCGAAATTACTGCATTTTATAGGCATCCAACTCGTTTTTTTCAGGATGGCTACTCAAAAATACCATCCAGCATGACTACTACCTTATCAGTAAATGTGTTTATTCAGACTTCAAAAAAAGTGATACTGTAAATGCTGTTTACATGTTATGTGTTAATATGTGGACCACCGACTTATGAATGGGACAAAAAATGTTACATAGTCAAAGTTCCTGATGACCAACTTTTCAGTAGTTTAGTTACTCAGATGTGATAGTGTCCATTCTGTATCACCCTACCTATTCCTTGTAATCAGTTGCTGATTTTACCATCACTGTAATCAGTTACATTTATGAGTACAGTTACTTGAGTGTAATACATTTCATCGCCGTGTAATAATTACATTCCAGAATGCAATTGTCTGTAATGAAATAAATAAGAGCACTTGTGTCATTATCACCAATTTTATTAAAGAAATATAAAATCAAAACATGATATCAAAATACAGTGACTGTATATACAGAAATTAAGAAGAAAAAACAACATGTACCAGTATGATTACCATGATTGGCCATTGTATTGTTACTAAAAACAACCAATACTTTACACAAGAAAAGCACTTTAAAGTTCACTGAATGCTACAGTCATAAGGTAAATAACAGCTGTTTACTAACAACATATAGACTGGTGTGTTACATCACTTGTTTGGAGACATTTTATTAGAATACTGCATGCACTATTATTCACTGTAGGAATGAAAGCTAGATTGATGCTGTCTGCTCTGGCGTGGAACTACCGACTACGTCCCAGCCCAGACAAACCTGTTGAGACTGGTGTCATGTGGTCCAAAAGACGCAAGCAATGGGTGCTGCATAACAGACCACAGCAGGTGAACCCACGTACCCACCTACAAATGCTCACGAATCAAGTGACAGATGTGTTTATAAAGATACATCACACTGCATGCGATCACAGTCACTGGGGCAGGTGTCCCAAAACCAGAGAAGGAGGATCTGCTGGCAGCAAGAGTCAGTCAATTTGTAAAGAAACAGTAAATACTGCCACCACCAACCTACACCTTCATAGGTCACATGTACATTGTCTAGTTTAGTTTTCAAGTCCAGCATGGTATCCCTCGTGTTGTCCCCCATCGGGGGCAAGGAACCATGATCTTATTCCATGGCTGGCGCATGCTGGTAGAACTCTCTGTACCCTCCGTCCCAGCTTGCCATGGATCCACCAGGTAAACTGTATGTATGCAGCCCACCTGAGAGACCTGAAATAAATTAGGCTCAAATAAACATCTGACATTGTAAATAAATGACATATAAAAATCGGTTCTATAACGACACCATTCCTTTATATAAATTGTTTACCATTAAACGTGTTCTTCTGGAATAAGGCAAATATTGATAATTTTGCACTACAGAACAAATTATGACGGTGCAACAAACATTGTATATATATACGTTATGATAACTTAAGTGGAACCATTATAATTTGTTCTGTAGCGAGAGAGTATCACTATTCTTACAGTAGAATACAAAACGATAACCCAAGTACATGTGTGAATACAGTAAATAACTATGTATAGTAGTAGTATATTGTAGAAGGCTTAGGTAAATAATGACCAATGGTTAAGGTACGTCATATTGAAAATGAACACATTTATGTAGGATTACTTGCTGTTGAGGGAAATTTTATTTTGCAATTATTGTCATATTAGGGTGATGGTCATCATATTTAAATTAGTCTTGGGTCAAACCAGTGTGGTTCGTCTTTACATTTAGAAAGGGTGAATGGCGTTAGCCGGGCTAATTTAAACAAGCATACGATTGAATTAGTTGTTTTGTTGGTGGTTTTATTCCAAGAGATTTTAAGGAGGTTGTCAGTCTTAGATTTGTTGGGTTCAGATACATAGCCTCTGCAACCTATTTCAATGCATGTTAATTCTGATTTTATTCCGTTATTGTTTACATTATGGATTAGTGCAACATACTTGTTAGTTTTGAATACATGATCTTTCTTGATGTTAGGTTCAAATGGTAGTCAGTTCAATGATGTGAATTTGCTTAGCATGTGGATGGTAGATGACGTATGGTAAGTCCACTAAGTAATTTCCCTGGAAGATTGTTAATAATTTGGGCATCAGGCATGAGATTGCTGATAACATTATCTATATATATTTGTATTGCTAGTGCTACTATGATGTTGTATTGTGTTCATTATTAATACATTTCAATAAATATTTAACAACACATTTCACTGGTCTTGTAACAATGCATGCACATATATACGTACTTGTTTGTTGGACGGCGTAATTCCCATTCTGCAGCATCACCTGCTCCAAACAAAGAATTATAAATCCCCTGCTCTTTGTAATGCACAGCAATCCACCTGTAACAAAGAATTAAGCTTTTAACTAATAGTTTTACACGAATGTTAAGCAAACATGGATTATTATTCTGAACAAATTTCACAAAGAATGCATCACGATCCTCTAACTGTATTCATCCCAGTATTATACCTGGGTCCATAGAAATATCATGCAGATTAAGGAAGGGCGTTTTGAAATGTGTCAATATTTGCACAAAACGGTGGTCATTTTCTTTGTCACCAAAACAAATGGGGGCTCTGGCTGAAAAATGTTCAAGGTACATTTTATTCATAAGAGCCAATGTAAACTTTTGGCAGAAAAATTGCAGTATGCATAAAGTTAAAAATAGTCTATCTACCTGCCATGTGTTTAAAAAGTAGTACTGCCACATATTGTTCATACTCTATCATAGCTCTGACCTGTACAATTTTGGTTCACATGAATCATGGAACCATTCAACTACATTTCTTTTAAAAAGTGAAGGTACAGCCATGGGTGGTATTAGAAAATGGACATGTCAAAGTTCAAACACTGAGTGCAGTGGCACTGAGAGCGAGATCTAACGTTAAACGTCAACCAATCCCAAATGTAAGACAAATGACGTGTCCCGGCCCGAGCGATCATCTCTCGCTGTTCATACGCAGCCCGGAACTTAGGCTCATCGGTTATTTAAACAATAAACTAAACATATTAATAATTACCTTCACCAACAGCGTTGCTGTCGAGTAGCAACCGCCTCCTGGCAGCAGACATATTCAGTTCTTGTTCCTGAACAAGGAGATCGCTGCGGCATTTTCCACACCGACACCAGTGAATTTCATCTCGGCATGGTATGCGCCTCGACATTTCGACTGCCCGTGGGCCTTCCTGTTCGTGCCCACCGGCACCCGCCTCTGCCGTATCTTCCATTGTTTTTGTGGTTCAAACCGGTAACCAGCTGCTTTGAAATCGATTTGGTTTTCGTTGTCTTCCGAAGAACTGGAAAGCCATCTTATTTACACAGTCACAGCGCATGCGCACATAGTTTAATTGGTAAACTTACCATAGCGCCATCTAACGGAGTTGGGAACAAATAGTACGCAGAAAAGTTACGACAGTGTGACGTCAGTTTCTTCTAACAATGGCGTAGTCCATAGAAATTCGGTAGTTGCGTGTTCAAAAATGTTTTCCTGGTAAACCGCTGACGTTAAAAATTTGATTGTAGTTGGAAATTGTTAGTTTGTATTAACTCTTTTAGATGCTTAACACCAAAACGTTGCCTTTTGTTTTCCTTTAACTTTAGGCCGCACCTCGAAAAAAAACAAGAAAACGGTCACCTACAGTCACTAAACTTCACACCATAATAATATATTCTACAAACACATATTCTACATATGCACAATTATCACGTGATCAACAAAATTAAATTTACTGTTTTTTATCGATCAAAATGTACAAGAAATTCACTCATTTTTACATTTATTAATTCCACCGGAAACTCCGGTAGGTGGCGCCACTTTATGGATGCCTTCAGACGTGGGGATAGACCACAATTAAGATTTCATTTTATTGACTTTTTGACAATAATTAGTATTGTTATAGTCAATAAAATACACAATATTTCATTAAATTAATTAATTAAAGAAGGTTACGTTAAACTTAATGTTGCCAGCAACTGAGGGTATTTATTACGGTTATTAGTTTGAATAATTATTGCTGCATTTTAATATTGTCTACCAGAGGTAATACTATACTATTATACTATGATGCAGTCAGTATATATTATTTTGTGTTAACTAACAATTTGTTGCAACATTTAATGATGTATATCGTTTTATATGCTATACTGTGCTATCCATGATGTATACATTAAAGATAATAAATAATACTAGTAAAACTTAAAGCGATTCTTTGATAATTGTAATCTCTTTGTAATGTATCTGCGTATTATTAAATAATCCTGTTAATATGATTATCTCATGTAATTGTATGCCTTTATTTCATTATAATTATGTTTTAGTAGTCACTAATGACCCCAACAATATATATATATAAAATAACTGCATGTACGCGCTGTTTCCACTTTGACCCTACCTTCACGATCCGTATAAAGCATTCTCATGAATATTACGGACTGTCCGTCCGACTTCAATTAGCTACGTCGAGTTAATAGATGCAAGAAAAACGTCATCAACATGTGTGTATTTGGATTAGCCACCGCCATGCGAATGAGTCGTGACTGATACAATTATCAAAAGGAAACGTGGACCAGCTGCTGTTTATGTCACACATTTAGCAAAGAAAAGAAGAAAAATATATGGAATAAACGGAGAATGAATACAGTGACAGCTCATGACTGACGGATTGATTTAAAAAAAAAAACCCACCAGATCTCCACGCACGAAGCCGCCGATAACATATCGAATGCTTGGCATTGTTTTTGTTGGAATATAAAAACATAAAAAATCTCACCTATGGTACTATCATGTTCATTTTTCTCCTGGTACATCTGGCTATACACTTTTAAGTTTAGTTTTACTGAAAAGTTTAGATAACAGAAACTGAGAAACATTCAATAATGAAAAAAATTCGTTTGCACCATAAATCCAGCTGCTAATTCCACAAGCAGTATAAATACAACATTATACATCATATGAAGTATTGCACAATGCTAAAATAACATAGGTGGTTATGTACATAAGGTTTAATTTTTAGTTTAAAATGTATATCTACAAAGAGCATAATAACATTATTGTCGAAAAAATATTAAAATATATTGCATCAGTCACGATTCAGTGTAACAACACGTTTTATTTGGTAGTGGGAGTGCAATAATTATTTGTTCTGCCCATCATTTAGAGTAAAATATATTATATGTGTTTTTGTCGAACTCCCGTTTCGATGAAATATAAAGTGGTGATTGTATGATGGAAATAAAGTTATAAAATTACAAAGCTTTAAAAGTAACGCATATTTTAAAACACTGTTTTCAATCATCAAGTATTTCATTCAAGAAGATCCCTAAGATATTTGGAATGTTGTGGAACATTTATATTAAGAATTTTCACAATTATTTTAAAATAAACTTTGTTGGCACCTTTTTATATATTACTCCCAGTATAGTTAATTTAACACAAACTTGTTTCAACAAATGTTGAAGAATATGCTGTAGAACACAATCCAAGCATAATGAGCATAAGAAACTTTTATTATGTACACTGTACTCTTATTTTGCAACATAATGATGGAATGTTGTACATTTGGATGCACAAATCGATCGATTGCACAAATCCATTTGAAACATGTAGTGATGTAATATTCCCAGAGAAGCCACACGGAATTAATCTGGTAGAACAAAGTCAGGCACGTTCTTCACTACTGTGTCAGATTGTCCAATTAATATCACTGCTATGCATTTTGATACACAAAGCTGTCAGTTGCACACATCCATTTGAAACACGAAGTGATGTACAACTTCCCAGTAGATGTCGCACAGAACAGAATGGGGCAGAACATAGTCAGGCACCATCTTATGTCAGGTGACCCATTGTCCAATTAATGGCACTGTTGAGTAGAGCTCTTCAATTTCCTCTTTCCATCAGCTCGGTTTGTTTGCTAGCTACACAGCGTAACATTATTGGTATAAGTAATAATATTATAAGATTTATCTAAAATGCTCATTTTATTATTTCATGCACCCATTTTTAGTTTTACATGTATTGTATGAACCAATAATGTAAGGATTTTCATAAATTAAATGGCATGTAATGTATAACATTTATCAAACAAAATTAGTTCATTTGAAATAGATTACTGTTATTTTCTATGTTGTAATTCACGCAATGTTACCACGTGTCAGAGCAGTGGAGTTCATTGTGGTCCAGTGATGTGTGGCAGGTTCAATTCCTGCTGGTGTTTGAATGTTGCATCCAAAACAGTACTGGTTGTCCACATCCACTGATTCCACTAATTGTCTTCAGCATGTGTAATTAATTGTTTATGTGGTCCCTACCTACCTTTTCAGTCCTTTGGGCCGAAGGTCCAACGGACTATTGCTATCACTCTTCGTCCGATGTCCGCCGTTATCTTCCGTATCTCACAAACCGTTCAGCAACCTTTTATCTAGTTTTGCATAGACATCTTAGGGCACTGTGACTATGGACGAGGAATTTTTATTTGATTGAATCGTTCTAAGTGCTCCCCAGGGCCTCCAAGGTCCCCAAAACTGGTAAAATTTGTACATTTTGTCTATTTTTTCAAATACTGTTCAGTAACTTTTTCTTTAATTTTGCGTATACATTTCATGTGGTAGTGTCACTGTACACATGAAATCTGCATTTGATTGAATTATTCTAAGGGCATCTAATGACCCCCCAAAAGGACCCCAAAACTGGTAAATTTTCACATATTGCCTATTTTTTTTATAAAACTCTTCAGTAATTTTGTTTCAAATTTTGCATACACATTTCTTGTGGTAGTGCCACTGTACACAATAAATCGGTATTTTATTGAATCATTCTATAACCATAGGTCCCCTGAAATGCTAAATTTGCTAACTAAATTGGCTTGAGTCAACATACAGCATTAACCCACTAGACCCCTGTTAAACTGGACAGTTTCATGTAGGTTTTAAGCTGTGTCAAACAGTGGGCTGTAACTAATGTGTAATGGGAATCTCTACTGCACTGGTAGAACCTGAGGAATTTCAAAACAGCAGTAGACATAATTAGCAATGCACTAATAATAAAGATTTGACCTAGGATTAAAATCAAATAACTTATAAAAGGTATAAAATAATATATAAAGTAAAATAACATAGGTATACTCGAAAAGGTTAAAACATATTCAGCCAAAAATTATAAGGAATATTATTCAGATGTTTTATTATACATGTTGCAGCTATTCCAGTTATATCAGTACTATGTCGTTATTACTGTTTTAACTGTCATTATTACTGTTTTTAAGTCAAAATGCATGTTATGCATAATTATGTACCTTGTTAACAAATAAAGTTTTATTATAGTTCATCTCTTTCTTCTTCCCATTCTGGGGGAGGGTGCCTAAAACACATTTTTGTAAACAGCGTCTTCAGGTGACCAGTTTTGACAATACGCTTATGCGTACTGCTGTAGAACGTTGTATAATATCCATCAAAACGTAGGCGGTCACACGGACCAGTAACTCAAAAAGTTACTGACCCGACGGCAAAGTAGGTGGTCAGTGACCACGAGGTCAGCGTATATTTTGAACGCTGGCTTCTGGTTGCTCCGCAGACGTCAAATAGAATACGGCCTGTCCACGCCCACGTGCGTTCCAGTAATATCACATACAATCTGATTATATAGTATGATACTAATGACGTAACATTGTTAAATTGTTGTTTATAGTATATAAATACATTATAACGCATTATATGCATGCTCCAGGGAAATGGTTCCGAATGATCGGGCTTTTAGCATTCCCCCTAGGAAAGGCTAAACGCCCGAATTTTCGTGAACAGTGACACGGGAATGTCGGTTATATTTTCACCAATGTTGGACAATTTAACAATACTACATTACTATCCAGACATACAGTAGGATACTAATGTAATATTGTTAAATTGTTGTTTATGGTATATAAATACAGTATAACGCATTATATGCATGCACTAGGGAAATGGTTCCGAATGGTCGGACTTTTAGCATTTCAACCTAGGAAAGGCTAAAAGCCCGAGTTTTCGTGACCAGTGACACAAGTGAATGGCCCGCACGCAAGGCTGAATATGACAGATACGTATAGCGTGCACGTACGCGCAACGAAACGTAATGCATGCACACGTAAACAAACACACGCACGCGCACACATATCGAGTCTACACGCACACACACGCACGCACACACGCGCGCGCACTCACACTCACGCGTGACTATTAATTAAAACCTATCACATATTTTTCATAATTGACAATTACACATCAAGTATAAAAATAATAATAATTTTGTCGAACGCGTGTCCATACACAGAATAATGTAGACCTCGACCATTGGTCAAGAACGCTCGTCTTTCACCCTAGTATGCAAAGGCAAAAAAATTAGTTTTCCGGATCGGTGACACTATATAGGAACGACGAAAATTTAAATAATACGTCATTAAATAGTGTAGCATTGTTCGATGTAATATACAAGTATAAAATACAAGGCTTATGATGTATGGACTAAAAAAAGTGGTCCCGAATGGTCGGACTGTTAGCATTTCACAATAGCAAAGGCGAAATACCCGAGTTTTCGGGACCATGTAGTGACACTAAGGAACGATGATGTTATATTTTTTCTTGTTGGAAAGTAAACAAAATACGTCATTATCCTACTATGGCATTGTTCAGTATAGAGTATATACAATGCCTATATATATATATATATATATATATATATATATATATATATATATATATGATGCATGGACTAAAACAGGCTATCACCATACAAAGGCTAAAAGCCCGACTATTCGGGGCTATGCACTGACACAAGGAAACGACAATGTTACAATTTTGCTTGTTGGAAACTACGAAATACGCCATTATCGTATATTTTAGCATTGTTTAGTATATAAAGTATATATAAGGCAAAATATGCATAGACTAAAAACGTGGTCCCGAATGCTCCGGCTTTTAGTATTTCCCCTTAGCAAAGGCTAAAACAACGAGTTTTCGGGACCAGTGACACAAGGGAACAACAATATGTTATATCTATACGCTTGTTGGATAATAAAAAATATGTTAGTATCCTTCTGTAGCATTTTTCAATATATCTAAATATAAGGCCTAATATGGATGTACTAAAAAGTGTTCTCGAATGGTCGGGCTTTTAGCCTCTCCTCCTAGAAAAAAAGTGTTCGGGAACAGTGACACCTGGGAATGAGCCGCATGACAGAATAACGTACATATGAATAGGGTGCTTAACGCAAAATGTCTTAAATTACTGTTTTATTAGTTTAGTATGGATGTGATACATATAAGGTTTCTCTAATTATATGTCCACTATGTCCTGCGAGTCCTAAATATAAGTACATATTTTGCGGTTGACGTCATATTCACGAATGGTCGGGCTATTAGGTATAGTGAGAATGGGTTTTTCGATACGTACGGGAGGGAGCAAGAGCACCTATGGAGAAATTCTAAGATGGCGCCTGTCTCAGGTATCTATTTGTGTGTGTGTGTGTGTGTGTGTGTGTGTGTGTGTGTGTGTGTGTGTGTGTGTGTGTGTGTGTGTGTGTGTGTGTGTGTGTGTGTGTGTGTGTGTGTGTGTGTGTGTGTGTGTGTGTGTGTGTGTGTGTGTGTGTGTGTGTGTGTGTGTGTGTGTGTGTGTGTGTGTGAATGTGTGTAGTCATGTGAGTGAATGTAGTGCCACCTGGTGGAGTGCATTGGAGGTTTTGCCTCGTGCTGAGAATTGGATTATGAGGGGTAATTAAGGGGTAATGAGGGAAGATCAAAGGCTGATCAAGGGGTGATGGACGTATCGTATGTATGTATGACGTGTCTAAGGATGATTCCTATGTACTATCGTGTATAAATCAAGAAAACAATATATTTCATGGTAACTAATTATGGGTATTTAAGGGTAAGTATCAGGTAATGAGGGGTAATTGCCTGGTGATCACGGGTAATTAGTTTAAATAGGGGTAACTAGGAGATAATTAATTGGTAATTAAGGGTAATTAGAGGTATTTGTAGGTATTTCAAGGTATTTCAGTGTAACTAAGGGGTAATTATGGGTAACTCAGATCAATCATGGGTAACTCAGGGGTAATCAATGGGTAAGTAACGATATAATTAAGGGACATTATGGGTAATTAAGGGGTAATTATGGGTCCAAAGTTAATGCTAGCTTATGCTTAGTAGTTTTAGTAGTAATCGTGTGTAGGAAAGGGTAATTAGGGGTAACTAATTATGGGTAAGTAAGGGTAAGTAAGAGGTAATTAGGGGTACTCGCGTGTAATTAAGGGTAACTGGAGATAATTAAGGGTAATTAAGGGTACGTAAGGCAAACTGGATTTACTTCAAAGATGGCGAATGCCTCAGATACTGGTGTAGTCATCTGTGTGTAGTCACGTAACCAGGGGTAGTGCCTCCATGTCCTATCGTGTATAACCAGGAATGATGGCTGTGTGTAGGCACGTGACCGGATGTAGTGTACCTCCTGGTGGAAGGAAGCGGAGTGAGACCATATATCAAAGTTTAAAACCTTTTGGAAAGTGAGTTATTAAGGGTAATGAAGGGTAATAAATGAGTAATCGAGAATGTGTTTTGGATGTGTGTAAGAATAATTCTTTCTATGTACTATCGTGTATCAGTAACAACGAACGAAAGAGCATATAAAAAAAGAAGTGATATATCATATCAAATTTTTAAAACTGTTCGAAGGTGGGTCACGTGTATGAAGGATAATGAACGAGTTATGGACGTAGTGTATGTGTGCTGCATCCGTGATAGAATGACTCCTAACGTGTATAATGAATAACCAACAAAACAACATGTTTTCAAAGTTGAAAACTATTTAATGTATATATAATTACAGCAGAAACCATAATCTTCGGTCTCACAGTCCTAACCCCAGTAACCTTCTTTATCGCCAGTGTCAACGTAAGGGACGTCATCGTGGTCATACAAAGGAGAAGGTGGGTCAAAGACTGGCCTTTTTGCAAGGAACTCCTGCAAGACTGCGTGGAAGGGCGCCTCATGCTCATTTCGTATATCTTCCTCTCTGGAAATATATCATAACATTGAAAACATACTATATGAATGACACGTTAAATCTTACATATAGGAGAGGTATTGAAGCACAGATGTTGACCCAGTCTTATATCACAGTCTGTCGGATGATGTAACCAGACACCACTTTGCTAGGCGACACGATAACAGATTAAGCCAGGGCAATAGATGAGGACAGATAAGAAAGGACTATGGAACGATATGTAAACAGCTGTGTCGAGAAGTGTAGAATGAGCACGCTTCGAAGTAGGTCATGGAGTATTAGTATTTATATTAATATTATTATATAATTGATGATCAAAAGAGTGAGGTAACGTACGACCAGTCCGATACAGAGCTGATGTTGCTGCTGGTGTCATCACTGTCGCTTCCATTGCAGAATAAAATTTGAACGAGAACTGAATAGCTAGCCAGCACAACGTCACGTGTGTAACTAAAATTTATGGTAATAACTGTATCACACTCAGTTAGTTTAACGAAGTGTCTACTGTATAGCAACGGAATTACCCACATTAAAGATGATACGATCGCTACAGATTGTAGTCCGTGCATAACCATCATACTATTAAATACAATAACAACACGTTCCAAATATGTAGCGCTAAACCATGATAGTTCCTTAGGTAGCACTTGTTTGCAACCAGTCATAGTAAGATATCACCAGCGATAAGAATCAAGTAGAGAGAAGAATGTATTACTCACATCACTGCATCACGTCGCTACCATTGTTCTCGGAGTTCGGCCCAAGGGATAGGAGAAGTCATGTTTGCAGTGTGTATCGAATGATTTGAACGTTAACAACGAACTATTTATATACATTATTATTATGCACACACATTGCATACATGAAAGTTGCAAAGTACAAGTCATATCGGCAAGGAGTCTCGTGACACATGAGAGATGCGTCTTATTAGAAAAAAGACAACAAGTAGCGAGTGCAGAATGGTGTTACATGCTGTGGCGCCCAAGCAGCGAGAAGATAACAACTGTGCGAGCCTGCCTTATGAGAAACAGCCGTCAATTACAGATGACATAACCCCGTCACATGCTACGAGGTCAAGACATCGCGAAGTTAACAACGTTACGAGTGGCTAGTGCTAACGTTAAACAGTTGAAACGTATGGTGAAAATGGACGTACAATGTAGGGGAGTTGGACTTTACCTGTCAAACTTCTTTCCGTGAAAAATCTACATATGGGGAGACACTTCTGTTACGCGGAAGCTGCGTACCAATACAAGAAGGCCAGGTATTTTGACGATGTAATCACAGCGAGAAAGATCCATATGTAATTAGGAAGGTGATCGGGAAGGTGATCGGAAGGGAAGAAAGTGGAGGATCGACGGCAGGAAATGTGACAGGTGTGAAGGTGGCAGGAGAGAAAGTGACCGTAGAGAAAGAGGTAGGAGGGAAAAAGAGACGGGAGAGGAGAGAAGGAAATGAAATGGGAGGAAAGATGACGGGAAGAAAGGAAGTGAGAGTACATGTGACAGAAGAGAAGTCGGGAGGGACGATGACAGGAAGAAAGGTGACAAGAGAAACAGCGTCAGGAAAGAATGGAACGGACGAGATTGTGACGGGAGAGCAGAAGACAGGGGAACAAGATTACAACCAGACAGATGCAAACCGTAGAAAGAGCTACACTGAGGCAGTGATTGAGGGGGCAATGAGGAAAGAGAGGGTGTTTATGGGCGATTCGATTATGAGAAAGACAGATAAGACTCTAAGCGAGGGGGAGGACGTCGTTGTTTGTCTACCGGGGGCTAGGATAGAACATGTAACTGAAAGGGTAGAGAAGGTACTGGGGCATGGCAAGGGAGGGTCTATACTAGTACATGTAGGGACAAATAACGCAGAGAGGGAGGGAACAACTGAGATAGGTCAGAAGTACAGACAGTTAGTGAAGAAGTTAAAGAAGACAAGAGTAGAACAGATTATCCTCTCAGGAATTTTGCCAGTAATGGGAGGAAGGGGGCCGACATATAGAAACTGCAAGAGGATGGCGATCAACGCATTAGTTGAGCAGATGTGTAAAGAAGAGGGGGTGGGATTCGTAGATTTATGGGGATACTTTGTTGGGAGGGAAGATATGTACATGAGAGATGGCCTACATCTAAGTGGAAAGGGGGCAGCAGTTTTCTCAGAGAACTTGCTGCAATCTGTTGACAGTGGGACAGGCTGCATCTATTTAAACTAGATTCGCAGGGGGGATTCACAGAGAAGCCTGAAACTGGAGGCATAGATAAAGACAGCAGAAATAAATCGGCAAAGAACAGCCTGGAAAACTGTTCTGAATCAGGATATAAATGCATTTGTTTAAATGCAAGGAGCATAGTAAACAAAAGAAGTGAACTAAACATTATGGTAGAAGATATTGACCCTCACATAATAGGTATAACCGAATCGTGGGCCACCACTGACATATCAGATGCCGAATTGGGACTAACAGAATATGTAATGTTTAGGAAAGATAGAATAGGAAGAAAGGGAGGTGGAGTTATTTTATATATTAAAGAATCTATCCAGGCTTATGAAATAAAATTAGAAAGAGAAGCAGATTGCGAAGAAGCTGTTTGGTGTAACATAGTTACAGGAAACTCAACGTTAACAGTTGGGTTAGTTTATCGAAGTCCAAACATAAGCATAGAAGAGAATGAAAAAATACAAAACGCTATAAGGGAAGTAAGCAAACGGAACTGTATTATTATGGGGGACTTTAACCATGGGCATATACAATGGAAATCTCTACAGAGTATGGGGAGTGAGGACCACACGTTTTTAGTTTTAGTACAATATAGTTTCCTTTCTCAACATGTGCTAGAACCAACCAGGGGAGAGCATGTGTTAGACTTAGTTTTGTCCTCACAGAAAGAATTAGTTGACAATGTCAAGATATGTGAGCCACTGGGGAGTAGTGATCACAACCAGATACATTTTACCATCAAAGTAAAATCAGAAAGGAATAGTAAAAAGCAGTATATGAGAAATTTCCACAAAGGAAGGTATAAGGACATGAGGAAATATTTAGCAAAGATAGACTGGAATAACACACTGAAGAATAAGACAGCAACCGAATGCTGGAATATCTTAAATAGTGAAATTAAGTGCATAGTCGATAAATTTGTACCTTTCAAAAAACAAGGGAAACGGTCTAAAAAGAAACACTTATCGAAAGAAGCCATTAGAAAAATTAAGTATAAACAAATGATGTGGAAGTCATATATATGTACTGGAAATGATGAAGACTACAACATTTATAAAGAAGCACTTAATCAAGCTACAGCTGAAATTAGAAATTCAAAGAGAAGCTATGAAAAAAAATTAGCTAGTAATATAAAACATGACAGTAAGAGTTTTTATGCGTATATTCGAAGCAAACAGAAAGTTCAGGATAAGGTCGGTCCTCTAGAAGATAGTGCTGGAAATACAATATCAGAGGGATTCATAATGGCAGAAGACCGGAATGAGTATTTTAGTTCAGTGTTTACCAGGGAAGATATTAGTTCACTGCCAGTACCAGAGGCTAAGTTCAAGGGGGCAGATTCAGACTATTTAGGACAGTTAGTTGTAACCTCGGAAATGGTAGTTAAGAAAATAAGGGCTATGAAGGATAATAAATCACCTGGAGTGGACGGGATTCCGCCCAAACTACTATTGGAAATTGTAGAACAAATTAGCGCACCGCTTGCAACAGTTTTCAATTTGTCATTAGAAGAGGGAGTGGTTCCTTTAGAATGGAAAGAGGCAAACATTATACCGTTATTTTAAAAAGGTTCGAGAAACAAGTCAGAGAACTATAGACCAGTGAGTTTAACATCAGTGATTTGCAAATTATTAGAAAGACTAATTAAAGATCACATGGTAGATTTTCTTGTTAAACATAACTTGATAAACTCATCTCAACATGGGTTTTTAAAAGCGAGGTCATGCTTAACAAATATGTTATGTTTTTTGGAAGACATTACTAGGTGGGTAGATATCATCTATTTAGATTTTCAAAAAGCTTTCGACAAAGTACCACATCAAAGATTACTCCTTAAGCTAAAGGCCCATGGCATAGGAAATGGTATAATAAACTGGATAGAAAAATGGCTGAATGACAGAAGACAACGTGTAGTAGTTGATGGGGAGGTTTCAAACTGGAAATCGGTATTGAGTGGGGTACCACAGGGATCTGTACTAGGACCTATATTATTCTTAATATATATCAACGATTTGGACGATGATATAACAAGCAAGGTGTTGAAATTTGCGGATGATACAAAAGTGTTTAGAAGGATTAAAAGTGATGGAGACAGACAGCATTTACAAGATGATCTTGATAGGTTGATCAAATGGTCTGAAAAGTGGCAAATGCTGTTCAATTTTGGGAAATGTAAATGCCTCCACACAGGTCATGGGAATGAAGAGGTAAAATATAAAATGGGGGGTACTGTTCTAAGTACTACTGTAAAAGAAAAGGACTTAGGGTTAACCATTAGTGCTGATATGAAGGTTTCAGAGCAGTGCGGAATTGCAGCGTCAAAGGGAAATCAAATCCTTGGATTAATTAGGCGAAATATAGCGTATAAGAAAAAAGAATTAATAGTACCGCTGTACAAAACAATAGTGAGGCCTCATTTAGAATATTGTATACAAGCATGGAGGCCATATCGCAAGAAGGACATAGATATGCTAGAAAGAGTACAGAGGAGAGCGACTAAAATGATACCAAATCTGAGGGATCTTAGTTACGAAATACGCCTAAAAGAATGTGGTTTAACAACACTAGAGACCAGGAGATTGAGAGGAGATCACATAGAAGTGTTTAAAATATTGAATGGTTATGAAAATATTGATAGAAACATTTTTTTCTCAGTTAAGAAAGATAGAAGGACCAGAGGACATGAAGCTACATTAGTAAAGGAGCAGTGTAGATTAGATATAAGAAAGTTCTCATTCTCACAAAGGACTGTAAATGAATGGAACAGATTATCTCCTGATTGTGTTGGTGCTAGTAGCGCGAATATGTTTAAAAATAAAATCGACACACACCTTAAAAAGGCGGGATACATGTAGATAAAAAGTATTGGACTCTCGATAAGCCAAAAGGCTTCCTTGTCCAACTGCCATCCAGAGTAATTTTCTGGATGGCAATCTTGTTAAATCTTGCTAAATTATGGGTAATTACTGGGCAGTCGATCGTGGATAAATAAGGATAATTAGGATTAAATAAGGGCAATTAGGGGTAATTAAGGACAATTAAGGGTAGTTAAGGGTAAGTAATAGGTAATCATGGGCAATTAAGGTGTAATTAAGGGTATTTAGGAGTGACTAAATGTAATTAGGGGTAATAAGGGTAAATAAGAGGTAACTATGGTTAATTAAGGGTAATTGAGGGGTAATCAAGAGGTAAGTAAGGATTATCAAGCGTTTAATTAAGGGTATTTAAGTGAAAGTTAGAAGTAATCAGGGGCCATTAGGGTGTAATTAAGGGTATTTAGGGGTAAATACTTGTAATTAGGGGTAATTAAGGGTACATAACAGGTAATTAGAGGTAATTAAGGGTAACTCGGGGGTACGTAAGGATTATTAAGGGTAATCAGGGGTCCAAAGTTAATGCTAGCGTGTGCCTAGTCAGTTTATTATAAGATACTAGTGGTGTTGTTGTTCAAACCAATACCTGCGTCATTTAAATTCTAAGATGACAGCTGACTCAGCCTTCGATGTAGGAATCTTTGTAGTCACGTGACCGGAAGTATGTTGCGCTCCCTGGCTAAATGGGCGGATTGGACGGGCGGGCTGAAGGGCGGGTTTGTAGTTTGGTTTATTACAGGAAGGGGGGTGGTGAAGAGGTCATCAGTGTCTTATTGAGGTATACAGTATAAAAAACGAACTATTTTGTGTAAATGAAACACAACACTATATGTTAAAGGAGGAGTAGCGTCCCCTGACCGTACGGGCAGGCTGAAGGACGGATAAAGACGCCTCCTATTAAGGGGTAACTATGGGTAATGAAAGGTATTTACGGGTAATTAAGAAGTATTTATGAGGTACTTATGGGTAACTAAGGTGTAATTAACGGTAATATAATAACACATTGTCGTCTCCTTTATTAGAAACCTTTAGAATCCGTTAGGATCCGGTAGAATCCTTCGGAACCTGATTG
Organism: Escarpia spicata; assembly: GCA_963995525.1. Lineage (NCBI taxonomy): Eukaryota > Metazoa > Annelida > Polychaeta > Sabellida > Siboglinidae > Escarpia > Escarpia spicata. The sequence goes on from OZ023205.1 coordinate 35,240,940, forward strand.
AACCGGTTATGACCTGTTTAATCCGGTTTCAAGTTTTAGAGGCGTCCCGAACTGTCACACAGGTGGTAAGCAGTAGTTGAACCTACACTTAATTAGTTCATCAGTATAAATGTATTATTAATATATATGCAAGTGATGAGACGTCGCAAGTTGATTATCGTCCTATATACTACCCACTGCCACGTACGATACAGGTGGAGGTGTTTATGATGTTACATTGCAACTTGATTATATTTTATTATTATCATATATTCCTATATACTAGCTGCTGCGTTATGATACAGGTACCGATGATGAGACATTGCAAGTTGTAATTGTCAGATAATAGAACTATTGTGTTCTTAATTGTGTGTTGACATTTCACATCGAAGAGTGACTTTGCGGTGTATTCACGCACACACACAAGCATACACTATGCCTCTATCCGAGTTCACATGCAGGTACTTCAGACACACGCGCACGCATGCACTATACATCCCTCTGAGTTGTCACGCCTACCTGAGTATGTTACCCAACCGTGTATAGTCACTGGTTCAATCGTAGTCACAACCCTTGTGGCTTCCGTCCACACGCTTACACATATTCTTATTACGGGTCTAACGACCTTTCACGCACACGCAGCCGTGTATAGTTAGGTCACATCTAGCCACACCCCTCTCCACCCATACATCCGACAGTGGAGTCACTGTGCTATATAGAAACGTGCAAAGATGCGTCACCTTAAGTTGTAGATACATCCATGAGTCGCAAATTCTTGCCAGTGTAGTGAATTTTTAACGTATGAATGCGTGAAAGTCGTAAATTTCTGTCACCTTAGTACATTACTGAGCTAATTTTCTAGAGCTGTCCAACATGTTGGATTTTCTTACTTTAACACGTATGCATCGTAAATTCTTCCCGATGTAGTGAATATTTAGTGTATGAACGCGTGAAAGTCGTAAATTCTCGTCACATTAGTAAATTACTGAGGTAACTTTAGCTGTCCAACACACTATACCTGTACAATTTTCTAGCTTGAAAGCGTATGTGTCGTACATTCTTGCCAGTGTAGTGAATTTTTAGTGTATTAACGCGCGTAAGTCGTAAATTCTGGTCACTTTAATACATTACTGAGGTAATTTTGTAAAACGTTAGCTGTCCAACACACTAAACTTGTACAATTTTCTTACTTCAATGCGTATGTGTCGTAAAATCGTGCCAGTGGAGTGAATGTTTAGCGTATGAACGCGCGTAAGTAGTATATAAGTCTGTCTCAGTATCCATTGGAATAAAAGATCAAAGGAACATCAATGGCCTATGCTTCACGTATTCCAAATGCTCACCCGCTAATGACCCTATGATTAATGACCTGTCATTTAAGCTATAGTGCTGACCTGTTGTGGCTATGTGTAATGTAATGATAGCATAAACAAACGGTGTAGTGGCACCCCTAATGTAAGAAAGAGTACCTGTAATATTTATGCATTTGTAGCATTGTGGCTGAAGTATTTCCTTAGGCGTACTCGTACAAAATTACCGGAGTCGGTGATTAATGCCTTTTGGCAGCTTCGGTGATTAATGACTTTTGGCAGCGGTGCCCTAGCAACGACCCCGCTATAGGCTTATCTTTTCGGCGACCGTCAAGTTGCAAAGTACGACTGCGTGAAGCGCAACGCTAGGCTAAAAATAATATTGGCTGACTATTGTTTGTGCGCTAGCCGGGGGAAAGCAGACGTTTATTAGTTGCGTTTTAATATTTCGTGCTGTGGGCTAGCTAGGAGTAGACTCGTTTTATTTTGTACTGGGGCGCTGCGCTGTTCAGCTAAAGTTGGATTAATAGCGGCTCATTATTGTTTGCGCACCAGGCTGGGAAAACAGGCGTTTAGTATCTCGTCCTGTTGACGGCGCTGCATTCTTCAGCTGAGTCGGATTATTTGCGGCGTTTATTCTAAGGCGGGTATTAGGGCGAGAGACATTGTGAAAGAATGAAACGACACGGTAAGTGATATATTTTTTATTTGTTAAACAGCACGTAACCTCAACCGACGTCGCTTATTCATATGTAGGGCCTATAAGAGACAACAGGAGTTGGGTTAATGAATGTCTTATCATAAATGAAGCAGGAGCCTTGATGTTGTAGTGATATCAGCAAGAAATCTACAGTGCATGTCTTGTTATAAATAAAACAGGGGTCCTCAGGTTGAGTATTGTAAAGGCAGTATTTCATTTGTCTTACAAGTTTGTGTGTGGAAGGTTTGAGTTGTGCTAGTGTATCAGGTAAATACATTATTGGTGTGCACACAACTTCAATCATATCAAACCTACGGCGTGTGAACGTTGACTGTTGTTGTAATCAGAGTGCCTCCTCGGCTGGCGGGGTTACTCCAGTGAGAGGGCGGCCGCTGTTTTGTAGGAACGGTACAGGAGCGGCGTGCAGGTTACGCGGGAGGAATATACCTCCTATGGGCGGGTTTCCGAGGATTAATCCGGTGAGAGGGCGATCGCTCTATCATAGGAATTCCGAAACCGGGCCGGAGCAGGAGGGGCGTGCTGCTTATATCGCGGCTTCGGCGCGGGAGGTATCGGACGCTCATGGGTGGGCTTCCGAAGCCGACTGGATGGGGTAGATTTGCGGGACCGGGTGGCGTTCCGAAGCCGGTCCAGTCGTCCGGAATATGGCGAGCACAGACGAGGCCTCGGCGGGGGGTCTACAGAAACCTGACCAGTCGAGCAGGAGACCTTGCGTCAAGTAGTAGACCCTGTAAACATAGAAATATCGGTTATTGATACGTATCGATCTGGTTAGCAGTGAGTGAATGTTTGTTAAAGGAAATTATTGAATGAATTGTATATGTTAAAGGTATCGTACCAGTCAAGTTCTTCCCTCGTCCTCTCCAAACCGAGCTGCAGCTCCTTGTAAGAGGCATCCGACGGCATCACGTTCATTTTGTGAAATTACGCACTACACCAAATACACCACAGGGATGACGGCCTAGGCTTTCGCCGGCGTCCCTCTGAACGAACTCGCTCGGGTGGAGACGGTCTTCCAAACCAATGTGCTGGGACGTGGCCCCGTTCTTGGAGGCCGTGTACAGACAGTTGGCCTTCTGCCAGCAGCGACGCATCGACATGTTCAAAGACGGTATCAACGTACCGGGCCTGACGCTGCTTTACATATTCAACGATTTCCCGCCGATGCTTCACTTCACCCTCTTCAACGAGCCGAACAAGGACATACACCAGCTCGTGCAATCATCGGAGACCCGTCGATCATATTTTTGCGTCATCACGAAGCTGACGCAACCGTTCTACGTTAAACCGAGTACGGAAAGGCGGCTCAGACTTGTCGTTCTATAGTCGTCTATGACGCTAATGCCCTTTTCCTCTGGGCGCTTACCCAAGATATGCCGACGGGATGGTACACGCGCCGCCGCGAGGATTACGCCTTTCGCCCGGAACAGGTGCATCGCTACGGTCGTATGGCCAGGCAGTGGCTGACGTGAGAGGCCGCGCGGACGGCGTGGGTAAATATATGGTGTCGGGAAAAGAAGACTGCGTACCAGTTCCAAAGGTTCTTCTTCCACGGCTGTACGTGGAGTGGCAAGGAGACTAACGATAAGTCTATGGCTGGACTGTACGCCGAGACGTTCGCCACCACAGACTACCTTCGCCGCTTCGTCACCGTCGTCGAGATGTGGGTGTGTGAATAGCGAGAGGCGAGGCTGCCGCCGGAGACCCGTCGACGGCGCGGGGAATTCACGCGGACGCAAGTCTTGGAGGCCGTGCACGACGGCACCCTCTTCGATCTAGTAGAATGCGATATCGCCTTGCCGGACGCGCTGCGCGCTAGATTCGAAGAGATGTAGCCCGTCTTTAAGAATACCTACGACACCCGCAATGATCTCAGCCTGTTCATGTGTCGCTACGCCGAAGCGCACGAGCTCCTGAGCCGCCCTCAACGCACGCTCGTGGGGAGCTTTGATGGTTCCAAGAATCTCCTCGCCACCGACCTACTGTGGTGGTATCTGGAGCACAGATTCATCGTTGACCGCATGTACAAGATCGTCAAGAACGACCCAGACCCGTGCTTTCGTCGCTTCGGCGAGTCGGTCTCCGTCGCGCGGCCAGTCGGGGGTACGATAAGAGAACGCCGGGGCTCTTCAAAGAGGAGAGGTCCGGTCGCTGTATCGTCGCGCTCTGTAGCAAGACCTACTACTGTTTCGGCGCTGCGGGCGACAAGTACAGCACGAAGGGATTGAGCAAGCGCCAGAACGACATCAATAAGTACACCTTCTTCGCCGTGATTCGGGGTCGACGGAGCGGCGGCGGATGGAACAGCGGGTTTATAGTGAGGGAATCGTACGTGCTGACGTACATCCAGGAGCGTGCGGCGTTTAGCTACTTCTACGCGAAGCGACGCGTGCACAACGACGGGGTCACCACGGCGCTCATACTCGTATAAACCCTACCCTACCCTACCTAAGGGGCGGCCCCCCACCCTAGGGGTAGGGGTTTGTATGTATGTATGTATGTATGTGTGTAGGGGTAATAAAGAGTGAACAACAACCGAGTACACGTTTTTATTGTCTTTTATTTACTACTAAGCGAAACATTCAAAGCGGTTTTATAGTGTCTACTACTAAGCGACACATTCAATGCGGTTTTAGTCATTCGAATACGAGACAGTTGTTGGCCACCCTATCGGGGCCGAACAATCGCAAGAAGACCCTTAACGGCATTTCGCGGCATCGGAAGAGCAGGTAAGCGACGAAATATTGTCCGCATACGTTAGACACCCCGCTCAGCAGTCCCTTGTCGTTGTACGTCCAGGAGTCGCAGTTACGGTTGAGGAAGGTGCAGAAGTCGTTTTGCCCGTCGCCGCGAAGAGGTTCAGATAGTTTTTTACGTAGGCCCCCTCTGCGAAGTTCGGCTGCAGCGGCTTGCTCGACACCTGGCGTCCGTTGATGTAGAGGGCGAGTAAGTTTATGCCTTTGTGCATCGGGTTAAACGGGTTTTTATCGTAGGACCCGTTATAGGCGTCGTTGTCGATCTGGCACAGGAACACGCGTTTCGGCAGCACCCCAGGTAGATTTTCTCGTGAGTTTGCGAACACCTTGCAGTCGACTCGACGTAGCGGGTACTTGGCCGTCCCTTTCGTCAACGCTTTCATGTGACCGGTCTGGACGGCCGGGTTCACCTTGGCTTTTCGCACCTGCAGGAAGGTCTCCAGCAGCACGATTTTGAACCCCGGTGCCCGACACCATGAGCACGAAGGCGTCCTTGCTTCGCACCAGCCGGATCTTTTCGTCGACATTGTTCAGAAGGTACCAGTCTTGCATGATCACGTCAGCGTGCAGGCGTCCAAACAGCTCCACCTCGCGACTGTTCCGTATGTAGGCTCGCCGATGCACATACCCCGCGTTAGCGTCCCCGACCGTCTACATGTACCGATTGTTGTCCTTCACCACAGGTCGCCCTCGAGCTGGGTCTTCTTGGCCTCGGCGCCGTAGCTCAACAAGTTTCGATTTAGGCCCGATACGGATACGTGTTGGTCGACGGGGTCACGAGCGTGCCGTTCAGCATCTCGTCGATTTGACTAAAGAGTGCGTGCAGAAAGTTGTTGGTCGGTCCCATGGGACTATCGTCTTGGAGATCGGTGCCGTCCCCTTCATCACTTTGACTCGCGTGTACAGTCTAACGCTCGACGATTCCAGATAGTCTTCTCCCACCCCCGGGACGAGAAACGTGATAAGGCCGGTCGCATGGAGTGCCGTCAGGGGTTGGTGTTCGACCCACTGGCCACTATCGACGCTCACCTGCGTAATCGGGACGCTGAACAGGTCCAATTCACTCTTTGTCCCCTCGACGACTGTCGATGCAAGAATGCCATTCTACTCGGTGACTATGTCGCTCGGTGTCTGTTCCATACGGCGGCGTTTCATCTTACTGAACGTCAGCGCTCTGCCCGGTGGTTTTATAACATGGCGTCGCCATTTCGGCGGTTGCGCCTGCGTATTCAGCAGACCGTCCACAATGTCGGCCCCCGACTCCCTTGCGCGTCGTTTTACCGCCTGTTTCAGATTCTACCCGGCAAAGGCGTCTCGAGCCACGCGCACGCCCGTATTGAGAGCTCGCTTTTCCAGCGTCACGGTTCCCTTCTTGATAAGTGGCATGGCGCTTCGGAACAGGCTCCCGAAGAGATTGTCCAAGCCGTGACGCCGCTGCACTCTAGCACCGACGAAGACCGGTAGGTTGCCGCCGACCTGTCGAGTGTAGTAGTCCTCGTACACGTTGCTGCCGGCCCTCGCCATCAAAACAGTTTCGGTTTGCAGCGTCTGAGGTGAAGCGTCCTACGACTTTCCCATGTTCGAATGGTATCGTTCGACCGAGTTCGTCCCTTATATCTATCTCGACCGCTTCGAACTGTTTTCGCAGTAGGGATACGTACTGAACACGGTATTCGAGACGTTGGTCCCGTGCGATCCGTAGTTGGGGACGCTTTGGTAGGAACGGGGCGAAACTGTCACCGACGATGCGCTATTCCACGATGTCCGTGTATACATATATGGTGTCGAGTCCCTGATGCATGTCCACCGTGGATTCCCCTTTTTTCTCGAAGGTGTAGTCACCGTCGTTTTTGGGGTAGAAGGTGGACGACGGACTGAGCACTATACACGCTTCCGCTTCTGGACATTTGATAACGTTCGAGTGGAACACTAGTATAGTTTCCAGAGCGCTCTGAAGGGGTATGTTAAATTCGACACCCGCTGCCATACGCAGCGTCATCCTGTTAGAGATCTGGCTCTAGCTCAGGTGTGCCTTGACTCTTTCGGTGCTCAGCCTCATCAGCTCTGCTTTGATTTTGTGCATCAAATCTTAATCCCCGTGGTAGTAACCGTAAGGGTTGGTGCTGAAGCGGTGAATTTCACAAACGTCTTCTGTGAGGTAAACGCCCGGCTCCCCCTCCTTGCAAGACATATAGAAGACGGTGTCCTCTTTTCTCACGTTGTACCAAGTGTGCGGGTACTGTAGCTCCACCAGACCGCATTCCCACTGACCGCGTTGCGGTAGCGTCGTGATGTAGTGAGTCAGCGTGTTTTCGCGGTGCGATTTCATAAAGGCATTGCTCGGCAACGTCACATAAAATCAGACGATTCCATCGCGTTTTATAAACGGACTTGGCAGTAGATATCCGAGACAGCTACTCAGCAGCGCCGTCCACAGGTTCGAGTCGCCCTGGCCACGCGTCAGATTGTATATATTGACCACGATGACCACGTAGAGGACAACGATCTGACACAGGACGACGATTTCGACTTTGGGGCACTCGTTACCGCAGAGACGCCAAGGAGCGTGTTCGTCGACGGTGATGTCGGTAGCGTCGAGTGTTGTCACTTCGTCGGTCACGTCAACGGTGGCGTCGGTAGCGTCGACTCGTCGGTCATCGTTGCGCGACTGACGGGTCGGCGATACAGTACACTCCCTTTATCAACTGCAGAGGCGGGCGCGATGCGCCTACCCTTTATAGGCCACGAACGCCTTGGCATCGATCCAGCTGTTGAAGGAGGCCGGATAACCGCATCATACGGTCTCCTGGTTCGAGACGTTGACACTCGTCGGCGCCATACCGATGCTTCGATGGTAGGTGTTGTTGTACGACCGTACGAAGTCCGCCAACGCCTCCATGTACCTCAACGTTTGACGCTTCGTGAAGTACCTCCACATGCGGGTCTTTACCGTGCGATTGAACCTTGCCACGACACTCGCTTTGGTCTCCTCGTTGTGCAATCCAAAGTGGTGGACTCCGTGCTCCTTCAACAGTTTCTGAAAGGGTCTGTTGAAAAACTCTTTGCACTTGTCCGTCTGTAGCGCGTTCGGCGGTTGCTGCTGCAGCAAGCCCTCGAAGGCTATAACGAGCGCCGGACCGGCTTTACTCTTCAACGGGACGCACAACGCCCGCTTAGAAAAGACCGTCAGTGGGAACGTCGTCCCGTCGTCGTGTTTTTTTAGGTTAGCTACGTCGACCAGGTCGGCTTGCCACTGCTGGTTTCGACCACCTACGATGACGCAGCGCCGTTTGAAACAACATTTGACTGGATTGTGAAGGGATTAGGTGTCCTGTTCCGACAACCACTGCTTCACGACCGGTTTCGGTACTAGAGTTCCCAGCTAAAAATGCGTCGACGCCGCCGTAACTGCCCACCTGTTTCGGCCCGAAGTAGGCGTGTTTCAGGTGGTCCCGTTGAAGGCGAGGAATCCGTTGCGTACCACGACGCCTCCGGGGGCACCACCGCCATGGGGCTGATGACCGACTTGCGAATAATAATAATATAAAGATATATAAAGCGACTGCTGCGGCTACGACGATGCCTACGACGATTACCGTTCTTTGTCGCCCCATACTGTCTTCTGTACCTATATACCATTTCACGCCTCTTTAATATGCCTCCCACGCGCGCTCTAGAGACTTAGCGCGACGCCTGACCCGCTGTTTCTGGTGCTGCATGTACGCTCGACGCTGAGCGTTGTCGACAAGCTCCACGGGGACGTTCAGACGCTTCATATGGCCCACGCACGGTTTCCACCCTACCGGCGCGGCCACCTTCTTCCCTTTTCTCATGAGATCGTTCACGAGATACACCATGTTACTTCCCGCGATATGTGTACTGTCGTACACGAACTCTCCGTTGTTGTTCCACCGGGTCAACGGATCGGCCTTCAGTTTCTTCACCAGGAGGCGGGCTTTTCCTTTTCGACTTTTCGGCATGCTTTCCACGACTTCGCGTCAGGTCCGTCGGCGGCGGCGGCGGCGATTCATCAGTCGTAGTTGCTCCTTTTACCACGGCCACTCGTACCGGTTGCTGCACCCGAGACGCAACATGGTGTTGTATCGACTCAACAGTTGATTGTATAACGCTACCTTTCCTCGCTCATACAAATCCGAGCCCTCGAGAACGGTCTTTATGTCTGGGCTACTCATCACACGTGCCGTGGTCGTAGTCGGTTGTGAGAGCAACGGGAGGAGACTCTCCAAAAACGAAGGTCTACCAAGGCCATCTTCTTCGCGTGTTCCATCAACCTATCACCTGTCTGAGGAGCGGTAGAAGGACGGAGCTCGCCAACGGGGCTAGCAGAGACGTCAGAAAACCGCCTGAGCCCGTTTGCAGAATCGCCCGCTTCTCTCTGATGCGGACTTTTTTCGACGTCAGCTTACGCAGATGCTTCTTGTACATTGCCAGTACTTGTTTTGCTTCACTGACAATGTCACGTTCCCTTTCAGAATGTTGTACGCGCAGTCGCACAGATGAGGCTTTTCTCAACTTTATATTCTAGTATATATTCAAAATCTGCAGGCAGATGATGTGCCTCTTGACGCTCTCTGTCACCCTGACGACAGGGGACGTCCGCTGCAACGCGTGCCCCTTTTTATACTCTCGGCACATAGACGTACTGAACGCGATCGTCGGGAAATATATTCGTAAGGAGGCGCCCTATTTCCGGCGTCTCCTGTTTCAGGTATACCAGGAGATAGCCTTAGGCTTCTGACGTGGCGTCTTTGAAGGCTTCCATCATGTATTTGACTCTACCCGGATACATCTGTTTCGCCAGGTGATCCACTTGGCCCGGATCCCGGGGGCTCTTGAACAGCACCATGTATTGCGCGTTTAGGCTGATGGTGCGGTTTTCTTTCCCTTTCGGAAAGAGATTCTGCAGAAGGTGCACGACGGACGTGTTGCAGTGGTGACTAGTTGGCTCGAGTACGAGGAGTGTCCTCGTTTTCGCGTCTAATATCTTCGGATCCGGCAAACCGTATACAAACTCTACGTCGATCGTCATAGAGGCGTAGGCGACTAACCACTGGCCATAACACCACAGGATCTTCTCCGGGGCGGTTTGATCATAGACGAGGCGAAATGCAGAAGACGACTGACGAAAGTGGTCTTGCCACAACACGTAGGGCCGGCTACAATACACGTAAAAGGGTGCTTCAACGACGTGTCCATGTCACCGACTGGCGCCTGGGGAGACGGGTGAGTCCTTTTTACAAGTTCGACCTGTACGCGTCACGCACCTCCATCAACACCTTACCAAGCATGTTTTGGCCCTCTCTACCCCCGTACCCACAACCCAAAAAACGGCACCCACTCCACCAGTTCAACGTCCCCGGTAACCAACAGGCTGTCTCTCAACTTTGTCGACGCCCCTAACTTGGCCATCAACAGGGCTCTCATACAGTCGACCCTAACGGCGTCCCACTCAGCCCCCGTTCTCGTTTTCTTGATGACGTAGATTCTTCGCTTCGCCACCCAGGCCGACCATGCCTCTTTGATATACTCCGGGCATTCTTCGTCTTCATTAAACATTGCCTTTCTAATTTGATAGGCGTGCTCGATCGACCTGAACACCCGACCGTATGCTTCGACTCGGCTCGGGTGGAAATTCGGTAGGAGGCCGGTCCAGCGAAACGTATAGCCGTATCCACTTTACCGTCTTTATGCCACTGGCTGGCCATCTCGTACAGACGTTTCCCTATCACCAGTCTCGCTTCTTTAAGCGACAACACCGCTAGCTACGCTATATAGTCACTGGCCTATAGTGTCTGAATACTTCCCTGGACAGCAGTGATCTTTATAAATTCAGCACTACAGTTAGAAGATGAGTCGTGGCGCCTTAAGGCTACAGCTAGGTACACTGTATTGCACCAGGGGCGCCACTACGCTGTCTGTTTACATTATTATTACATTACATAACCACAAGAGGTCAGCACTATAGTTTAAATGGCAGGTCATTAATCATTAGCGGGTTAACATTCGGAATACGTGAAGCATAGGCCTTTGATCTTTTATTCTAATGGATACTGAGACAGACGTATATACTACTCGCGTAAGTAGTAAATTCTCTTCACTTTAATACATCACCGAGGTAACTTTGTAAAACTTTAGCTGCCGAACACACTAGACATGTAAAATTTTCTTACTTTAATGCGTATGTGTCGTAAATTTTTGCCAGTGTAGTGATTTGTTGGCATATGAACGCGTAAATTCTTGTCACTATAGCTCTCGCCGCCGCCCTTCCCCACCCGCACTCGCCGCCGCAGAGGCGGTGGCGAGGGCAGGTGGGGACGGCGACGGTGGCAGCTCCCGCAGTTTCTTAGTGGGCGCGTGCATGTGTGTAAGGCTAGGACGGGATGGTGGACAGCTAGTGACTGTCTCTTATCCGGTATATCATTGTGTGTGTGCGTGTATTAAGGTACATACGCATTAAAGTAACAAACTTGCACGAGTATAAAGTGTTGAAACGCTAAAATTGTAAGAATTGTCCTCTGTAATATACTAAAGTGTTACGAATTTACGCAAAAAATTCACTACACTGGCAAGAATTTATGACACATACGCATTAAAGTAAGAAAATTGTACAATGTTAGTGTGTTGGACAGCTAAAGTTAAACAAGAATTTACGACTTTCACGCATTCATACGCTACAAATTCATTACACTGGCAAGAATTTGCGACTCATGGATGTATCTACAACTGAAGGTGAGGCATATTTGCACGTTTCTATATAACACAGTGACTCCACTGTCGAATGTGTGGGTGGATAGGTGCGTGGCCAGGTGTGACATAACTATACACTGCTGCGTGTGCGTGACACGTCCTTAGACTCGTAATAAAGATATATGTAAGCGTGTGGACGGAAGCAAGAACGGCTGTAATTACGGTTGAACCAATGACTATACACGATTGGGTAACATACTCAGGTAGGCGTGTGAACTCAGAGAGATGCATAGTGCATGCGTGTTTGTGCGTGAATACACCGCAAAGTCACTCTTCGATGTATAAGGTCAACACACAATTAAAAATACAATAGTTTTATTCTCTGACAATTACAACTTGCAGTGTCTCATCATTGGTACCTGTATCATAACGCAGCAGCTAGTATATAGGAATATATGATAATAATCAAATATAATCAAGTTGCAATGTCACATCATAAACACCTCCACCTGTATCATACGCAGCAATGGGTAGTTTACAGGACGATAATCAACTTGCGATGTCTCATCACTTGCATATATACTAATAATACATTGATACTAATCAACTAAATAAGTGTAGGTTCTACTACGGCTTACCACCTGTGTGACAGTTCGGGACGCCTCTAAAACTTGAAACCGGATTAAACCGGTTTAATCAGGATTGTACCGGATTCTATCGGTTTCAAATAATTGAGACGACATTGTGTTATGAAATTACCTGTAATTTCCCCTTAGTTACCCCATAATTGCGTATCAATTACCCGTAAATACCTTTAATTACCCATAGTTACCCCTTAATGGGAGGCGCTCATTATCCGTCCTCCAGCCTGCCCGTACGGTCAGGTGACGCTACTCCTACTTTAACATATGGTGTTGTGTTTCATTTACACAAAATAGTTCGTTTTTCTATACTGTATACCTCAATAAGACGCCGATGACCTCTTCACCACCCCGGGTCCTATAATAAACCAAACTACCAACCCGCCTGTCAGCCCGCCTGTTTAGCCAGGGAGCGCAACCTACTTCCGGTCACGTGACTACAAATATTCCTACACTGAAGGCTCAGTCAGCCGGCATCTTAGAATTTAAATGACGCAGGTATTGGTGTGAACAATAACACCACTAGTATATTATCATAAAGTGACTAAGCACACGCTAGCATTAACTTTGGAAACCTAATTACCCATAATAATCCTTACGTACCCCTGAGTTACCATTAGTTATCTCTAGTTACATGTTATTTACCCTTAATTACCACTAATTACACTTAGTTACCCCTAAATACCCTTAATTACCCCTGATTTACCCTTAATTAAACGCTTAATAATCCTTACTTACCTCCTGATTATCCGAGTTACCCTTAATTACCCATAGTTACCTCTTATGTACCCTTAATTACATTTAGTTACCCCTAAATACCCTTAATTGCCTCTGATTACCTCTAACTTACCCTTAATTATCTTTAATTGTTCTTAATTGCCCCTTTGATTACCTCTGTATATTTCTCGCTGTGATTACATTGTAAAAATACCTGGCCTTCTTGTATTGGTACGCAGCTTCCGCGCAACATAAATCTTCGCCCTCTATGTATATATTACACGGAAAGAAGTTTGACAGGTAATGTGCAACTCCCCTACATTGTACGTCCATTTTCACCACATGTTGCAACTGCTTAACGTTAGCACTAGCCACTCGTAACATTGTTAACTTCTCGATGTCTGGACGTCGTAGCATGTGACGGGATTATGTCCTCACTAATTGGCTGTTTCTCATAAGGCAGGCTCGCACAGTTGTTATCTTCTCCCTGCTTGGGCGCCGCAGCATGTAACACCATTATGCACTAGCTAATTGTTGTCTTTTTTCTGATAAGGCGCATATCTCATGTGTCACGAGACTCCTTGCTGATATGACTTGTACTTTGCAACTTTCCTGTATGCAATGTGTGTGCATAATAATAATGTATATAAATAGTATGTTGTTAACGTTCAAATCATTCGATACACACTGCAAACATGACTTCTCCGATCCTTTAGGCCGAACTCCGAGAACAATGGTGGCGACGTGAAGCATCCGGTGATGCAATGATGTGAGTAATACATTTTCAACAGAGACAGGAAGTCTTACAAATGCACATGGTCTGAGCTACTTCCTATTGTAGATGTCAAAGCTCAGGCAGCTGAAATTTTCTCAATTCGTTCCACTAATATCTTTGACCAAAGTGATCATTTGATATCATCATTATCATAAATGTGCTAAAGACTTGTATATTTCACAATTGAGCCAACATGGGAGACAGGAAAAGGTTTAGGAAGAGTAAAAAAACGCAAAGTTAGTGGTCGTGCTGCTCAGCTGATAAGAAAGCAAAATGGCGGCCCCCAAGAAAATGAAACTCCAGAAGTTGATATGAACATTTCTGCTTCTGCAAGCAAAATTCAGGAAAATATTGATACCAAGGATATTGTGAATGACTCAGACTTTGTAACTGAAGGTTTTAACCTGATCGATGTGAGCAGTTTGGTTGCTTTTTTATCCTCCCATGTTACATGTGCAGAATGTACTGAGCCTATGCATTGTGGACTGGATCTGAGCAGTAGCAAGAGCTTTGCCCATGGTGTTGTGGGCAAGTGTCCTGCATGTGAAAGTCAGGTGGCGCTATTTACTACATCAGGAAAATGTGCCATATCTGGTGTCATAAATGGAACGAATCCTCCCTATGAGGTGAATATGAGGATGGTGTCGTATGTGCGTGCCTTGGAGCTCTTGAACATTTTTCGAAATTTATGAACTCGCCTACTCCATTGACATCAAACTGTTACAAGACTACTAAGGTGACAACATTCTGCAACAAAATATGTTGCAACTGACAGCATGATAAAGGCAGCAGAAGAAGTGAAGGACTTGAAGGGAACAGACTGTGGTGTGTCAATAGATGGAACGTAGCAGAGGCGCGGCTATGCCAGTCACCATGGTGTGGTATCTGCCATTTCAATGGACACTGGCAAATGCCTGGATGTTGAAGTTCTGTCAAATATATGCAAACAGTGCCAAGTGTGGAAAAAAAGAGACAAAACTTCACAGGCCTATCTCAGTTGGAAAGCAGATCACAAGTGTTCTTCGGATTATTCGGGGAGTGCCGGGGCAATGGAGCCGGTCGGAGCGATGAGGATATTCACGAGGTCGGATGTTGAGTATCTAGGGGATGGTGACTCTGCCTCATTAACAAAAGTGAGGGAGTACAAACCGTTTGATGACGTGGATGTCACCAAATTTGAATTAATTGGCCACGTCCAGAAACGAGTCGGTGGTCCATTACGGAAATTGCGCGTGGAGTGCAAGGGGAAGGAGTTACCTGATGGCAAGAGGATTTCGGGGGCACGTCGCCTCACAGATCAGCGGATAGACACACTGCAGAACTATTTCGGCATGGCGATACGTCAAAACAAAGGAGACTTAATTTCTATGCAGAAAACTGTACTTGGTAGCCTGTATCATGTTGCTAGTACAGCGGACGAGCCAAACCATAATATGTGTCCCTCTGGTGATGATTCGTGGTGTGGCTACAACATTGATCCAGAAACTTACAGACATAAGCATGGCCTGCCTCAGTGCATTGTAGAGCTTCTGGAGCCAATATATGATGATCTGAGTGCTCCAGGGCTCTTGTATAAATGTTTACATAGCAAAACCCAGAATAATAATGAGTGTCTCAACAAGTTGATCTGGGACAGATGTAGCAAAGATGTGTTTGTAGGTAAACTTACACTTGACGAGGCAGTGTACAGTGCTGTGGCACATTTTAATGATGGAAATGTTGCTTTCTTGCGAGTTTTTGAACTCCTTGGACTGTCCCCCAGGCTATTTCACTGTGAACTCTGCCCTTGCCAGTGATGTGAAGAGACTATTCGGTGCCGGGCGAAAGTCTCCGAGGTCGGAAGGGCGAAGCGAAAGCACATTCGGGCAGTAAAAAAGGACTTCAAAGACAAAACTGATGAAGTAGAAGGCAATCTGTATGAAACTGGAGCACACTGAGTATATTTCTGTGTGATAGGACCACTGCTGGCATTTCATACATGTGAGATAAAGTGAAAGTACATTGAGTTTAAGTTTTTTGTTATTTTTCCAAAAAACTAATTTTGGCCTATCGGGCATCACTTGAGACGTCCTTACTCGCTAATTTTTTGAGTTGTCAATCTTATTTTTTGAACACAAGAACTTAAGATATATCCCTAAGGAATGGTTTAGGGATTTTCTCTTAAAACAATTATATGTGGTACTTTTATTGCTATGATTATATAATTAGCTGACGGAAATGACTAAAAAATTTAAAAAAGACAATAATTTTCCTTCAAAATGTTTTCTCAAGATTTCCTCTAATCAGGACATGTGCCATTATGTTATAAAGAACCTGTGAAAATTGCAGTGATCACATGACGTTTTGGAGAAATCCTTTCTTAAAAAATGGCTGATTTCATGGCTTTGGCGGCCATATTGGACACTAATTAACATAATTTATGCACATTTTGCATTTATTTAAATTTGCATTTTATACCCTTCTAAATGGCATATAGCGTTGATTGATCTGTTGAAGGCAAAAAAAGTCCATTAGGAGTGCCTTGCTACCTTAATGTGGGTAATTCCGTTGCTACACAGTAGACACTTCGTTAAACTAACTGAGTGTGATACAGTTATTACCATAGATTTTTAAAGGTACTTGTTTAATTACACACGTGACGTTGTGCTGGCTAGCTATTCAGTTCTCGTTCAAATTTTATTCAGCAATGTAAGCGACAGTGATGACACCAGCAGCAACATCAGCTCTGTATCGGACTGGTCGTAAGGTACCTCACTCTTTTGATCATCAATTATATAATAATATTAATATAAATACTAATACTCCATGACCTACTTCGAAGCGTGCTCATTTTACACTTCTCGACACAGCTGTTTACATATCGTTCCATAGTCCTTTCTTCTCTGTCCTCATCTATTGCCCTGGCTTAACCTGTTATCGTGTCGCCTAGCAACGTGGTGTCTGGTTACATCATCCGACTGACTGTGATATCGGACTGGGTCAACATCTGTGCTTCAATACCTCTCCTATATGTACGAATTAAGTTGTCATTCTTATAGTGTTTTTTCAGAGAGGAAGATATACGAAATGAGCATGAGGCGCTCTTTTACGCAGTCTTGCAGGAGTTCCTTGCAAAAAGGCCAGTCTTTGACTCACCTTCTCGTTTGTGTGATCCCGGTGACGTCCCAAAAGTTGACACTGGCGATAAAGAAGGTTACTGGGGTTCGGACTGTGAGTTCGAAGATGATGGTTTCTGCTGTAATGATATATAAATTAAATAGTTTTCAACTTTGAAAATATGTTGTATTGTTGGTTATTCGTTATACACGTTAGGAATCATTCTACCACGCCTCCAGCACACATACGCTACGTCCATTACTCCCCCATTACCCTTTATACACGTGACCCACATTCCAACAGGTTTTAAAATTTTATATATGCTCTATCGTTCGTTGTTACTTATACACGATAGGACATAGGTAGAATTATTCCTACACACAATCAACACACATTCTCGATTATTTATGCATCATCCTTAGTTACCCCTAATGACCCACCTTCCAAAAGGTTTTAAATTTTGATATATGCTCTTTTGATCATTCCTCTTTATACATGGGGTACTCACTCGCTCCATTCCACCAGGAGGTACACTACACCCGGTCACGTGCCTACACACACCGATCTTTCCTGGTTATACACGATAGGACACAGGAATTATTGTTACACACGTCCACCACACATACGTAACGTCAATTACCCTTTAATCTTCCCTCGTCAGTCCTTCATTACCCTTAATTACCTCTTATGACCCAATTCTCAGCAGGAGGCACTACCTCTGGTCACGTGACTACACACAGATGACTACACCAGAAGCTGAGGTAGTCGCCATCTTTGAAGTAATTCCATTTAGCCTTACGTACCCTTAAATACCCCTAATTACCTTTAATTACAAGCGATTACCCCTAATTGTCTCTTATTAACTTTGGACCCCTAATTACCCCTGAATTACCCATAATTATATCGTTACTTACCCTTGATTACCTCTGAGTTACCCATAATTACACTTAGTTACCCATAATTACCCCTTAGTTACACTGAAATAGCTCTAATTGTCCATTTGTTACCCCCTAATTACCCGTGATACCCCAGTAATTACCCATAATTATATCTTACTTACCCTTATATATCCATAATTAGTTACCCTGAAATATATCGTTTTGTTGGTTTATACACGATAGTACATAGGAATCAGCCTTACACACGGTCATACCTACGATACGATACGTCCATCAACCCTTGATCAGCCTTTGATCTGCCTTCATTACCCCTTAATTACCTCATAACCCAATTTTCAGCACGAGGCAAAACCTCCAATACACTCCACCAGGTGGCAGTACATTCACTAACGTGACTACACACATACACCCACAAATAACTAGGCGCCATCTTAGAATTTCTCCAGGGATGCTCTTGCTTCCCGTGGTACGTATCGAACAACCCTCTCACTACTTTTGCCTTATTGGCAAACACGGACACGTACAACAATTCCGTAACACCGTTACGGAATCATTTCAGCACTAATAGGAGTGTCACGATGTAGCGATATGTGTCTCGCAAACGCGCACAACGTCTGGGCGTACTTAACGACGCTACGTGAACTGGTAGTGAACTGTAGTTGTGTGGATCTCACAGAAGAACTAATTGATGATCAGTTGATAGAGAAAACCAGCAATCCGCGATTTAGGGAACGATTGCTAATGGAGCAGGACACTCACATTAGCCAAAGCCCTACCACTGGCGTCTCGTATCGAAGTTGCTGTAACCAAAGCACACGCATTCAGAGACAGGATGATCCTACAACAGACATGTAGTGTAGGATGCTGTATGGACTTAGTTCAGCACCTAGTGCCTTCCAGAGGATTGTGTCTTCTTTATTGAAGGGTACAGATGGCTGCATCAACCTCCTGAACGACATTGGACACTCACAGGAACAGCATGACACACGATTGCAGCTACGGCTTAACAGGCTGGCTGAGTATCACATCACACTTAATCGCGAGAAATGTCTGTTTGCTAGGACGGAAATCGACTTCCTCGGATACTATGTATCCTTCAAGGGTGTCCTACTATTACACTCCTACGTGAAAGCAATTGAGGATCTACCAGAACCGATAAATGCAAAGGAAGTTGCTTCGTTTCCGGGCACGACGAATTTCTACCTGACATTTTCCCTAAACTACTCGGAAACTGCTGAGCTACTTAGACGACTACTACGCAACGACGTTCAGTGAGAATAGATAGCCGAGCAAGATCAAGCCTTTCGCGACTTGAAGCATAAAATTGCGTCTGCTCCAATTCTTGCACATTTCGATGCAGATGCTCCAACGATCGTGACGACGGATGCTTCAGGAATCGCCTTTGGTGCGGTATTATGGCAAGTGTCAAATGGCAAAGAGAGGCCAGTCGCGTATGCATTCAAGACGCTTTTAGCAACATAACGGAAGTACTGCACGGGAGAACGTGAAGCACTGGCATGTAACTTCGCGTGCGAACACTGGCATGTGTTTCTCTTCGGTAGAAAACTCACGTTGCAGACGAACCACCAGGCACTCACAACGCTGTTAGCGACTTCCGGTTCGGGCCACAGGCCATTACAAATCTACCGATGATCTGATTGCCTACACCAGTATGACTTTGCATTCAGTACACTGCTGGTTCCAAGAACCAGGTAGCAGATATGCTGAGCAGGCTGGTGAATGAAGAGCAGTGTGAATCGACGACTGTGTCGTGGAAATTGAGTTGGATAACCTCGTTAATGCAGTCGACTTGAAAAACGCTTCTTCCGAGGATGGGCACTTTGACGCAGGTCCGTCACTTCGTACATAACTAACATTCTAAGTGGCCGGAAATAATAATAATAAGAAGAAGAACTTCTATTGTGCCTAAATCCTTGGAAACCAAGCTCAAAGGCGCATCAAAACAAAAGGGTTGGCCAATCTCAAAATCCATAAGTAGTTTTCGAGTTGTCAACAGATGGGTCAAGGCGCTAGGGAGCTTCGGTGGATAAGCAAGGTTGTAAAGATACGTTTTTAAATGACGACGGAATTTTGTAATATTTTCAACTGATCTAACACTAAGAGGAAGCATATTCCAAAGAGTTGATGCAGCAACAGACAAAGCCCTAGTTCCAATGTTAGTGTTGACTCTAGGAACAAAAAGTAGATCAGGACTAGATGATCGAAGCTGGATAGGTTTTCTTACAGGAATAAGCAATGAATGCAAATAAGATGGTTGCTTACTGGACAGTGCCTGGTATGTAATGGTACAGATCTTAAATTGTATACGATATCGTACAGGAAGCCAATGCAAAGACTTCAAAAGTGGTACAGAGCGAGAAAAACGAGAAGATCTTGTAACTACGCTTGCTAGACAATTTTGGACACGCTGAAGTTTGGTGATATCCTTGCTAGCGATACTATAAAGGAGGGAATTGCAATAGTCAAGTCTGCTGCTAACAAGCGCTGTTGCAATAGTCTTAGCAACAGAAAATGACATATACCGGCGAATACGGCGAAGATCACGAATACGATAAAAAACAGCAGCGACATGTTTGAGATACGTGTTGTCGGAAATTGAAGTTACTATCAAAGATCACTCCTAGATTCCGTACCGAAGTTGCTGGTGTGATATACTGATTCAAAATACGTGTAGGGAAAAAACCATCCAGTTTACAACGCTGCATTAGAGTACCAATAATGATCAATTCAGTTTTATTTGCATTTAATTTCAACTTGCTGTCAGTCATCCAGTGGAAGATATCTTGAAGGCAATCACTAAGTTGGTTAAGGGAGCGATTTGTATCCGGGGTAGCCAACGAAATGTAGATCTGAGTATCATCAGCATAAAGATGATGTTCTAAGTTATGTCTTTGTATAACAGAGCTTAGTGGCGTGGTGTAAAGAGTAAAAAGCAAAGGCCCCAGAACAGACCCCTGGGGAACACCAAATAAAGCCGGCAGTGCAGCTGAAAAGCAGTTCCCAATCTTTATAGTTTGGTATCTATCAGTTAGATACGAAGAAAACCAGCTTAGAGCTGTGCCAGATATGCCGTACCACTTTAACAGGCGTTCAATGAGAATGCTGCGATCAATCGTGTCAAACGCAGCAGAGAGATCTAGTAAGGTAAGTGCAGTCACTTTACCATTATTAATGTTCAAGTTAATGTCATTATGAACCTTTAAGAGGGCAGACTCTGTTGAATGAAACTGCCTATATGCTGATTGTGACACATTAGTTAAGACAGTTGTGCTAATGTGAGACCTTAGACGACTTGCTACAACCGTTTCTAGTATTTTGGAAATGAAGCTGAGATTAGAAATAGGTCTATAACTGTTTAGGTCTTGTTTAGGCAGAGATGACTTCTTAAGAAGTGGTGTGACATGGGCGTATTTAAAATCATCAGGAAAACAGCCAGAGCAAAGTGATGCATTTATAATATTTGTTATAGGTCCAATTAGTGTATCGAGACATGCTTTTAGCAGTATTGTTGGAAATGGATCAAGTGCACAAGATTTATTTGGGGAGGATATACTTATTCATCAACTTCATCAACTGTTGCAGGTTCAAATGATACAAGTTGAGAATTTACTTGTGGAAAGTCCACACTGACATTACTTATATTATGACTTGGGAAAGCAGAACGAATAATACTGATTTTATTCTTGAAGTGACTAGAGAACGAATCACATAGAGACTTAATTGACACATGATTAGGTAGCGATGGAGTAGGCCGTCGGTGTAGAATGTTATTGATGCAGTTCCATAACTGACGCGGATTATCAGACTTATTTATGACAATATTTGTAAAATAATCTGATTTAGCTTTAGCCATTTGTCTGTTACAGAGGTGACATTGCTTAGAATAGCGCGATCTATCTAATGGCGAGCGTGATTTGCGCCATGCACGCTCTAAATAACGACGACGTCTTTTAGATAGTATAATTCCGGAAGTCATCCATAGAGCCGGTGGCCTTTCTGACACCCATTTGGATTTTATAGGTGCATGTTTGTCAAGTAAAGCATTGAGTACTTGACAGTACTGTTTATGTAAGTCAGACAGATGTTTTTTTTTATCTGTGATAAGGTCAGATATAAGGATATCAGCCATTAAAGCTGTAATTTCAATCCTATGAATGGCTCTATAAGACACCTTGTGTTTCGATTGTAAAGGGGCTATAGAACCGTTAATATTGGCAATGACAGTATGGTGATCTGATAACCCATCTGAAACAGTAGGTGCTTGGATATTATTACAAGTTGAACGGGTTATCAAGAAGTCAAGCCAATGGCCATGTATATGTGTCGAAAATGTAACATGTTGTTTCAAATCAAATGATGCCAGAATATCATCAAACATAGTTGTAGTTGAAGAAGGTATATCCAAATGTAGATTAAAATCACCAAGAATGTAAAATTTTGAATGAATAACTGCCAGATTTTCTAACATATCCTGAAAGTCTTCAAAGAAATTGGCCGGATGTCATGGAGGGCGATAGATACAAACAAAGTGTGCGGAGAAAGAAGAATCTGAAATTTCAGCACAGATGGACTCAAAACTAGAGTATTCAGGGTTAGAATGTAATTTAACTTTGAACTGCTATGATATAAGAAAGCCAACACCACCTCCACGGCCGACTAAACGTGGTCGATGGTGAAAGGTGTAACCAGAAGGGGAAACGTCAGCACTGCTTGCATGTGTATCATGTGGTCTGTGCCAGGTCTCAGTTACAGCTAGAATTTAATAAATCACAAAGTGAGGCTGTCTTATCTCGTACAGATCGAACGTTTGTAGTGGCCACCCGAATGTTTCGTCTAACAGATGGCCCAGGATTAAGACTTACATCTCCTGCTAGTAATACAATTATTGCTAATTTCAATGTTGGCGTAGAGCGGGGGATTGGCAGTAACTTTCTATTATAACAAACATGAAGACATGGCAGACTATGCAAAATTGAAATAGAATGACGAATTTTAGTGTGATTAGGAAAAAGCACATTAAAATGATTAGATCTCAATGGTTTGCATAAAACAAAATCTATATCCCTTACAGCAACAGAGCAAGATAAGCAGAAAACCCCCAATAAGAATAATGGTGACATAATTATGTTAGATTATTATCATATTTTGTAGAAAGTAATAGACCAAAACCATATCATTTTATATCATATAGATAATAAATAGTAAAGAATGTTAAACCCAGAGCTAAGGCTAAGCCTACGGCGTAAGTAAAAAACTAAATTATATATTTGCAAGATCAGTAGAGTCTCAATTTTAACAATAAAGCCTAATTTATTTAATTAGAAAATGTTGAACCGGGGCCAACTCCGGTAACTAAATTGAGACTTACAGGCCTATTAAGGGAGGAAGAACTATTTATATTTATTATAATTCACTCAGTCAGCCGTAGCCTTAGTCATAGATAGGCAGAAACTGACTGTAGTGTCAATCACTCAATGGCAATTAACTGCACCATGATTCCTTTTTAAATACCGTATTTATTGTAATAATATAAAATGTCAATAGTAATCTAAAAGCCTAAAAGGTCAATTGAAAAAACCCACAGGCAGCATGTTTTGTAACTTAATCATTTAACAGTATAATAGGTACAAAGGACAACATTTAAACAAACAAAAAAACTAAACACTGCCGACCGGCGAAAATCATAACGGCTTTAACGCCTGTTTATTAAGTTGAATACAACAGGACCAAAACTTGTTAAAATATGCATATAATTTAAATATACTTAGCTTATGGTTGAATTCTTGATTCTGTAGCGCTTTACAAGTTACATAATATTAAAAGTAATCTATTCAAAATAATTAGTATGCTATAATTGAACATTAAACGAAGGATAAATTTTAAAGTAAACATTATGCCACGCCCCCTAGCGACCAGTACGGTGACGTATTCAGCCATCATCCAGATCCCGAAGGACCTGTTCGCACGTTGGGGAATCCAAAGCGACAACGGACCACAGTTCGTGTCATACGAGTTTGAAACATTTCTGCAGAAAGTTGGTATCGAGCATCGTCGCAATGCGCTGTACAACCCACAGTGCAACGGAGGTGTGGAGAGACTGAATCGCATCATCAAAAAGAGGCTCGCAGCTCAAGTTGTGGAGGGGAAAACGTTCGCAGATGCAGTACGAACAGTCCTGCAAACGTACCGATTGACACTGCGTACTCCAGCAGAGTTGATGCTAGGTTATAAATCACGGTTTCCTCTGGAAAACGTGAAACCACTCCAGGCATCTCCACCGAACATTTCAGTGTTAGCTGAATCGATCGCAAGGAAGCAGGAACGGATCAAAGCGTACACCGACAAACGACGTCGTTCGCGAAATACGATGATGAAACCTGGAGACTGGATCAGGACGAAACGACCTATCCGGAAACACAAGCTGGCATCGTCATTGTCGAACCCGTAGCGTATCGCTGTTAAAAGGGAAATGAAATGCAGCTGTTTCGTGCTACATATTTAAATATATACTCTATAAGTATACATTCATGGTAACAGAAACGTACTCATTTATAAGACAAACTGAGAAAACGATTTTGTTCGATGCCTAAAACGTCGCTATTAGAGCACTGCGTATCGCCATCTTTGTTCCAAGCGAGTGGTTTGATTTACTCCTATCTAATCAATGTTAAATTTCGTTTTTTTCGGTTTACTTCATTAGTAGACATTTCTGTGCGAAAACAAAGATATGGTGCCCTATCATACTTGATAGGTGTTCTATAGGTCAACAAATAAGTAGTATACGTGTTCGAAATAAAAAGGTGAAAATAAATGGCAATGATTTATAACCAATGAAAACATTGTTAACGTCGCACTTCCCGAACGAAGATTATCGCTGCCAGAAGGGGGCGGTGCTTTCAAAGCAAAGGTCAGAATATTGGATGCGCGCGCATACCGGGACTATTTTTCATTTGTTGTTGACAAAGACGTCGAAGGATGTTGGTAGCTCGACGAGTTATTAAGTGATTTTTTAAACTTCCGTATCACTTTGGAGAAAATGGATACGACAGATGAAGACTTTAGTTTGACTTGTCACTCGGAAATTACGGTTGGTACGGTTGACACACACAAACGGCCTGTACCATACGGGTTTCACCCAGTCACCAGTGTGCGATCCACGGTCCGATATATCCGGCCCCGGTGTCCCGGGCCCCGATTCAGCCGTGCTTGGATTCCTCAAAACGCACACTGCGCATGCGCGCGAAGGCGCAGTAGGCACTTTGATGAGATGTGACGTCACATTTTTCACAGCCATGCCAGAAGTATCCGCGGTCATATAGTTTATGTGAATTAGTAGTTGTACGTCGATTCATTTAGTTCTACGTGTTTTTAAGGAGGTATGGTGACTATGACCAGTATGGGGGGGGGGGGGGGGGGGGGGCAGAGAGAACAAATACGTGATGTATATGGCATGCTTTAAGCATTAGTTAGTGCAGGGCACACATCGCCCAGTACTGGCAGGAGCCGACAAGTGTCGCCGTCAACGCATCAGGAATGCGACACACAAGCGGTCAATAAATACGAAATAGACGGTGGGTAAAATGTTAGCGATCCATAATCCTAACTAGTAATCAACTAACGCAGTACAAGTAAACGTATATGTCTTAATTTGTTTTTCATTAAATACAACAAAACGTTCCCCGAAAGGACGACGCTATTCGCACAGCTGCTCCGCGAATGATTATGCTGGTGAGAATAAAATTCGTACTACCTAGTGATTTTATCGTGTCAACAAAGCACATCATACTTTCACAATATATCTATATTCAGCCCTGTATTTTCAAACTATTTGAACGTCGTGCAAACAAACTCTTAGAAAAGTAGTTTTGAGTGAAGTAGGCCTACTTAAACCAAATAAAACAAAAAAGAAAATCTCTCAAGAGACGCCTACTGCCCAAACTCGTGGATCCTATCTGCTGTGTGTGTGTCACATGGTTGTTATACAATATCAGACACTGTATTAGTAAATGTTTTGTTAAAATATTTGATTTGTTTTATCCCCTGTTGAGCTGAGAAATGTGGTACACGAAGACGACGAAACATTGACTCGGAAGTCCAGGCCAACTCCTTTGCTGCAAACTCTATGAAATGTATTTTGTTCCCGAGAAATGTATGCTATGTTCATTGCTATGAAACAACTGTTTTGTTACTTCTTATTCTTCACAATAGTGTGGTGACCTCTGTACAAGGTAATTTACTGCTCATATATTATCTTCTTAACATTTGTGTGGTGACCTCTGTACAGAGGAATATCCCACAGTAACCACATACGTGGGTCTAATTTAAAATAAGGTTGATAACAACAATATATGATGAAGTTTAGCTTCGATTCATTGACTCAGTGACCTAATGTCTGAAATGGCTAACTGTTTTTTCCTACATATTTTCAGTGTTATGTTTAATTCGAACAGAACAATGTTAGAGCATCAAGAAACTGGCAAACTATATCCCAAATGACGGTTTACCCATTTGATAATTAAATAATAACAATTGTTATACCCAATGTAGCAGTAAACCTAAATTGTCTCTTCTACTACAAAAGTATTGATTTACGGCATAATTATTAACCACCACTCTACTGTCTACTGGTTCTTCGCGCCCTTCTAAAGGCTTGTATAGCACCTGGAGATATGATAAAGGTGTCAGATACTATGTATGGAATGTATTATTTTATGTAGTGTTTGTTTATTATACTTATTTCGTGTTCTACGTTTTAGAGGATGATCAGTACATTAAGTTGAAACACTGTTGTATGATGTCTGAACAAGAAAAACAACCGACTCCTCCAATGTTGACAGCATTCAGCAAAAACAGACTCCACAAAGACGCATTGTTTGATCTTCACTTTCTGGACACATGCTACATCTGCAAAATAAAAGAACTCGGTTATTGAGAATTATAAAAAATAAATGTGCTGATGATTTTTTAATAAAGGAAAGGAAGTACAGTGCACGCCACATAACTTGAACTCGGTTAAGTCGATTTTAATTTAAGTCAACCCTTTTTCCTCGACCCTGGCTGTCTTTGTATCTTAGATGGTTTAAAATAATTTGCATAAGTCTGCTTCTCTAAAATCCAAGTTTCAGTTAAGTCGACGCAATTTCCCTGCGTGGTCATATTTCTTTCATTCGGTTAACTCGAATTTCTTAAATCTTTACTATTAAACATTTAAATTCTGTCTGCAGATATGAATATAAAACGCTATTATCGTATTGATAAAGTGATTTTTTTAAGGATTTAATTACTCTTTCACTTGACATTTCTCTCACTCAGAATGTTTTGGTTTTACTAACTGATATTTCACTGTCAGTTGGAATTAGTGCTCAGAACACTTGTTAATTTGTTTCCACATTATTTCTGACATTATTCACTAAAGCTGTTTGACCACACCGTGCAATGCCTAGGCCAAGAGAAATGTTATCATAAAGTCTTTCAAAGACAATCAGCTTGCCTTTTTGAGTAATTGATTAACTTTATAAAACACAATTTTGTTTGTAATTAATGGTAGATGCTAATGTCTCAGTTTTAGTTGTTGGTTAATCCCAAATGCCATGGGTTTATTGACCAAACATTGCATCGATCTCCTCTTGTAATTATATTGATGTTGAATTGGAAACGCTCATCCAAACATTTAACATCCCTCTCTACCTTGATTACTTAGTCACATTTGTTAATTAAAGATTACATTGAACTGCAATAAAGTTTGTGACATGGATTCCTAATAACTGTTCGTTGTGAAAAGTGTTCGTTGTGAAAACAGATGAACGCACAAACATGCCATGTTATTTAACTGAACACTTAAATAAATAACGGATATGAAGGGCAGCGATCCGCCTACACCCTTATATCGTGTAACTAACTATATCTAGAACGGGCAGCGATCCGCCTACACCCAATTTCTAGATTTGCTCGATTAAGCGCTGTCAACTCATCATCTGTTGGCGGGTCGTCGTCCGCAGCTGTGTCCTCGGGATGATGTCGTGCGATTTCATCGGGCGACAAGCCTCGCACGCGACGGAACTTAGACACATTTCGCGTCACAGTGGACCCATCACCACGCACGGCGGTAACCATTGGTCCTTTCATTGCACTGACGATGAGCGGTGTCGGTGTGAACGGAGTAGAGAGTTTGTTCACTCTAGGCTGCTGTACAAGCACAACCTCTCCCATTTGTAGGTTCACATCCCTTAGCACAAAATTATATAGAAAACTATAAATTTCGTATAGTATTCTGTAGTATTCTATAGTATTCTATAGTTTTTCTATAGTATTCTATAGTATTCTATAGAAAACTATAAATTGGCTATGGAAATCTTAATTTCCTACAGAATTCTATGGCATATTTTATAGAATTCTATAGAATATGCTATAGTTTTTAAAGAACCTATAGTTTTCTGTAGGATTCTATAGAAAACTATAGAATATTCTATAGAATCCTATAGTTTTTAGGCAACCTATAGGTTTTTTGTAGGAATATATAGCAAACTATAGGATATTCTATAGAATCCTATAGTTTAAGACAACCTATAGGTTTTTTTTGTAGGAATCTGTAGAAAACTATATAATATTCTATAGAATTCTATAGTTTTTATAGAACCTATAGTTTTCTGTAGGATTTTAGAGAAAACTATAGAATATTCTATAGAATCCTTTAGTTTTTAGAGAACCTATAGTTTTGTGTAGGATTTTATAGAAAACTATAGAATATTCTATAGAAACCTATAGTTTTTAGAGAACCTATAGTTTTTTTTGTAGGATTCTACAGAAAACTATAAAATATTCTATAGAATCCTATAGTTTTTAGAGAACCTATAGTTTTTTGTAGGATTTTATAGAAAATTATAGATTATTCTATAGAATCCTATAGTTTTTAGAGAACCTATAGTTTTTTTGTAGGATTCTACAGAAAACTATAAAATATTCTATACAATCCTATAGTTTTTAGAGAACCTATAGTTTTTTGTAGGATTTTATAGAAAATTATAGAATATTCTATAGAATCATATAGTTTTTAGAGAACCTATAGTTTTTTTTTTAGGATTCTACAGAAAACTATAAAATATTGCGGACAGAGTCATTATAATGAAGACATTTCGGCCATTCATGCCACGAGACAAACGGTAGGACGTTGCCAAAGATTGCTGTGTGTTGTTTTTATAACTATTTGATCCACAGAGTAAAATACTGTTAACAATATTACGAAATAGTTATAGACAGACAGCCGTTTGCGTAACCGCCAATTCCAACCTGCATCGATGCAACGATTTTACCTCGTTTTCTATACCAAATCGATCATTCCATCACTCCATATTGTTTGTGTATGTCAATTATTGTTTGAGGTACACACCGAGCATTATTTTCTTATCAATTATTTTACATTTAGCCAGATGGTAAAGTGGCCTCGACCCACTAGAGTAGATTTGCCTCAATTGTCGCTCATTTCGTTGTACGTACTAAGTAACCAACTGCATTGCCATGGCCACGTGAATGAATAATAAAAACAAGTAAAATGCAACACAGACTGTTAAAAAAATACCCTAAACTAAATGACAATAGAATGCAAATATGTGATCGATGATATGTGTGTTTCAAGTTCATACTTTTACCTTTTTTGTGATGCATAGGCATAGCCATAGGCCATAGCCAGCTAGGGACTAGTGTAGCCTGTAGGTATATAATTAACATTTTTAGATATAGACATCAAGTCTATACTAATGTATGTAATGCCTAAAGGCAATGCCAATGATTTAAATAACTATTTATTTTGATTCATAATAACAATATTAACAATTTAGTTGTCTGTTTGTTAATGTTACTAATCCTGATAATAGTGATATATATAAAGGTAGATTACTGGGTAACCAATTACTGTCACAGTACTAGACCTACTTGTGAAAAAATTATATGGTTACCGGCTACTGCCGATAATGGGAACCGGTGGCCAAGTGGTAAAGCACCGGTCGAGGGGACTGGAGTCGAATCCAACTATCGGCCAGTTTAAAAAAACTTGGGAAATTTTGTTCTCTTGGAAAATACACTAGGCCATTGGTCCCTTCTAACTGTTATCTGCCAGAGGAAGTAAAAGATCCCACACATGGGATAAATGAGCTAATTTGAGTCTATCCTGTAGTGGACTTACTACCTGTTGGGCATGTAGATGAGGATATTATGAGATAAAACCACAGTGCAACATTGTAATAGGACTTTGCTGAATAATAAGTATTTGTCAAAATGTTCCATTTTTTTAGATTTATGGTGTATAATATAAGCCACACATATTGTATTTTTATTGTGTTCTATTCCATTTATTTCAGGTTGGTGTCATCACTGATGTCCAAAAGCAAGATTTGTCCATTCTGACAGCACTGATACCAATATAAGTGGTATAGTGTTTGTGTGTATGCATTCTGAATTATTGAATATTACGATAACATACCCTGTACAATTATACTGTATATTGCAATACAGAACTCGGAATCAATTTATTTGACCAATAAATATGGTACAAGTGTAAGGTTTCAGGGCAAAGCACAATAGTGTAAATATCATCTTAAAATTGACATGATATTGAATATCTCAATACTACAAAATCACAATGACCGATATCTAGACCCAAACTATTTTTTTTTACAGTAGAACCTGTCTTGGATAACCACCTGCTTTCTCGGTTCCTCTTGAAATTGACCATATTTTCAATGTTTATTTACCTGTCGTGGGCGACCACCCGTCTTGAAAGACCACTTTTGCTAGGCTGAAGTGGCGGTCACTCAAGACAGGTTCTACTGTACATTTCAATTCTGCAATTTTACCTAGGCAAATATGTCACCAGAGCTGCATGACGTTTATTGTATTTTACCCTTAAACCCTTCCTATATATACTATTGTTATGCACTGGTAATAATGCATGAGTGTATAAATACAGTGTGGTATGCCACGTTCCAAGTAATGGAAGAAAATCATTCGACCATGCCAATTATGTTCAGTCAGAATGTCTGACCCAACAACAGTTTCCAATCTAACATTCTAGAAGTGTTGAGAAACAGCCCATCTTGCTTAGAGTTTTCTTTGCTCTCTTTGTCAATATCAAATGGAACACCATGTTGTACCTGTTTCAAATTACCGTGGTAGTATACCAGCGGATATGGGTCAAATTCATTGACATGTATTTAAATACAAATAATCTTGAAGGATTAAAATATGATAAAATGAAAAACTATATATATTTCAATACAAATATGTATTAAATGTACTTTTCAGAATTCTTTTTACAAAACCGCCAATAGCAAAAATAATGGCAAATGTTATATTGGGATATGTTGTTTGTCAACATAATTTGACGATGTTATGTACAAAATGACATGAGATGTCGCTTACTGGCTGGCAATCTTTGGTGTTTGTACCATGTATGAAAATACCATGTTGTACCTGTTTCAAAATACCATGGTAGTATACCCGAGTACAGTGTATATCAAGTCACTGGCATTGGAACAGGGAAGGGGGCGTTCCAAAAAAAACCACCTTGAGGTTCTCCAGACATCTCGATCTGCACCCCCTTGAGGCTCGCTGAAAAAAAACACCCTAAGGCACTCTGAAAACCTAAATAAGCACCCCCATTCCGCAATATTTAGGGGTAATCCTATCTCCAGCCCCCATACACCACAAACTGCAACCCCTTCCTAAATGTTGGGGAGCTAAGCTCCTAATCAACAAATATTAGGGACTAAGCCCCCCGGCAGGTTCCAATGCCTATATAAGTAAAACAAGTATTACAATATTTAATTTGTTTCCTACATGGGTGTTGATTTATGTGTATTTTAGCAGTAATATATTTTATGTTTCCAACAATATTTTTCTTGCTATCCCTGTTGTGAATGTCATTGTGACATGTAGTCTGTGCTATTTCAGATAATGGCTCATTACTGTTCACAAGTATTTAAGGATTAATTTCTTGACATGTATGCTCAATAGTCTATTTGTTGTATTTATCATATACTTAATTGTTCATATTGTATTATAATGTATACATAAGGATTTGATAAATGATTTGTGCCATTATTAGCATTGCTTGCATTTATGTACATGTATGCTCAATAGACTTTAAATCATTCAATATGCTTGGATATTACTGTAGATTGCCTGTATGATTAATGTATTTGAATATATAATATAATACAAATATTTGAAGATTAACGTGCACCTCTGTTAATGAGTATGTCATACAGAATATTTTCTACAGGATATATTCTGTAGGATATATCCTACAGGAAATAGCCTATAGGAAATATTCCATAGAAAATACTATAGGATATTTTCTATAGACAAATTTCTATAGAATATTCTGTAAAAAAAACTTTATAAAATGTTGTGTAGTTTTCTGTAGAAAACCACAAAAATCCTGGTTTTCTATAGAAAATTTCCTATAGTTTTCTATGGAAAACTGCAAAAATCCTGTGGTTTTCTATAGAAAATTTCCTATAGTTTTCTATGGAAAACTGCAAAAATCCTGTGGTTTTCTATATAAAATTTCCTATAGTTTTCTATAGAAAACTGCAAAAATCCTGTGGTTTTCTATATAAAATTTCCTGTGGTTTTCTATATAAAATTTCCTATAGTTTTCTATAGAAAACTGCGCAAAAATCCTGTAGTTTTCTATAGAAAATCTATAGTTTTTTTTGCTAAGGGATGTGCACGCTCGTCTGAGTACTCTTTCATTCTCGCTTTTGCACGAGCGTCTTGTCTGCGAACGACTTCATCTTCTGGGTGCACGCTCTGAAGCGTTGGCAGCTCAGGTAGCTTAGTTCTCGGTTCTCGACCAAACAGTAGTCGGTGAGGTGTGAACAGCGTAGAACTATGCGGAGTAGATCGATAGTTTCGAAGAAACTGCTGCAGTTCGCAACGCCAGTTGCGATGTTGAATGATGGCTGAACGTACTGCCTTCACCATCGGCTTGTTGAAGTTCTCCATTTGTGCATTCGCCATCGGCCTTAGCGGTGTGATTTTGCGGTGACGGACGCCACACTAGTGCAAAAACTGTGACCACGCATTACTCTGGAATGGTGGGCCATTGTCCGATTTTATCGTTTCGGGATATCCGAACATGGCAAAATGGACTCCATGATCGGGATAAATGTCTCTGCACTGGTGCTTCTGGTCACGTGAATGACTGGATATATTGAATATTCATCTGTGATGCAGAGTAAATATTCGCCTGATGACCCTCATGTGCCAACTGTATGATACGACTGCGAAGTGCTGTCGGGATGACAATGCGAGAATCTCGTAGCAGAAAGTCTCCATTTTCTCACACTGTCAGTTCATCTCTCACTTTCCGGAATGCAGCAATGTCAGCTGACTCGTTGTTAGCTGTGTCATGCCAACGACCTGTGCGGATGACCTCGATGACCTTGTTTAAGGTCGCGTCTTGTCTTGTGTGCACCTTAATTTCGTCAAGTGTGATGGCATTTGGCGTATAGCTGTCAGCAATGTGATTGATGAAGTCCTCAGCCATACGCTGCGCTTGGCTGACTTTTGTTGCTGGATGTCTAGACAGGTAGTCTGGGTTGTCACGACCACATCTGTATTCTAGACGAATGTTGTAAGCGCAGTGCCTACCTCGCAACTCGTAACGGCGGGTTTGGCTTCTGCCATATGCCCAGCAGGGGCCTATGGTCCGTGATTATCGTGTATGTAGCGCCGTACGTGTACATGTAGAAGTGTTCGCAACCCCACACAACGGCTAATGCCTCACGCTCTGTTTGTGAGTAGCGTCTCTCCACGTCCGAGAGCGCACGGTTTGCGTATGCGACTGGTTTGCCTTCTTGTGTAAGTATCGCTGCAACGCCAACTGGGCTGGAATCTACGAGTATCTCGGTTGGTTTGTGAGAATCGTAGTGAGCATTTGTTGCCGTCTCGGACAATGCGTTTTTTATTGCGTTAAACGCGTCCGACTGTGACTTCTCCCAAACCCATGGCTGGTCCTGCCGTGTGAGGACTCGAAGAGGCTCCGAGACTGTTGCAAATCTTGCAATGAATCTCGCGCTGTACTGTGCCATGCCGAGAAATGAGCGTACTTCTGATTGGTTCAGCGGTTGTGCAGCTTCTTGTAGATCTTTTGCGGGTCAGGTGAAATTCCTTCCTTCGAGAACATATGTCCAAAGAAGCCGATCTTCGCTTTGTTAAACTCACACTATGGCAAGTTAACTGTTAACCCGGACTTGTGCACTCTGTTGAGACACTCTGACAGTGCCCTGTCGTGATCTTCTTGGCTTGCACCGAACACAATGATGTCATCACTTATGTTAATGGCGCCACTCATGCCGTTCAACACCGTCTGAATTGTGTGCTGAAATACTTTGGCCGCCGAGTTTATGCCAAAACTCAGTCGTTTGTACCGATGCAATCCCATATGTGTTGAAAAGGTTGTTATATAACGGCATGCAGGGTCCAGGACTAGCTGATTGTAGCCAGACCGAAGATCTATTTTGTTGAATACTGTGGCCCCTTGCAGGCCTGTAATCAGTTCATCGATTGTAGGCGTCACATGACGCGTGCGTAAGATGGCTTTGTTGGCCTCTATCATGTCGACGCAGATACGTATTTCGTCTGGACTTTTTTGCTTTGGTGGCGTGACGATTCACGACACCCACTCAGTAGGTCCTGTGACCTTCTCAATGACGTGTGCACGTTCAAGCTCTTTGGTGACCTTGTCTCGCAGATGAAATGGCACTCGGCTGTGTTTGCGAGCTACCGGTGTGACAGACGTGTCAATGTACAGCTTGACAGTGAAAATAATACTGTGAAATTTTTCAGACTGCCTATACCCGTGGCAATGCCCGGATATTTTGCAATGACCTTGTCTGCTGTTTGTCGGTCGGACACAAAGTTGACTCCAACTCTCAGGGCCCCAAGCTGCTCAGCAGTAGCCCTGCCCAGAAGTGAAGGCGAATCTCCATGAACGAGAAGAAATTCTGCGATTGTCGACTTGTCACCAATTTACACGTCACACGTGACGAGCATACGCGCCACGATTGGCGGCGATCCATACGGATGTTTGGTCCGTTTGCGTGCTTCAAACTGCTCGCCTCGCTCTCGCAGCTGCGCGGCTACAGTAGAGTTGATTATGTTGCATGATGCACCCGAGTCAATGATCATGTCAACCGGTCCATCTGCAATGATTGCTGTGATCATGCCAGAATGAGGCGTCAAAGTAAATGCGTACTCATTTTCGCTGTTGTCGCTATGGACAGCTGATTCTGCAATGTGTCGTATTGGATTGACTGGCTGTGCACGTTTCTTTTACCACGTCTGTGAGCTGCGCTGTGACTGCTGCCTTGGTTTGCTTCGGCACATGACAGCGAAATGTCCACGCACTCCACATTTGTGACACTCTTTATCACGTGTGCACTTGCATTCGTCACTTGTATGGCCCTGTAAGCCACAGCCAGTGCACCGATCGTGACGTTGCTGACTGTTAGAATGTCTGTTGACCGATTTACGAGTGTGCGTTTCGAATGGTATGCGTGCTGACATGTTGAATGCAGCATGTGTTGTTTGCTGTGCCACGAGCCATGTCTTTAGCCTGGCGTTCTGACGATTCTCTCGTTTGCGCTAACTCGATCGCCCTGTTTAGCGTGAGACCCTTTCCTGCGGCCAGGAGTTTGGTACGCAACGAATCAGAGCGACACCGACCGATTACTTGATCTCTGATGTACTCATCGACATTGTTCCCGTAATCGCATGACGATGCCAGCTGTCGTAACCGTGTTACGAACTGCCGGACGGTTTCGCCTTCATGCTGTTCAGCGCGATGAAACATGTGCCTGTTGACAGTGTTGTACGGGACGTTTGATTTAGGCGTGAAATAGTCCGCCAGTAGTTCGTTTGTCTTTTGAAACGACGACGACGTACCTGTTTCTGTTTCTGGGAATGTATCATAAATGTCCTGTACGCCTTCGCCCGCGGTGTGTAACAGCAAATCACGTTTTTGCTTGTCATCGGTGCATCCTGACGCACTGGCCATCCTGTCAAAGTTTCGTATCCACTTTTTCCAACGTTCAGCCGTTGTTAAAGGCTCGTTTTGTGCATCGAAGGGCGGTAGTTGGGCCACATTAATCGGAACAGCCATGGTGATTCGGTACGGTAGGCGGTTGTTTACTTGTAGGCTTAGCAGGTTCGCTTAATTCTCGTCGCCATTATATGATTGCTGCTTTTAAATGAAACACACCATTTATTAGACTGAACGAAACATGGCCGTCGTTTATTATCTGATCTGACCAGCACCGGAGAAATCCGAAATCAACGGGATCCGTCCGTAATACATAGGCTACGTATGTATATAACATGCAGGGAGCGGCTATATTACACACAATAGGATATCAGCATGGATTCATTGTAACAAAATATCACTAAACAGAAATAAAACTAATTTATTATATTTACTCCTGAAAATAAGACGATGATCATGATGTAATTAAAATAAATGTAATTAGTATAATTCAAGTTACTTCAATAACATGTTTAGGAATTTACCTAGAGGAAACCGGTCACTACATATTGCAATTCATTTGTATGTGAACCAGTGGCACCCATTGTAAGCGTTGTATATATATATATATATATAAATTAAAGCCACTTTTATCACACAATGTGCTGTGCCCTAATGTGTGCAAATAGTTATCCATCAAATAAAGGATAAATAAACATAACATTTTTACAGAAGAAGGCAATCGGAATAAGTAGGCCTACTATATTTTTTATTTATTAAAGCAAACAGTTAATTATGTTGATTAATTTACCACCATTTCAAGAAGAAAGTATTTCGTATGCACAACAGAATAGCACGACACCGCGGCTGTGCATATAGACGGAGTAAGACCACATTTAAATTTTACATAGGCGGCCATTATAACGTTTCCTTCATTTCTGGCTAAATTTGACGAACACTTTTCTTGACAATTTCACAGCATATTTAACCTCCATTGACACAAGTGCTGTGGAAAACTCGTAAAATTATCATACCTCAGTTTTCAGAAAAATACACCCAAACCTGACACCCCTCAATTTCGCCCCAATCTGGTGACGGATTTTGAAATATTGGTGCGTTCTGCAAAATAGCCACTGTGCGATTACGCGAGCGACTAGCGTGTGTTTATTGCTACCTCGTGAAAGATCTAATGTAGTATTACATTTAGTATTCACTGGACTGACATGTGCCATGCCAAAGTGCTCGAAAAAAATTCACACATGACACCAAAACGGTATTTTCAAGGGCACTAGCTCTTTCGGACGAATCCTTAATGTGGTCTTACCCCAGACAGTGCCGTGTGCCACATCTCACGATAGCCTCGGTACTAGTTATAGCCTCGATTATAGATCATGAACAACAAAAAGAGCGCTCTAAATCATACAATATGTTTGTGTGCGTGAAAATAATCATGCAATTATTCCATTTTATTTTTAATATGTATACTAACAATTATACTGGAAAACATTTCGTATTACTAACCCAAACCACCTTAGGCTTAGTAACAAAGCGGAATCCTGGCACTCACCTACTCTGGGCCCGCTACCGTCGCGGGCCGAAAGTAGGCGGTGACACCGGGTCAGTGGTGGGAGTCGGACAGTGACAGTTGGTCTATCGACGACGAAGACGTTACGCGACTTAATAATTTCGCATGGTGTTTTTGTGGACGAGTCGCTGTGCTGTAGGGAGATAGCTGCCGTACAGCACCGTATGACAGACCTTACAGATGCCTGCATTACCGACTATGTCTATGACGACTTCAAAACGGTTTTCACCAACGCCACGGGCAACAGGGCGGTGTTGGAACTTGGAAGTCGGTCTGTTGTCATTGTATGATTTGAGTGCAGATTCGTTGATTCGACCAATATCTAGTAGGTAAGTACTACGTAGTTTAACAGGTATCGAATAATTATTCTAGCAATAACTATTTCAAACTTAAATAGAGCAATTATACTTGTTCCCACCGCATATGTTCAGGTTCATTCTATCTTCGTAAAATACTATGTTTATGATTTTCATCAAACCATTTTTTTTCATTTTCTTAATAAACATACTTTTATTCTTGACAGGACGCGTGCATCCTTTTTATACAGTTGTTTAATTCCCTATTTAAAAGTGTTCAAGCAACTTGCTTAATTTATATAAAATGTAGACAAATTGCACACTACCATGCACTAATAGATGTATAATCAGGACATTGTGCAATGTATTATTGATACAAAAATATTTTAAGTGGAATTTTTAATATAATAAAAATATTATTATATTATGTGTGTGTGTGTTATCAAGACCACATCATGAAATGTAGTCTTACAATCATAATTATTACAGCCCTTCACAAACAAATGAACCAATTCACTGAATTCATGATGTGATATTGATAAAACTCACAGTTTTTGCCAATATAATAATAATTAGAAGATAACGGTTGTTTTTATCAACTAATGCAAATAAATTAACTTTCAGAACATATCGATTGATTCGATTAACCGCATATCGTCACTTCACGTTGTGGTCAAGGGGAGATTTGGAAAAGGCAGCAGACATGTTATACCAGCCTCCGCTGTATCCAGAAGCGAATGGGGTTTCTGAAAATTTCAGCTGTTGACATTGCACTATACAGGTGAGTGTACATTGAAAACAAAATCCCTGAACAAGTAAGATTAGATTGACCAAAAGGTAAAATGAATTACTCGGTGCCTTCTTATCCCATTTTTTGCAACAACAATGTGATCTGTAGTGTCTTGCATGTCCCCGTTCATAATTTTATTTGTAATACTGAAGCCAACATGAAATATGTCAACAGTTTATTCATATGGAGAAACAATTCACAAATAAATAAGACTACATGGCAGACTGTGCCAATGCATTAGTAAAATGCACACACCAGTTTCCAATGTTTCTTTCAGTTGATTCACTTCACACTGACATATTTTAATCTAACTATTACAATTTAGGTCAGTGTAAGTCCTGTGCACATATAGTACATCAAGTAACACTTTTATTGACGATGCCATCATCATGATCAAATATTGTGACCAACAAAATTAGTACATAAAAAATATTCCATTACAGTTCCAGTTTTACACATTTGTGGGTTTCAGCACCTGTCAAGAAAACAAGTACTTATTATTCAAGATACAGATTCAAAACTTGTAGTACAAGTTTCAAAATCTATCAAGTGCCTCCAAATGGATTTATCTAGATTTATGGCACTATATAAGTGTTCTTATTATTATTAAGTGCATTTGCGATGTTATTTTGTGATAATGTCAAATATAATACTAACAATGAAGTATGAATATCTATACAAAAATCTTCTAGCTGAATCCTTTGCTGCTTCATTAGTTTGTAGTACACTTTAATAATACTGTAACGTACAAATTAAACACAAAATATATATTTTTTTGTAAGATGGCACGTTACTTTTACTAAACTTGATGGTAACAGTCCAGTTTTTATGGCAATGGCCCTTATAATTTTTGTGACACACGTCTTAGAAGCCACATTGAACGTGTACAGTGAGTCATGTGAACAAATACATGTACAGTTCAGTGTGATGTTTGAGAAATGGTGATCTGTTGAAATAAACTCACTATAAGTAACATGTTTGGACTTCGTTAAACTATTCCAGTAAATTACATATACCCAAAGTTCCCTACCTCGAATAATGTCTAATAAAACACATTGCATACCACAACTAGGATACAAGCTTTCAAGTGGATGTTCCTTACATTAGGAAGCCCTATACAATATTGAGAATCCACTTTGCCTAAAACTTTCTATTTCTGCCAGTGATGTTCAAACAATGTTATTTAAGCATAGAAATCTATTGTCATTTGAAATTGGATGGCGTATCAATTTGGTGGCACTAAACCAAATTGATATGGATACAACTAGTTTTCCGTAAAGCGGGTTCTTTGCTTTGCCACAGCCTCCTCTTGCTGGTTTTTCGAAACCAGCATGCTCTGCTAGAGTTACCTCCTTACTCAATGTCGCAACTTGGAGCACATTTCGCAGCTTTGGGCCATTCGTGCATCTAGCTGCAATGCCCTCTAGAATTTCTCCTCGGAAGCTGTAGTCCTTTGATGCCATCACTTTCTTCACTTCATACCCAGCAGACTTTGAAAACTGCAGCTGATACTGTAGCTTTTTGTCTGCTGTTTTCATCATTTCCCGCTGATTGGACAAATGATAAATATAAAATAAGTATAACAATAGAAATGTCTGAAGAATAACTGGCTGTAGCTGTAACATCTTGCGTGTGTGCTCTCTCCCTTGAAATCAAACGGCTGATGTCATTTTTTAATCGGTTCCACATTCTGCCATCCTTTTCAATTTCAACTTCCAATTAATTCCAATTCCATTCAAATATTTATTATTGAATCATATATATAATTTATATATAATTATGTTTATATATTTATTATATTATATATGGATAAGTTTATATTTCAATAAGCAATTCCGAAGCATACCATTCCAATTCCATTTATATATAATTAAACAATTCAAATAACAGTAAACAGATGTCCTCAATTAGAATTATTTTATCTGTTGTTTGCATGCATACTCTTGTGCAGTGAGATTGTATTTTTGAAACTGTATTCCTAACATTGTTTTGCTGTTGAGTACAGGCAGGGATTTTAAGTCATTTCAGTTTATTTCCTAATGCAATGCCGGATTTCTAAAGTGTGCAGCTTTGTCAAGCAACATTATTTTGTAACATCAAATGTTGACACTATTAATATCACAAACCTTACCTGTGTATTTGTGTTGTGGTCAATGGTGGCCAAGTGGAGTCGGGCTATGATGCCTAGACGGCTGAGCTTCTTCCACTTGGGTGCATACTTGAGGAAGAGCGTGTGTAAGTTCTCCAGTTCACCAGTGTGAACACACTTCGTAACGCTCTCTATATCAAACAGTAGGCGACAATCCAGTATAACCTTCTGGACAGTGAAGGCTTCTGTACCTTCAGTGAGCCACAGTGTTGTTTTCACTTCTTGTTGTTTATACATTGCATGACTGCACTTCCGGTACAACTCTGCGCCCTCTGTCCATGAATGGGAATTCCTGATGTGATGGAGGAGCGAGATCCACATCTCCTTCATCAAGTGGGGGTCACCACCACAAGCTGATGCGCAATACCACAGGTGGTTGACAATTCTGCCTGTCGAAGGGACAACCTCAACTTTCTTGGCAGACAACAGCCTTTATTTCTTGGTAGTCCTCTAACAAAGTCTTTCTAATGCTGGGATGTCTGTCAGTGGCAAGTGTGATGATCTTTACCCCATGGTCAGTCAGGTTGTCTAAGCAGCGTTTCAGGCCTTCCACTTCCATCCAGTAACTGTTCTTGACCTCTGTGTCTTGAGCAGTTTCTTGAGCAATGATCAGTTGGCTGTCAGTATCTATGGTGAAGTAAATGCCAAATGTAGCGTTGTGTCCTGGATTGTCATATCTTGCATCGCCTGATGCGA
Source organism: Escarpia spicata (assembly GCA_963995525.1). Lineage (NCBI taxonomy): Eukaryota > Metazoa > Annelida > Polychaeta > Sabellida > Siboglinidae > Escarpia > Escarpia spicata. The sequence continues at coordinate 35,282,101 of OZ023205.1, forward strand.
AAACGCCCGTCCGGCCAGAGCTGACATGGTGGCCTCTGAATGGCATGTCCACATGTCCTCTATCTCTGGCAGTATGTATGCCCGCTGTATGTTGTAGCACTGGCGGGGTGACAAGGCGCATAGGTTCAGTAGGTTGACCAAATTGTACACAGTGAATGAATGTCCAGCCAGGAAGAGGACGCTTGGTGTCAACAAGTCACTCTTATAAATGTTACCAATCTTGGGTTGCCAGTGCCACACGAACGAGTGGCCATCAACACATTATGTGGTCACAACCACTGCAAACACAGTAACTGTGATGCTAGGCTTTGATACAAGTGGTTTATTGCAGTTTGGTGTTTTAGCAGGTGCAGAAAACTGAAATGATGTTTTTTTTACAACTGACACACTTTCTCTCTTTCCCATTAGTGTAAGAACCGTTTGAGTCATCATCAGTGATATCGCTGTCACCTGCTACAACATATTCTGCATCACTCGCTTCAATGTTTCTCTTCTCACTGTTGCAGACAGAATCGTCTGAAGATGGCGATAGTGAGTCTGGGACATCCGAAGGGTCGTCTACAGTGACAGAACTGCCATGATCAGTCGGAGAAGGCGTGCTGGACTGCGATGGCAACTTTGCATACCCATGGTCATGGTGAATGTTCAATGGAACAACAATATTGTCTTTATTAACTACTGCATCGACAAAGTGTTGCACTGGCGACACGACCACTGGCTTCCATGTTTCGACACTACAAGTCGATCGCGTGGCATTTGTACTACCATGAGGGACGATGTCATCTCGCGTGCTAAATCCATCGAAGCTTGTGCTCGGTATTAGGCCCTGTGGTTGTTTGGATACTTCCGTCATATATTATGAACAAAATGAGACAATCTTGCAAATATTCATTAAAATTGGAGCACAAGTGCGATTTACAAGTGACTTTTTCAACGTTTTAGTGGATATGTGCGTGTTATCTTTAATTTTCATGATTGAAATGCATGTGCACTCAAACGTGTTTAACATTTGAGCTTTGTAAATAAAAAATATATATTTATTAATCTTTGTGGCTTTTTCCTGTGACGTTATTTCCTTTTTTCTTGTTAGGCTTACATTCAAAAGTCAATAAATGATATACAATGTCCTTGTTATTAAAAGCATACATTGGTGTTTGCAGTCATGCAATCTATATTAGGAAAACACTTGGTATGATAGCATGCTTGCTAAATTGTCGCCTCAAAACTGGAGCATCAATTCGGGGTCCATTGTTACAAGCCAATATTTTAGACACATAAATTAGTATTAGGCCTACTTTAGTTGACTGATGTGAACCTACTTAATATGCCAATAATTAATTATATCGGATATGACTAGTTTTTGTTGTATGCCTGTATCGTAAAACAAGTATTTTTTAGGATTTTAATACGTGTAATGTCATTTACATCGGTTACATTGTACATGTATAGTATCTGAGCAGTCCAACTTCAATAATATTTGTATTTAACTATTTCTTTTAAATTAATACATTCCAATGGCAATGCCTACAATACATGATTGACAGGGCTTGGTCCGGACTGTGACTAATGTTGACTAATACATCACGACATTATTTCGCAAAACGTTATACTGGCTACGGTAGCTGGCATTTATTTTTGTAATTATTTTGAAGGTTATTTCCCCCACCATCATCTAAGTCGATAACATAGACTCGTAGACGTTGCGATTTGCGGTATTCAGACGTAGCAACACGCCGGCACGAATTGCTGTAAACTAAATCGGCGGATTACAAGCAATTATATCATAGTATTCACTCGTATTTGTTCTTTATTACATTAACATTTCATTTCAATTTCGCATACGTCATATTTGTATATATGCAGACTTTGAAATAGAACTGTGGGACTATATTGTAGTCGTAATGATGCCTGACGGAACTCGTGAGTGCGGAGTCACCTTGACAACAACAAGCGCTGGTTTCGGCTTGTCATTTCCTACGCGCCGCTTTACGCTCCAAATAAGGCAATAATGTCGAGTTTCCAGGTCGATTTCGCTGACATTTACTCTATCGATGCATAGTTATATGTAAACAAATCGACCAAAGTTGGACCTGTGGCTTTAACCAAGAATTTTGTTTTGACGTTCAATGTGAATGAACGTTTATTCAACAACAACAACAACATAATACATGCACAGTATGGTTTGCTGCTGCTGCTGCTGCTGCTGCTGCTGAAAGGACATATGTGTTGCTATGCCCTTATCGAATTAAAAAAACTGAATAAATACAACACGAATTATATATAAATTACAAAATAATATTCACAACTCGCATATAAACTTTTTAGTGCTTGTGTTACTATTACAAAACGTCACCTTCAATTAACAAATATGTAGAAAGTAATGAGAACTTGATTGCTTTTTAAAATTGTGTTAAACTTGGAAGCCGAGTCAATTGATTTGGTAAATTGTTTCACGTTTTTATACCCTTGACGGTGATTGACAGCAGTCTGAGGGTAGTGTTTGTCTTTTTAACATAGAACAGTTTGCTTTGTGTTGTATCATGTATGTGTATAGCTGCAGTTGGTTCAAATAATGCTTGAACACGACCATTTAAAGAGTGGTTGTTTGCTTGATAAAGTATGATCATAGTCTTGTATTTAACTAGATCATGAAATTTAACCATGTTTGAGAGATGGAAAAATACAGATGTATGATCATGGTAATTAAAGTTATAAATAATCCGTATAGCTTTTTTTGTAACATAAATAGTTTTCTGAGTCTAGATTGATAAGTATTTCCCCAGATCTCACAGCAATATGACATATGTGGTTCAACAAGTGAATTATGTAATGTGTGTAACGCTTAACGCTTGACAATCAAGCACATGCCTAGTTTTATACAAAACTGCTATGCTTTTTGATTCAACCATTTTTATGTTTTCTCCATGTTAAGTTTTCGTCAATGGTTACTCCAAGGAATTTTTTATATGATACCTGCTCAATGTTTGTCGCATTCAAAACTATATTCACATCTGTTCCAGGTTGTTTTTTTATTATTAAACATTATAAAATGTGTTTTGTTCACATTAAGCGATAATTTGTTCGCTCGGAACCACAGGTCTAGTTTTTTAGTTCGTTGTTAACAACAGTGCTTACATCATCTGTGTTACTAGCGAAATAAAAAATGTTTGTATCATCAGCAAAAAAAATAATGTCAAGCAATTTCGAGACTTCACACATGTCATTTATGTACAGAATAAATAATAACGGGCCAAGGATTGAACCTTGCGGGACTCCACACTTGATTTCCTTTTGTTCTGAGTTACTGTTGTTATAGCATACATATTGTCTACGGTTGGTTAAGTAGCTTTTTATCCAGTCCAGAGCCAGACCCCTTATTCCGTAGCATTGCAATTTACTTAGCAGTATGTTGTGGTCAACAGTGTCAAAGGCTTTTTGTTTAGGTCAATAAAGACCCCAATCGTGCTTTGGCATTTATCCATTGCTGAAGTAATCTTTTCGATCAATTCTGTTAAAGCTAGTGAAGTTGAGTGATTATTTCTGAAGCCATACTGCCTATCTGTCAATAAAGCGCGAGAACGCTAAATCAAGGTTTGACTCGTTCATTACAGTGTCCCAGTTTGCATAATTTAAATCGTGCTTAAATTTGTTTAATGAGTCCTCATCTAACGTTCTGTTATATGTTGGATTATCGTTAATAACCGCATAAGTGCTGTTGTCACACAGGACGAAAATTGGCATACGGTCTGTAACATCGCTTAAAACAATGCCGCACATTTTGTTTCTACACAGTTCAGAACAGAAAATGTTATCTATTATACTAGCAGTCGTGCTTGTTATTCGTGTGGGCCTGGTGATCAAGGGATATAATCCAGAGCTAAACATTTGATCAATGAAGTATTTTGATTCAGCTTGCTCTTCGCAGTGCAATAGGTCTATATTGTAATCACCACATATATACACAATTTTGCTGGAGAGATTTCCCAGTATGAATGAGAGATTGTCATTAAATTTGCTGATGCTGGTATTCGGTGCTCTATACATACAACCGACATTGATTTTTTCGTGTTTACTAATTTGTATCTCAATAAAGATGCTTTCAAAACAGTCACCAACAGCATACGATATATTCCTTAAACAAATATCAGAAGACTGGCAATTGTTAAGGACAGATTCACACACATATATGGCAACGCCGCCACCTTGTTTGTTTTTTCTGGAATTACAGTACAGTTTGTAACCCGAAAATACAACATCGTTACAGTTTACTTCACTTCCGTCCCAACTCCCAGCTTTGGATAGAATCTTTAGACCAGTTCAACGATCAGTCCGACGACCAGTCTAACGACCAGTTCGACGACCAAACCAATTTCGTCTCTGTCATCAGCTCCGTCAACCAACACAACCATCAATCTGACTTCGGCACCTCCGACGAAGCGTCGGAAGCTTTTGCCTCGTTATGCCTGCTGCATGTGTGGCAATACCTTCAGTTGTAAAGGGAGTTGGAACATTCATGTGAAGCAGGGGTACTGCCAAAGGAAGTAAGATAAGCAGCGGCAGCGGCAAATTCAGGCAATCGACCAAGATACACAGGCAGTTTCAGGCAAATTCAGGTAATCGACCAAGATATACAGGCAGTTTCAGGCAAATTCAGGCAATCGACCAAGATACACAGGCAGTTTCAGGCAAATTCAGGCAATCAACCAAGATACACAGGCAGTTTCAGGCAATCGATCAAGATACACAGGCAGTTTCAGGCAATCGACCAAGATACACAGGCAGTTTCAGGCAAATTCAGGCAATCGACCAAGATACACAGGCAGTTTCAGGCAAATTCAGGCAGTCGACCCAGATACACAGGCAGTTTCAGGCAAACTCAGGCAATCGACCAAGATACACAGGCAGTTTCAGGCAAATTCAGGCAATCGACCAAGAATCACAGGCAGTTTCTCGCAAAGCTTAACGGGTTTGCGCGTGACATCTCACCTCTTTCAGGCAATTCGACAGTTCATTGCGTGACATCTCACCTCTTTCAGATAATTCGACAGTTTACCGCGTGACATCTCTACCAAACTTAGCGCACGAGACTACGGCCGAGACATTGCATGAGACTACGGACGAGACATCGTATGAGACTACGTGTTCCAAGAACCATTCCGTTGTTTACATTTGAACAGTAAACACGTACATTATGAGCTTATGGATTAGTCTATCAGCTACCAACAAGCCTACATCATTATCATCACGTGCAATCTTCCAGTATCCAGATTGCAAGAGACATTTCACACGTCGAGACAACTTGAAACGACACAGTGTCCTCAGACCGACTCCACTCAATGGATACCAATTTAATTAGTCAGAGTATTGCCATCTACTGACCATGATAGATCTCTATTCGTTGACACACTTCCTGGAATACCGGAAGCATAGAGGCCGCCATGACAGTCAAGTAACTTCCGGTGCGACGTCACTTCCGACGTAGCGTCCCTAGTAGAGGCTGCCATAACAAGCGAATTCGAAAACTGCTATGATCGAAAACGACTATGTCAATAACATGTAAGGACAACCACCTGACAGGACTTCATTCAAAGAGGTGACCATCATGGTTCCCAACACCACTCAACGGACACCAATGTAATTATTCAGAGTACTGCCATCTACCGACCATGATAGATCTCTACTCGTTGACGCACTTCCGGGAATATATATTTAAACAACCACCAAAGTGTTTGTATAAATTTTCGCGAGGTTAACACCAACTTTTTTCTCTAGCTAACCTAATTAGATATTTTTACCCGCTAGATGGCGCCATCATGAGACGTAGTACTCCGATTATCCACTAGGGGGCGTTACGTCCAGAAGTGACGTCGTACCGGAAGTTACTTGACTGTCATGGCAGCCTCTACTAGGGACGCTACGTCGGAAGTGACGTCGCACCTGAAGTTATTTGAATGCCATGGCGACCTGACATGGCGGACTCTATGCTTCCGATATTCCCGGAAGTGCGTCAACGAGTAGATATCTATCATGGTTGGCAGCACTCTGACTAATTACATTGGTATCCGTTGAGTGGCGTCGGGAACCATGATGGTCACCTCTTTGAATGAAGTCCTGTCAGGTGGTTGTCCTTACATGTTATTGACATAGTCGTTTTCGGCAGCCTCTACTAGGGACGCTACGTCGGAAGTGACGTCGCACCGGAAGTTACTTGACTGTCATGGCGGCCTCTATGCTTCCGGTATTCCCGGAAGTGTGTCAACGAATAGAGATCTATCATGGTCAGTAGATGGCAATACTCTGACTAAATACATTGGTGTCCATTGAGTGGAGTCGGTCTGAGGACACTGTGTCGTTTCAAGTTGTCTCGACGTGTGAAATGTCTCTTGCAATCTGGGTACTGGAAGACTGCACGTGATGATAATGATGTAGGCTTGTTGGTAGCTGATAGACTAGTCCATAAGCTCATGATGTACGTGTTTACTGTTCAAATATAAACAACGGAATGGTTCTTGGAACACGTAGTCTCATACGATGTCTCGTCCGTAGTCTCATGCAATTTCTCGGCCGTAGTCTCGTGCGCTAAGTTTGGTAGAGATGTCATGCGGTAAACTGTCGAATTGTCTGAAAGAGGTGAGATGTCACGCAATGAACTGTCGAATTGCCTGAAAGAGGTGAGATGTCACGTGCAAACCCGTTAAGCTTTGCGTGAAACTGCCTGTGATTCTTGGTCGATTGCCAGAATTTGCCTGAAACTGCCTGTGTATCTTGGTCGATTGCCTGAATTTGCCTGAAACTACCTGTGTATCTTGGTCGTTTGCCTGAAACTGCCTGTGTATCTTGGTTGATTGCCTGAATTTGCCTGAAACTGCCTGTATATGTTGGTCGATTGTCTGCATTTGCCTGAAACTGCCTGTGTATCTTGGTCGATTGCCTGAAACTGCCTGTGTATCTTGATCGATTGCCTGAATTTGCCTGATACTGCCTGTGTATCTTGGTTGATTGCCTGAATTTGTCTGAACCTGCCTGTGTATCTTAGTCGATTGCCAGAATTTGCCTGAAACTGCCTGTATATCTTGGTCGATTGCCTGAAACTGCCTGTGTATCTTGGTCGATTGCCTGAAACTATCTGTATATCTTGGTCGATTGTCTGGATTTGCCTGAAACTGCTTGCTCCCTTTTGATGGAATCTCACGCGGTAACCCGTCTATTTGCTCCCTTTTGATGGAATCTCACGCGGTAACCCGTCTATTTGCATACACACCACCACCACCATGCATAACCCGTCTATTTGCTCCCTTTTGAGGGATCTCACGCGATAACCCGTCTATTTGCATACACACCACCACCACCACGCATAACCCGTCTATTTGCTCCCCTTTGAGGGATCTCACGCGATAACCCGTCTATTTGCATACACACCACCACCACCATGCATAACCCGTCTATTTGCTCCCTTTTGAGGGATCTCGCGCGATAACCCGTCTATTTGCACCCTTTTGAGGGATCTCACGCGATAACCCGTCTATTTGCTCCCTTTTGAGGGAATCTCACGCGATAACCCGTTTATTTGCATACACACCACCACCACCACACATAACCCGTCTATTTGCTCCCTTTTGAGGGATCTGGTTGGTCTGAGTTCAATTTGTGCAGCGTGTTGGTCAAAGCATAGTGTTTCGTTTGCACAACTACTTGGTCTGAGTTCAATTCGTGTAGCGTGTTGGTCAAAGCAGTGTTTCGTTTGCACAACTAGTTGGTCTGAGTTCAATTCGTGCAGCGTGTTGGTCAAAGCATAGTGTTTCGTTTGTACAACTAGTTGGTCTGAGTTCAATTCGTATCACGTGTTGGTCAAAGCATAGTGTTTCGTTTGCACAACTAGTTGGTCTGAGTTCAATTCGTGCAGCGTGTTGGTCAAAGCAGTGTTTCGTTTGCACAACTAGTTGGTCTGGGTTCAATTCGTGCAGCCTGTTGGTCAAAGCATAGTGTTTCGTTTGCACAACTACTTGGTCTGAGTTCAATTCGTGCAGCGTGTTGGTCAACGCATAGTGTTTCGTTTGCACAACTAGTTGGTCTGAGTTCAATTCGTGCAGCGTGTTGGTCAAAGAAGTGTTTCGTTTGCACAACTAGTTGGTCTGAGTTCAATTCGTGCCGCGTGTTGGTCTAAGCAGTGTTTCGTTTGGACAACTAGTTGGTCTGAGTTCAATTCGTACCACGTGTTCGGCTAAGTTTGTGTTTCGTTTGTACAACTAGCTGGTCTGAGTTCAATTCGTACAACGTACTAGTTCCATAGTCGTCTTAGTTTGGTTAAGGTTGATCTATGGTACTGTTCGTGTCTTGCATATCGTACACGAACATGTTTTACGCAAATCAATGACCTTAGTATTGACAATACAGATGGTCTCTTTACTTGTGAAGTGCAAGACAATGAGTAAGGTTCCCAACGTATGCTTTGCATTACACTATGAAAAAGACACAAGATGAGGTTTGCACAGTTTATTCGTGAACAACACAAACGTATTTACATGTCACACTCCATAACTACAAGAACCAAATACTAGACATTGATACAGAGTCTTGCAAAGTTGTATAATGTACAAGACGATACCGCATCTCACTACTTCAGTCTTGCCTGCCATACGGCGAGGAGCCTTGTGGGTCCAACAAAGTCGGTTCGGATACTTGGTTGTGGTATTGTTCCAGACAGTCAACCAGTCTTTAATCAACCTCATCTTCCATTAGTGTCAGAACCATTTATTCCATAGTGTTTCGCCTCTGTTTCGAAACGGAATCTTGGAACCAACATTTGATACTACACATGGGTAGTGTCGTCTTGAGTGTTCAGCTTTTCACACCTTGATTATGGAGCTAATTTTGACGCTAAGCCTAATCCTGACCGAAATCCTAAGCTTAACCCTATCCCCAACCCTAATGCCAACCCAAACATTGTGACATTGGTCACGTGAGTAGAAGTTGTGACGTCTTCAGGAGCGATCGTTGTTACATTGGTACCATGAATAGAAGTTGTCACATCGGACGTATCGGCAGAAGTTGCGACATCGGCGGGAGCGGAAGTTGTCACATCGACCGTATCGGTAGAAGTTGGGACATCGACATAAGCAGAAGTTGTCACATCAACTGTATCGACAGAAGTTGGGGCATCAACAGGAGCGGGAGTTGGCACATCGACCGTGTCGACAGAAATTGTGACATCGTCAGGAGCGGAAGTTGCTACATCGCAGAGCCTAGTGTACCAAATGTCCTCGCCCTCTGGTTCTGTCGGCACAGAAGGGCGGTTGGTCACCGGCATGATGGATCGGTTCATTGGCTCGTCCTCATCGCTCGAGTCTGCCACATCGCAAGGTCGATAATATGGTGTCTTCAACATGATGTTAGGCGTGGTGGCGTCGTAATACGAATGATGAGCCGATTGACAAAACACAGCGCTTATATACTTAGTGAATGTGCCGAAAGGTCACGTGGGCGTGCCGAAAGATCACGGACTGCAGAGTAGAATGTACATACGCGCGGACTGTAGAGTAGATCAGACTTGCACAGCGAATACCAGTTCAAACCAGTTTGCAAACAGGCAACCATTTGAAGTAAGTTCAACTCTACTATGTAAAGACTGTCGTCGTTTCTCGTTGCACTGCTTGGGTGTGCTCAGCAGTAGAGACAGTCGCTTGGAGGGTCGATATTTGCCGCAACAGGGGGGAAGAGGGAGAAGTATAAAGAAATGCAGCAATACTCTCCTTTTCTTGACGCTGAAACAGTGAAGGAATGAGTTTAATAATATTATGTTCTCTGTAGCAGGCTTTGACTTAGAACAAGACCTGAATAGCATTTGAACACTATGAGAAATTGAAACTTACTATTAGCTCTTCAAGTTGTTCTTTAGGTCGCCGCTGCTTATCTTGCTTCCTTTGGCAGTAGTCCTGCTTCACATGAATGTTCCAACTCCCTTTACAAATGAAGGTACTGCCACACATGCAGCAGGCATAACGAGGCAAAAGCTTCCGACGTTTCGTCGGAGGTGCCGATGTCAGATTGATGGTTGGGTTGGTTGACGGAGCTGATGACAGAGACGAAATTGGTTTGGTTGTTGAACTGGTCGTCCGACTGATCGTTGAACTGGTCGTTGGCTGTTGGTCATCTTCCAAAATGTAAAATATAATGACCACAAAAAACAGACACAGGCCTTTTATAACAGTTCGACAGAACATAAAGGTCACGTGGGCGTGCCGAAGGAATACGAAATGTCTAACCTATGAGAATAGCTAATACTCTTTTGTGATGAGAGCTCAAAACGATGGCTAACCAGATCACTACCTGCTTGACCAACTCACCTCGCGTACAAAATTACGGCGCATAGCCGTTTATAGTTTAATGATGTCACTGCATCATGACGTCACATGATGGGATTACATTACATATGCCCAAGTTCAAAACAAGGTCTAACCAAAGCACTACCTGCTTGACCAACTCACATCATGTATATAATTACTGCGCGTACCATGACGTCACTCACTGACCGTGACGTCACATGGTGGGATTACATTACATACGCGAAAGCTCAAAATATTGACTAACCAAAGCACTACTTGTTTGTCCAACTCACTTCGCGCACAAAATTACTTCGCGTACCATGACGTCACTGTTGATGATGTCACATAATGGGATTATATTCAAGCGCGAAAACTCAAAACGATGGCTAACCAAAGCACTACCTGTTTGACCAACTCACCTTGCGTAGCAGTTTAATGACGTCATACAGGGTGCGCGTGCTCGCACTCGCAACAAACAAACATGCCCAGTCACGCCTCGAGTATGGGTTTATAAGAGACACCAAAGGTATAATTCCAAAATAGTTTGCCAAGCTCATTTGCATAACTAGCCACGCCCACAATGCCCATATAAGCTCATTTGCACTTCCCACAGACCACTCCAAAGACCTCATAATCATAGTGTAAGTGCTTGGCGCGGTCTGGTGCAAAATCCCTATCTTTTAACATGGAGTTCCCCCAGTGTTAATCCAAGCATGCGCGCTGGACCACCTATATTACTACTGGCGTTAACTCGTCATTTTGTTGTGTAGTTGACGGCATGGTTAAGTCATCACAAAAACGTTTGCCAGGATAGTCAACAGGTACTTGGTTGTCTTTTTATGCTCGTTACTTTTGTATTTAGGCTTGCAATTGGCGTTCCAAAGTGACCACCGCAGACTTATGCCAATCTTGCCGCCGGCGAACACGCCAAATTCATCATCTATAACTCGTTTTTTTCTATAGGAATCCTGTGGAAGTATATGAAAAGTTGCTTACTAACACTTATAGTATATCCAGTAGCCACGCAGCGCATTAAATAGTTCTGTTTTTATGTGTTTGTATGCATTTCGTCGATTTTTCTGAGAGCTATGCTGCGTCACCTATCGAATGGCTGTATACAGCTTTGGGAGACATCTCGCCAATCAAACCAGATGTACAACCACACGCCCCTGGAGCATGATGGCGGCGCCCTGTGCCGATAATAGCTACGTTTGAACAAATATTTAAAATATACCGTGGCGCTGTACTTGTCAAATCATGATGACATGTACTGTAAATGGTATGTTCTTATGTTTGGGCTGTGGTTGTTCAAGCACTTCATTCCCCCTTTAAAGTTGGTCCTAATACGTACGTGCTTGAAGACACAATGCGATTTTCGAGCGGGCTAAATTCAACCAACGTTCCCAAGAGGAGGGCGAGACGGTTGACAGTTTCATCACTGCGTTGTTCTGCCTGGCGGAGCATCGCGAGTAGGCGCGCTCAACGATGAAATGGTCAGGGACCGTATCGTCGTTGGCATCACTGATGTGGCATTGTCGTTGAAACTGCAGATGGACACGACCTTGTCACTGAAGAAGGCAATCGACATGGCACGCCAGAACGAGGCTGCAAAGAAAGAGCAGGCCCTGTTGAGGAACAACTTTGCGGCGAAGACAGGCAGCAATGTTGACTTTGTGCGGACGAGGAAGTCGTACAAACCCAGCCAGTCGAAACAGAAGATGAAAGCTCAGCCTCAGTCAACTTCGACCCAGTGTAAGAAAGTCGGACATTTTGGAGCTGTATGCAGGTCAGCGAGATTTGTAGACGTAGTCACTAAGCACGTCGTGTCGGAGTTTGCTTTTCTCGGCGAAGTGACGAAGGGCGACGACCAACCGTGAACGTCCACCATTGTTTTGGAGGCAATAGACACTCGCCTTCGCACGAACGTTTGCTTTAGGTTGGACACTGGGGCCGACGTTACTGTGATCTCCGCCAAGAAAGCAGGTAGTCCACGATTCGACTGGTCGACTAGAACACTTGTAGGCGCGAACGGCGGCATCCTACAAACCATGGGCAAGTTCAGTGGCAAGCTGTCACGAAACGGTTTCGTCATTCACGAAGACGTGTACGTCGACAGTGGCCAGACGAGGTCACTGCTCAGTCGGAGAGTGTGCGAGTCTCTTGATCTTGTCAGGCGTGTTGCTGTTGACTCGGTCGATGCAGCAGACGTCTACAGACGCGACAACCCAAAGCTATTTGGAGTCCTAGGGAAGATGAATGGCGAATACGAAATCAAGCTACGGTCTGACGCGAAGCCGTTCGCGTTGAATACACCGAGACGAGTCTCGATACCGTTGCTTGGGGTCGTCAGGAAGGAACTTCAGAGAATGGAAAATCTTGACGTCATCCGCAGGATCGAAAGCCCGATGGACTGGTGTGCTGGCGAAACCGAAGACTGTCCCTTCTTCGTACGTTGAGGGGCAGAGGGAGACACACAAAGTTCGCATTTGTGTCGACCTAACGGAGTTAAACAAGAGCGTATGAAGGGGGAAACCAAGTGCCAACTCAGGCTCCTGGCAGATCACTCTAGCGCAGTCTTCGCAAGAATTGACGACATTCATTACTCCTTTCGGAATATATTGCTTCAAGAGGCTTCCTTTCGGAATCACTTCTGCTCCCGAGTACTACCAGAAGCATATGAGTGGCATACTTGATGATTTACCTGGTGTTCTATGTTTGATGGACGACGTCATTTTTGGCAGTTCGGTAGAAGGGCAGGACGCGAGGGTGAGGGCTGTCTTTCGTCATCTCGAGGACAACGGTGTGACTTTGATTAGTGCGACTTTGCCAAGTCGAGCATCTCGTATCTTGGTCATATTGTGTCAGCTGACGGAGTCATGGCGGATCCTGCGAAGGTGCGAGCCATCACAGAGATGCAGCAGCCCAGCAACGTGAGCGATGTTCGACGCTTTCTAGGCAAGTTTTCTGCCAACTTGTCGACTACAACTCGGCCACTACGTGATCTACTTATGAAACAGAATCTGTGGACATGGGGTGAGAGGCAACAGCGAGCGTTTGATGCCGTGAAGGCAGACCTGAGCAACAGTCCAGTGCTAGCTCTGTACGACCCACACAGAGTGATGACAGTGTCCGCAGATGCGTCATCATTTGGTCTGGGGGCGGTGCTACTGCAGAGTGACGGACTATCTCTACGGAATGCAGTTCCATGTCGAGACCGTCCACTGACCTCTGGTGTTACTTCTTAGCACCAAGAAGAATCTTGATGAACTTTCACCACGCATACAGCGATTCCGTATGCGACTGATGCGGTACGCGTACACTATCAGTCATGTGCCCGGCAAGAACCTCTACACTGCAGATGCGTTGTCGTGCGCTCCACTAGTGCGACCACTGACGGTGGTGGAGTTGCGATTCACAGACGAAGTATCAGCGCAGGCGAGCCTGGTGGTGAGTGAGATACCGGCAACCGAGACACGTCTAGTCGAGATTAGGACTAGACAGCAAGACGACGAGGCGTGTCGCCAGGTGATGCGATATTGCCTAGAGGGTTGGCCAAGCCATCCATCGTTGCCATCGTCTTTGCGACCATATTGGCAAGTCCAGAATGAACTGAGGATTCAACACGGTCTGCTACTGAAAGGGGTACGGTCGTCATACCGGCGTCGATGTGGTTGACTATGTTAGACAAGCTACACGAGGGCCATCAAGGTGTAGTTAAGTGTCGCTCGCAGGCCCAGTGATCGGTCTGGTGACCCAGACTCAGCAGGCAGCTTGTCAAGAACTGTACTACGTGTGCGATGGAGCGTAGCAACACAGTCGAGCTGATGATTGCGTCAGAGCTGAATCTGTGACCTTGGCAGAAAGTCGGCACCGACATGTTTTATTTCAAGAAGGCGGTTGTGGTTAACTATTACTCGAGTTTTGTCGAGATAGAGAGGCTAGATGACACAGGCGAGTCTGATGTGATTCTACACCTGCGGTCAATCTTCGCGCGGCATCGCGTCCCGAAGACGGTTGTTTCTGATAACGGCCCGCAGTATGCGACACACGAATTTGTGCATTTCGCGGAGAGAGCAGGGTTTGTACACATTACCAGCAGCCCTCGTTTCCCACAGGGTAACGGAAAGTCAGAACCCGCGGTTCAGACGGTAAAGAACTTACTGCGAAAGTCAATGGATCCGTACGGCGCCTTGTTGGCGTATCGTACGACAGCACTTGAATGCGGCTATTTGCCAGCAGAGCTGCTGAAGGGTACGCAGCTACGTACTTAGATCACAGCATTAGCGTCAACACTGCAACCTCGCTGGCAGGAATCGGGACAGCTACATGAACGACGAGTGAGTTTAAAACGACGACAGGCAGAGGCGTACGATCGTCATCACCGTGCGCGACCTCTGGCTCCCCTACACGTCGGCGATCCAGTGTGGGTGCAGGACACGAGAACGGGGGGTACAGTGGTAGGCCAGGCAGGCTTACCTCGCTCGTACCTGGTTCAGCTGCCGACATCTTGTCTGCGTAGAAATCGGCGGCATCTTGTGCCGAAGCCGAACGAACAACCCGAATGTGCCGAGCGAGCGACTACCGAGACCGCTGAATCAAGCACGAACGACGACGAGACGCGGCCACGTTCGTCTTCACACGAAAGACAGCAACGTGCGACATCGCAACCGAGATAGGCTTCACCAAGCGTGGTGGGCACTTCTGCGGCTCCACCGTGACGCGATCGGGGCGTACATCCGTTCCACCACAGAGACTCGATCTGTGAACTTTAGATCAGTCAGGGGAACGTCTCACTAAAGGGCAGGATAATCCCTTGAGACGTGTTTGTGATAGGTAGTTGTCTACCATCTATCATTAGATAGAGTAGAGTTGTCTTTGTATCCTTAAAGAACTGGAAAGGGAGATGTAGTGTTATGCTATCGCGCTCCTACCTCTACATCCGGGACTTTGTTGAATACAGCCATTTTCTATTTACACGTCTTCTTTCTTTATCTAGTATTCGTGTCTTTTTGTGTTATACTAAATCAATAGTAACATCACATTTAGCAGGGAAATGGTTATTGGTCGTACAAAAGAGGTTCGGTTTCAGCACCCCTTGAATCTCCCTGATTACGGGCCAGAGTTTCAACTACAAATATAATATTGTACATGTATATATAACCAGTGAAATATCACAAATAATATTTATATTAAATAAGTATATACTGCCCTTTCAAATTAAAAACTTTAAACATTGATAACTTCACCTAGCTGTCAAATGCTCAATTTCTGGAGTTACATACCATATATGAAATTATCTACTTACAGCTGTATACACCTTTTAGAACTCATTCTGTTAACATTTTACGAGAAATTACAAACACATTTTCATATCATATATACTTATTTATTGACATGACACAAAGTGGCAGTAAGGACTCACTTTCATAAATTGATGATGTTTCAATTGTACTGCTCCACTTAATAAATCTGTGGAAAAAGAAAATTCCTGATTCAGCCTTAAACCACCAGATATTACATTTACTGTGATAACACAATTGAAACACACCTTAATATTTATAATTGCATGATAAAGCAAACGTGGGCTGGTGATATCTTAAAGTGGAATATATACCCATGATAATTGGTAAACTGATGTGTTGGTATTTGTGGGGTTCGTATAATATCATATACTCCTGAAATAGAAACATTATAAAAACTCATGTATTTGGTGTGTATTACTTTTGTACCTTAAATAGAACGAAAATTGTACAGAATATGTTAGATCCTTTACATTAAAAACACATGTTGCAACCAGTGTATTTTACTTGCAAACACTTCTAACAATCCACCAACAATTACCATGACATAATCTTTACATAGGCACTGGAATGGGGGATGGCTCAGCACCCCAATATTTAGAGTCGGGAGGTTCAATCCCACAATATTAATTTCAACAGTACCCCCTCAAACAGTCTTAGTATAGTTATTAAATTAAACAGTATCGCTATGTCTAGAAACTAGTCATTCTAATCAAATTTATTGTACATCCCTTTAAAGCCATTCTAAGATTATAGAGTATGAAATCAGAACAAAAGTTCACAACTTGTAAACACATATTTCTGGAATCTTCACATGCATTTTAACAATCAAAGCCAGTACTGTTGAGCCGATTAAACTAGAATCATCAGCTTAATAAAAACATGTCTGGTGTGCATTAAATTTCCATTTGGTGACAATGTGTTGAGACGTCAACAAAAGCCAGTAGTTGACACTGGCCCTCAGCAGCAGGTAGCACAAGTGAACAGAAGTGAAAAGAACTCTCTCTACACATCACTGGCCTGTACATCTTGGGTGGCTTCACAGGTGAAGGCTCATATGATAATAGAACTCCAGGCACCAGCAGTCTACAGCAGAGCAAACATTTCATACTTTTCCTGGAGTATATTTAATGAGAAATAAACTCCCTTCAGTTCTTATAGCCCATTCCAAAATGTGTGTGTGGCCATTTCTCGTGAAACATTATTGTCATATATATGCAAAATAACACTCCAATCTCTTAAGTGTTATTTTGAAAGATTTATTGCACTAAACATGGATTGTCAAAGTTTCATAACAAATAACCTGGTAGATGTTCAAATTTTAATTATCTAACGAGCGAGCATATGTATGCACATATATGTATATATAAATATATATACACATATATATGTACAGTTGAACCTCACTTTATGGTCACCTCGATAATACAGTATCCCTAGGATAGTTCCAAATTATTTCTATAACAGTAAAGTATAGGAAATTAGTCTTGCTAATACAGTCACATTCAGGTAACTTTTTTCAGTCCCAAAGTAACCTCAATAGTGAACTGTTCTTGTTCTTTTTCAGGAATCACAGCTCGGAGGCACAACATACAAGAATCATAAGGCAAAATCATGAACAGGGACTCGCAACAGTAAGCATTAGAGCAAGGGACAGCTGAAGGTTTAGGGTGTGATTTCAAAAAAATCTTGATTTTTTTTTACAAAACACGGCTATAATTTCAGCTGATTTTGACATGATCATAGGAAGTTGATTCCAGATTTTGGGTGAAACTACAAAGAAAACACATTTGCCAATGTCAAACTAAGTTTTAGGAACAAATGGTTGTGAACCAGATGATCTGACGTTTATGTGGATATCTGAAAATTGCAGAAGACTATCCAAATAGGATGGTTGTTGTATAGAAAGGGCACCATATGTAATAGTGGCTAACTTGAATTTGATATGCAACCAGACGCCAGTGCAAGTGTTTAAGTAGGGGTAGTGGCATTTAGAAACAAGAGGCCTCGAGTTTTACGCATGCTAAACTATTCTGTACATGTTGGAGTTTACCTAAGTCCTCTTTAGCAACATTGTTTAATAATGAGTTGCAGTAGTCAAGGCAACTACTACTTAGAGCTATCGATAGTTTTAGTAGTAGATAAAGCTAAATGATATAGGATTTTCATATCTGAGAAATACACAGGCAAAAGTTGAAATCATTGTAAGACAACACCTTGATTTTGAACAGTATCTGATGATGATGTACCATTACTAAGCAATTTAACCGGAACATAGTTGTTTTGTGTCAATAATAATTAAATCAGTTTTATCTGGCTTTAGCTTCAATTTACTTGCTTCCACCCACAAAAAAATGTCAGTGAGACAGTTATTTAAAGTTGATAGTGATGCCTGTGCATCTGTTGGTGAAAGTGAGGATTAACCTGTGCGCATCAGCACACCATTGATGATTGATAATTATAATGATTAGCAATGACTAAGGAATGTGCAGTATAAGCAAAACAGAACAGGGTCAAGGATATGTGCTGTGTATACATATGGACATTCATGGAGGCGATTTGCAACATCCTTTTCCAAAACCTTTGATAGAAAACCGAGATTAGATATAGGATGATAATTCTTTAGGTACTTTTTGTACAGACTTCGTTTTTTGATAAGAGGATTGACAATAACTTGTTTGAAATGATGGAATCATTTAATTCATGCAACTTTTTAGTAGAAATATTGGAAAAGGGTCAAGATCACACAATTTATTAGGACACTTTTGTATGATAGTGTGAACTTCACTAGTAATTGCAGATGTAAAATATTGCTGTGTATTACAAAAAATTGGTTGTTCAGTAAACTAATAATCGTCATTATTAATGACAAAACATGATCGAATGTGAGCAATCTATTTTCAACATACTGTAGTATTGATGGATTTGCACATTTGGTGAGCGTCTTAAATTTGTTGATATTAAATTTGTATAATAGTCCGATTTTGCCTTTGATATTATGTGATTGCATATATGTAACCGCTTTGTGTAGCAGGACCGATCTTGGGGAGAACGAGTTTGTTCGTCAAATTCTTTCAAGGTATCGGTGACAATGTTTTCACGTGTACTGTCTGGTTACAATGAAATTTCACTCCATCACTCATACATGACTGGTGTGGATGATGGTGTAGAGACAAACCAGCAGTGATATCAGCAAAGCAAGGTGTAGTATTAATTTTAGGGTTCGTACTGCATGTTAAATGATTGGTCACATCATTGTGTCTATGATTAAAAAAAATAAGTAAGTGTATGCACTTTTATTAAACAAATTTGATTTTGATAATTACACGTAACTTGCAGAAGCGTTAATATACTCATCCTATAGTAAAAAGAGCCTGACTTATGATAAGTTTATTTTCCTCGAGTAACAAATATATCAACAGTTCTATGTTAACAAGAGTGAAATATGGCAATAACTATAAGATCCCAGGCTTACCAACAAGAGTATGCCAACGTTATGGAGGTCTAAACGCTGGGCGTCCAGAGATGGCACTTGACATAGATTTGACCGACGACACAGATGATGTGGATCTTGCCGTCACTGACCTCCGACTTGCGTTGCTCAATCGACCTGAGAAACATAAATGTTTCATAACACACTGATCGCCGAAGGTAACAAAGTAATCAGTTTCTTCATGAAGCAACCACTGAAGCATTCAAGTCATGTGAGGAAAATACAATTCTAACAATACATACAATGTTGCAAATCATAAAGACGGTGGACACTTAGACAGGAGTGGCTCCTGTGCTAGCGATATTATATATCTAAATGGGTGTCTCCCGACCTTATCTATTACTTACGTTATTTGTTGTATATGTATCGTATGTATAGGTCAAATAAATTGATTCTGACAGCAGATAACTTAATACTGGACTAACAAACTGTCAACATACATAAATTAACTCTGGATCAACAAACTATCAATGTCTGCAAAACAAAATCAAAATCAACACTGGTTTCATAAACTATCAATGGATGCAAATTAAACAGTGGATTTACAAATTGTCAATGGATGTAAGTTAACAGTGGATTTACAAACTTTCAATGGGTGCAAATTAACACTGGAGTTACAAACTATCAATGAATGCAAATTAAGAGTGGATTTACTAATTATCAATGAATGCAAATAAAGAGTGGCTTTACAAACTATCAATGAATGCAAATTAAAAGTGGATTTACAAACTATAAATGAAAGCAAATGTACATGTGCAAGCAGCAAGTGTACACAATTCAGACAGTACACACATGCTACAAAACAGTGTGAATTAATTCAGGAAGGGATAACAGATGGAATTTTGTGCAAGTCCACAAAATAGAGAAAAAGATGGAGATGCAAATGAATATAGCACCCAACATGTGAACCTTGAGAAGATTTTTGAGCCAAGAGATTATGGCTGGTGAGATGGGGTGGGTGTGGCAAAAAGAGAACTTAGGATGGTGGAAACAATGTAAAGGAGATTAAAAGGAAAAGTGGTAGTAGTAGTTTGACATAGGATGTCAGACGAGTTTCACTTTCAGATTAACATCAGTTTGAAGCAAGGATGTGCACTGAGCCTTTTTCTGTTTATTTCTATTCAAATAATTTATTAACCCTCTAGGTCACCCTGTTCAAGGCCCCTTTTCATGAAGTTTTTTGGTAAATTTTCTGCAGTTTGTTGTAACATCTGCATTGTGATTCATGCATTACACCTATGGCTGTTCGATTGCTAAATAGTGATCAAACAGCGAAAAAGTATTCGCAATGTTCAAACAGCAATAACTCGAAAACTAAAAAGAATTCATGTGTATATCCAGTGACACTTTTTATAGAAAATTATTTATTATCTTTATAGTGATATGAAAAATATAAATTCTATTATTGCAATTTCATACGGCCTGAAACAGCAACCCACACCGCCATGCACAACGCTAAAGGCCTACACGTGCTCTGCACCATTTCCTTCAGTGACATAACCAACATCTGACAGGTTGATTGTTTTGTGATATGCAAGTGACAATGTTTCAGCAGGCTCAGTGACATGAGTTCACAATCATCAGACTTCATATTTGACATATTATATGACAATAGAATTATGTTCATGTATGAGAAGTTTCAAAGAAAGTGACAAATTCATTTCACTTAGTCTTTAACAAGAAGACACCCCTTGCAAATCGAAAACAGTGATATTTATCTAAGAAAATATAATCTGAAGGTTATAGGATATGCACTGGGCTCCAATTTTTGCCCAGTGTGTGCATTACATGTTTTCTGTGGCATCAACCAAAACACCTATAAAAGATGCATCAAGATGAACAGCTTACACCAAATGTTATGCTGTGTGATTGGCTGTGACTACATACATACACGTTTCAAGTGAAATGAGGAGGTTGCTGATAGGGAGAAAGAGAACATGATAAATAGCTGGGGCTGGCAGCAGTAGAAGAACTAGCTTCATCTCTTTATAAACACAGCTACAAGGAAAATGAGTGCATGCACAACTGAAACAGTAGTTATTTGTGCACAAACCACATAGATTGTAGGCCAAAGGGTGCATAGCATACTGAGTAAACTGTGCTCAAAAAAGATGTGCTCACAAAATAAACGCATGTTGGACCCATCACAAAGTATATAGTTCAATTATACTCACTCGCTGCAGGAATAAAAAAGAAGCACATTAAAGAATTTATATTGCAAAAGTTATTATTACGAAGGAAACAAAATAAACACCCGCCAAATAGTCTAACACCACACACTATAATTAATTGCAGGTCAAAAGTACATTAATATAAGTTAATTGATCACAATTTTCTGACACATGCACACCCATGCACACGCTCACACAAACATTTAGGAAAACTAGAATGGAACATTGCCAATTTTGCTGCCGAACTGAGTGGCCAGGTAGCCTTTCTTACAAAACTATTAGCAATTGTTAGTGTTGCTGACCCACTGATTTTCATCGAGTCTGATCACACTGACTGACTGACTGCGATTATTGTCAGTCAGTAAATGTGGTCGCAGTCAGTCACTGTGTGTGGTCACAGTCAATCACTGAGTGTGGTCACAGTCAGTGACTGAGTGTGGTCACACTCAGTGACTGTCTGTGGTCACAGTTTGTCAGTGGATGGGGTCACATTCATTCACTGAGTGTGGTCACAGTAAGTCACTGAGTTTGGTCACAGGTAATCACTGAGTTTGGTCAGTCATTCACTGAGTGTAGTCACAGTCAGTCACCAAGTGTGGTTACAGCCAGTTACATTCTGGAATACCCTATCTACAAGAATATTGATGCATTCATGGATCTAAATCGCTAGGTACGACTCCTACTTCCAATGGTGTTGTCAAGCAGCGCGTTGTCGAGGTGCATTTGCAGTTTATCTATGTCGTCACTGCTGAAGCTTGTCTGTGTGTCTGGCTGTGTTTGTCGGCTTGCCTTGCCAGAGCAGATGGACACAGGAGGTATCCCAGTAAGCAAGGATTCAGGGAACAGCTTGTAAGAAACCTTTAAACCTGTATAGTCAAGAAACATTTACATATACATAAGTACACTTTACTTGTTCTATTATTTTTTTTAAGTAGCAAAGTATTGTACCATTAAAATTTTCTGTACTGTGTTGGAATGAGTTCTTTCTCAAATCCAATCTGCACTGAGAAGTATCATTTTACTCATATAAGAAAATACAATAATGCATAACAATAACGACCTAAGTACCTGTGTTAAATACAGTAAATGACTGTTATGCTATAGCAGGTTAGGGTAAATAAATAAATGATAACATAAATTATGGTTAAGATGAATACATTTATGTACATGAACAATTAGTTATTACGAAAGCTTTGTTTTGTGATCAGTGACATACTTGAGGTGACAGTCATCCTATTTCAATTAGTCTTGGTCTCTCTGGTCAAACCACTGTGGTTCATTTTTGCCTTTAAAAAGGTTGAATACTGTTAGCAGATCAGGTTTAGGACAAAGACAGAGTTAGTTGTTTTGTTTGTTTCAGTAATAATTCCATCAGTTTTAAAGGAAGTCTTCAGTCTGGATTTGTTAGCTTCAGGCCTCTGCAACCTACTTCAATGCTGCCAATGTGGTCGAAAAGTAGGGATATGAAAAAAGGTGTATATCGTGAGATGGCCATCTTGAAATATACGATGGTGGCCATAAAGCTATTTTATTTTGTCATAATCAAATTGTTTGTCCCCAAATATGTGGGAATAGCCTCCAACATAAGTTTTCTATGCAGTCTAAAAGGAAATATAGGATAAACAGCAGGCAGTACTACAGCGGCCATCTTGAAATCTATGACGGCAGCTATAAACCCAATTTTATTTTGCATATTCAAATTCACTGTCTACAATTAGGTGGAAATAGACACCAAAATCAGCATTCTGTGGTCTTGACAGCATTTCTCAACCGGGGTCAACGACCCACACTAACATCCTCTCCCTCAAATCTGTAAAGTGTGCTATAGAATACAAGCAGGAGCCAATGCTTAGAGAAAGGTAAACGGAGTCATGATGGACAGAAAGTTTTTAATAAGCTGAAAAGAAACGTCCTGACAGAATGTATTACAATGGCATGCCTGTATGGTCTGGTGACAGTGCCATTGACAGAACAACAATAACAGAAGCTGCAAGTTTGTGAGAACATCTGGGTTCAAAGAATCACAAGAACAAATAGAAAGGACCAAAGAAGGATGACTGACCTAAGGAAAGAGGTTGAGTCGGAATGCAGCCTAACAGGAAGATTGGCGAGAAGGCGGATGAACTAGGCAGGCCATTTGGTAAGAATGCATGCAGGCAAACTTCAAAAAGAGCAGAGGCGGAACAACACCAGGGACGCAGGAGAAGCCACAATTGAGATGGGAGGATTGTGTGAGGAGAGACATGAGACAAGCGAGTGAGGATGAAAGATGGATGGGGCTGTTGTTGACAGGAAGTTATGGTGAGAAATCAGTGGCGGACCCAGAAAGCGAGTCTGGGGGGAGGGGCACAAAACCTTGCACTAGCCACCGAACCAAATGGTGTAGTAGAAATCTGGTCGCTGCCACTCTGCTGTAACTAGAGCTGCTGTCTCGGCTGACTGGTGACATCAGAAGACGGGAGGGGGAGTGCTGATGGAAAGTTTATGCAGCTGCATCGCCATAACTTCAACATTATCATAACCTGAACGGGGGCATATTTCAAAGGGTCTGGGGGTATGGTTGTGTGGGCCCATTATAGAAGGTGTGTGGGCATGCCAACTTCATAAGGTCTAGAGGAGGGGGCACATGCCCCCCAGGCTCTATGGAAAGAACAGAGCAAGTGGTTCAACAGTACTATACCGTACCCTCACTCCTGTACAGAGAACAAGGAGGAAGAACCGATGTTGTGCCTGTACTCACCTTCAGACAGCATGAACAGATTGGCATAATGATACTCACCTACAGACAACATCAACAGATTGTCATAGCCATGTTGTGCCAGTGATACTCACCTACAGACAATATGAACATACTCTCATAGCCATGTTGTGCCAGTGATACTCACCTACAGACAACATGAACATACTGATATAGCCATGTTGTGCCAGGGATTCTTACCACCAGATATAATGAACAGATCGGCATAGTGATATTCACCTCCAGACATGAATAGATTGTCATAGCTAAGTTGTACTGGTGCAGAGTGAAGTCACGAAAAATGGAACATTTATTTTCTAAACTTCAGTTTTGGGCGGTCAGTGTACTACTCTCTTTGAGAAAAAGGAAATTAGCTAAATGAACATTAAAGAAACATTTTTCTGCCACACAACCCTTCCATAGTTGATATCTAGAAAAAGAAATTTGATAAACATTATAAGTCATAGGGAATTTATTTTGGGAAAACAGTGAACAAAATTCCGACCCTTATGTCTCATCTGTCACACCCTATTTTCAAAAAAACGTTAGGAGAAAAATATTTAAAAAATGCTATTCAGTACTTGACCCATTTGCAATTCACATATATACAAAATCATTACTCAGTGACTTGCAGTTAACAAGTAGCAAAGTATTAATAAATTCCATCCCTCAAAATGCTGTGTCTGTCACACTGTGGATGGCGGACATTTTCTTTGCTACCATGGAAATGGGGATCTGGGTGAAAAAAGCTCAATACAATTTTTACCCAGTAACACTGTAGCATTCTGCTATTTTTGTAATACATATTTCCTTTTCCTTTTTTGTTAGGGCAGGGCAGGCCAGCCAGTCTAGCATATGACCTTTAAGGGGGACAGGCTGCGGAATATGTATTTTCACCAATTTATTTACTACAATCCCAAAACTTTTCAAAAAATGTTGGTATGGGTGTAATTTCAATAAATCATGAGGAAATAAATTGGTTGATCACGTGGGTGTCTTGGAAATGGTGGCCATCTTGTTTTTAGTACCTTTTTAGTGCCTATTCGCCAATACAAATTTTATATAAATAATATTCTATATAATAATAACTAATGCTAGACGTGCATACGCAATGTGTCAAACGGAAGATTTGATTTAAAAATTTTTGGTAATTTATTTAAATTTTAAAAATAATTAATTTAGTTTTCAATATTTTATGAAACCCTAAAAAAAACTGTGTATATATGCAATTTTCTTTCCGACATGTTATGAAAAATAACATATATAGCATCTGAACAACAAATAATTGAAAAATATGCAATAGTCATGGGTCAAATAATATGTGGCAACTTTATGAAAGTGAAAAAAACTGAGAAAAACGCAATCTGAAATCTCTTAGCCGTCTAAACAGAGGTCATTCCCATTTCAAGGCATTATGTTCAAGCACACATAAGCAAAATCTCAAACAAACTTAATGTGTTCATGAGCACAATATATAGAGTTTTAGTACGTTCCAACACCACAAGTGGTGCCACCATCATACTCACTAATGTGCCATTGCATGAAAACAAATCACCAAACATCAATTTGCTTACCATACACCAATACTTTAAGAAAATTACAATATGGCTGTAAATCCAATAAATCTGCAGAAAAATTGTTGTTGGTCACGTGGGTGCTTTATAAATGGTAGCCAACTTGTTTTAGTGCTTATTTTCGGTAAGGACTTTCTACTCTATGTATACACACATATATATAATATATACTTATATATATACTGTTATGCGGGTACTTTTGGATAGATATAATACCCATTGTTAGTAAACAAAGTGTGCATAGACTCGGACTTGTTGAGTATCAACACTTGACAGTGTTTTTTATGGCACTAGAACTAGTTTTAATCTTAGGACAGACCATTGTACTATATTTTGTTTTGGTAATAGGTATACTTATACTAGCTAAGGGGTAGCTAGGATCTAGATTTCACCGAGGTAAGATAGAGGATAATCAAGGATAGGATAGGAGATTAGATGTTACTTTAATTTTCAGTGTTGAAGACTTCCTTATTGTATTACTAGACTTGAGCCAGCTAGTTATGGGAACCTCACCAACTTGTAACAAAGACCCAGACTCATCAATTAAGAAATAATGACATCTCTACCTGCCATGTTTGGCATTGACGCCTACTTCTGGAAAGGTTCCACCATCGTAATCCTTATTGTCCCAAAGATCACCATTTTGCCAATAATTGGCTGGCAATTTATTAACGATAGGGTGCATTGCATAGTTGTTTTGTTAATGTAAGTTTGCCATGCAGATAGCTCCACAGACAATTCCAGTTACCCCTATAAAAAAAAAATATAATCTTAATCCATGCACACACACACACACCACACACACCAAGCACACACCCACCACACGCATGCATACACAAACACACACTGCATCTAAATATCATGTAAATTTATAGAAATTAAAGAAATGTAGTACTCTGCTTGCCACTACACACACAGGAGAAACGCTCCCAATGTGCATGAAATATATTATAAAAATAGTGTCTTGATATCCAACTAAATTTTAACACCCTCTGTCACCTTATTCAAGGCCCCTTTTGGTCGAGCTTTTCTGCACATTTTCTGCACAGTTTGTTGCAACACCTAGTGGTCAAGGCGAGTTCACCACAGGTAGCATCGCTAGGATTTAGCATTGCGCGCATCTATGCAGGTTGGTGTTTCAGGCCGTACCTAAAATTGCAATCATGGAATTTAATATTATCTTATATCACTATAAAGATAACAATCTTACCTATAAAAGTGTCACTGGATTCACTCAGGAATTTTGTTTACTTTTGAGTTGTTACCATTTGAAGATTGCGAATACTCAAACTTGCAATGGGATTTTATATTTTTTTATATCATAGTAATAGATAATAATTGTATCTACAAATTGGACGCTTTATGTAACCATGATTTATTTTTAGTTTTTGAGTTATAATAACTCAAAAAGTTAACACAATTCCTTTGTACATCCAACGACAAACTTGTAGATAAGATTATTATCTTTATGGTGATGTAAAATATATTAAATTCTGCAATTGCAATTTCATATACGGTCTGAAACAACAAGTGAAGGATAGAGCACGCTCAGTGGGATTGCCTGTGGTGACGTCAGCAACATCTGATGGGCTGGTTGATTTGTGACACGCAAATGACCACGTTTGAGAGGGCTTAGCGACATGATTTTCGAAACGGACAGGCTTCATATTTGGCCCATGACTTGACAAAAGTATTAAGTTTACGTATACAAAGTTTCAAAGACATTTAAAATTTAATTTCACTTAGTCTTTAAAGGGACAGTTATTGGCAGGGAAATGGCAGACAAATATCACCAAAATAAGCACTCATGGTCAAAGGAAAATAAAAATATTTGAAAAATAGCAAAGACACTGACAGTTTCTAGTTTTAAGCAGACTTCGAGTATATTAACATGCTCTCTGGGACTGCCAAGTTTAGAAAACGAACGCAAAATATTTCAAGATGAAACCCTGGCTTTCCATGTAGAACTATCTTAAATTCAAGCCATTACATCTATCGTATCAGGGATCCCAAGGTCTAGACATTGTATTCAATGTGCCTGTTCTAAGCATGCACAAGTGGATAGGGAGTTAACTGTTTTGAAAAAAGAACAAATTCCAGCTCACTACAAATTACAAGACTGCGTTCCGGTAGCCAAGAAAGTCAGATGATGTCCACCCATCTACTGTTTACTTTAACCCAGTAGACATCATAAGAGTGTATCCTTTAGTAGTTCCACCTTGTCAGATCATCAAGAATAACATTTGAAAGTAAAATGTAAGATCCTTGAGAATTACCACAAACAGGACAGGTCATAACATTGTGTTTGATTAAGCTTTATGTAATCACATGTCGGGTAGCCATTCTGAAATTCATGTAGCCAGATCTTCAGTTATTGCTAATGTTAAAGTAATCACAATTTACATAAAGAAAGAGATTGAGATCATGTAAACCAACTGTTCAACCAAATAGAGACAGTTTAAAAATAAAGGTTTGTTTTATTTACCTTGTTGTCTATGTCGCGTCTGTCACTATTGCTGCCGAGTCAGTTAAACAGGGGTTTTTGTTTTCTAGAGTGGAATCTATGGAAGTCAGTGTCCCATGAGAGGTATGCTGAGTTTAGGTGTAAGGTGTAAGACAGGCCGAAACAATTAATACATTTTTCTGTGGTGAAAAACAAATTTGGGTGGAACTATTCCAACTGGATTTTTTAAAAGGGACTTTTTCAATGTCAGCACTATCATTCGACCATTTCAATGGAAAACCGAATACTTTTATTTTTCCCTGGTCAGTACCATCACAATACAATTCTACAAGCAAAAAAAGAATTACTATTGTAGAATTTTTTGCTGGACACAGATTTATAAGTGTGACAGACGTGCGACACAAAAATGTGAATAATCTATTTCATCATCCTATATAATAAACACCAGGCAATAAGTTATCATCTACTTATTATCTTGGTAAACTTTCAACCCTATACTACAACATAAAAAAGGAAAAACTATTTTGGGAAAGAAAATTTTTCACTCCCAATTTTTACACGTGTTCCATTTTTCATGACATCGCCGACGGTCAGTGATACTCACGTCCAGATAGATTGTCACTGTTATGTTACACCATTGATACTCACCCCCAGACAACATGAAGAGATTGTCATAGCCACGTTGTACCAGTGTGGTGGCAACACTGTGTGCCAGCCTCTCATCCTCATCATAGATGACGATGATCTTGCCTGGTTTGTTCTTCTGTGTACCAAGTTAAGTGAACGGACTACTGTAAATCAACTGTGTAAGGGCACTTTTACATAAAGTGTACACAAATAGTTCCATGATGGCTCAACATAAGTGTTCTATGTTGACATTTTTTTCTGTATTTTGGATTTGTTGATAACAACTGCAATATTTTCTTATGTTTTTTTATGTCATTCCTGTATTTACTAAATTGCATGTTATAATAAGTAACTTTTGCTTCTCGTTTTAATTTCCTTATTTCTTTTGTTATAATTTCCAACTCAGTTAATTTTAGTTTGTTTGTTTAGGATTTGTCGAGTATACTTCTAAGTATAGTTTATCTCACTTTTTGATTTTACGTAGGAGATTATAAGACATCCATTTTGACTTCTTGTGTTTGTATTTGTGGGGCAGTGATTGAGGGGGCAATGAGAAAAGAGAGGATGTTCATGGGTGACTCTATTCTGAGAAAGATACATTCGACACTAAGCGAGGGGGAGGACGTCGTTGTTTGTTTACCTGGGGCTAGGTAGAACATGTGACTGAAAGGGTAGAGAACGTATTGGGGCATCGCAAGGGAGGTAGGTAGGTAGGTAGGTTTATTTCGGAATTGTATAATACAGAAGATAGATGAAACACAAAGCATATACAAAGTTTACAATTCCTGGTTGGCAGCAGAGCCAAGGCTGTTATCAGTAGATATACAATGTTATAACAGGAAACAATATAACTTGAATCACTGGTCGTTGCCAACCACTGATAACAGTAATGTAGTATTGTTGTAGATACAACGTGCAATCTATAACTACAAGCAGACAGTTAATACACTACCATAAATAATAAGTAACAGTAGTGACGTGGTTGGTAGACCCAAAATTGAACAACATTTTGTTCTTTTCACATATATACAACACTAGTGCTAGATTGTAGAAGAACAATCCAGTAATAACAATGTAATATGTAATATTTTCATAAACCATTTAAGACTAATCAAATAATAAAAAACACAAAAGTGATAACACATTTAATACGGTGTAGTATCTTCATAGACAGTGTTTTAAGACACGACTTTAGAGAAGATACAAAGCTGGTAATATTAGGTTTAGTTTGAATATCAAGCGAAATATTATTCCATACTATCGGCCCACTGCATAATAAACTATTTGATGAGCGTAGGGTAGAACTGCTGATTGGACGAATATGTCTAAGTTGCCTTGTGTCACGATTGTGAATATCACAGGTTAGAGTAAAATATTAGATAACGACACTGGCAGATTGTTATGACAATAATTATACATAAATTTTGCAATTTCTATTTCATAAATATCCTTAAAATTTGTACATTTAACCGTGTGAACAGGGGATGAGTACGCTCATGGAAAGCAGTTCGAAGAATACTACAAACAATTTTTTTGCTTAATGAATAATTTCTTCGTGTAACTTTTATGTGTAGATCCCCAAAGGATTATTCCATATGTCAAATATGGATATACTAATGCATAGTAAATCGTCTTTAGGGATTCTACAGGAAGAAAGCAATTCACTTTATTTATAACA
Organism: Escarpia spicata; assembly: GCA_963995525.1. Classification (NCBI taxonomy): domain Eukaryota; kingdom Metazoa; phylum Annelida; class Polychaeta; order Sabellida; family Siboglinidae; genus Escarpia; species Escarpia spicata. Next base: position 35,312,467 of record OZ023205.1, read on the forward strand.
TATAGAGAACTTGAAAGGAGGGTGTATACTACTACATGTAGGCACAAATAATGCAGACATGGAGGGAACAACTGGGATAGTACAGAAGTACAGACAGTTAGTGAGGATGTTAAAGAAAACAAGAGTTGAAAAGATTATTCTCTCAGGAATTTTGCCAGTGATGGGAAGATGGGGGCCAACATATAGTGGAGCGAAGCTGCAGACTCTCGACTGAGAGAACGTGAGTTCGAATCCTGTGGGGCACTGTTGAACTTTGGGCAAGTTTATTTATTCTACATTGCTTCAGTTCACTCAGCTCTATGAATGAATACTTGGCTATAGACAGTGGTGGACATTTGTGTACGAATACTCTTCGCGCATTAATTGCAGTGTGGCTGAATGCTTCCCAGAGATGTTGAGGTGGTGTTCGATTGAACAGGTCTGGCAGGGAGTAAAGTGTAAAGCACTTTGAGCAGTCCTTTTTTATATAGAAACTGCAAGAGGATGGCGATCAACGCACTAGTTGAGCAGATGTGTGAAGAAGAGGGGATGGGATTCATAGATTTATGGGGATAAAATAGAAGAAAAAAAACATAAGCATAAGAAGAGAATGAAAAAGTACAAAACGCTACAAGGGAAGTGAGCAAATGGGAGTGTATTATTATAGGGTATTTTAACATATACAAAGGACATTTCTACAGAGTACGGGGAGTGAGGACCACAAGTTTTTAGTTTTAGTATAAGATAGTTTTCTTTTTCAACATGTGCTAGAACCAACCAGGGGTGAGAATGTGTTAGACGTAGTTTTGTCCTCACAGAATGAATTAGTTGACAATGACAAGACACGTGAGCCACTGGGGAGTAGTGATCACAACCAGATACATGTTACCATCAAAGTAAAATCAGAAAGGAATAGTAAAAAGCAATACAGGAGAAATTTCCACAAAGGAAGATATAAGGACGAGGAAATATTTAGCAAAGATAGACTGGAATAACACACTTAAGAATAAGACAGCAACAGAATGCTGAAATATTGTAGAGTGAAATTGAGTGCATCGTCAATAAATTTGTTCCCTTTAAAAAACAAGGGAAACGGTCCAGAAAGAAACACTTATCGAAAGTAGCCATTAGAAAAATGAAGTACAAACAAATGATGGACTGGAAATGATTAAGAGTACAGCATTAATAAAGAAGCACAAAAGCAAGCTACAACTGAAGAGAAGCTTTGAACAAAAATTAGATTGTAATATAAAACATGACAGCAAGAGTTTTTATGCATATGTTCGGAGCTAACAGAAAGTTCAAGATAAGGTCGGTCCTCTGGAAGACAGTGCTGGAAATATAACATCAGAGGGATTCTTAATGGCAGAAGACCTGAATGAGTATTTTAGTTTGGTGTTTACCTGTGAAGATATTAGTTCACTGCCAGCACCAGAGGCTAAGTTCAAGAGGGCGGAATCAGACAATTTAGGACAGTTAATTGTAACCCTGGAAATGGTAGCTAAGAAAATAAGGGCTATGAAAGATAATAAATCACCTGGAGCGGATAGGATTCCGCCCAAAGTACTATTTGAAATTATAGAACAAATTGGCATACCGCTAACAAGTTTTCTTTTTAAACAGAACTTGATAAACCCATCTCAACATGGGTTTCTAAAAGCGAGGTCATGCTTAACAAATGTGTTATGTTTTTTGGAAGATACCATTAGGTGGGTAGGTGAGGGATCACCAATAGATATCATCTACTTAGATTTTCAGGAAGCTTTCAACAAAGTGCCACATCAAAGATTACTGCTTAAACTATAGGCCATGGCATAGGAAATGGTATAATTAACTCGATAGAAAATGGCTGATTGACAGAAGACAACAGGTAGTAGTTGATGGGGAGGCTTCAAACTGGAAATCAGTTTTGAGTGAAGTATGACAAGGATCAAAATTGGGACCTATATTATTCTTAATACACTGTATATCAACGATTTGGAAAATATATAACAAGCAAGGTGTTGAAATTTGCAGATGATACAAAAGTGTTTAGAAGGATTAAATGTGATGGAGATAGACAGCATTTACAAGATGATCTTGACGGGTTGATCAAATGGTCTGAAAAGTGGCAAATGTTCAATTTTGGGAAATATAAATGCCTCCACACAGGACATGGGAACAACAATAAACAAGGGGGGTACTGTACTAAGTAGTACTGTAAAAGAAAAGGACTTAAGGTTAACCTTTAGTGCTGATATGAAGATTTCAGAGCAGTGCGAAATTGCAGCTTCAAAGGGAAATCAAATCCTTGGATTAATTAGGCGAAATATAGTGTATAAGGAAAAAAGAACTAATAATTCTGCTGCACAAAACAATAGTTAGGCCTTAGTTGGAATACCGTATACAAGCGTGGAGACCATATCGCAAGAAGGACATATGCCAGAAAGAGTACAGAGGAGAGTGACCAAAATTATACCAAAACTGGGAGATCTTAGTTGCGAGATATGCCTAAAAGAATGTGGTTTAACAACACTAGAGACCAGGAGATTGAGAGGAGATCAGATAGAAGTGTTTCAAATATTGAATGGTTATGAAAATATTGATAGAAATATTCTTTTCTCAGTTAAGAAAGATAGTAGGACTAGAGGACATGAAGTTACATTTAGTACAGGAGCAGTGTAGATTAGATATAAGAAAGTTCTCATTTTCACAAAGGACTGTAAATGAATGGAACAGATTATCTGCTGATTGTGTGGGTGCTAGTATCATGAATATGTTTAAAAATAAAATTTACTCATACCTCAGAATGGCGGGATACATGTAGATAAAAAGGTTGGACTCTCGATAAGCCAAAAGGCATATTTGTCCACCTGCCATCTAATTAATTCTCCTGGTGGCAATCTTGTTGTTTATTAAACTTTACATCTTTCAATGGGAACTGATTGTTCATTACCTACTCTAGTTTGATTGACATTTTTTCATCATATGATTTGAGTGGATCTGCGGTTAGTTTGTGATTAAATACTTGATGCCAGTTTATATCTCCTAATTCATTTGTAAAGCTATCAATGTTTCTTCCTGTGAATGATCTCATGCTAATTTTGTGATATGTTTTATTGATATTGAAATTAAGCCCCGCAAATATTGCCATGTGATCAGAGGTTTTTGCACCCAACATGCCACTGTCTGCTGTGGTAAGAGGGTTTAGTGATCTACAGTATATTTGGTCAATCAGTGTTGTATTTCTGGTTGATATTCTTGTGGGAGGAGTTACAGCAGGCAGGAGGTGTACTTTGGCTACAGCATCATAGAATTCTTGAATTCGTTTATTCGAGTTAAGTTTCAATAGATCTATGTTGAAACCGCCTGTTAGAACTACATTTTGGCACCTTTTTTAATGTCTAGGAATACAAGATTGAATTCCTGCTTAAATAAATACATTGAGACATGGTTATTGTTGTTTTTGGCAGTCTGTAGATATTACAAATTGTTATTTTTTATTCGAGGCATCAACAATATCTAGACATAAAGCTTCCCAGGTTGACTATGTATTATACGCTTTGTAGTTTGAGATACTGTAATATTATTTGATACATATGTGACCAGTCCTCCTTTCTTAGAGCATTTGTTTGTGTATGTTTGCGTTGTCATGTAAAAAATGTTAAGATTAAAATGTTCTGTATCTGTGTATTTTCCTATTCTTGCTTCCTATATACAAATTACATTTATTTGCACATCCGATTCAGCAAGAGTACTAATTAAAATATTCAGTTCATAATTTTTTAGCTCCATGAATCTATGTTTAGACTTAGAATGGTTAACTTATTTGTATGTCTTTTCTACATAGCTTGGAACAGTAGCAAAAACATGGGTAACCTTGTAGACAATTGATTTATTAACACCCATCTAACACCCAGTACGAACCCTAAAACTGGTAAAAATCCTTAGGCCTAGCCAATGGAATTTTTTTAGAAAAAAATTACTTTTCTTCTGAGGTGTTGTACATTAAGCCCTGAAAGATTGGCTACCTATGGCAAAGCTGTACAGAAGGGAAATGTTAACATACCTACATGCATGCACTTATACACTACCTCCATTACATGGATTACATGCGCTCTTCATGTTTTGTAATAATAATGTCAGGGCAACAGTTTTTGTAATAGGTTTGCTTCTTCCAGTGGAAAGTCTTGATAACCAGCTGATATGAATACTGCTATAAAAGTGGTTTCTTCCCAGTAAAGTAGTCGGTCACACGGACCAGTAACTCTAAAATGTTACTGACTGGGTAATAAAGTAGGTGATTAGTGACCACCAAGTCAGCATATATTTTGAACACTGGTCTTTTTGGTGAGGATATTCAGAAAGAAAATGCACCATTGCATCAATGCAGCACACAAATTATTGACTTTTTATAGTAGATACTACTCTAATCTCCCAACGTTTTGCTTTTGCTGGATAACTGGAATCACTGTATTGTAGTGGAGGTTTTAGCTTAAACAGAAACTGAAACAGGACTAACAAATGTGAAAAAACAGCTACTATGCAAATGCTTGTTAACAAATATTTGCTGGATAACTGGAATCACTGTATTGTAGTGTAGGTGTTAGCTTAAACAGAAACTGAAATAGGACTAACAAATGTGAAAAAACAGCTACGATGCATAGTAGCTGTTTGTTATTGTTGATTGTTAACAAATATTTGATGTATATCCTCGATACAATTTCACCATCTCTTAGCATGGCCTTCTGGATTGGGCTTTGCACTGTCTTTGGCCTGACCATGCTGGATGTGGAATGAGCACCCCTAGTGATTGAAATATGGGATCTGGCAACTTAGCTATTAGTATTGCACTATGAATTGCTTGAATACACTGGATAAAAGTGCATCCATTGTTCTTTCTCCCTGTTAGAAAATAATGAGTATCACCTATAGCTAAAGCATCCTTAATTTGTTTCTTTGATTTGTTATTGGCTTTACATTTTTGTTATAGTACATATAATTATTTAATCACAAAGCATTTATTTTCTTTTAGTTTTTTACTTCCATGTGTGTGTGTGCGTGCGTATTTGTTTTGATAAATAATTTAACAACAATATTTTTTAATCAGCAATGCAACTGTTATGAAACATAGTTTTGTAATTAGTTTTAATTAGTTTGACAGTGGGAGGACTGCAGAAGGTCAGCCTAGTGCAACTTACATAACGAGTTGTTATGTAATAAGCCACATGTGGTGGCTAAGAATAGACTGAATCAGAATGTGGCTGGAAGTGTGAAATTTTCTTGCTCTGCATTGGGAGTGGACAGCTACAGTTGCTAGGTGTAGCACAGTGAGGACAATAAGGAATTAATTTGTAGGCTGCAGGGGACCCAAAGGGTTGGCTAGCTGTGTCATGTGCGGAGGTGTAGCAGCATAGACATGCTACAGAAAGTTTGGAACTTGACACAGACAATGATAGTTGTAGTGTATGGCTGGCAGAATGACATGGGATCAAGTACCTGGTTAGTCAGAGAGTATACTTCTGAATAAAATCATGTTGTTGCCACACTCCGGATGGCAAACATGTGTTGTGTTGCAGCTCTGTTAGTTAAGAAACTGGGATTTTGTTACACAACCATCCTCTAATATTCATGACCGCCTACCTAACAAATACAATTTCCATAATTTAATACATATTAATTAATTAATTTAATGATATAATTCTAAACCTTTAAATTTACTAATGTCTAGGCATGCGTTAATGACACTGATATTTCCCCCCGCTGTATTAGCTGTTGACTGACAGATGCAGACATTATAGTAATACGCCCACATGCCATGGCAGTGAATGACTGGCAAGTGAATGATGACAGTTTCTTTAGGGCATCTGGTCCTGGAGCAGCATTATTTATAGATTTAGCAGCTCTTTAATGTGTATCATTTTCTGTAGTCGGATATTTTAATTTCCATAATACAGTGGCAGTTTCCATGCCGAGATCACTACGGTCCACTGCCTACAAGACTGTAAGACATGAGAACATTACTCGTAACTGGCACATAGCTAGGATGCGGTACAAGTATGAGAAACATATGAAAGGATACATATGCGAGCATTTCCTTTGATTCATAGTTGGTAGCACGTGACAGATTTGCCTTCGGGTAACTGAAAGCTACAAAAAATTAAATTTTATGAGAAGATCATACAAGACCTACTCAGTGTGTCATAGACAATTTAACTGGTTCAATCATGTTATATAAAATTATAGTAAGAAACAGGAAAGAACTTTGGTGAATGGCTTGGCAGACATTTCTGACATGATCCAAGTATTTTGATGGTAGAAGTATGGGTAGATGACATTCATCCAACATCTACGACACACAACATTCATTCAAATGATGACCCACAGTGACACTCACCTGTCACTATGTGGCACTGCATGTAGTCATCCCTGTCTCTGACATCAAGCAGCAAATAGGGACAGATGTTGTCGGCCACCTGTGGGGAGGGTGCACTGGGATGACTAATGTCATATTGTCCCAGGCCGCGGATCACACTACAAATGTATGCGTGCTACTACAGTGGTGGCTCTTGGTGGACAAAATACACACCAGGCCCATTGTCTTCTTATTACATATTTTGGAAAGTCACAATGGACTTTTCTTTTTCAAAGTGTATCAAAAGCTGCAGACAAATCAAGCAAAGTAAATGTAGTTACTTTGCCTTTATTTATCCCTAATTAAAGTTAATAATCACAGTAGAGCAGGAATTGGGTGAAGAACAACAGTGATTCAGAAATGGCAGAGGGACAACCGATGCAATGTTTGCATTGAGACAGCTGTTGAAGAAGAGGTTAGAGATGCAAGGGAGAATGGCAGTGGGATTTGTAGACCTGGAGAAGCCCTAAGACACAGTCCCAAGAGAGATGGTGATGTGATGGCAACAATGTGATGGATGGCAGTGCCAGAAGCAGAAGCCAGGATGGTGGGAGCAATATATGAAAGAACAACAGGAAGAGTTATGGCTGGATCTGGGATGTTGGAAGAGTTTCCAGGTAACATTGAATTGAGGCAAGGAAGTGCCCTAAGCCTATTACTATTTATCATGGTGATGGAACTATTCAGCAAGAAGATCAGTACAAAGGATGTTCTCAGAAAGATTATGTATGCAGATGATCTGGCCATAGCAGCAGAAAGCAAACAAGAGCTACAAGGAACAAGGTGTTCAAGAAACACCAATTGAGAATGAGCCTGGAGAAGACAGAAGTGATGTGGGTTGAACAAAAGAGAGGAATTGGACATCAGGTTGGATGGAAAGGAAATTAAGCAAGTGGACGGCTTTGTACAAGGAGCGAATGCTTGGAGAAAGGTAGAGGGAGTCATGATGGACAGAAAAATCTCAAAAAAGCTGGAAAAAAGTCTTAAGAGTGTGTGTTACACCGGCATACCTACATGATCTGGAGACAGTGATGCTAACAGATCAACAACAACAGAAGCTACAAGTTTGTGATTAGAAGAATAACAAGAACAAAGAGGGTAGACAAAAGGACGGGTGACCTGAGAAAAAATAGGTTGGAATGCAATGCAGTGTAACGGGAGGATTACTGAGAAGCCAGATGAGATGAGCAAGCCACTTGGCAAGGATGGATGCAGGAAAAATTATTAAGAGAGCACAGGCGGAACAACATAAAGGACACAGGAAAAGGGGAAGGCCACAGCTGATATGAGAGGACTGCGAGAGGAGAACATGAGACGATTAGGGGAGGATGAAAGATGGAGAGAGGGAGCGATGGACAGAAAACTATGGAAGGAAAAGAAACAAAGAGTGGTTCAGCTATACTGTACCTGACCATCACCCCTCTGTACAGCAGGGAACAAGGAGCAGAGCAACATTATATCGTTATGCACATTAAAGACTAAGTGAAATGAATTTTTCAGTTTCTTTGAAATGTCGTAAACGTAAACTTCATGCTCTTGTCAATTAGTATTCTAAATATGAAGTCAGTTGTTGATGATGTCAGGGGAGTAAGTGCCACTCAGCACCCGCATTGGGTTAGTGTTGGCTTTGCCAGAAATTTCAGTCACGGAATTTAATACTTTTTGTTATCAGTTTGTCACTGGATGTACACAGGAATTGTGTTATCTTTTTGAGTTATTGCCATCTGTACATCACGAATGCTCAACATTTCATTATATCAGCAGACACATTTCATTATCTCAGCGGACATTGCAGGATTAAGTAATCACTCAAAAACCAAAATTAAATACTGGGTACATCCAGTGACATATTTGTACATAAGATTATTATCTTTACTGTGAAATCAAAAATATTAAATCTCATTGGAAGTCTAAGCATTTGCAATGTTCAAACGGCAATAACTCAAAAAGTAAAAAATTCCATCCAGCAACAAATTTTTAGGTAAGATTATCTTTACGGTGATATCAAAACTCCATATTGTCACCAACAGTCACTAGGTGTCACTGTGTAGAAAATGTACATTTGAATAGCAGGACACTATTTTTTGAGTATATTTAATTCAGATTAAGAATTAAAAAGGTTCATTTCACTTAGACTTTAAAGGATCTAGTACACATGTTGTTGATAAATAAAGGTAAACTGCAAAAGCAAGTGGTGCATTTGGAAGACTGCAAGCGTCACTCTGGGAACGACAAGGAATTAGCCTGACAATAAAACTGACGGTGTACCACCCTGTTGTGCTACCTACGCTACTCTACGCCTGTGAAAGTTGGACTCTACCAGAAGCATGCCTGTAAACTCAACCACTTCTACACGACTTGTCTCCGCCGCTTGTTGAAAAACCGCTGGCAGGATCAAGTCCCAGACACAAAGGTCATTGAACAAGTCAGTCTTCCAAGCATCCATACAGTCCTCAGGAAGGCCCACCTGTGGTGGACTGGACATCTGGCTGGCATGCCTGAAGAGTGCCTACTGAAGAGACTCTTCTTTGACAAACTGGCTGAAGGTCAAGCAAGCAGGCCCAGCCAAAGTTGTGTTTCAGAGATACTCTTAAGGACTCCCTAGAGAGCTTTGGAATTGACCCGGTCTCCTGGGAAAATCATGCAGCAAACAGCCTTGGAGAGGTTTGGTCTGGAAAGGGGCAACCTCATTTGAGAGTTGGCCTGTCCAAGCAGCCTGGACCAAGCAAGAGGGTTGCGAGGTGAGAGCAGCAATTAACAGTGCCAGCTCCATTCATAACAATGAGATGATTCAGGCATACATTGGCAATATTGGCCACATGTAAACCTACCTCTGAAAACTTTAACTGTAACTGTCATGAAAAATGAGATGATGTCATGGTCTTCATCACTCCAATGAACAAGAGAGAACATTCAAATTTTTTAAACAGAACAAAATGTTAATAATTTTATACAAAATATATAACCAAAACATAGTTACAAGAAAACAAGGTGAAAGATGGCAGGCTGACTATGCAGCATTTTTCTTGACAGCATGTTTTATACCATCCACAAATTGTTTGTGTGATGAGGAACAAGACACAATTAGTATACACCATCAACGATTACTGAGCTATGTGTACTAGGCCCTAGCACATGGAATACCGCTTTCCATCAAGGTTTTACAATTACCGTCAACACGTCTACTAGACCCATTAAAAGAACAGTCTCTGTAAAATGAAGTTGTTTATAAGCAGATTATAATACATTAAATAGGCAATTTGACCTAATATGAGATCATGCATTATTTAGATTACATAATTGAAATAACAACATTTGGCATTCACACTCAACAGAAGTTAACAAAGCAAAACAATGTAGCCGAAGTATAAGCACCCTGGCTTAGCCATTACAGTGAATAACATAATTTAATTATGATGTAACATAATCAGTTTTAAAGCTATATCACAGTGGTTCTCAAATTGGGGGGTCATGCTTTTGCAGTTTCAGGGGGATGGTCCCATGCCCTTGTTTAATTTCATGTCGCATACACTAAAAATGCAAAATTAATTGCACACGATTTAAATATTAGCTCTGCATAAGCAATGGTGGAGGCATCATTAACTGTCTTGTCTCTTTAGAAATAGCAAAGGAAAATAAACCTCACAGTATTGGGGACAGCTGATAGTGCCTTTTTCCTACACTGATCAGTCATGTTTTGGGGGAGAAAACTGCCAAAAAACGTTGTGAAATTTCTATTTTGAAGGCTACTGTCCATCACAGAATCTGCACACCTTCTCTGATATCGAAGAACAGGTGATACAGGAAATAGAAAAAGCTTATTTGTTCAGTGTGAATCTATCAATGTTCAGTCATGTTGGAAACAATATCAGAACTCAGGAGTTGTGGATACATGCATAAGCATGTGATGGGCAATACAAACTTTGAGCAACTGGAAGTCATGGAACAGGAGTTTGTAAGAATCTAAGATAGTTCCATAAAATATCAAGTCAAACATATAGGCTACTAATTGATGCATTCACTGTCCCACTAACACCTACATCTAACGCCAATGATGCTGCTCAGACAAAGCTTCTGGGATTCCATAAAATTCAGGCGCCATAGTAGAATTCTCATAATTGGTCTGGACAACTATCGAAGCTATCTATCCTAACTTGTGTGATCTGGCCTTCTATTACCACCTACAATTCACATCAATTGCTCTCACTGTATACACAAAACCCAGAAAGACGCTACTAGGCTAGTCAATGCTATGCAGGATCACCCATCACGTTTAACGTACATAGTAATTCTTGTTGAATGAGTAAGTTTGGTTGGGGACGGGACGTTTTAAGAGAAATTGTGTCAAAAAGGGGTAATAGCACAAACAAGTTTGAGAACCACTGCTATATCACTAAATACAAAAAACAACATCCATATTATCTAAAATTTTAATTAGAAAAGTCAGAAATAAACAAGTGCACTTTTTGAATGCACAAAAGAGGCACATACAATGTGCCATTACTACAATATACCTCTGTAGTGTTGACCTCTCAGATTCCAGATTAGAATCTATTCCAAAGTCACCCTCTGTTACAGCTAATGATGGCACAGGACTAGTGCTGCCACCTGTTACTTGTTGCACCTCCTTGTCTACATCTATGTCTTCTGTCCTCTCAGTCAATATTGGATCTCCTGCATCACTCTGTGTATCTAAACAAAAACAACATTATTCACAAACTTGTTCATTATTAGTGGCTCATTTTGGGACATAAAAAGAACCACTGAGGATGACATGCACTCTAGCTGACAGTGATGTACTACTCTCAGAGGAAAATCTAATTAAAGCAACCATAATATATGATTATATGCACCATACACGCACCACGCATGCACCATACACACACCACGCATGCACCACACACATACAATGGTAAATTCTCCAAAATGGAAACATCTAGATTTTTGACACGTATCATGGTTTTACATTGATCTTCAGCCAGTGAAAACAGTTTTTTAACTGGAAAGCAGTTAAAACCTGGTCAAAAGCGGCCAAAACCTCTCGAAGTCAATAGCCCCCAAAGTTCTCTTGGCATACCAATGATTCACAGTAATACACATCTTATTGTATGGGGCTTGTTGATCTACTGAACATTTTTATTTAAAAGATGGATGATCTCAGAATGCAACTGCAATATACGTTCAACATATTGATTCTAGTATTATGAACAATATTATCTTAAATGTTAATAAATCAGTAACGGACATTGTATCTTTAACATTTACATGAGAATTGGCTGGCCACCAACATCACCTCATTAAGGCCAGACACGGCAGGTAGATATGATTTTTTTTTATTTGTGCAAATAGTGCAAATTTTTTACCCAGTGCATGGAGTATCAAATGGATTATACTGAATAAAAATAATCTGAACTTTTTTGGCCAGTTTCCATGGTAACAAACAAAATGGCCAAGATTTTGAGCAAATATTTGCAAATTTGTAAACACTGCCATTCTTTTGTGAGCGTATACATAAATAGAATTCTTGCAGATCCATGTTCTGTAAACATTCTATTGTGAAATGATCAGAGCATTTTTCAATGTTTTTTTTTTTTTTTTTAAAGTGCAAAAATAAAAACTTGGTTTTTAGCAACATAAAACAAATTATACGCTTATATCTTTCAAACTATTGATGATTTTAAAAAGTGTCAGATCATTTCACAGTGCAGAGTCTGCTGAATGCAACACTGAAAACCTTACGTGTATAGCATAATTACTCCCAGAGAAATTTAGAATGCAGAAATTTAAGGAAATTTTGTGGGAGAATATGAATAAAGATTGCATAATGGATTTGATTACTTGATATCAACATGCTTATTCCATGACTAAAACTCACTTAGAAGTATGCAATTGTCATAGAAATTACCTTTATTGATAGTATGCATACAAAGGCATCATAATCTGGCAGAAAACCATTTTGAGTATTTTCTGTCAAAAAACACCATTTCACCTGAGGTGTCTGGCCTTAATATTCAATAGCTATTGCTACTGAGATGCAGCCCCAAACTCCAAATTCAAACTGAACAAAGTGTTCCAAACTACACAAATACTCAAAACTTTATTTCCTTTTGCACCATGGATATAGTCATGGCAAGGACAAAACATATCATAATATGCAGTTAATTTTTTTTAATAATCTATGTAACATACAGTGTATGTACCTACCGAAAATGTGATTTTCTGATTCCATTAATGTCACCCGGTGTATCTGAATGGTCTGTAAGAAGTAAATAGCAATAAATAAGGAAGACTCTAATACAGTAAGCATGTTCACTTATGATGATTAATATATATGTATCTTTATTTTTAAGGGAAACAACATGGCTTGTTTGGAAACATTTGTCACATCTATGCTATTTGTTTTAATGAAGTAATATTACAAACATGATTGAAATAGTTAAATAGTAAGTGTATCTGAAATAGCTTAGATAAAAATATGGTGTAATAATGAGGGTATTCATAAACATTTAATAAAATAAAGTAAGTAGTGAATGCTTGCTTGTTAAAGCCAATAACTATCTTTTTAAAGATTTACTGAAACTAATAATTTTAGGTAAGCTGACTTTTTGAACAACATGTGTAACATAAAATCAATTCACATATCTAGCGAGTAGATCAAGTGTGCAAAAATATCAGCCTCCTCAGGATAGTTGTAAATGTCAGGAAAGAAAAGAGGAACAGACTGATTCACACTTTTAATATCATCTATCAAAGCATGTATTAGCAATGCATCGCCCAAAATGCCTTAACCTTAAAGGGAAACAAAAAGGCAATTGCTTGGGTCTATGCATCTAGAAGTTTTAGTAAAACATAACCATTTGCAACTGCAATTAAGAACATAATGCCAATAATAGTTTATTAGAATAACCTTGTTGAAGACACAAAATTCAAGTTTTATGGACAGTGTCATTTTCATAGAAAGGCTCATGTCACAAGTTCCTATTCTCCCTGTTAAAAGGTCGCCAAACTGGGAATACTAACTGTTAGTCTAGTTTACAATGCTAAGTAAACCCATATATTTCGGCCAATCGCTTGTTAGCTAGCATAAATTTGAAATAATATATTCTCAGCTGATTATTGCCCACTTTTCATTGATGTAAGTTCTTGTTATGTATATTTTGAGATGTAAAACTTATATTCACACTCCCATAGCAAGTACAGCAGTTTATGATGTAAAAATCACCAAATTTGTTTTATTAGTGTAACTTGTAAAAATGTTACGTCAGCATAGTGCATGGTATGGCATCATAATAGCTGTTTATGCATACAAAAGTGTAACTCAGCTTCTTAATTGAAGGGAATATGAAAAACCAATATATGAGCCGGTGTATCTGTATACATGTCCAGCAAAACTAGGAACCTGGCGCATCATAACTGACATCACAGCTCAGCGCTTGTTAGTCACTTATCTTGCCATGAGCCTCCGGGATATCGGACATTTTACTATAATCTTCCACTGTGACCACATTCTGAGTTAACCACTGATGTGAACATTTTCATTGTAATTGCAAATGGTTAGTTATTATTTCTTTTTTCTGGAATTCTAGCAGTTTCTTTTAACTACATGAAATATCTGAACTTGAAGCAAAGTTGTTTGAAGTGATTATATCATAATACTGGAATTCACTGTATATAACAGTAGGGCCTGCCAAGTATTATACTATTGCTACAAAACATATATCTTGAAAAATACTTTACCGATTTTAAAACTGTTTGATTTTATTTATTTCAAGTTCTCATGTCATTATCATAAAAATATAAAACAACATATCTGCAATATGATATTTAACTGCAGTACCAATTTGAAGTGTTTCCTAGCTTTCTACATGGACATCACTTCTAGAAGCAAGTTCTTGTTACTAGCAGCTAGTAATGACCTTTACGTGAACAGGCCTTAAGACCAAACAATTATTTTATATATGTATATATATATATATATGTAGGATGTATATATATATGGTCGATTCTCACAAAATGTTGGCATTTTCGTATTATTCTTTAAAACGTGAGTAGTATGTTTAATAATAGACTGACAAATCTTCTCAAAACTGATTATGATGTACGATATGTTTAGCTACAACGACCGTAAACGTTGTTTGGCTAGGCTCAGAAACAGAGTGTACATGTTTGTTTTTTGTAATGTAAAATTAAACAATATCCATACATCATGCAGTTTGTAAGCTACAATACATATATATAAAAGTAAATTTAATTACACCTGACTCATTCCACTTGATCTTATGAAAGACCATTGACAATGGAAAACATTATTGTTGGGATGATAACTCTGCGAATGGGTAACATATCATATTTTTTATAACGTGATAACAAAATGCATATCCATACGACTACTCATAAAATGTCAACACTGTCAACAGTTACGTAGATTAGAGAAACACATTCAACAGACATACAGTATAAGGTCTAAGGTAGATGGACATGTATTGCTTTCTTGGTATTGTGTGGTTCAGTCGATGTACAACCACTCCAAAGTGTTCCCATATCCATACGAGTAGTATCCACACAACAGGCACAATGTTAAAATGGGATAAAGAGTAGTGATGCCATCTGGTGTTGTACTACACTGGTAGAGTGGTTACAGACGCTCTGCGAATCGAATGAAATCAACCACTAAGAAGTAAGTTTTAAAAATGTTCTGACAACTTTTGTGCTTAGATGAATTTGTAATTTTGACAGGTATTACTTATAGGTAATGCGGGTTTATAAAATACTAAGCGTTTAGGCGTTAATCGCATACAAGTTTGTTTTGAAACAAATATGTTTCACGTGTGGTAAATACAGCCAGTCTACCTTCACCGATACCTGCATTAATGCAGATCTGAAGATGATCGTTTTATGGATACGAAGGAATATGTTTGTTGTATGGATATTCGGTTGTACAAAAAAGTTGCAACTGTGTCCCTCATAATGACTTTGTGTAATATGTAAAGGGATTCTATTAATGATAATTACGTATGGTTTACATTTAGTGGGATATGTAAAATTATTAATATTTGAATTTGGGAATTTCGCGTAAACAACGCAAAAGTTACGTGTTATTTTGAGTTACGCAAACGTATTGTCTTGTCTATGGCAGTTGTTTGCATGTATTATTGCATACATTCTCAAGTCATACATAATACGTGTGGCCAGAGTAATTAATTTGTGTGTGAAATAGTGTACATTATTGACTCTTTCTGTATGGTTACTCGATATCACATCTCGTTGTATAGATACAAGCTAATTTTCTGAAATTGTCTTTGTGCCTGTATCTCTGGTCGGATTGAAGTCAGGTTGGTCAACATAGTTGCACCGCTGTTATAGTTCATATTATTAAGCATTTGCCACCATAGTTTCTGTATTGGTGCAAAATTAATAAGAAACCGTGTGTTTAGGTGAAGAAGAAAATACATATTTCCTAGTGTCTATGCTTTGTGTACTGTTTTTCTGATACGTATTGCTTATTTTTACCATATACTTAAAGGGAATAAAAACACCTATTGCTTGAATTCATATTATATTACATCCTGCTATTTATTTCAATGTCCACCAAGCCCCAAAAAATTCAATGAATTAGAAATTCCACATTTTATGCTGTGCTGCCAGACATTTTCGAATATGCATATTTTTGCCGCGCTTTTCGGGATGCCGAGATGCGACGTCACATATGACCCATACTCACATCAGGCCGACCCTTTCCATGCATTCAGAGCATGTTTATAACGATAGCTTTCAGGTCGAAACAAGCGTGAAAATTAGTTATTGTGCGATATTCCGATGTAATACAAACACTAGTCATCATAGAGGAACAAGCAGTTATGTTACGGTTCCACATGAATCTAATTTTATTCAAAACAATGAATGCAAATGGGCCTATAAGTCGACTCAGTATCGCCGAACTTGGGCTTGTTTTCATAATATTTATATCGAATGCAACCAACGGGAGATAATCTACACCAATAAACATGCGTAGCAAACATATATTGTATCCAATTGCAGAAAGTAACATGTATAATCTCATAATATCAATAGAATATCGATGTATGAAGGAGGAATTGTACAATTTATCATAACAACTGAAATCAGTCGGTGCCGCTAGCTCAGTTGGTAAACGCGTTGCTTTCTTGTCAATTATTTTACAATCGGGCGTTACATTTAAATTTTCTGCGGGAATTGCTACACACACGGGTTTAAAATCGAATTTATGCTACAAATGTATTTTTCTGTATTTTTTTAATGTTCTTGAATGTTATAATGTTAAACTTTGTGTACACAAGGAAAACGGATTTTACCTAATGCCTTGTTTTTATTTCCTTTAAAGAATGCCACCGAAACAAGTGCCCACTGCTGAGCAGAGGAAGAAGGGTGCAGCTGCATCAAAATGAATGTGGGAAAAGAAGCATCAGGTAAACGTGGAATATGGAAAGAAGGAGACGGAGCAAACAGCTGTGCATGTAATTTTGTTTTACAAATGTGTAATCAGAAGTGGTGAAAAAATCAACATCAAATTAATTATGATATTTATTCATGTGTGTATATTCTACAGATGATTTTAATTAGTGTGTTTTGTATTTATTTTAGCCATTTCAGTGTAATTATTAATGGTTAGTTATCTACTGAATAATTTAGGTTTTTTTTCCACAGAAATACAGAAAGAGAGTCTCAGAGATGTTGAAGGAAGCAATCGTGTACCAACGCTTTCATAAGGCAATAACGGCCTAGAAATGTCAAGGTAGGCGTAGATAGGAGAAACTGGAGTCAACTATATAACAAACACAGAAAGCGTCACACCGCCTGGCCAACATCCCTGCATCAAACATTGCCCTAAGTCCCAGGAGTCGTAGACAAGTTAATCCAAGCCAACGACTGGTCTTGCTGTACCAAGCCATAAAAAAATTGGATTTTCTGCAAAAACACAGTGAAGAAAGGTGCCGTAATATCGGAAGAAAATTCCTTCTGCGATTACTTTCGGATGTCTGAATGCAAAATGGAATTCATCCGTGTGATGTCAGCGCATGTCACAGAGTGTTGTGACATCAGTGGCTCATGCAAAATAACACCAGTAGATGGGTTCATGTTGGCACACGCGATGGTCATTATTGGTCGTCAGTTATGGACGAGGGAGACATTCTGCTTCAAGGATTGCTGTTTTAAAGATGGCCAGTTCTCTGCTACATGTCCAGGATAGGTACAGACAGAGGTGCCCGTCACTGCAACTGGTCATCAGTCAACAATAGCAAACAATGACGATACACCCGCTGAGTCATGACCCTGTGATGACCACGAGAATGATGATGATGAAGTCCCCCTCATTATGCCATCACCCGGGGACTACATAGCCATTGTGTACCGCAAGAAATGGTATGTGTCCAAGGTCATTAAGAAAGAGGATGACAAATTCTTCATCACCAGTCTTACTCCAGCACGTAGCAAGTGGCCCTGGGGGAAGACTGATGAGATGTACATTGGCAAGGAGGACATCCTCTGTAAAGTGTCTGAACCCGTATATGTCAACAAGACATTCATGGACATTTGCCCATCTGATCGGGCAAAGTTGAACGTGTATTTGAACGTTTTAGTGCAGTCTAGTGCTGCTAATTCCAAAGTGTAATCTTCCATTACTTACTAGTTTGTGTTATATTTATTAATTGCTATGTAATTGTTGGTGTTAACTTCAGTTACATGTACTGACATGCCTAGTGAAACGTTGATCATGTTCTATGTGCTATAGGCAAGTTTGCTGGTAAGAATAGCCCATAATTTGCTTCTGCAGGGTAACATGGTATCCATACAACAAACGCCTCTTATTGGACTAGTCCATTAATACAGGCGCTTGTACAATTACATTACGTTCAATTAGGGGTGCTATTTGTTTATTATGCACAAATATATGTTTGACAAGGAGTCGCTGTTGTGAGATCTGTGTGACCTTGAATAATTCAAGTTTGGCATAAGCGTAAAGAATTTAATACTGATTTGTATGCTCACTATGATGTCTTGATATGCTTACATTGATTTCGTTATGGGTTAACCTAGTTATACGAATATTGATGCAGTAGGATGTCGAGTATCCAATGTGCAGATTTACAGTATCCATACAAAACCATAGTATCCATACAACATTCACTGTTCTCAGAAGTATTTAGGCATTTTCGTAACTTGTTTACATTTTTTGTTTGTAGCCAAGTCATAGATTTAACTTTGGACAGTAACATGTACTTTCTTTGTAACTGTCAACTGACGAACAAAATAAATAGTTGTTTTAAAACGATATATGACTTTTATTATATAGAAATGAGTAATTAATTATAGATTATCCATACCAAATGTTCTTATAAAGTTTTGTTAGTTAATCAGGCCCTGTTCTTAACCATGACGTTGATTCAACCAAAGCAGATGTTGAGTATCCATACAACATACTTCTATCTAACACACACAGTCAAGCATTAGTAAATTGTAGCAGTGTACCACTGGGATACAACATCTCCACTAAAACATGAATTGAGTATTTAATTAATGACGGCTTCTTCTTAACGAAAACCTGAAAAAAGAAAATGTAACAACTTTGTAAGTATCAAAAATACAGCAAACACAGCAAGTTAGGCCAAAAACCTTGAATGCCTCTCATGCTTTAACATATCGGGCATACTTACCAACCAAAACAATATAACGATAAAGGATAAGTTACACGACACGTCAGTGTTATCTCATGCAAACCTGCGTGCATTTGTATGGATACATTTCATTATGTCATCCAAATCTGATGTGCTGCTGTGGCCACAGGCATAGCTATTAATATGTCCCATTTTGTTTTTTCTAATGTTCTGTATGTCTATTTTCTTGAGAAAAAAATTGGAAGAGATACACTGAAGTCACTTATTCAACCATGTACCAAACTTTTGTGAGAATCAACCATATATATGTCTTGGATTGTATTACATATGTGTATGTATATATATATATATATATATATACATACACATATGTAATACAATCCAAGACATTTAATTGTTGAGTGGAGGAAACATTACATGTGAGGTCAAATAACTGTGTTTTGATACCTACACATCAAAGAATGTGAAACATTACACATGTTCACAGATGAACTGTGACATTGGGCATTCTGAACAAGCTTACAAAATGACAACAAATTGGACATACGTTCCTTATAAATGTACTATAAATCAATATCATTAAAACAATGGCTTTCTTTACTGCTGAACACATAAATTAAATGTTTAAACATTACTGCTACATACATAACTAAATAATTAAGGCAGATACAATGCTGTTTCCAACAAGACTTTTTTAATTGACAACTGTTATGCAAATCATAAATCAAACTTTGCTTACAACACACAACATAAAGACAGAAAGTAACACAAATATTTCTCACCAGTTGTACAAAGGTTGTTACTTTCATCCGGCGAAAAATCTCATCTTTGCGGAACTTGTAATCTATAAAAAAATCAGTGTTACAAGGTGAATGTTCTTAAATGTTATAATAATAATAAGATAACTTCTATTGCGCCTAAATCCTTGGAAACCAAGCTCAGAGGTGCATCAAAATAAAAAGGTTTGGTCAATCTCAAAATCCATAAGTAGTATTCCAGTTGTCAACAGATGGGTCAAGGGCGTTAGGGAACTACAGCTACGGTGGATAAGCAAGGTTGTAAAGATAAGTTTTTAAATGACGACGGAATTTTTTAATATTGTCAACTGATCTAACACTAAGAGGGAACATATTCCAAAGAGTTGGTGCTGCAACAGAAAAAGCCCTAGTTCCAATGTTAGTGTTGACTCTAGGAACAAAAAGTAGGTCAGAACTAGATGATCGAAGCTGGATAGGTTTTCTAACAGGAGTAAGCAATGAATGCAAATAAGACGTTTGCTTACTGGACAGTGCCTGGTATGTAATGGTACAGATCTTAAATATTGTACAGGAAGCCAATGCAAAGACTTCAAAAGTGTTACAGAGCGAGAAAAATGAGGAGATCTACTCTTGCTAGACAATTTTGGACAAGCTGACGTTTTGTGATATCCTTCCTAGCGATATTATAAAGGAGAGAATTGCAATAGTCAAATCTGCTGCTAACAAATGTTGCAATAGTTTTAGCAACAGAAAATGACACATACCGGCGAATACGGCGAAGATCATGAAAAAACAACAGCAACATGTTTGAAATATGTGTTGTCGAAAATTGAAATTACTATCAAAGATCACACCTAGATTCCACACCGAGGTTGCTGGCGTGATATACTGATTCAAAATACGCATAGGGAAAAAACCATCCAGTTTACTATGCTGCATAGGAGTACCAATAATGATCAATTCAGTTTTATTTGCATTTAATTTCAACTTGTTGTCAGTCATCCAGTGGAAGATATCTTGAAGGCAATCACTAAGTTGGTTATTTGTATCCGGGGTAGCCAACGAAATGTAGATCTGTGTATCATCCGCATAAAGATGACGATCCAAGTTATGTCTTTGTATAACAGAGCTTACAGTAGTGGCATGGTGTAAAGAGTAAAAAGCAAAGGCCCAAGAACAGAACCCTGGGGAACACCAAATAAAGCCGGCAGTGCAGCTGAAAAGCAGTTCCCAATCTTTATAGTTTGATATCTGTCAGTTAGATATGAAGAAACCCAGATTAGAACTGCACCAGATATGTCATACCACTTTAATAAGAGATGAGAATCTTGTGATAAATCATGTCAAAAGCGACAGAGAGATCTAGTAAGAGAAGTGCAGTCACTTTACCATTATTAATGTTCAAGTCAATGTCATTATGAACCTTTAAGAAGGCAGTCTCTGTTGAATGAAACTTCCTATATGCCGATTGTGACACATTAGTTAAGACAGTTGTGCTAATGTGAGACCTTAGACGACTTGCTACAGAAACAGGAACCTATATTCATCACAATAGCTGTAATGCAACGTGTATTGACAAGCAGACCGACAAGCTCGGCATTTCACTGCTGACAGCTTCAGGAGCAGGCATTGTTTTTGTCCAACTGTTATGTGTGTATGTTCATAATCCGTGGTACACTTATGAAATATCTAATCTCTGTGTAATAGTCACACCAATGCAGTGTTTCCACTGGTATATAATGAGCGAGGCGGATTGCCATTTTTCTATGCCGCCTCGCTCAAAATTTCCACCTCGTAGCTGTTTTGTGTGCCCAATTTTTTTCGTTCATTCACGATATATTCAGCGTCGGCAAGCAGCGCAAAATGAAACAACAAAATCACTTAATTTCCTGCAAAATCGCAGATTTGTGGCAAAATCGTTTTGTCATTTCAAGGTCGCTATGGTGGAAAAGACATGCCTGTTTTGAACTAATCATTTCTAATAAACGTTTTGAAGATACACTAATAATTTTTTCTCAGACTCTGCCTAAGACATCAGACAATACTCCATCCAGTCCGAAAAAGAATTAAGTTTCTAGGTTGTTTAGTAACATTTCCATGCTTTTAAAGACATAAATCACCTCAAAATTGTATTTTATTTCATTTTGAGAAATACACTTAAAGAAAAATGTGCATGTTTGTAAGCACAACTATATTATTTACATTCATACGGGTTTGTTTTGTGAACCTAGTTCCTAATTAAACAAAACATTTTTTTTTTACAAAATCAACAGAAAGCTAATTGAAAAAATAGGCCATGTGGCCCTGATGTCCTTTGGATTAATACGTCTATATGTGACCCCGGCTGACCAAATGAGTGATAAGTTGGAAAAATTGTAACATTGTTTTCTTACATCCTTGTAAATGTTTGGTAGGGTGTTTTACACGGTTTTAAAAATTATGACTGCTACAAAAATTGGCAAAGTTATGGAGCAATGAACATGGTAGGGGTCAAAAAGTGAAAATGAAGAAAACGGCTGTTGAAGTTTTACATTATATATGCAAATGGATTGCATGGAAATATTACATGCACAACATTCAAATGTGGCACACAGTATGTAATATGTATGTTATGTTGCAATGATACACTGGAAGTACAAATGTGCTGCTACAAAGACTTATCAAGTTATGCCAGATTATGTCTTTATGTGTAAAACTAAGAGGTCAGATTATTTGAGAGCAAAAGGTAGACTCACTGTTTGACACAGATTAAAACCTACAGGCAACTGTCCAGTTTAATAGGGGTCTAGTGGCTTAATGCTGTCTGTTGACACAAGCTACTGCCAGTGACCAATTACAGATTAGTTACAGTTTCCATCAAACAATAGCAGGCAGAGAATCTTAGCTCCACAGCTGGGTGTAATACACAACAAGTGATAAATATATGATACACTTGAAATACAAATGTGCTGCTACAAAAATGTATAAAGTGATGCCAGATTATGTCTTTATGTATACAATTAAGAGGACTGATTATTTGAAAGCAAAAGGTAGTCTAAAGAAAATAAAAAATGGGTCAGCTGGACGGTGATAGACCGTTTGAACTTGAAGCCTTTGTCAAACTTTTGTCTCGACTTCACCAAAGGCGATGTCCTGCTGTCAGAACTTCGAAGGTGTTACTCACCTAACTTACAGGTCTTTGTCAGTAAGAATAATGGGATGATAATTTACACCAACGTTGTTTCCCATAGGTCATTTTGTGCAATATATTAGCATTAGTCGTGCCAATTCAAAAAGTTGTGCTATGTAATAGCAGTTTGTCAAAATGTAAACAAACTCAAAGACAGTTGCAGCTTAGCGGTAGCCTGTTCTGAAATGACATAATGATATATTTCACATAATTATATAGGGAGCTAATGGAGAGGCCCATCATAATCCATAGCACTACAAAATGAAGTATCTGAAAGTCACACTTCATATATTGAGTGACACATCTCATGCTGTCTTTCTGGACTGTCGCAATGTCCAATAGTTTCCTATCACAACCCTTGTGTACAATATACCAAAGCTATATATTTCCAACACCACAACATATGTATTATCATTGGATAGGTAATTGAATAATCTTTCAGATGAACGCAACTTGTAGCACAGAAAATGAAGCATACAAAAGTTACACCACAAACAATGACATGCATTCTCAAAATGTGATTCATTCAAAAATTAGTGCTATATAATAGTAGTTTGTCAAAATGTAAACAAACTCAAAGACAGTTGCA
This sequence comes from Escarpia spicata, assembly GCA_963995525.1. Lineage (NCBI taxonomy): Eukaryota > Metazoa > Annelida > Polychaeta > Sabellida > Siboglinidae > Escarpia > Escarpia spicata. Next base: position 35,336,009 of record OZ023205.1, read on the forward strand.
GATTACTGTCCAGCAAGCAGTAGCAGAGCAGTTTTATAATAACAATAATCCACAAGTTAAGTGGCTGATCTTCCTTTTATCATTCATGTGATGTTTATTGTGAGCATGGCGGACAAATGGTTATCATATGTAGACAGGTATAGAAAGAAACTGACATTTTCTATAAAAAGAACACGTTTGCCTATCAATGACATGTAATTCCTATTGTTGCCGTTTCTGCCGGGCAGAAACAGTTTCTGCCCGGCATAAATCAAACAACCCTGTAGGTAATTATTAATCAAATGTTTTTTTGTGAATCATAGTTAGAGATCATTAAGGGTTATGGTGGAAGTAAAATGTTTACGTGTTTACTGTTCACTTATTGCACCACGTCTTGCATTTAGAGGAATAATTATAATAGAAAATTAAATGTTGTGGCACATATTTTTAAATACATGCATCAATGAGAAACCGGGAATTACTTTTCTGTGGCCTAAGAATAACTCATTTCAATTAACTTTCTGCTTATATAAAACAACTGCATAAAATATATATCCATACAAGACACAGACTCCGCATGTGACAGATGTTTTGGGAAGGGGAATAGTGTTCTATTTCTGGTACAAGGCTCTGTGTTTGCCTCTGCCAGTGACCAATTACAGATTAGTCACACTTCCTACTACCAGCCACAGTGACCCAAGCCTCTGCAGTGAGCAATTACAGATTAGTTACACATTAACCAGCCAGCCAAAGTGAGGTGTGACAGATGTTGTGGGAAAAGGGATTAGTTGAACAAAAGGACTGGAAGCATGATAGATCTGCTGCTGTAGTAGACCATTTAGTTAGCAAATTTAGCATTTTACGGGACCTTAGGTGCCCTTAGAATGATTCAATGAAATACAGATTTATTGTGTACAGTGACACTACCACATGAAATGTCTATGCAAAATTAGAGAAAAAGTTACTGAACAGTTTTTGAAAAAATAAGCAAAATGTGAAAAATTACCAGGGGTCCTTGGGGGCCCTTAGAATGATTCAATCAAATGCAGATTTCTTGTGCATAGTTGCAATACCCTAAGATACGTCTTAGCAAAATTATAGAAAAGCTTACTGAATGGTTTCTGAGATATAGCAGTTAACGGCGGATGCAGAGTGAAGGCTTCGGTCCAAAGGACTAAAAATGGTGAAATCTGTAGCAGCAGCCTGGGTTAACTGGTCAGTGTCTAATGGGTTAAAGCTGTACACATTAGTCACAGTTCACATTGAGGCATTTATTCTGTTCAACATTAGGACAATGGCAGGCCAATACCAATACACTGAACTTGGCAGCTGGCCAGGTTCTGCCACAGTATTAAGGAAAAATTTTGCATTTTGGGGGGCCTTGAGTTGCCCTTAGAATGATGCAATCAAATACAGATTTCTTGTGAATAGTGACACTACTACATAAAATGTCTGCAAAATTAGAGAAAAAGTTACTGAAGAGTTTTTTTTTTAAAACTGATAAAATGTAAAAATTTACCAGTTTGGGGGCCTTTAATTTTTTTTAATCCAATACAGATTTCTAGTGCATAGTGGCAGTACCCTAAGATGTCTATGCAAAATTAGAGAAGAAGTTGCTAAACGGTTTCCGAGATATGGCAGCTAATGGTGCACAACGGACCTTTGACCGAAAGGACTAAAAATCGTAAATAATTTTATTTTTATTTGAGCGATTTAAATCAATGATTTAAATCAAATCATGTTGGTAATTATTAATCAAATGTTTTTTGGTGAATCATAGTTACAGATCATCAAGTGTTATGATGGAAGTAAAATGTTGACATGTTTAATGTTCACTTATTGCACCATGTCTTGCATTTAGAGGAATAATTATAATATAAATTAAATGTTGTGGCACCTATTTTTAAATACATGCATTGATGAGAAATCGGGAATTACTTTTCTGTGGCCTAAGTATAACTAATTTCACAAACTTCCTGGTTATAATTACATAACAGAAAAGACAACCTCCATATAAAGCAACTGCATAAAATAGATATACATGCAAGACACATACTCCACATGTAACAGATGTAGCAAAGGGGTATAGCTATGTGACTTAAATACATGCATTGATGAGAAACCAGGAACTACTTTTCTATGGCCTAAAAATAACTAATTTAATAAACATCCTGCTTATAATTACATAACAGAAAAGGCCTCCAACCTCCATATAAAACAACTGCATAAAAATAGATATCCATGCAAGTCACAGACTCTGCATGTAACAGATGTAGGAAGGCATATAGCAGCCAGGTTTTGTTTCTGGCACAATACACAAAATCTACTGGTAGGGGTGGTCTCAAGGGCCCTTCTCAAAACCACATCACTAGATAGTGTAAAAATTTTGCATTTTGAGGGCCCCTGAAGAATGATTCAATCAAATGCAGATTTCTTGTGAAGTGTGACACTACCACATGTAACAGACCTGCCTACCCCAAAAACTTCCTGTCAGTAATCCATCTTCCCATTTACACTGATTTTCAGGAATATACGCTTCCTGTCAGTAATGCAGAACCACCATGTAACATAGGGGGGGGTTAGCGACAGGTCAAACCCATTAGTTACGCTGTCATCAACATCATGTACACTCTAGCCTAATCAACTCTAGTATGATTAATGATAGGGGGGGTAGCAATGCACCCAAACCATTACATTTCACTGGGTCAAAACCATTAGTTACATTGTCATCAACACCACCTACACTCTACCCTAACTCTAGTATGATAAATGATACACGGGGGGGGGGGGGGGACGGACGTACATTACGACCAGACTCAGCGAATTAAAAACCATGTCACAACATGCTGCATACATATGCTGCCACCTGTTCAATATAGTGCAACCTAAATTTGAGTGATTACCCAACATGGTCACAGTCCGTAATATTTTCATCCCTCACCGTAATAACGTAATTTGAGGTGACTTTCCGGAATGATTCCGGACAATCCGGAATGGTAGGCAGGTCTGCATGTAATGTCTATACAAAATTTGAGAAAATGTTACTGAAGAGTTTTTGAAAAAATAGGCAACGTAAAAAATTACCAGTTTTGGGGGCCCTGGAGGGCCCTTAGAATAATTAAAACAAATACAGATTTCTCGTGCATAGTAGCAGTACCCTAAGATACATCTATGCAAAATTAGAGAAAAACTTAACAGTTTCTAAGATATAGCAGCTAACGGCACTCAGCGGCCGCAGAGTGATGGCATAAGTCCGTTGAAACAAAATTTAATATTTTTTATTATTGTAGTCCAATGAAGCATGCAATATAATTATGCGTGTTGTCAGTTTCCATTAAATTTTCTTGTTGAGACATAATCATGTATGCTTAACTACTCTCTCACAGCAAGTGCCTACAAATTCCTAGTCAGCACTATCTGATGCACAGTGTTCTATTCTACGCTCAATGGAGAATGTGAAAGCGTTCACATGTAAGAGTTGAATATGATAGTGTTTCCTCATCTCTTGATTTGTCAGCATCAGCAATACTTAAATACAAACCAACTGTACATCAGTATATTTTTGTATTACTGAAACTTATATAGTATATTCACCTTGAAAAACCGTGTAATATCGCTCAAAACGGCATTAACGCGAACACTGACATATATTACCCTAACACTTTTACATTGAATGATGATATGCCAACCAGGTTTATTAAGATTGATAGCTGCCAGTTCAACATAGACATTTACCGAAGGAGCCAAATGAAAGAAAAAAACAACGACACAATATAAAGGTGTCACAGTATTAAGCAAGCGAACGCGGTGTGCTCAGCTTTAGTTAATGAACAGTCCCTTCATATTCGCAGAAGTGCACTCCAAAAACTAAGTCTAAGCCAGTAATAAAACAATCTGAGTGATTTTGTATACGGTTAACAACATATAACATATACATCAAGTACAACTAATAAATACAGAATAAAACAAAATGCAGTGTACATTAGCGAATAAATCGCAGGTACACCTACATTTTGCAACTCTTCTTGGCTTACCTCGACTCAAAACCAAGTTTATTTGCCTTTCTTCATTGTTTTTGGGACGTCAAACTTCCGCTCTTTTTGGTGGTTCTTTTGACAACAGTCAAGATGGTGGAACATGTCACTGGTACTTGTATTATTTAAATTAACAAACTGCTATATCCTTCACAAAATACCTACTGTCAACATGATCGGCGCAGCAGATGCGAGTCCAACTTCCAAGCTTCGATATTGATAGCGATGAGATGGTCATCAAATTCTGTCGATTAATCTGTTTATAATCAACTCATTTATTGTCTTTGATATTCGTCGGAAAACAAACAACCCTTCACCGAAGCATTTCCAATGCTGTCATCCAATGTACTATGACTGGTTAATCGAAGGCAACAACGCAACAACTGCTGAATATCATGGCCAACTTGAACCAGCCGCCAGTTTGTTTGACACATGTGACTTACGGAAACAGCCAAAGGCTACATGTCTTAGATGTTCTGTGGGGAAGCTTTCTTATTTGTGTAATTTTATGAAAACAAAATTGTTATTATTTTTGGATTACATGATCGACTTACTTTGTATATATTGCATTTACTATAACGTTTTTTCTAACGTGTTGATGTAACCTTTGAGGCTATTGTATGCCTAATAGAATGAATATGATATGTGTGTTCTTCACCATACTTACTTTGTCTAATTTCATCAATCTTCTGCATATATCTTGTGAGACTTGCACCTACAAATTATAAACAAACAACTAAATAAGGATGCAACCAAAATGTGGAATGGTGCATACAGAAAAATAAATTACCCTGAAGCTGTTTCACTTTCATTAACTCATTTTCCCATTGTGAATCTGTTTTTGATGTTCAGATGTGAAGCATGCTAGTGATAGTTTAAAGGAAAACAAAAGGCAACGTTTTGGTGTTAAGCATCTAAAAGAGTTAATACAAACTAACAATTTCCAACTACAATCAAATTTTTAACGTCAGCGGTTTACCAGGAAAACATTTTTGAACACGCAACTACCGAATTTCTATGGACTACGCCATTGTTAGAAGAAACTGACGTCACACTGTCGTAACTTTTCTGCGTACTATTTGTTCCCAACTCCGTTAGATGGCGCTATGGTAAGTTTACCAATTAAACTATGTGCGCATGCGCTGTGACTGTGTAAATAAGATGGCTTTCCAGTTCGGAAGACAACGAAAACCAAATCGATTTCAAAGCAGCTGGTTACCGGTTTGAACCACAAAAACAATGGAAGATACGGCAGAGGCGGGTGCCGGTGGGCACGAACAGGAAGGCCCACGGGCAGTCGAAATGTCGAGGCGCATACCATGCCGAGATGAAATTTACTGGTGTCGGTGTGGAAAATGCCGCAGCGATCTCCTTGTTCAGGAACAAGAACTGAATATGTCTGCTGCCAGGAGGCGGTTGCTACTCGACAGCAATGCTGTTGGTGAAGGTAATTATTAATATGTTTAGTTTATTGTTTAAATAACCGATGAGCCTAAGTTCCGGGCTGCGTATGAACAGCGAGAGATGATCGCTCGGGCCGGGACACGTCATTTGTCTTACATTTGGGATTGGTTGACGTTTAACGTTAGATCTCGCTCTCAGTGCCACTGCACTCAGTGTTTGAACTTTGACATGTCCATTTTCTAATACCACCCATGGCTGTACCTTCACTTTTTAAAAGAAATGTAGTTGAATGGTTCCATGATTCATGTGAACCAAAATTGTACAGGTCAGAGCTATGATAGAGTATGAACAATATGTGGCAGTACTACTTTTTAAACACATGGCAGGTAGATAGACTATTTTTAACTTTATGCATACTGCAATTTTTCTGCCAAAAGTTTACATTGGCTCTTATGAATAAAATGTACCTTGAACATTTTTCAGCCAGAGCCCCCATTTGTTTTGGTGACAAAGAAAATGACCACCGTTTTGTGCAAATATTGACACATTTCAAAACGCCCTTCCTTAATCTGCATGATATTTCTATGGACCCAGGTATAATACTGGGATGAATACAGTTAGAGGATCGTGATGCATTCTTTGTGAAATTTGTTCAGAATAATAATCCATGTTTGCTTAACATTCGTGTAAAACTATTAGTTAAAAGCTTAATTCTTTGTTACAGGTGGATTGCTGTGCATTACAAAGAGCAGGGGATTTATAATTCTTTGTTTGGAGCAGGTGATGCTGCAGAATGGGAATTACGCCATCCAACAAACAAGTACGTATATATGTGCATGCATTGTTACAAGACCAGTGAAATGTGTTGTTAAATATTTATTGAAATGTATTAATAATGAACACAATACATCATCATAGTAGCACTAGCAATACAAATATATATAGATAATGTTATCAGCAATCTCATGCCTGATGCCCAAATTATTAACAATCTTCCAGGGAAATTACTTAGTGGACTTACCATACGTCATCTACCATCCACATGCTAAGCAAATTCACATCATTGAACTGACTACCATTTGAACCTAACATCAAGAAAGATCATGTATTCAAAACTAACAAGTATGTCGCACTAATCCATAATGTAAACAATAACGGAATAAAATCAGAATTAACATGCATTGAAATAGGTTGCAGAGGCTATGTATCTGAACCCAACAAATCTAAGACTGACAACCTCCTTAAAATCTCTTGGAATAAAACCACCAACAAAACAACTAATTCAATTGTATGCTTGTTTAAATTAGCCCGGCTAACGCCATTCACCCTTTCTAAATGTAAAGACGAACCACACTGGTTTGACCCAAGACTAATTTAAATATGATGACCATCACCCTAATATGACAATAATTGCAAAATAAAATTTCCCTCAACAGCAAGTAATCCTACATAAATGTGTTCATTTTCAATATGACGTACCTTAACCATTGGTCATTATTTACCTAAGCCTTCTACAATATACTACTACTATACATAGTTATTTACTGTATTCACACATGTACTTGGGTTATCGTTTTGTATTCTACTGTAAGAATAAAGTGATACTCTCTCGCTACAGAACAAATTATAATGGTTCCACTTAAGTTATCATAACGTATATATACAATGTTTGTTGCACCGTCATAATTTGTTCTGTAGTGCAAAATTATCAATATTTGCCTTATTCCAGAAGAACACGTTTAATGGTAAACAATTTATATAAAGGAATGGTGTCGTTATAGAACCAATTTTTATATGTCATTTATTTACAATGTCAGATGTTTATTTGAGCCTAATTTATTTCAGGTCTCTCAGGTGGGCTGCATACATACAGTTTACCTGGTGGATCCATGGCAAGCTGGGACGGAGGGTACAGAGAGTTCTACCAGCATGCGCCAGCCATGGAATAAGATCATGGTTCCCTGCCCCCGATGGGGGACAACACGAGGGATACCATGCTGGACTTGAAAACTAAACTAGACAATGTACATGTGACCTATGAAGGTGTAGGTTGGTGGTGGCAGTATTTACTGTTTCTTTACAAATTGACTGACTCTTGCTGCCAGCAGATCCTCCTTCTCTGGTTTTGGGACACCTGCCCCAGTGACTGTGATAGCATGCAGTGTGATGTATCTTTATAAACACATCTGTCACTCGATCCGTGAGCATTTGTAGGTGGGTACGTGGGTTCACCTGCTGTGGTCTGTTATGCAGCACCCATTGCTTGCGTCTTTTGGACCACATGACACCAGTCTCAACAGGTTTGTCTGGGCTGGGACGTAGTCGGTAGTTCCACGCCAGAGCAGACAGCATCAATCTAGCTTTCATTCCTACAGTGAATAATAGTGCATGCAGTATTCTAATAAAATGTCTGCAAACAAGTGATGTAACACACCAGTCTATATGTTGTTAGTAAACAGCTGTTATTTACCTTATGACTGTAGCATTCAGTGAACTTTAAAGTGCTTTTCCTGTGTAAAGTATTGGTTGTTTTTAGTAACAATACAATGGCCAATCATGGTAATCATACTGGTACATGTTGTTTTTTCTTCTTAATTTCTGTATATACAGTCACTGTATTTTGATATCATGTTTTGATTTTATATTTCTTTAATAAAATTGGTGATAATGACACAAGTGCTCTTATTTATTTCATTACAGACAATTGCATTCTGGAATGTAATTATTACACGGCGATGAAATGTATTACACTCAAGTAACTGTACTCATAAATGTAACTGATTACAGTGATGGTAAAATCAGCAACTGATTACAAGGAATAGGTAGGGTGATACAGAATGGACACTATCACATCTGAGTAACTAAACTACTGAAAAGTTGGTCATCAGGAACTTTGACTATGTAACATTTTTTGTCCCATTCATAAGTCGGTGGTCCACATATTAACACATAACATGTAAACAGCATTTACAGTATCACTTTTTTTGAAGTCTGAATAAACACATTTACTGATAAGGTAGTAGTCATGCTGGATGGTATTTTTGAGTAGCCATCCTGAAAAAAACGAGTTGGATGCCTATAAAATGCAGTAATTTCGAAAACTTATTATAATGTTAGTTATGCATAGGAGCTAATTTAGTGTATTTGGGATTCAAGTCGGTGACTGGAATTCACCTTACACTACTTGGGTCGTGGTCCCTACTCATCATCTACTCATTGCAAATCTAAAGGTTACTTGTTGCTTTGGACATGCCTCAGGTATAAAATGAATACATATCAAGTTTGGTACTTACTCCAGCAACTGTGCGTCACCGTTGCATGTTGCACAACACCACCACAGATGGTTTGATACATTCTGTATCCAATGAAGGAGGTCCTCGCATCCCTTGCCTTGGACCTTCACAGTAAACTTGCGGTTGATGCCTTTCCCCATGTGCCACATCATGTTGGTGATCGAGCTGAAATGCAAATTACAATAATTTTGATTTTTGATCCAAATTCAAGATATTTTCACAACAGCTGTTACCTGTTTTTGCTGTTAGTGTGCAAAAAAAACAAGTTAGTGAAGATGTGTGCACATGGTATATTATTAAAGATATTTCAACAATATATGATTATTGAGTGATGCCAGTATTTTTATAATACAAACATGGTGTATCTGGTGAGCTCATTGATAACTATATTTGGATCACATAATTACTCCCAGAGATATCCTTCCAAATGCAGAATTTAAATGTTTTTTTTAATAGAAAATGGCCATAAAATGTGGCATAATGGATACAAATTACTTGATATTGGCACCCTTATTCCATGGATAAGAGTGGTTTAAAGGTATGTAATTGTTATAAAATTATATATATTCACAGTAAACATAATAAGCTATCATAATCTGGCATAAAACAAACAATTTTGTATTTTTTTTTTTTTAAACCACTTTCACTGGGTTGTATCCCCTTAACTAAAATTGAGTAACATTATGGAATTTTACTAAATACAAATGAAGCCATTTTAAACGTTTTACAATAGAGTATATAGTGGTAATCTTCGTCACATAAAGTTAAACAGTAGTCACACATAATTATATACGAAGTCCAATTATATAACATCATGACATAAATAATAGGCCAAACATTTCGATATATGACAGTCACAATGTCTAAAGCAATATCATTGAATGCAGAACGTATTTTTGTTCATTTAACACAAAATACAGTAAGTTTTGCAATGTTATTATAAACGACAATCATTCCAGCCCATGTTAATCCGTTACTGTAATATCGCTCACGCGACTTGATTGCCGTAACTTTTGCTATTCGGCCATCTTCTAAGGACTAAACTCTTTGTGGTGCAATATAGTACATTCTGGTACTGTTCTGGCTTGGCTCCAGCATATCTTGCATCTCAAATGTCAATAGATTTTAATTGGATACCAAGTAACTCGGTACTAACCTTCTTGCGATCGATTTTGCAGCGGCGGCGCGTTTGACCGAAAATATGCGTCGCTTCGACGGCCGAGGTCCGTGACTAAATATCGTAGGCACTGCACCTGGCTTCAAACATCGGCGACGTTTTGTCGGATCTTGTGTCATTAACTGACGATATAGATTTCCTTCGAAGCACGTTTCTTCAAAATGATCTGAACATAGTGCGTTGTATTTCGTAGGCTACCAACCAGCCCGTCCACAGTTGTGAATCCACTATTTCACTTCTGCCTCGTTTCAAAGGGAAACAAAAAAGACAGCTCCTTATCCTTCGCTGTACTATTGTTACAACCGTATGTAGAGCAGTGTGGCATATTGCAAGTCACGTTTTCACTGTAAGCTCAACTTATACTAATGTAACGAACCGCATCCCATGAACATGAACCAACTACGCGAACAACACAAGACAGTGTGTCGTACACAGCAAAACTAATGCTGCTCGTTTATTGGTTGCTTTCGGCCAAATGAACGCGTCATCAGTAAGATGGCAGTCTACATGTTATCGCAGATTTCGTTAGAATCTTCCACTTTAAGACTACATTCCGAGTAAACCACTGAACTGAAAATTTTGATTGTAGATGCAAATGGTTAGTTTGTGCTAAATCTTTTCGGTGCTAAACACCACAGCGTTCCCTTTTGTTTTCCTTTAAGTAATGTGTCAGTCAGTTTAATAACAAATGCATATTTTTTAAACAGTCTAAAGAAATTATGTTTTCATTACATCTGATAGGTTGTGAAAGCCAATGTCAGAAACTGTCAAAAACGGTGTTACATGTTAAATGTGTTACATCAACGTTCCGCAAACCCTGGCCTGAAAGGACAGAGTTGACCCGAGGGCGGTTTTCAGTTGGTTTGCGAGACCCTCTCCAAAAGTAGAAATATTGAGAAAAAAACCATTTTGAGAATTAAAAAATTTATTTGTTGATTTCTATTGTTGAATCTAGGCAACATGAGATTAATTTGGAGTTGCGTCGTCAACCCATTTTCATGCAGTTAGGCCTACTGTCATACAAAACGTTTCGTGTCTTGATCAACATTTATGTTGTGCGCGTTTAATTAATTTTGCGCAATTGTCCGATGGTGCTGCATTGGTCGTTATGCATTTTTACATTAGTTAATCTTGATTTTTATTTTGTATCAAAGGCATTTGATTGATAAATTACTGATGGCATCGCTATATTACCCTACCCTTCTTCCAGGAACCAGGAGCATGCACGGGTTCTCTAATCATTAGTTTGTTGAAATTATAATAATTGCTTGTCAAATAGTGAAATATGCAATAATATTAGTAATAATCATATAAGCGCCACCAGTCGATTGTGCACATCAATGAATTGCGCCCCATATTTATGTTGTGTTAAGATCGTCTCTACGCTATTCAGCTCCGGAGACCGTCTGAATCAGTTCAAGAAACACTTTGAGGCATATGTGGACGTGGCAAAGTGAGTGTCAGTTTTTGTTCAAGGTGCAAGTTATCTCAACGAAGCTAGCTATCACATTTGTTACTTCCTTGTGCAACACCAGGTGCCATTTGCTCATGCCGAAGTGTTCAAGACGACTTTCCTAACTGGTGCTGAAGTTATGCTTGTGGGTTTTCCAAACAAAAAGAAAATTATTATCGAACATATTAGCAAACTGCTGCTTTCAGCCGACACGTGTACTCGTCGCTGTGATAACCTGAGTGATGACATCTTCAAGTAACTGTTGAGTAAACTGCGAGCCTGCTCTGCTTGGTCGATTGCTGGTGGTGTCTGTGCGATAATTCGACAATGACGTTCGTTCTCAGCCCACTCATGTTAATTTGTTACATGGCACCATTAGGAGATATCGCACGTCAGCATGAAATCAACATGCCTCTATATGCTGATGATACCCAACTCTACATCGTCTTCAGTCCTCCTTCAGAGGAACACACAACCCAAGCTGTGAAGCGCATAAATAAACTCAATGCTGACAAAACAGAGGCTATTGTGATATGTTCGCCCCACATCAAGAACAAACTTTCTATGCCGCACATAGAACTTGCCAATAACATTGTGCCTACTTCCACTGTGGCTAGGAACATTGGTGTTTTCTTCGATGATGCCCTAAACATAAACAGCCCTATACAGTACATGTGTCGTGTAGCATATTTCCATCTACACTAACACAGTATTGGAAGAATTTGAAATCTTCTCGATAGGAAAAAGACAGAGATGATGGTGGATACCTACGTGACGTCTTGTCTTGACAATGGAAATGGCCTGCTTTACAAGATTTCTGACCATCTCCTCACCAGATTCCAGAGAGTGCAAAATGCTGCAGCCCGTCTCATAACCAGAACTGAGAAGCACAACCACATCACTTCTGCTCTAATTGCGCTTCATTGGTTGCCGATTAAACAGCGCAACGAGTACAAACTACTCCTGCTTACGTTCCCCAGTTTGCATGGCATGACTGCGTCACACCTGGCGGACCTGCTAACTCAACACCAGCCCACTCGCACATTACGCTCCGCCGATATTCACCTGCTCGAAGTCCTGCGCTGCAAGCTTTGTACTCAAGGTGACAAAGCTTTTTCATGCACAGCGCCACGCCTCTGGAACAATCTGCCCCTTGCCATGTGTGCTACAGACTGCCTCATCGTGTTCAAGAAGCAACCGAAGACACTTCTTTTTAAACATGCTTTTTCTCTTTAAATGCTTTTATTCATTTTATTTTTTTATTTATATTTTTATTTAATAATTTTAATAGCTACATGCCATGTTTTAGGATTGTAATGCACCTCTGAATGGTAGTAACTGCCAGATTTATGGCACAAAGAAATGCAGTAAATTAGTATTATTATAAAGTGCCGGTGCGTTTTCTAGCATTACGATAGGCTGCACAAAGGTTTCTAGTAGGTCTACTCTTCGGTAGCATGTGGTCGTGTGGGTCATTAAGAGAGGCTGCACAAATGTTCCTAGTAGGCCTACTCTTCGGTAGCATGTGGTCGTGTCAGTCGTTAAAAGAGCCTGCACAAAGGTTCCTAGTAGGCCTACTCTTCGGTAGCATGAGGTCGTGTGAGTCGTTAAGAGAGGCTGCACAAAGGTTCCTAGTAGGCCTACCGGGTACTCTTCGGTAGCATGTGGTAGTGTGAGTCGGGATTCTCTGCCATGAATTATATCAAGAACTCACTTCGAGGCCAATTGATGGACAAGCAATTGGATGCGCTTCTGCGACTATCGATCTCCCCTCTCGCTCCAGGATTCAGTCGATTACTGAAGAACATGCAACACCACCCTTCTCACTAACTTGTTCGTGTCAGTGTGCTGGACAGTCTTCATTGACGGTGTACTTTCTGAATATATCTTTCAGAGTGTCATTTGTTAATTGTCTGGGTGTATTTCATGCAAACATAAATCGCTGTATATGACTACGTATGCACACATGTATGTATGTGTTCCTTCTTAAAAACGTTGGCCCACACAGACCTAGTTAGACAAAAAATGGCCCCTAGCTCAAAACGTTTGCGGACCGCTGTGTTACATGAACAACAACTAGAATTTATGCATGAACAAGTACTTAAAAGGAGGTGTGGCACTTGCCCAGGGCGTCACCCAGAGACCCGTCCACCCGTCATTTGGAAGGGTAAACTTTGAAAATCGCGATTTAGGACGGGGTGAAATTAATTGTGGACGGGTCGTATTTCTGCCCTGGACACCCGTCCATGCCATTTTTACGACGTCGTTGAAACTGCCGCGAAGCCAGTTACAAAATCTAATGAGATTGGTTTTGAAAATCGACCACTCGGATCGCCTGGCCAGCTGCCCGACACACGCCAGAAACCAATTAAGGCCTCGACTTGCTAGGGTAATTGTCACCTAACCGCTAGCGGTGATTGTTTGAAAAGCAGGCAACACTTGCGTATACCAAATAATCAGGACGGGTAGTTCCAATAAGCACTTGTCGATTACGACGAGGATCGATTGGACAGTTTAGTGAACTGATTGGGTGATGTTACGCAGGCACCAATTGAGTGTATTGCTGTAATTATTAGTGCCTGGGAAGAACCCGCTCTTTCCGTTCCCAAACGATTTCCTAGACGTAATTGTAACCGCATCAAAGGCACCGGCGACCACTAACAGACAACAGTGACTATCACAGTAACTAACTAGCATTACAACATCGGCCGCTGCGGTTGTTGGATCTGTATTACGAGAATACAAATATCCGACTACAGAAAATGATACACTTTAAAGAATTGCTAAATCTATAAATACTGCTGCTCAAGATGCCCTGAAGAAACTGTCTCATTCACGTGTTACAATTTATCAACACATATTTAATCCACTACAAGTTCTACAAAGTCATCTGTTGTGGCACGTGGGCATATTATTATCAGTGTCATTAATGCGTGTCTAGACATTAATAAAATGTACAGGTGTAGAATTATATAGTAAAAAAATAAATGAAGATGACGTTAGGTAGAACCATTAAATTACATTAAATAGTTATGGTTTTCTGAAAGTTATGGATATAATTATAAAATGTCTTAGAATAATATAAAATGAGTATTATAATTGCAATATAAAACTCATTTTTTTATTGAAAGGTTTTATTTGAATACAACAATTTAACTTTAGCATTGATTGAAAGTAATAATTATAATGTTCCTGCTGTGTGTTGTAATTTTAGAAGCTCGTTGGATGATTATTGGCTATTCACTGGCGCTGTCTTTCTCACGGTGATGCTCTACAGATGTAAACACTTGGACATGTCTGGCCATGCAGACACTTTGACAGCTGTAATTAACACAATGTAACTTATTGGATGTTGCTAAACAAGCATCCTTTTGAAGTGCTAACAGACTACCTTACCTGCTGACAGGAGTTAGTGTAGCACACAATGATTGTGCTGAAACAAAGTATATATATATTTTTATGATTAAATGAGCAACTTCCTGGATTCCCAGGCACCATCACCAGAGAAAGGTTTGATTGGCAACTGTGTGGACCAGGGAGCGGGGCGGGATGCGACGGGGGGTCACTATGGAAATTGTTTTTGTCAGGTAGGCAGCCCTGACTTTTGATGTTACATGAAATCGATGCCATCAGAGAAACAAAAGTTACGATCAGTTGAAGTGTAAACATGTCGGTTTACCTATTTTATCGCTCGATATACAATTTCGTGCATCACCGATGCCATTTGTCAGTTTTCCACTATTTAAATTATGTATATTGTGTGATAATTGATTTACAAGTGCGGAAACTAGATTTTGTTCGATGATGTTGCATCATTTTTTAACAGGATTGCGATAATCAGCATGAAGTGGAGCATGCAGACTGAACGTATGGCGACTGTGCTAGATTTAGTTGCGTCTGCGCTATTTATAGGGCATTGCCATGGCGAGTCCCATTCGTCGCGCGTTGTTTGGTCGTGTGTTGGGTGGTCCAAGGCATGGAGCTACGCTTGCTAATTAAATTAATTAATGTCTTGACTGATTTATAGTTTAACAATTGAAACATTCACAGCAACATGAATACACAATGTTTTAATTAATAACTGTAACTGATTATGGCCATTGCATGGCGACTTATTAAAATAAATATTTGTCAATCTAATATTTTGTTTTAGAAATTAAACAAAATCGAACTGTAGTATTTCTAATATTATTCTATGATACTTGTACAACAACAAATTAAATGCTTTAAAATTCCAAATATTAGCTTCCATAGTCTATCAGACCTTGTATACAATGTGTATACACACCTTTTAATTGTAAATAAAAATTGGCATTCCACATTAAATATGTTTGCTAATTTGTTATAGTTTTGTTAGTAATTTTGAAAATTGTGGCAATTAAATGTGTTCTAATGAAACAACTTATATGTGCTATATTGTAAGTGGCATTAAAATGTGAATCACCTGCTTTGAACAAAAAATATACATACAAATTAGGAATTCCCATTAAATTCATTCGATCGTGCGTCCGATCGCATGCCCGACTGCGCTTTGTAGCATGTCGGAATTTTTTTTATCCTGGGTGAGGCCCTGCACTTGCCTGATCAAACATAGCACAGTAACTAACTCAAGTTTTGTTTTATTGTTATATATATAAACGCCTTAAAACCAGTAAATAAGAACATCACTACTCAGTGTTTCCCCTGGTATATAACAAGCGAGGCAGGCCGCCTCGCCGTTTTTCTATGCCACCTCGCACATAATATGCCAAAATTGCCATCTCGTAGCTATTTCGATTACACGATTTTTCATCTGCAGCGCATTTTAAAATAGGTGAAACTAAACTTTATTGTATATTGGTTAAATACAATTGTTCATTGAAATTCGCATTCCAGCGCAATAGTTGAAAACAACGTTTTGTGCTAAGCCAGATGAGTTTGCAGCTTGTAATAAATAAATTCGCTACACATATTAAGTTGTTGAGAGTGTTGAGAATAGCCTCTTTGACAGCCTGTAGTTACCTTAATCAGCATACTAAAAATAAAAAGCCGCACCTCTCGTTTAATAATTATGAATGTTTAATGAATGATCTTATATGGCTTAATTTATGTGCTCATAATTGTTAAATCATCATCACGCCATTCATTCACCAGTATTTTGTTCGCATCTGTCACCTCTGAGTGACTACAATTAGGACTCATAATTTTACATTTGGTGAAAAAGTGACTTTTTGTGTATTTGTTACCCCATCCGTTTACATAACAGGAGTCCCTGGAATAGTGTGAAGTCCTTCTGCATGGCTAATTTGATGCAATGGTCCTTTGACACACATTCCTCTAGTGACTGCCCTTTTCACACATGACATTGGGGGACAGAACCTTTAGCCAAGCTCCCATCCATTCAGTGATGATAACTTAATAGCTAAGGGTTCTCCCTTTAACATGTGTACAAATCAGGCTTTCTTGGCATTCCTTGTAATGCTTGAACACTATCCAGCAGCTCTTAGGAGGGGGGTGTTTGAGAAACATGGAATACAATTAGTGGTTCACATTTTAAAGATGCGATTTTGAGGGGGGTTCACATTTTGGAGAAAGGGGGTTCACGTTAACCCACTGGCTACGGGCCTGGTAAATGATTGGCGATATTTTGAAATAAACATGATCACTATGCAAAGGTATTAATTTATTTTGGTGGATTTATGATGCAGGATTTCTAAAAAGCACTAGGCAAATCGTTGCGAAGTGTCATGGTACCCCTGCTACCTCGTGTCAACCAACGTAAACAGGGATGCGGGCGGAAGGCGCTAACATAAACCGTTTCGTGAGCATTGTCTGGTTGTTCGCTAAGCACATTGAAGACATGTTGTTAAAGGTCTTCAAACAATTCATTTGCCCATCGCCAATCCGGTTCTTTTAGGTCCAGATGTGTAATGTGTGATTAGTTTAATTAGTGCACACAGTTGGTTTAATACGCGAGATCGGCACCCACGCATTCGAAAACAATAACAACACACAAGTGTTTTGGTGTATCAAGATGAAGATTCCAAAGTGGTTGTGCGAAAGTACATATTACACTATCGCATTTAGCAACAAGAATGCTTAGCCGTGTATTAATTCAACAAGAATTGCAACTTGCAAACGTCTACACTCGATTCGAGGCTGACTAAGCCAGTCACCAGGTCCATGACCATATCAGCCAAAGATTCAGTCAGAGGCTGTGACAATGAACATAATATTTGATATGCATTGCATTTGGATCTTGTAAACTATGTTATTGCGACAATATGTATAGAGAATAGATGACGTGAGGGTGCGAAATGACAAGTAACATTGGTTTGGCAGTAGGCCCCTGTTGATCGTGCAAGTAACTTAGTCAGGGAGCATCCGTAATTTCGTGCAACAGAACGTCAAACACGGGAGTATTATATTGGTGATCGTTAAAAATTATTAAAACAGTGTTTTGTGATTTGATACTATTACTGCAGAATGTTGTTGATTTGCATCGTAGTTTATGCAAAATAATTGAGGTTTTTTATATGACAACCATGATGGTGATGATGATTTTATTCAATATAAAAATGTAAACGTGTAAATACATAAAATATAACTACAGCTAGAGTACACCATATATAAGGATTACACAAGATAATGCTCGCATTGGTTTCCGTTGTGGTCCCTGGTGCCTATCCTGTGATAGCTTTCAACTGATATATGCCAGCTATTCTTGTGTATATTTACCAATATGTGTATATATTCTCATCACAGCAATATATGAATGCATAATACGTAACTTGAATTATGATGTCGCTAAAGGCCACACTGCAACCCAAGAATGGGAATGAGAGGAGGCAGAAGAGGAGCTAAGGCGGTCACCTACGTCAGGCATACACAGGGAGGATACATAGTCTGCGGGAGGCCCACATTTGATCAATCCAGGTCATTTCAAATTTATAACTATCAACCACATATAAGTTATCAAAAAATTGTAATGTGCACATTTACATATATATTTGTTTTCATACACATTTTAATAATAACATCTTGGGCATGGAAAACTAAGTTGACTTATGCACTTATATTATACCCAGACATATTAATACACCTTTAAAAGTATTTAGCATATGCCGATGACTCAGAAATAAGTTTATAAAATAAATTATTCATTTTTGAAGAAGGTAAACATACATGTTATGAACCTTTGAATACTTGGCGAGGAAAATATACTGTTAGCATCACAATAACACCTCATTTTATAATTTCCAACATTCACCTCGACCATTCAACCTCAAGCAGAACCTTAATTAAAATGTCAAACATGAATATGTGTAGTAGTTACACATGGCAGACAGACATGAATTTGTATACTGAAAAAAATATATATAAATGCACTTTACTGATGCTTTACTGATTAGCAGAATTCAAATCAGTCTATAATGTTGACTAAGATCAGGCGTCACTGTAATGAAATTGAAAAAAATGTAATTCATGTAATGACAATGAACACTTTGTAAAGAAAAAAATTGTAAAAATTGTTAACTGTTTTGAAAAAAGAGCATATTCTACTAATGTCTGCATGTTGTATCAACCCACCCCGTCCCTCCTCCGGAAAAACCTCGGTAAACACTGACTGTTCCTAAGATATCAACATGTATAGATGCAGCTGTAGTACCACATTTCTTGCTGCCGTTTTTCTTGTGAAATGCTGCAGGTCACACACAAAACATTATTTTATATTTACTGATTATGAGAATGAACATTCCATAATTATTTACTCCCAACACTACAA
The DNA here is from genome assembly GCA_963995525.1 of Escarpia spicata. Taxonomy (NCBI): domain Eukaryota; kingdom Metazoa; phylum Annelida; class Polychaeta; order Sabellida; family Siboglinidae; genus Escarpia; species Escarpia spicata. The sequence continues at coordinate 35,355,114 of OZ023205.1, forward strand.
TGATACCTGTTTTTGTTTACTGAAGATATGTTTTTCTTTACAGGAAATTAGTACCACTAGTTCTCCAAGTTAAAGGAAATAAAAATAAGGCATTAGCTAAATTCCGTTTTCCATGTGTACACAAAGTTTAACATTGTATGTAACATTTGATAACATTAAACAAAAACATTTGTAGCATAAATTCGATTTTAAGCCGGTCTGTGAAGCGATTCCCGCGGAAAATTAGATTTTAATGAGCTATGTGATCACGTGGTATGGTGATGTCACTTATGACACACATTCGCATCAGACCGACCCTTTCCATGCATTCAGAGCATGTTTACAAGGATAGCTTTTGGGTCGAAACGAGCGTCAGAATGAGTTATTGTGCAATATTCCGACGTAATACAAACACTAGTCATCATAGAGGAACAAGCAGTTATCTTACGGTTCCACATGAATCAAATTTTATTCAAAACAACGAATGCGAATGGGCCTACAAGTTGACTAGGTTTCGCCGAGCTTGGGCTCATTTTCAGAATAATAATATCGAATGCAACCCCAAGTTGAACCAACGGGAGATAATCTACACCAATAAATACAAATCATTGATTTTCTTTACACTTTTATTGTTTATGTTTTCACGAAGTAATATAAACCAAATCATTTAGTATACTATGATGCACTGTTTGTAAACATTTTATATATTTTTGTAGTAATTATTTATTCGCCACAAAAATGAAAATATTGTCATTATATATAACGATGTTTCTTAATTTTATTTATCCAGACAGATCACAATCTGTTTTCACATATACAATTACAATATATTAACGTACAATATATTTACAATAAATTATATATCCAGTACATTGTATTTGTTTGGATAAATAAAATTTATAAACATCGTTATATAATGACCATATTTTCATTTTTGTGGCGAATAAATAATTACTACAAAAATAAAAATTATTTACAGTGCATTATAGTATAAAATGATTTGGTTTATATTACTTCGTGAAAACATAAACAAAAAAAGTGTAACAAAATCAATGGTTTTCATGCTGTCAGGATTGAACCGACATCGCCCGATTGTAAAATAAATGACAAGAAACCAACGCACCTACCCACTGAGCTAGCGGCACCCGCGGAAAATCTCTGACTGATTTAAGTTGTTATGATAAATTGTACAACTCCTTCATATATCAATATTCTAGTAATATTTATGAGATTATACACGTTACTTTCTGTAGCTGGATACAATATATGTTTGCTATGTATGTTTATTGGTGTAGATTATCTCCCGCTGGTTGCATTCGATATAATTATTCTGAAAACGAACCCAAGCTCAGCGAAACCTAGTCGACTTGTAGGCCCATTCGCATTCGTTGTTTTGAATAAAATTCGATTCATGTGGAACCGTAAGATAACTGCTTGTTCCTCTATGATGACTAGTGTTTGTATTACGTTGGAATATTGCACAATAACTCATTCTGACGCTTGTTTCGACCCAAAAGCTATCCTTGTAAACATGCTCTGAATGCATGGAAAGGGTCGACCTGATGCTAATGTGAAAGTTGTACTTTTTTTGTGTTTTTGTAACCGTGTTGCAGCGTTTTAGAATTAAGCTATTTTGCGAACGCTTAAAACCTAGGACAGCAGTTCCCATGCCCATATATGACATACCGTTCAAAAGCTATTTACAGCACGCAGTTCCCTAGCAGCAGTACGCATGAATACGTTGGAAGAAAGTTGAGTACGCAGTGAAAGTTAACAGAATTTTATTTGGAAGTTGGATTGGAGTTGTGTAGTTCGATTAATTATTAGTTTAGTTTGATGTTGCTGTAGTTTATATCTGTACATATTTCTTAACAGTTTAACATGTTATCGAACCGGTTTTCGTTGGAAATACAGACTACGGGACGAATTTCGATTCGTGTTTACGATCTTAGAAAAATCAAAGATGGCTACGCCCATAACCATGACATGGATGGACCAAAGACGGTGAAGTCGAACGATCTTGCTCGGTGTTTGGCATTGGTGAACATGCAGTATATCGCAAGTGGGGACATGCCACACCCGATCAGCAATGATGACAATGATTCGGACTTGTCTGATTCGAGCGAGGACGACTTTGACTCGGAGCTGGCAGAGGACGTGAACGGATCTGTCAATGGTGACAGTCAAACTGTTTATGACGACCCGAGGCGCAAAATGAGAACACAAACGCCTCTCTTCAGACCCAAACAACTACAGTTCTTTTTAGAGCTAACCGCATATTCATGGAAGAGCTTGCTACCTCTTGCGTGTTGATTAGTAATATACGTTTTTGCTAACAAACTACACCTTTTTTACGGGTGCTCTCTTTAAATTATTGTAACTTTAAAAGTAACCATCAGAATTTGATGATAGTTTTAGTGTTCCAAAGCTGAGATACTTAGTTACATTGTCTTCACTACATTGGACATGGTGATAGCACTGGATATTTTGATATAATATTAATACTGCAGCAAGATTTTATTTTGGCATGAATTATGATGATTCCACACACTCTTTAGTCTTGTAACTCTAAAAGTAGTCATCAGAATTTAATAATTATTTCTGTAAGCTAAAGATAACAAACACAGCTACATTTGCTTCACTGGAGTGTGTGTATTAGTTGTAATACTGACATTGTTTCTGTTAAAAAGTAGCTTGATAAATCAAGGCATACTTATTATCATCAGTATGGTTTGCAGGTAATGAAAGGTTTCTACTTAATGTAAAAAACAAAATAAGTCTTAAGAATAGTCAATAATTGTGTTCGTATGTGTGTGTGTGTGCACTAATACGTTCTTTTGATAAGAAAATTAATACAAATTATTATTCTATTAATGAAATATAATGCTACCATCAGATATGTAATAACAATATTAATATATTTTTGGACATTCATTACTTGTTAAGAATAATGAATAAATGATAATGAAATATGGTGGTAGAAAAATACAAAGTTTTTAACGGTTTGGTCGCATTCTAAAATAATATTAAAATCTTACTGCTTTTTTATTGTTTTTATTGTGGGAAGAACGACTTAAACAATAAAATTTATCTTCAAATTAAACTCATCATAATTTCGCAGCAGTTACGTTGAATTGCCGTGTTCACCACCAATCGATATATCACGTAGTTTCCCTTTACATATAGAGTGGCAGCAAATTGTGCATAACTTGTTCCAAACCTGCACTTTTAATGGTGACACAAAAACTACATGGAAATGAGGAATGCGTCTTCTTAGTTGAGTTGGTCACATTAACTAATTATGGAAATTACTTTCCCAGCTTAGCAAAATGCACAATTCTACTTAATGTTTTTTACATTAAGTAGAAACCTTTGATTACCTGCAAACCATACTGATGATAATAATGATGCCTTAATTAATCGATCTACTTTTTAACAGAAACAATGTCAATATTATAACTAACAGTAACACACACACAAGTTTTACTTGTGTTGGTTTAGCGAAATTTGATCGTTGTACAAATGTAAAATAATTTTTTTTGTAACGTAGTGTGTATATGTATGTAAGATATATGAGGAGAAGTTTGGCGGCTGTAGGTGGTCGTTTTCATGGTTAGGTCAGAAAATAAAAGATCGCCAAGATGATTTTAATGAGATCCAGCTATATAATCGAAATACTAATGAGGCAGAAACTCAAATAGCCAGGCTTATAGGGCAGAAACCAAGTAGGTGACTATATATTATAACTGTATTGTGATGGTACTGTCCTGACCAAACAAAAATAGAAGTATTAGGTTTTCCAATGAAATGGTCCAATCATAGTGCCGATATTGCAAAGTGTTGTCCCTTTTTGAAAATCCGGTTGGAAAATTTGAGCATGACCATACCTGTATCGATCGTCGGTTTGACATGTTTATATCGTGGATTTTCAGGAATCTTCTTCGCCAAAGGCTGTCAAAGAGAATTGGCATGTTGACAAGTGGGTATTACCAACATATGTATGCATATCATAACAATACAGAAAATATGAATTGGAAATACATATAATATCAACTTACATCAATTCTTTTCACACGCGACGTTCTACCGTACGCAGACATTTTCGTAGTCAATGAAAATATTTAGCCGTCTTCAAAATCCGCGCATGCGTCCAAATGGTGTATTCGTTTAGTTCCTGGATTATCCGTCATTAGTCGCCAGTAGATTTCTAGATAATCTACGGTTTCGTGAAACCTATTTAAAATTACGCAATTACTTAGGTCTTAGCGTTATATATTTGTATAGAAACCCATGTTTGTTTATTTTATTTAAATTTACTAAGATAATGCTATCAATAACTATATCATTCAATTCCATAAGCAGACATTCTCAAATGGTGTTAGGTTATGACAGATACTGTAGACTAGTGCTAGTGAAATGTAGTAATTTACCTAACAGTAACAGTGCTGCTGTTATTAGAAATTTGACATATACATTTATATGCCGACTGCAGTTATCAAAAAACATATTGATTCGTAGCATTATTAATACTGACGTTAAATACATGTCTTGAATATGGAAATACTGGTTCAATTCCCTGTATATAAAATGTTTACATTTTGTTGACAGGTGATTTTTCATTCTGTACATTGTAACTATTGTTTATAACACAACTATAGAACCATGATAATGTACTTGTATGTTGCATGGAGTCTGTGAATAAAGCAATTAGTATTATCAAACAATGCTAAATGCCCAACTGTTCAAGTACATGACGTCACCTATTTAATTAAGTGCACGTTCTATATTTACATGCCGCGCATGAATACATCAGACACGGCGCCTTTAGCGGATTAACGAACGGAAAATGGAGGGAAACGGTTTGTGAAATATGTTAGTTATTTTAGTAAATCATGATAATGCTACCTTCGGCTTCGATAGTTCGTTGCATTCTTATTCGAAAAGTGAGCTCTAGCATGCCAAGTAGAATGCGTCAACCGTAACTGACTAGAACACAATTATTTATGATTGCCAGCCTTCCTGTGTGTCGGGTTTGTGTCGCCATGGCCATGCCAGCCATCAGTGAAATGCAACCCTTGCATGGCGTCCACATCCTCTAAAGCTACAAACTTATGTATTTAGTGCACCACTTGTTTTTATCCGCGCTTTTGTTTGGTTTTCGTTGTTTTTTTGTCTTTATTTTGAACATTCTTGCTCACAAAATGTCAAAGAAACAGCTTACCAAACCCTTGTCCGACCACAAGTTGAATATGCCAGTGAAGTCTGGAATCCCAACACAGCAACATAAATTAACCGCATAGAACAAATCCAAAGAAATGCTGCAAGATTCATCTTCTCCGACTACCGAAAAGAAACACATATTAAACCACTCATAAACAAACTCAACTGGGACTCGCTCCACACACGTCGCCTCATTCAACAAGCATCAATGTTTTACAAAATCCACTACCACATGGTCAACATCAGTCCTCCGCCATGTTTCCAGCACGCCACACATAGCTCCAACAGGATCGACCATCCACTTAAATATCTGCTGTTGTACACATCACGCCATCATTGCCAGCCTTCCTCTGTGTCGCCATGCCAGCCATCAGGGAAATGCAACCCTAACATGGCGTCCACATCCTCTAAAGCTACAAACTTGTATATATAGTGCACCACTTGTTTTTATCCGTACTTTTGTTTGTTTTTCGTTGGTTTCCATTGTTTTTCTTTCTTTATTTTGAACATCCTTCTACACAATTTTTCCCTTTTTGTTTGACTGCCCTGACGGTACGCACCGCACAAATCCCAGTTTAGCTGTGAACAGCTGTAAAGGGATTATTACATCAAGCATGATGATTATGTCGGATGGTAAAGGTCAGGGTGCCATACATTACATACCAGACCTTCGTAAGAATTATTTATCATGGTTCACAATTTAATGTTTGGGTGGTAACTGAAAGGGTCTACACAAAAGCAAAGCGTGCTTAGGCCTAGCGTTAGAATTACGTGCAAGCCTACTGTAATAAATGCCTTGTAGTTATACTTATACAAAATAAATTCGGGTACTTTCGTGCGACAAATGCAGGAGAAACACCTGGCCAAGAAGAAGAAGAAGCTCTACCTAGCCTTTCGCGACCTGGAAAAGGCGTTTGACAGGGTACCAAGGAAGGTGATGAGATGGGCCATGAGAAAATCGGGTGTGGAGGAGTGGCTGGTGAAGGCAGTGGTGACGTTGTACAGTGAGGCGAGCACCGTGGTGAAGACAGGGCATGGAGACAGCAGCAGCTTTGAGGTGAAGGTGGGGGTGCACCAGGGTTCAGTATTGAGCCCACAGCTGTTTGCCATTGTGATAGACGTGGTGACGAAGGATGCGAGAGGAGGACTGCCCTGGGAGCTGTTGTATGCAGATGATCTCGTTTTTATGGCAACGACCAGGGAAGAACTAAGAAGGAAGCTGGTGGAGTGGCGCACGAGCTTGGTGGCCAAAGGACTGAAGGTGAACGCCTGAAAGTCGAAAGTGATGGTCAGCATAGGTGACAGAGGAGTGATGTCAGAGTCTGATGCATGGCCTACACACTATTTTTTACAATTTGCATCTCCAATTATACACGGTACACGAATAAATACATATTTTAACGTAAATATTATTGTCCTACTCAATGTTTTTATTTGTTCGGGTATCCATTTGTTCTACCCGATTTGCTTGCTATACGTGGCGAACACTTGCGTTATTAGGCACTGGAAATTAAGCAACAACAATGCGTCATACACATATCACATGAATGCATCTGCATTGGCACAGGCGTTACACATAGTGTTTATTTTTATTACAATATTAATGCATATTTTTAGTAATAATGATTGACTAATAACATAACAGCACATGATGTGAACTCGTGAGCATATGTGACATATTTAATGTTGTAAGCATCATCGTAGTTTAAGAAAACATAACTAACAAAATCTTGGCTAGTGATTCTGCGTCCATGTTGTTTATGGACGATAACAAGGCGGTTGCTACCATCCCCGATGTGCGCCGAAGTCTATTCTATTTGACCCTCTCCGCTTTCTCCGCTTCCGGCGTCTCCGGCGGACTGCAAAAGAAATAGGGCCGAGTTTAGTCCAAATTTAATATTTCTAGCTCTCGTAAAATGCCTCTATGTATGACTTCTTCTTCAGTTCAGCATATCTCTGCGAGACGTAGCTGCCTGGATGATCCCACGATACGCTGCTCTGTCTGCTGTTCGTCTCCCTGCTCTCACGATGTCGTCTTCCACTTAGTCGCTGATGTCCTGCTTCCATCTTCTCCTTGGTCTACCCTTTCCTCTCTTTCCCTCCACTTTGCCTTCTAGGCTTGTTTTCACTAAGGAAATGTGTCTTTTGATGTGGCCAAAACAACTCGGTTTTAGTCCTTTTATTCTATTCACTAGTTGGCAATTCTTTATGTCAAATTTTTTAAGGATCTGTGCATTCGTTCTTCTTGTTATCCATGGCACTCTTAGGACTTTTCTTTAACATTTTATCTCTTCTCATGTCTTCTTTGTTCAGTGTCCACGTTTCGCTCCCGTATAGAGCTGTTGGGAAAACGCAAGTTTTTAAACATCTTATCTTTGTTGGTATGTTTTGGCCTTTCCATAAATTTTTCAGATTATTTAGTTTCTGCGTTGCTATGGCTATTCTTCTTCTGATCTCTGATGTCTTGCCGTCTCCTTGTAGTCTTGCACCAAGGTATTCGTAGTGGTTCACATTTTCAACTTGCTCCCCGTTGATTGCAATTTCTGTTTTTTCAATGCATCTGTAAGTATCCATGATCTTTGTTTTCTTCACATTAAGTAACAAGCCTTTTTATCACTGTGTTCTTTTACAGACATGATTAGATTTGTTAGGCCGATTGTTGTAGTGGACAGGAGTGCGGTATCGTCTGCGTATCGTAGGTCTCTTATTCTATGTCCATGAATATTCACTTCATCGTATCTTGTACTTCTGTCATCTAATTCTACATCTCTCATTATGTTTTCTGTGTAGAGGTTGAATAGGTATGGAGATAAAATACATCCTTGTCTTACTCCTTTTCCCACTGAAAAAAGTTTAAATAAAGTGATTTCAAAAGGGCGATTATCTTTGGGTGGAAGTTCATGTCACTGAGCGTTTTCCACATCATCTGATGATTCACACAGTCGAAAGCCTTGGAATAGTCGATGAAGCATATTCTGAGATCATTATTTATCTATGTGAATTTCTAAATCAACAGTCTCAGGTTGAATATGTGGTCCCTTGTGCCTCTGTTTTTCTGAAGCCTGCCTGTGTACTGCTCACTTCCATTTCCATTTTAGCTTGCATTCCTTTCATTATGATTTTCAGCAATATTTTGTTTGCATGGCTAAAGAGTGATATGGTTATGTAGTTGGAGCATAGCTGTAGGTCTCCTTTCTTTGGTAATGGGATGTATATTGATTTCTTCCAGTCGTCGGGCCAATTTCCACTCTTCCATATTTTCTTACGTAATGCATGGTATATGTCTATTCCTTGTTCTTCCGCTGCTTTTATCATTTCTGCGTGTATGTTGTCGCACCCAGGGCTTTTCCCGTCTTTTAGACTATTAATGGCCCATTTCACATCATCTCTTATTGGTTCGAGATCGTTCTCGTTTTGGTCTTCGTTTCCCATATCAGGGGGGTCGTTGTTGTCTCCATCTCGTGCGTACGTAGTTTCACAATATAATTTCCATCTTTTGGCTATCTCTTCTGCATCAGTCATAGTCTTCCCATTTTTATCTGGGCTGAAATTTACCTGTCATGTTCTTCCCTCCCTCCCTCCCTCCCTCCCTCCCTCCCTCCCTCCCTCCCTCCCTCCCTCCCTCCCTCCCTCCCTCCCTCCCTCCCTCCCTCCCTCCCTCCCTCCCTCCCTCTTCCGTAGGTGTTTTCTCTTTCTTCTCGGAAAATTGTCTTGATATCATTTGCGATTTCTTCTGGTTCTTTCTCTACTGTCATTGTTATTCGTCTGCCAGATTGTCTACATCATATCTCTGTGTTGTTGTCGCTCCTTTTTTCACAATCACAATTTAATCTGTGCCATCAGTAGTTCAAGATCAGATTCACAGTCTGCTCCTGGTAGTGTTCTTGCACCCTTATTGCTTATATCCGTCTCTTTTGTATCATGATGCAGTCTATCTGATTTCTAGTCTTTCCATCTGGTGATGTCCACGTGTAGATTCTTCTAGGATATTAACGATTGTGAGGTTATTAGCGATGGCGAACTCAACAAGTCGTTCTCCCCTTTCGTTTCTCTCTCCTAATCCTAATTTCCCGATTGTTCCTCGTTCTATTTCGTCTTGTCTTTGTCCTACTTTGGCGTTAAAATCGCCCATGACAATGGTGATTTCCGATTTCTTGGACTCGTCTATTTCACCTTGCAAATTAGAATAAAAAGCTTCTATTTCTTCCTCTTCTGCTGTTGATGTCGGCGCATAGACTTGTATTATTTTGATATACTTCACCTTTCCTTGTAACCTTATGCTCAGAATTATGTCATTTACTGGTTTGTATCCAAGTACTGTATTTGCTATTTGTTTACTCAGATATATTGTTACACCTCCTTGCCCTGCCTTTGCATATCCGGAGTAAAATGGTATAAAATGACCAGCCGCCATGCTGTGGACATTCCAAGTTGCTATTCTCGTATTGTTTTTTAGCCATCCGCTGAACTTCTGTCCCTTCTCCGCATAGTCGAGCACATTGCCTTTATCAGCTTGAGTAGTACTCCCGGTTGCTTGTGGCTCTTCCCCAATAGCCATTACGGACTCTTCTGGCTCGGGGGACTCACCACCGAGTCCCATATCGATTGTCTTTGCTATCATGGTTTCATCTAGGTTTTTGGCAGTGTGCATTCCAGTAGTTTGCCATTACCTTCTGGACGGTTCTGGCCGCTTATCGCTCTACATCACTGATGCGCCCTTGGCCCGACACCAGACTTTTCCATCTCTCGCCTTCATAGCCGTTGACATCTGGGGATTCTTCCGCCTACTCCGCCGACAGTTGTGTGTACTAACAGGGGGGACAACCCTTCGGAAAGGCACTCACATAGTTTGGCCGGCCAGCCAAAGCCGTTGCCCGGGGTGTGGCGCTGCCGTACACATGCAGACACAAGGAGCCATATGTGAGCTAGACAAGGAGGGGGAACCAATTTCAATAGGATCCTGACCGTCCTGTGTGGGACGTGGCTGTCATTCACCGTTGACATACTTGATATGGCACTATCCATTACCCTACACCCCCTATGTATGACACCCGTCAATATTTACCAATGGATGCAGGCAGTACTCCGTCTAAAGGTTTAAATAGTGCCAAATATCCTTCACTTAGTAAAATCAACTAAAAATACACCATTTTTGACTGCACGCATCTAGTATTGCTCCTACGGTGCTCCCATCTCGCGGTATGGATAATCGTCTGGTTGTGAAGCCGCCTTTTGGCTGCTTACTGCCAGTTCCAGCTCACTCGTCGAGACGAAGTAGACGAGTACTGGAAGGGCACATCTGACAAAGGATAGCGCAAGACAGGCAGATTTGGAAACGACATGCTGAGGCGCCTTCGCCCAACCACGGGACACTACGGCTGCACAATGATAATGATGATGACTACCAATTGGCAAGTCTATCCTCCAGAATGTTTTATATATTATGCATGTTTTCGATAACGAAATGAAAGTACGAAACAGTGCCCGAAATAGTATTATACAAAATAAACGTATTTTAAACTAAATGAACATAAAAAACTTCGAGTACTCTACGGGATTTGAACCGAGAACCCCAAAAACAATTGTCGCACACGCTATAGGTACATCACAAACAATCAGAATTGTTATATAATCATTTAAACACTTCTGTGTGATAGTGTATACAATGTAATTTACAACCCTTTTTGAAAGATATTTATTATTAACAAAGTAAATCCACTTTTCAGTGTCGAAAAAAGGGTCATTGTGTCTACCTGGAGCTTCTGCTGACTGTGCTGCCACCATGTGGCACTGAATATAGGCATACATTACATAATCTGTTATAAGGAAGATATTGAGGTAAAATGAAAGGCTACGATCTGAAAACGTTGTCCTAGTACGATGTGACCTTGACATGACCTATTTATTTGACCTTAATTACTGTTGACCTATTTATGATGACAAATGACCTAATTAAAATATTATGTGTGACACAATGGCTTGGTAAGTTTATAAATTGTTGGAATGGAACATTTATGTACACATTGACCCTAAAATAGCATATTAAAGCAAGAACCAATAGTGACCTAATTTATTTTTTAAATTGACATTTGACCCAATTGTATGTTTGAATATCCATTTTATTTTTACTTATTAATTATGGTATGTTGTGCTAGCAAATTAAAGGTAACTAAATGTTTAGCCTTGACCATAATAGCATATGACCTTCACACGACCTAGATAATTGACCTTGAATGAGAAGTGATTTATTTATGTTGACACATTAATCATCCATGTACACATTGACCATTAATTACTTAATTTGTAAAAAATACTTGACCTAATTAATTATCTATAGTACTGTCCGATTTATTTTTAGTTAATAATTATTATACGTTTTTCTAGTAAAATGAAAGTTCAAGTATTAATTAACTGTTGGCCATTGTTCACAGTATGCAGCCGACAAGTAGACATCGAAAACATCTGAAACAGCAGTTCAGTACAAGAACTGGTCAGCTTCATTGAACATACAGGGAATTATAGGAGGGACAGAGTACATTGCCGACTCAGTATAGATATAGTCGGTTCACTATTATATCGCAAGTGAAGTGTGCCAATGTTCCCAGGGCACTGTTGGCCGAGTATAGATATAATCAGTTCAATGTTTCATATTATCCATGCAAGTGCAGTGTGACAATATTCCCAGGACACTGTTGCCAGTGTTGGCTGGGCGCATATACGATCCGTTCACTGTTTCATATATCCATGCAAGTGAAGTGTGTCAGTTTCACAGGACACTATTCACAGGTTCAGTGTAGATGTAGTCAGTTCAGTGTTTCATATATCCATTTACGTGATGTGTGCCAGTTTTCACAAACGTTATCTTCACTGTATTGTTACTCTTCATACATTTGCAGCAAAATCCAACAACATGAAATAGAGAAAACTGTATTAATGTATGTGTGCGATACAAATTAAATAATGCAATACCACTAGTGTTAATTAACATAAGGGTGTATTCCCAAAATAAAATAATTACATTGGTGTCGCTGGACTTTGTGTAAAAAATCTTACACTACAAATTATTTAAAACAAACTACTAAAAAGCTGGCACTGACTACTAGCCCAGCCGATATGTGTATGAATTGTGCATTTTATGATACAAGCATGAAATTTTGCACATACTTAGAGCATATACAAACACAAATATTTGGATTTAGAGCCATCTCAGATTTCTCCCTGGAAGGCGTTGGCGGCCATTTTTCAAGATGGCCACCGAAAACCTATTTCCATATCTTAATAACTGCGCCACGTAGAGCAGTCACTTTGGTACCAAAACATAGGTTTTCGGGGTCAATGATTACTAATATGTTACTTTCGACCTTCTCCGACATCCACATCCGCCATTTTTAAACATGGTGGTCGCTAAATTCACTGTGCCTATATCTTAACAAATTTGGCATATAAAACCGTAATTGTTGTGTCACTGTATTGGTTATAAGTCAAAGATGGCAAATATGTTACGATTGGTTTTCGTCGATATTCTTGTCCGCCATTTTTAAAGATAGCGCCTTTCAAAGCCAATTTTCCTCATATCTTAAGAACTAAATCACCCAGAGAGATAACTGTGGTGTCAAAAGTTAGTTTTTTGAGTGCGGCTGTTTCAAATAATATGTATATCTTGTCGGATATTCGTATTGGCCATGGTTTCCAAAATGGCGGCTGTTTTTTTTTTAAATGGCGGTTATTTTCCAAAATGGCCGCCATCAGTTGCTATTTTACATATAACCCGCTAACCTAATTCCATGATAGGGGTATCAAAGCTCGTTCCTTTCCTTGCTATTTTCATGTTATTAAAGTTTATGTTACCCTCAAAACGCCATACAAGCTTAATGCATTGTTTATTTTATAAAGTATAACGATGGGAATATAATATTTGATCCAATGTTTTTGTGACATGTAGTCAGCAGAAACAGTCTACACCAGAAACTTATTTGTTAGCCGAAATAATCCATAACACAAAACGTATTACGTCAAATATGTGACAGTTTAGTATGCATGTAGCAATTGTGCGTATGTTACATGATAACTGTGTACACATTGTCTACGACAGAAACGTTCTATGCCAGACGTGGCAGTTCCGAGTCACTGCACGTCCCAATGTTTAGTGTGTCACACGTTAGGTAAGAGCACACAGTACACCACAGTAGCAAAGAGCAGTGCACTGAAGGGGTCATGTTCTAGTTCTAGAAGAAAACTGCAGTGTATTTTTGAGAAATGATTTTGTACAAAATTCACATGCTGTGACATAAGTGCGTTTGAGTAGGGAGATTTTCATGTGTGATTGTAGAAGGTGTTCACTATAAAATGATGGATTTCTAGATGATTTGAATAAGCGGAAGGATATTTGGCAGTAATTTGCCTGTGTGACCTGTTTGCGGAGTAATTCTTGCCGGCATTTGTAAATATTGACGGGTGTCACAAATACAGGCATTTTACGAGAGCTAGAAGTGTGCAATTTTTTTAAAAATCCATCAGCATGTCAAGATGATGATAACAGCAGGTGAGAAGTTTAAGACATTTTATAGGTCACGTTTATACGTTTTCACGTCTTATAATCAGACAAAACGTTAACATGGTTGCCTATGGGAAAACCAACAGTGTGCTTACCCCCTGCCTTGAGGCACTTGCATTGTCCTCTGCTTCCCTTCTTGCAACCATAGCGCAGTAGTTCTCGACAAGCTCGTGTCACTTCTGGAAGAGTTGTCCAGGATATTTTTTAGCCCCGTTTCCATTCCTATTCCACCCCCATTCACGTGGAGATGGTAGCTCGGGAGTCGCAATCATTGTATGTGCCCAGCAGTGACCGGCGTGGTAAGCAGCCCGCGTGGTGTGCTAGATAAGTGCTGCTTGTGTCGGAGGAAGACAGTCAATAGTTCTACCTTTCTGTGTGAACAGCTGCTTCCTCGCTCAATCTATTCATTACTGGCTGTTGGTACGGTTGTACAACAGGACCACAAATCGTTCCACTGGACCTAGCCAATCACTTTCGGATTCCGGGGGTAGCAGACAAGGCACAGAAAGCTGGTGTCCCATGCAGTCCATTTGCCCCTGCCTCCATAACATGACACCGTGTCACAACCAGTGAAGGCATGAAACATTGGCAAGGCAACAGAACGGTCAGGACCCAGTGCTTTGGCCAGTTCGGTGATGTTGAGGCGCTCGGCTGATGTCACTGCAAGAACTACCACATTCGTGTCAACTGTTCGAATAGACACCGTGTCATACCCTTGTTTCATAGCACCTTCCACGTGGTGAAGCATTCCTGTATCTGCTTCCTCATGAGTGCACGGAGCAAGACCTGATACCTCTCGAGTACACAGCACATCAGTGTCACATCGTATTCGCCAACTAGCAGTACTTCTTAACAATAAGCGATAATGGTTTCAAAAATGTTCGTGTGATGGAGCCACAGTCGACAGAACGCACCCAACCCAATACACGGATGAGAGTAATTATTTGAATAACGCAAACTTGTTTCACTGTAGCATTTGTTTGAACATTGTTGAAACACTTTACTGAAAGCTTCCAATTCTTCAACTCCTATAATAAATTCGGCATTCTCCGAAAGTCCGAGCATATTGTTGATACGTGACGTCACACTGGAACGCTTCCGCTCTGCTGCTCTACGTTCAAATAATAATAATGTCTATGATACTGTGTATTATTGTAACCATTACGAGATGTAGAATGGCACAGAAGTAAAACTAAAGTACTGGCCATATTAGATTGAAGCGACACATTGTAATAAGGAGCTGATAACGAAGTGTTTGTCGAAAACGTTAGTTGACATGACTTGAACGTCTGTTTCAGGAGCGGAAATCTGTGAACTACATTTACGTGTGAGTCCAGTTCTACCGAGGCGAGGACCAAGGTGGAACATTGCGTGACATGTTGCTGCCCCATCACAAATTGTGTGGTAAGTAGTGTATGCGTATGAGTGAACAATCGAATTAAACGTCTGTTTCAGAAACCGATCCCTGTGACCTACGTTTGTGTGCTACTGAACCCAAGGTGGCGAATCGAGTTTGACCTATCGACTAGTTTTTCGTAAGTACTAAGAATAGACGTTGCACATCTTATTGAATGTCCTCACTCCCACTGCCAAACTTGTATTCTTATGTGTGTCCTACCGATTCGTGTATGTAGATGCTAAGTTGGTTACTGTAATACTATGAGACCAACGTTTTCAATAAAGTACTTCCGGAATAATAGGGTACATTTCTCAATGTGTGGCATGATCATTAGAAGGGCACGTGCTGTTAGGCCAAACTAGAAAGTGTTGTCTTTTCGATAACTGGAAATGTGTTAAATAAAGAGGTCGTGATTATTTCAATCACTGTGTACTGGTGTATGGATACTTCCCCGAATTTGCTCTTTTATTTGACAGCTCGGAAGATGTATTGAGAGGGACGAAGAATCTAGAAAACGGATGAAAAGAGATACACCACGAGAAAAGGGCGGAATACAGACGGCACACAGCTTGTCACATCAACTGTGATGACGAGGCAATCACTCTTACATGACCTTCAGGTATGACTTCCTTACGTACAGTCATAATCCGTGTAACCAGTGCGTGCAACTGAAGCACAACCGCAAGTTCAGATAAGATGGAGCGTGCACTAGCATTGCAGTCACCTGCACGCGGAGTGTTTGCGTTCCTGCACGACATTATTTTCTTACATACTAGTTCCGAGGGACGGCTGTTCAGAACGCCTGCACGACTTTAGAGGTACGTCTTCGTTGCGTGACGTCCAGTTAGTGTGTGTTGAGGGGGTCAGCGTTCCGTAAGGAATTTGACTGCAAGGTAACACCCCTCACGTTGTGTCCTAGTGTATGTGGGCAGTACCGGCGCTTTATAAAAGCTTGACCGTGAGGTAGGAACTTCCCGCTGTCGTGTCGCAGTCGATGTCGGGAGATCCAAGATCTCCCGTGTGCGGTCCTTGTCTTGTGTTTGTATGGAAAGAGGGGAGGGCCAGGATCCGAACTCGACTTTCAAGTAAGACCTCTCAGCTAACCAACATAATGTGTATGTTGTTCGTTAGCGATTGTTCGAACTGCTTCTTAAAATTGTTCTTGTATACAAATCGTTAACTATCATTGCTGAAACTGTTACAGGTTAGTGAATCACCTATATGTGAGCAATTGTGTAATGCAGTCCTATTAGCACCACGGGCAGGTCAGCATCACGTCTCCCACAAAAGTAGTGCTCACTCGTTCACTCTGTATAAAACGTCTTCACACTTGTTTTTTCTTGGCTCGGCAAAACACCCAACTCCACCGGCATTAGATCGTTCACCTGATAGCGATAAATATACGTTTGTCGCTCGCCAATCCGCACATTGGCCATTTTTCGGAACGCGCCAACATTTCAAAATCATATTTGCCACCTAGCGGCACCTCTTAACAATAAGCGATAATGGTTTTTTAAATGTTCGACTGATGGAGCGTTTGTGTGCTACTGATCCGGCGAGTTGCCTAAGGTGGCGCATCGAGTTTGACCTATCGCTGTACGACCAATTTTCGTAAGTACTAAGAACAGACGTTGCACATGTTATTAAATGTGGTCTGGTCTGGTCTGGTCTGGGCTGGTGTGGTCTGGTGTGGTCTGGTGTGGTCTGGTGTGGTCTGGTCTGGTGTGGTCTGGTGTGGTCTGGTGTGGTCTGGTGTGGTCTGGTCTGGTGTGGTGTGGTGTGGTGTGGTCTGGTCTGGTCTGGTCTGGTGTGGTCTGGTCTGGTCTGGTGTGGTCTGGTGTGGTCTGGTCTGGTCTGGTCTGGTCTGGTGTGGTCTGGTGTGGTCCGGTGTGGTGTGGTCTGGTGTGGTGTGGTCGGTCTGGTGTGGTCTGGTCTGGTCTGGTCTGGTCTGGTGTGGTGTAGTCTGGTGTGGTGTGGTCTGGTGTAGTCTGGTGTGGTCTGGTGTGGTCCGGTGTGGTTTGGTGTGTATGTGTGGGCAACAAGTTTTATTTGACAAACATGACAAATCAAACCATAATTTTTTGTAATGTTGTCAAACTCTAACATTTCTTTTGTTTTCATTTAGTTAACATGGTGTAGTTCAAACACTTACAAAATTGTGAACACCAGTTCAACCATTTTCGTGTGGCGTCCGCCGGATATTCATGCTTGTTTTAACACTTTTTGATGATGTTTATTACGACACCCACCGCCACCTTTGATAACAAATTACACTTTTTGATTGTGAAAATACATACAATTAAAGTTTGTAATGCTATCTGATTGCTACAAATACTATTACCTTTGGAAAAAACATACAACCGAATGGGCTTATTCTTTCATAACTAATTTATACTCAACTACGAATGATAGCATGTTTTATGCATTACACGTTTTCACTTTCCACAAACTACACAAAACATAATTCGCTATATCTTTTAAATGGATATCCGAGAAGCGCAATTGCTTACCAGATGAGATGACTTGCATGGTGTAATAGCAGGACAGCCAAACAATGTCAGTATCATTGGTAAATATTTGTGAAAACAAGGGTTACGAATGTTCCACCTTTCATTTGGCATATATGTTGTACATGGAGAACAAGAATTGGATAGGACATACATAAGAATAATAGTTAGGCAGTAGGAGTGAGGACATTCAATAAGATATTAACTTTTCGCAACTCTAACCTAGTCACACTATCGACGTGGACCACATTGATGAAACACTGAAAACCATCAGAAACCTCTGCAAGATGTGTCACAAGCGTCGTTGAAGGAGGTCCTAGAAAACAGGTCGTGTGCCCGCACCGTGTATCTGTTTGAAGTCTACCTTGAATTCTTACTAGTTGGAAACGGGAACCTCTCATCCTTCTGATTGTCCTATCTGGACTTGATCGAGGTTTTGCTAGGCCTGCTTCGAACATCAAGAGAAGGACATTGGATGCTATATCTGGCGATATTCGTGCAATGATCCCATCGTGTTTCGCATATGACAGGCTTAACTACACACGCTATCTCTGGTACTACTATGCTCAGATGACCCAACGGCCCGTCGAACTCCCAGATATCCAGGTAAAATTTATGGAAGGTAGTTTTTCGGTTCAGCTCTGCTCTGCTCCAGGAACCGTTTTGGGCGAATCCCTGTCAACAAGAAGATTGAGGAAACATTTAACAAAAACACCGGGTGGAACAAAGGGGTCAGTTTGAAACCAGGAGCTGTGAGCAAGTACTACCTAACAGCCAAGTACAGGACCATCTACTTGAGAGAGCTGACATACATGGTTGGTCTAGGCGATTCCAAGTTGCTTGGCTCATTCAGATCTCCAAACGTCCCGTATCTGGTAAGATGAAGCAGATGTCGAGTCCCTGGTTGACCTGATGGAGAACAGCTGGCTGGATCCAATGTGTCCTGAAGAGACTGAACTTGTCTGCTTGTCCACCGTACTCTGACCACAGCTTATGTTGCCTAGTATATTATGGGAGTACATCAAGTAGGCAAGAAGTATACCAGATGTTAAGAAAACATGCTTAGAAGAAGACATTCTCCAATGTAAATGCAAACAAAAAAAGTTGTGGGGGATAAACCAAAGAGGTGGTCCTGGAGGCGGAGATAAATTTATTTGGCCATGTGATTCTTGTTGTTCAGAGTACACAGCTGCACATGAGTGATGGCACTCACTAGGCCCTCTACCCTGGGACTCGCAAATGCTAATGGGTCTTTTGCGAAGAAGAACAAGGCTGCAATCGCTAGAGATTTTGAGAAAACGTTTCTCCAGGAGAATATATCCCTGACCCATCAGCACGCATCATTGATGGAATGAGCATGGTGCAGAAGCTGAACGGCAACAACAAAACGTTTGCACAACTGGCAGAATTTGTCATGTCTCTAGTGGTTCATGATGGGTCACAAAGTCACTTGATTTATGTGGTATATGACGTTTACTGGAAGACGTTAATTAAAAAAATTCGGATAAGTGCAACCAGAGATAAAGGACAGCTTTTCATTAAAGAATATTGCAGCAGTCCACACTATCCAGCAGTGGATGACGTTCCTGTTCAGTTCCTGAAAGAAGTCCAGCCTGATCAAATGCATCGTTAATCAATGGAAACTGCCGAACTACAAGGATAAGCTAGAAGACAATTCACTGTATGTAACCCGTGAGAAGGTCTGCTACAATATGACCAACGATGGCTGGGTGGAAGCCACAGAACTGAGGTCTACACAAGAAGAAGCTGATACTCGTGTGCTCCTACACGTCCTGAACGCTGCAATGACCGGATCAAAGGCAGACAGCCGAATATACAGATGGTCCTCTGCCTTGGTTTCAACAGAGACATCCTCTGCTCCATCTATCAGAAGTCTGGAACTAGAAACCGCATACGGTTCATCGACATTGGGAAACTGAAAATTAATTGGGAGAGAACGTCTTCGACGCGTTAAATGGGTTACATGCCCTCACAGACTGTGACACTGTGAATGTCCTCACAGGGCGTGGTGCCCCCGAAACTGATGAAAACGGACAGCACATACAAGGAGAGTTTCATACAACTTGGTCAGTCCTGGGAAGTCTCTAAATAACTGTTTGACAACGTACAACCGTATACCTGCGACAACTGCCAGCACTGACGAGAAATCGAGTCCAGTCAGCTTCCACAATATTGAGATTGCCTCAACATGCACGTTCTTCGAACTAACTACCAAGCATCAATCTGGAAATGCTGCCTTCAGACTAAGCCATTTGTGGCAGGCCCGAAAGAGAGTGGTTGGACGACAGATGATAACGGCCAACTGGTCATCGAATAGATGCGCACTCCTCCAGCCCCAGATGCATTTTTGGAAATGTTGTAATGCAAGTACCTGCGTTCCTGCAACGTTTTTAAAGATTGTGACATTTGTTTTGACGATCGCCATCTTTAAAAATGGCGGATATGAATGTCATAGAAGGTCCAAAAAAAATGTTCCATAGACATGTACTATTTAAAAAATCATAACTAAAGTTTGCCGCGTCCCCCCCCAGATGGTACCAATAAGTGAAATTTCTGGTCTTGGTCCATAAACTAAAACATGCTGCATTGACCTGTTTGGAGATCGCCAATTATTGCGTATGAAATTGTGGGAAGCTTGCGTATAAAAAATTTAAATGTAAACAGAAGAAAGCATAGCAACACTTGTTTGTTTGCAATATGATTGGACTGCCGACTTATTTAAAGTATTTATGTATTGTCTGTGTTATATCAAATTCACTTTACCTATAGGCATCACAGCTGTTCTAGTCACTGATTGGTTAAATTGTATTTCGCGCTGTGCAGATGAACACAATTTTACCTAGGATACTTTGCTTAGTGCCGAAATGAACCGATCTGTGAACAGGGCAATGTTTACATATTGTATTAAATATTTAATAGAAAGTAACTGTTTCCGCACATTTGCACTATACAATTATCTGTAAGGTATTTGTTAGTTATGTATCCTTAACGTATGGAGACGACTCGAAGAGTTTCTCGGAATGTCGATGTCGCTCGGAGTTTACGTCGGGTTTTGTTTGTAGCCTGAAAGCCATTCGATCATGACGGCTTTCTGAGCAACAATCAAAAACCGAATAAACACATTTCGGCCTGCGTCTGTTTTCGACTTTATTCAGTTTTCTTCATCTTCTTTCGTCTTACACCATGCCACGCCATCGCATATTCCAGACGAGTTTAGTTCTAACGTACTTTTTAAAACACACACAAACACATTCACAAACACATACGCAAACACACAAACACAAACAAACACGCACGTACACGCACGTACACGAACGTACACACAATACTCGTTTGGTGTTGATATCACGGTGTTGACGCATGTGACCAAACGGCGACTGAGACAATGTTGGTGATCAAGTCTTAGACGCCACATGTCAGGTTTCACCGGATGTCTCTCCCCCACTGACAACTCTTGTTAAGTTTCTCTCCCCAACTGACAGCTCTTGATAAGTTTCTCTCCCCCACTGACAACTCTTCTTAAGTTTCTCTCCCCCACCGACAGCTCTTGATAAGTTTTTCTCCCCCAATGACAACTCTTCTTAAGTTTCTCTCCCCCCACTGACAACTCGTGTTAGGTTTCTCTCCTCCACTGACAAGCTCTTGTTAGGTTTCTCTTGGCCCAACGACAACGTTTGATTATGTTCCTCTCATCAAATTGATCTAAACCTAATATATATATATATATATATATGAACTTTGTTTATCCATCTGAAGTTCAAGCACATCGTCCATCATTGACCATTTCAAAACAAAAGGTCAGGCATGTTATGTAATACATTAAGGGGAGGAGGTCAGACCTGAGGTTAAGATCTACAGGGGAAGAGGTCAGACATATTGTGTAAGACATTCAGGGGAGGGGGTCAGACCTGAGGTGCAAGATGTACAGGAGAGGAGGTCAGACCTGTTTTGTAAGACATACAGAGGAGGAGGTCAGATCTGAGGTGTAAGATGTACAGGGGAGGAGGTCAGAGACGTTGTGTTAGACATGCAGGAGAGGAGGTCAGACCTGAAGTGTAAGATCTACAGAGGAGGAGGTCAGACCTGAGGTGTAATATGTACATTGGAGGAGGTCAGAGACGTTGTGTAAGACATGCAGGGGAGGAGGTCAGACCTGAGGTGTGAGATGTAAAGGGCAGGAGGTCAGAGAGAGAGGGGGGGGGGAGAGAGACGCAGAGAGAGAGCGAGAGAGAAGCGAGACGGAGAGAGAGAGAGAGAGAGAGGGGGGGGGGAGAGAGAGAGAGAGAGAGAGAGAGAGAGAGAGAGAGAGAGAGAGAGAGAGAGAGAGAGAGAGAGAGAGAGAGAGAGAGAGAGAGAGAGAGAGAGAGAGAGAGAGAGAGAGAGAGAGAGAGAGAGAGAGAGAGAGAGAGAGAGAGAGAGAGAGAGAGAGAGAGAGAGAGAGAGAGAGAGAGAGAGAGAGAGAGAGAGAGAGAGAGAGAGAGAGAGAGAGAGAGAGAGAGAGAGAGAGAGAGAGAGAGAGAGAGAGAGAGAGAGAGAGAGAGAGAGAGAGAGAGAGAGAGAGAGAGAGAGAGAGCGTGATATATATTTAGATGACGGCGACATGGTACTATGTTTCTTATTGACTTATCACCAATAGGGAGTAAGTTCCACAAAGTTGGTGCAGCAATATAAAAGGTTCGAGTTCCAACATTCGTCTTAACTATGGACATAAAAAAAGTAGATCAGGGTCTGCCGACCGAAGCTGTTTAGGGTTCTTTGCTGGAGTAAGCAGAGAATGTAGGTATGCATGTTGTTTGGAAGATAGGGCTTGACAAATAATTATACAAATCTTAAAACCAATGCGATGTCGCACAGGTAGAGGAAGCAATAATTTTAGAAGTGGCACTGAATGAGAAAACTGAGGAGATCGTGTAACAACTCTTGCCAAAAAACGTTGGACAAGTTAAGTGTTGTAATGTCCTTGTTAGATCATCAGGACTCGTATGCCCAATTCATAGATCATAATAGGATGGACTTTACAGCTTATATCCGGTTTATAGGTCGATTTTGTCCCGAATTTCATTATGACTAAATAAAACTACTTTGATTTCAAAATGGCAGTCACATTAAACTTCAAGCTCTTCTTCATATATGTTGTTCTACACCTTATAAAAGGTTTATTTTGTGACTGAACACACATAATTGATAACATGGAAGTTGATTTTGACAGTATAACGTTGCTTTATTATCGCTATCTTGGACTTAAAGATAGCCGTTATTTTGAAATTGCATTATATATATGTGTGTGTGTGTGTGTGTGTGTGTGTGTGTGTGTGTGTGTGTGTGTGTGTGTGTGTGTGTGTGTGTGTGTGTGTGTGAGTGTGTGTGTGTGTGCCATATTTAACTTTTATTTGGTTACCAACAGCATATTTAACTTTTATTTGGTTACCAACACCAGTCATACATTTTATAACTAATCTTTCTTCTGAGTCACACAGAATTTATTTTTTATGACTACCCAACTGTATATAATGATGTCATGTGTCTAGTGGTTTATTAAAAGTAAATTTTTAATTTAACGTTTAGGTTAACCTGAGTTGTATAACAACATGCAAAACCTTGGACAAATTGTTATTTGTATGCAAAGTTCTGTTATAGTGCCACCTGTACTTTGTACATTGTAACAACCTTTATTCTCAATTGCCTAATCATCAACATCTATCACAACAGTGCTGGTGCTCCAACAGTCCTTGTTTCCTTATCACTTGCATAAGTCAGTGCACTCCAGATGATGACTCGTGCAGATCTCCGAACGTAAAGCACAGTAGCATTAACAGTATAACAGCTCTCTCTAGGGTAGCTCTCATCTTAGGATTGTGACATGCCATATCCATGTTTAAAATGTAATCGGGCTAACATAGGTGTTACTAGAGCAGACAAACTACAAAATAGCCATGCCAAAGAGGTGATATTCAGCCCTCAATCAATCTCAGGTGTCACCAAACATAGAAGCCTCCGGTGGTTTTGACATGTCTGCGTATACCATATGAAAAGCTCATAAAATAGCTTTCAAGAAAGACTTTAAAAGAGGAAGAGGAAGGCCACGAAAGGGGTGGAGTGACCAAATTAGACAGGACATTGAACTCCTGCTTTTAACAGCAGAACGGTGTGCTCTAGACAGGACGTAATGGAGGGGTGACATCCAGGAGGATAGCGAGGGGTCAAATTGGCCTATGCAATTAAGTCAAGTAAAAATGTAATCGATACGGGCTACGGGATAAAAGTTGTCATTGTATGGATACGATGTGCCGTAAATTCTTCGCAAATGTGATAACTACACACTAAAGGGTAAAGGGAAAGGTAAAGATAGCGCAGTATCCAGCCTTCAGGACTATTCAAAGCGCTTTACACTTACACCAGGGTATGATGTGTTCGCTCAATGAACACGCCATATCCTGGTGTGTTCTTACTAAATGTTTTATGATATTGTATTGGTTTGAGAGACTGAAAGACGTAGATGATGTCTATGCGACTGTGCGCGTATACTTACCATCTCATTAACGCCCACATAACAGAAAATGTCGTTTTCTTTTCAAAGCACCCTTGTCACAAGCGGTGGTTCCGCCCGTAGCCCGGTGGCAGTGGTGACAATTCCGATACGGGTGAGAATTCTCATTGTCGGTCGGCACCTCAACGACGTGATTTATTTAGGTAGCGTCGAGGTCAAACACAAATAGGCAGGCGTCACATGTTTGTTAGTGCTTGCACCGATCAAGAAATGCGACCGGATCTCCATACGTCCAGGGCGAATGGTGAATGCTAAGCATGTCCCATTAATACGGAATGAAGACAGACATTAAGCCTATGTCTGACATACACAAGTTGTTGTTACGTCGACACTTCGATTTGACTTTCGCTGGAGAACATCGTCTAAAAGATACGTCCGACCAGTTATCTGGCAACATGTGCTGGAAGTCGATTGTCATGGAAATGCAACTCGTTGAATTCTTCGGCCAGTCAGTCCCCTCAATCGCTCTGGCGACAAAGGGCTTGGCCGCCTACTTGCTTTGTGATTGACCGATATAAATTAATGATTATCGTTGCAACAGCTGGGTCTCTGTCGATGGCGCCAAAACGACAGGTTGCGTACAATATTACATTCACAGTAGAGGGTATTACTCTTTAGAAGGAAATGTGTTAAAACAGCTTTGCGGTTTTCACAAGACTCAGACCACAAGCTACACCCTGTTTTGGTATCAGGCAGATGTTATGCATAGAGAGACTGCAGCCCGAATTCAGTGTCTGTATCCCCAAATACGTATGCCTCCGGGACTATTAAGTAGGCCTACTTTTGACAATTATTGCGACATCATTGAACTATTCAGGGTCTACACGCATAATTATGTCAAACAACTGCCACTGGATTTTTTGGAACAGGTGTTTTACAATCGCAGTCAACGTTTATGATATCGTCGATTGAAAAATAATAATAATTATTCCTGGTAGATAAGCTACATCCATGTTTGTCGAGTTGTTTCGTTGTGGCCGCTATACCTTTATTTCTATTGCGACCATGAGTGGTATAGTCTCAGCAAACACTCACGTATTATACCTCACGTAGGTATACGTGCACTTACGGACACATGTGCGCATACGCACACTAACACATAAACACGCTCTCACAAGCACCCCCCCCCCCCACACACACACAGGCACACGCACACCGAGATTGGTCTTCGTATTGATTGGTTTGTGCTTACCTTGAAGCCGTGCACCTTTGATGCGTACTTTCTCTGTGTCGGAGCTGTCAATGCCACTGCCGCATATATAGTGACATAATAAATCAATGAGGACCCGGCGAGTGTTACAGCTGACGAGGCTCGACGGCGTGGCAGCGGCACCAGCTGCCAGTGCCACCGTTGGCTAGTTCTCACCGCAAGGCTCCCAGTCGACAGAATCAACAACGGCAGTGTCACACACGAGACAGTGGAATAGGCACATTGATGGGAAGAAGGATGCACTAACGAAGTACACATAAGATTAATGATAAAATGATAGTGCGTCCGCATGCACGCACACATGCACGCCCGCACACACGTTCGTCTAACTTCATTTTCGAGTTTCGTAAATATTGAACAAAACTCACATATCCGCCCATTTTGTCGTTGGGTATATATAATGTAGTCTAGGCAAAATGTGTTTGGATATATAAGTATGATAGGCACGGTATGTATAGGATTCACATAGGGGTGTAACAATACATCGAACTATTGATGCATGGCGATAATCGATGTCGCGATGCAATACTATCAATAATAAATTTAAGTAT
The DNA here is from genome assembly GCA_963995525.1 of Escarpia spicata. Taxonomy (NCBI): domain Eukaryota; kingdom Metazoa; phylum Annelida; class Polychaeta; order Sabellida; family Siboglinidae; genus Escarpia; species Escarpia spicata. The sequence goes on from OZ023205.1 coordinate 35,381,102, forward strand.
CGATAGTTATCGGCAATAGCACAGTGAGAAGTGATAGTAACCATAGTTGGCCAACACATCAGCAGCTTTGTTTGTGTCGCTGTAATACTATTCGCAGACGTGATTTGTCAACTTTATTGCGCAATGTTCACATATTTACCGAGTCCAGCGACCTAACGTCAACAATTGTTGATCAAATCAGAATCACTCACGGATCGTCATTATGAAGTGACTGACTCCAACACTGAGCGATGGCGCCACCCGTCAATTTTGGCTGGTTTCATGCAATACGTAGTTTAATCCATATCAAGTAAACTTGGAACATAAGCATATCTTGTTTCTATTATACTATCACAATAGTATCATGATAGTCATGACACTGCCACGATACCATCGCAGAAATAAAACTATCCCCGATAGTCACTAAATTCGGAGTCATTGGTATATATTTGAAAGACGCTGTGACATGCCAAATACGGTGGCTGCTTTTTAGCTCGCAGTACGATATACATGCGTGAATAGTTAAGGGGAAGCAAAGTGCATTATTATCTTTATTAATGATAAAGCTAAAAGGACACAGCTATCACAATAATCCGGCAACAGCTGCTTGCATTAAGCCTGTTTTTTAATTGTCAATAACGAAATCCCCATCGTACAGACGAATTTCGAAAAATCATACATACCTCATACATGTAAAACTGAAGGAGATAAGTGCCATTTTAAAACTGTGACCCCCAAGATCCCCACCCCGGACGAATTTCAAAATAAATCTAAATAATACGAACCACCCAAATGGGGCCGCTAGATAGCACACAAAATGTCAGCCCCCTACATGCAAAACAGACGGAGATAATTTCCATTAAAAAAATGTGACCCCCCAAGATCCCCACCCCGCACGAATTTTAAAAAAGATCTAAATATACGACACACTCAAATGGGCCCGCTAGATCACATAAAACATGTTAGCTCCATACATGCAAAACTAATGGAGGTATGGGTCCACACACACACACACACACACACACACACACACACACACACACACACACACACACACACACACACACACACACACACACACACACACACACACACACACACACACACACACACACACACACACACACACACACACACACACACACACACACACACACACACACACACACACACACACACACACACACACACACACACACACACACACACAAGCAGATGGCTAGTGAACCGTATTGTTTTATAATATATATTTCACTAGAGATTTAATCCTGATACGGTAACATATCTATTTTTTATTCAGAGCTATTTTGAAACTCCCAGTGAATGCAAATATTGAAATTCTGGCCAAAATAGAACCCACCCACCAAGACTGGGCAGTGGTAGTTTACTTTGAAATATGATATCGTTAAGTACAAGTACATGTTTTTTTTTACAAAGTACTTATGTGCGCCATGGTTTGGGGAAAACTATTTGGAGAAAAGTACTTAAATACATTACTAGAACATCCAAAAATACTTATAATAATAATAAGTTTATTTTCTGTGGCAGCCATAGAGGCTGAAAAGTACAATAGGTACATTAACATTAATAAAACAATTACATAAAGTAGATTAGTAAAACACTAAATGGAATATACAACCTAAATAAGTTAAATTACAACTAATTGAAATGTATAATTTACTAAATAAGTAAATATAATAAATAACTAAAACAAGAATCACTGTCAATTGCGAGTAAATCGTAGGAAATAAATGTCCGGTTACTGACAGTGATACAGTCCATAAGTTATACAAGAGTTCTTAAAGCGTTCGGTCCTACACCGAGGAACACTGTACACACGTGCGTTTCGGATTGCGTATGGAGGTGTCCGGGAGGGAGGCAGTAGATGGTGCAGTTTGTGGTTAGGTTGTTGTATGTTCGTGGATAGAGTTCTGCACAACGTCTCCACCCGGTCTGCCAGCGTTGGTAGTCTCGCTGTGGCGATGGCTTCATCGTAACACACGTCATGGAATATTATCCGCATAGCTCGTCTCTGGAGACTTTCCAGCTGCTTGGTTTGCCTTTTCGTTAAACTCATATGCCACAACTGGCAGGCCTACTCAAGGACCGATCGAATTAGTGTTGTATATATCTTGACGAGATGATGGGGGTCGACTCCTGCTCGCTTGAGTAGGATTATGAAATAATTGTTTATAGTCTTTGCGACGCTTTAGCGGTGATTTCGTCGATGTGAAGTTGCCACGTAAGATCATGTGAAAGTGTGACACCTAGTAGGCGAGTGCAGTTTACTTGTTCTGTCTGTCTGTCATTGATCATTATCGGCTGGATGTCTGGTGATGTTTTCTTGAAGCATATGCACATTCCATTCGTTTTGTCGTAGTTCAATGCAATTTTGTTGGTGGTAGTCCACTGTGCTACTTCGTCTGCCGCTGTTTGGAGCGAGCTATCGAGGCCTGAAGGTGAACATGATTCCCATATTGTGCAATCATCTACATATTTGACATGTTCACAAGCTGTTTGTAAGTCATTTATATGATGGACAAAACCGATCGGGCCAAAGATTGTTCCTTGTGACACGCCTGCGTTGACAGTAGTGTACTTCGACTTGATACGGCCGATCTTCGCTCGCTGTTTGCGTTGGCATAAGAAGGATGTTAGCCATTTGATTATGAAATTCGGGAGTCTAAGTGACGCGCATTTAGTTAGGTGGTCTACCCTATCAAACGCTTTGCTGAAGTCAACGAGTAATATACGGATCATGGTTCCGGTGGAATCGAGCGCTGATTTCCACCTGTGCACTAGCTCGATTAGTGCGTCCACTGTGGGCGTACCCTTTACTGAATCATATTGTTAGGGTCAACTTGGTCTCCAGCGATGGCCGTTATCCAGCCACAAATGAATTGCTCCAGGCACTTGGACAATGCCGGCGTGAGTGATATTGGGCGCAGGTCTTTATGGATGAGCTTCGGCGGTCGTACTTTGGGTATAGGTGTGATGTCAGCGCAAAGCAGTGGTACAGTTCCTTCCCGCAGGCTGCTGTTGAAAATCGCGCACACGGGGGGAGCTAGTATGGTGGCGTAGTCGTGTAGATTCTAGTTAGGTATTTCGTTGGGGCCGACAGCTTTCTTTCTTCTAATCCGTGATAGAGAATTGGCTACTTCTGCGACACTGATGATGTAGGTATCTGGGACGGTAGTATCAGCTCCTACCGGAAGGAATGTATCGTCCGGTGACAGCGGAGTTAGATCGTTCGTCACAGATTGGAAGAAATCGTACACGTCGTTGGCGAGAACGTCTAAATTTCCGGAGCAATTCTCGTTAGCGAGTCCCTGCAAATTGTCGCGGTTTACTTTGACACCAGCAATGTCTTTAACATTGCTCCACCATCGTTTCGGGTGATCTTTCTCAAGAGCCTGGATTTGTCGTTCGTAATATCTCCGTTGCAATGACTTTTTCTCGCGATTGACTTTGTTTCTACATAGCTTGTACAGTAATTGGTTTCCACCAAGTAGTGCACTTTGGCGGCGGCGAATTAGATAGCTAAAATTATTATCTGTCACTTGAGCGTCGTCTGATTTGGCGTTCTGGAAGATGCAAATCAAGTACTGTTCTTATATTAGAGTTGAAGAAATTAAGTTGCTCTTCGCAGGTTGGTAAACGGAATAGCGTTTCCCATGAGATGACTCGAAGCGCTGCCGTAAAACGGGCCCGGTCATATGGTTTGTGACTGCGTGAAGATGTGCTTGAGACCACTGGTATGGTATAATTTGACGATTTTGACGGATTACAAACAACCACCTTATGATCTGAGAGGCCGATTGGCGCGGTAATGACAGGGCGACGATAAAAGTTAGGTAAGTTGGTGTAGGGGAAAGACCCTAACGCGCACCCCCTCCCCAAAGCGCCCCATCCCTACCGTAGCGGATTGAACTAGCACAATGCAGGCGTTGCTTGTCACATTCGATAGATGTCACTATTTGATGCATGCGCAGAAAAAATTAGCACATTCGCGATCGCCTTGACATGACACGACGTTCGGTGAGTTTTATGACACATTTTATTTTGTGCATTTAGTGGAAGGCTTGTCAGTGCGCCAAATAATAATGATTACTGATGACACTGTCAGTAGTTCAATTGTATGACCGAACCATACGCGAATATTGTGAATTTCAGTTATAAATACAATTTTGCAAATGGTCGATTTAGTGTCACTAACAGTTTTCCACAAACCGCACCTCCCCATGTCCCCAAAGCGCACCGCAGCAAAAGTCATACAATTGGAGGTGCGGTTTGGGGACATTAAACTTTTTCGTGTATATAATAAATTAATTCATTTATTATGAAAATATAATGTATGTCTCGCGTTCTAGAAACAAATTGGACTAATACGCACTGTACTACAGTCACGGTTCACAGCCGGTGCGTTTTGGGGACCCGCAAATGTGACACAATTTAGGATAGACTACTTTAATTAATGTTCGTATGTTAAACCAGTTTACTTTCAATTTTCTTGCGGATTCAGAGAGCATATTGCGATGATTGATTGTAATTTCCCGAAATTGAAACTGTGTGTGCAACCACTGTTTATTTCAGATGGGACGTGATCAACAACAGCGAAAATATGGAGAGGCAGATTTACAGGAGGCCCTCTTTGCTCTTCAACATGGCGAATCATATAGAAGCGTTGAACGGCAATACGGAATCGCCAGGCGAACTCTTCAACGACACCACAAGAACCAGGTAATTTTTATGTAATTTATCAAAAAAATTTCTTAAAATTAGAATTTCATAATTCAATAGTCATAATTACAATAATCATTACTATTGCAATAAAATGGGTTGCAGCTCGATCAATGTTTTATGCGTTCGAATAATATTACAAGTAATTTATATATAAAAAACCACCACACAGCTTAATTTCAATTGCCATGGTATGGTACTACCTTATTACTGTGTTGTTTCAAACTTTATAAAAAAGTTTATGTGAAGTTATCCATACAAATTCGGCTCTGTCCTACAGGTTCGAGCGTCAGGTCGGCTACTTCTAGGGAGATTTCGCCAGATCCTAGACACCGACATTGAAGATATTATCGCCAACCATGCAATGGACATGCAGCAAAGTTTCTACGGGTTAACAACTACCGAACTCCGACAAATGCGCCGCACACCCCTTTGATCAAACCATAAAGATGGCTGGTCGACACTGGCTAGCTGGATTTCTTGCCAGAAACGGAACACTCTCTATTAGGGAACCGGAAGCGACGACTATAAATCGGGCAGTGGGATTCAATAAGGCACTAGTCGATACTTTTTTCGTGATATGGAGGTCGCTTCTTGAGAGCATTGGACCAATAGTTGGTGACAGAATCTGGAACATGGACGAGAGCGGCTTAACGGTTGTGCACAAACCTGGGAGAATCGTCGCGAAAAAGGGTTAGAAACAGGTTGGAAAAGTGACGAGTGGCGAAAAGGGGGAAACGGTCACTATCATATGCAGCATGAGTGCAAGTGGGCATTATCTCGCACCATTTATGATCTACCCGAGGAAGAAAATGAACGAGCACTTGCTCGTTGGCTGTGACAGACAGTGGCTGAACAGACAGCAAAATCTTCGTGCAGTGGTTGAATCAATTTGTCGATGTGGTCAAACCGACGCCTGCCAAAAGGGTACTCTTTGTTGACGGACACAAGTCGCTCGAAGCAGTGCTACTCGCCAGGGCGAATGGCGTCGAGCTCATCTCCTTTCCACCGCACACTACTCCTCGACTCCATCCGCTCGACAAGTGCTACTTCGGACCGCTCAAGGAGTACTACAGACAGGCATGCGATTATTGGATGACTAGCAACGCTAGAAAACGAATCACCTCCTATAACATCGCGGCCCTCTTTGGACCACCGTACACAAGGGCTTGTACGATCGACAAAGCCGTGTCATGGTTCTCCAGTTGTGGACTGTGGCCATTCAACCCTGCAGTGTTTAGAGATGCAGATTTTGCGCCATCGTTGATGACGGACAGCGAACAGGCAGCCCCAGCAAGAAGCGCCCCGCCGGCGGTAACTGCTCCTAATGAAATTGTCGCGTCTGAGCCTCTTCCGAGCAGCGCCCATGTTGAAGCGACTAACCTCTCCGAACGCGCGACGCTGCCTGACGCAGTTGCCTCCACATCGACTGGCCGCACTTCAATAATGACGCCTAAAAACACGTTCATTCACGGCATATCACAACTCCCCAAGGCTGGGCCCCGGCTGGGTAAACGACGCTCCCAGTCTGCAGAACATATCACGTCATCGCCATACAAGGATAATCTGCGAGAAAAGCAGAACGAGAAGCTTGAGGGGCAAGCCAATAAGCAGACATGCAAGAAATCCAACAAGCGCGAACTGCACAAGGGCCAAGAAAGAACCACTGTCAAGCACGTGCGTAAAGTTGGTGCGACCCCTACGAATGAAGAATACAGGTGCATCTATTGCAGTGAGCTCTATACCACGCCACCAACAGAAGATTGGCTGCAGTGTCCATTGTGCCGCCAATGGTACCATCAAAAATGTGGAAACGAGAAATCCGCATGCGACCTTTTCATGCAGTAGTCGCAGAATGGTTGACTGTAGACAATCAATGTAGGTTAACAATCAACAATGAGTTAATGGTGGCTAGACTGTAGGCCTAATAGTAATTACCACTCCGTAATGTCATCTGTAATTGTTTTCACCAGCATGCAACAATAAACGTTTAGCCTAGTCTACATTTTAGTGGGATTGCCTATGCGATTGACAGCATTTGGTGACCATGACACAGGAGGTGCGCTTTGGGGAGAGGCGGTGGAGCGCTTTGGCACGCTTCCCCAAAGCGCCCTATTTTTTATTTTTTATTTATGCAATATTGTTTTCTTTTATAAGAATTATGACGTTTACTGTATATATAATGATGAATTAATGTACCCGCGTCGAATAGTGCAAATAAATCGATTCTGTTGACAAATACATTTCAAAATAATAGCAGATAGAGCTTAGGCGGTGCGCTTTAGGGACTTTCCCCTAGACGTGATCAAATGTCGCGTTTCCTCTTGTTGGTTGGTCTACAATCTGTTTCAAGTCGTGATTTGGTTTCAAGTGAGAATCCTTCATCTTGTTGAAGTCGCCCATTATGACGATACATGTATATGGGTGGTGTCGGCGTATGTAGTCTAGCGACTGGTCGATGTGATTTAGCATTGCCCAGTCATCTGACCCGGGAGGATGATGTATGGTTCCAATTGTCATTTGCGGATGGTCGCGAGGCATCTTTGGTGGGCGTATAGTTATCCACAATGTTTCTAGCTCGGGTTGATTTAGTTCGGGCCAATATTTACTTGGAATTGAGTCTCGAACGTACCAGGCTATACCTCCGTGTTGGCGGCCGTCTTGTCTGTCTCTCCAGTATATATTGAACCCGGACAGCGAGAGCGGGCCGTCTGGTATGCTGCTGGTGCTTATTATAGCTATACCATTTACCCCGTAGCTCCGCGAATGTTTGTATTGATTATCGTTGGTAGGTCCCATTTGTTTGTTTGAACACATATCAGATTTCAACCGTCAGCACCAGTTCCACAAATATTTAATTAATTGTTGTTGTTATGGTGTATGGGTGGTCGATGACCGATCACGGTGGGTATTCGGAATTGTTTACGTCCGCCTCGGCACCCCCGCTTGGTAGGTCTCGCAGCAATGCCAAGTTTACATAACACTGTCCACGTACTGGCATCCAAGCGCGACTTGATGGAATGTCTGCATTGAGCCAGTTGACAAATAGTGTATGCGCAGAAGGCGTGGACGAGTTCTGTCATACTTGACCAGGTTCAGCCAACTGACACTCTCACTGAAGCGTGACGGCCGATCTGCCGGCTGGTTGGGTGTGTCTCTGGTTCTCGTTCTGGTTGTGGGCAAGCCTGACTGAACACTAGTTCAGCAAAGCAATGCCATAAAACCATTAAAAAACTCACATATATGTCGCACTTGCATAAAATTGTCCGTCGAATTGTAGCCCACGTATATTCAAAAATCATGTCTGGTAAACAATAAGTATATCAGATATCCACAACTTATAATAAATCAAGTTGTTATACAGCACTTGCAAAGTGCAGCCACATAGGCGCAATCACGTGATATCACTTATATACCAGTACCAGGTTTAAGGTGGATTTAAGCCATTAAATGTGTATTTAGTGTTAAGAGGTGGGGTTAGGGTGCGTATATTTATGTGTTTATATATTAGTGTTTGTGAAGGACTCTGAGTAGCTTGATATATGTGATGGGAAAATTTTAAATAAAGGTGTAACATGATCACACACAACAGGACCATGAAACTCCTTAGATTGCATTATACACCATATTGTGTTCAAGTTTGGCTTGTCTGTGTCCTATTGCCAGGAATAACTCAGTCAGTTCCAGCATTATGCAATAGGAGGACTAACAAATCCGTGTCATCCCCAATCTGAACAGAGTATTTGATTTTGGAAAACGCGACAACCGTTTGGACAATGAGCACATCAGTGTCATGAAACCTGTCCTCTCTGTCCCTGTGCGATAGTTGATTAAATAAAGGGAGTCACTGACATACCCAGCATGCCTAACTGTTGACATGTCGTTGTTTTGGTAACTAGTTTCATTCTGATATTGCTGGACTTATGCATGATCTCTTTCATACCAGCATGGTGTGTGTGCGGGCGTGCGTGCGTGCGTGCGTGCGTCTGCGTGTGTCCAGACGCTGCAAGGTATGGCTGTCTTTAACGTAGTGATTGAAGATGCAATCGCATGTTGCCTGTCCGCTCAGCTTTGAGAAACCTTCGCAGAATGTTCATCATGTTCATATATTGTTCCAATGTATCGCTGTCCGCGTAGCCTTCGTTTTAGTCAGTTTATTTTGGATTCTATCAAACACCTCTGTTGAACACGCTTCCTCTGCAGATAAAGTAGAAGACATTGCTCTCTCATACAGTTCTTTTGTTGCTGTCGAGTCGGTCGTGACATATAGCTGGTATTCCCTCAGCATCTATCTCGAGACCACACATGCTATGCATCCTCCTGGTTCCTCTGGAGTCTCTTTGATTGGCATTGGCACATTGTATGCGTTGACTACAAAATGGAATGCCACATTAGCCATCGCATATGGCTCACAGTCGTCTGAGGATCATGCGTTAGAGAACACTGTCACGGCAGAGACCGAATAATTGTCAATTGACAATTTGAACCCCCTGGTGTAAAATGTACCTTGTATATATATATATATATATATATACAAGGTATATATATATACATATATATATATATATACAACGTATATATATATATATATATATATATATATATATAGGGCTTATCCTCCAGAATCACCACAATTGTTCACACCGTTCAAAAAATATTTTGGAACAGCGTTAGATATGGCCATGAACTTTCATATTTTCGTAGGAGCCAAGATGGGCTCCTGCTGTGGCAGCGATATTGCACAAATCCAAGGTGGCCGCCATCAGGAGTCAGGTTGTGCAATAACTTGAGAACCAATAATAGAAGAACCATCAATGAAACCACGTTTTATGGGTTTTCGAGTATGGAGAATCTATTTTCAGTGTTATGTTTATGACTCCAGATCGATGTTACATGATACGGTCACATTCAAGGTCATCTTCGCTCAGAATATATCATTGTTGTACACAGGATCACTGTATACAGCGAAATGTTCCATGCATGTTATCAAAACTTTATCATGCTGGCAATGTCAATGGCCATGTGAATGTAGTGCAATAATAAATATAATATATGTTTTGACACTTAAAGACCCTAGTGGAAAATGTACCTTAGTCACATTTCGGCGGAAACTGAGTTAGGCATGCCAGTTTGCAGTGCTACTTATCCTGCATCCATTGATATACTCATTGGTCATGGCAGATGTTTTGAGCTATTGGATGTGCATCCCCCTGGTTCCTCTGGAGTCTCTTTGGTTGGCATTGGCACATTGTATGCGTTGACTACAAAATGATATTTAGTACAGTATCTACCAACACGTGGCCACGCACAGACCTAGATGCCACATTAGCGGTCGCATATGGCTCACAGTCGTCTTGAGGATCATGCGTTAGAGAACACTGTCACGGCAGAGACCGGATAATTGTCAACGCTTTCCAAAATAAGGGCTGGTCGAATAGGAAGACTGATGTAATAATATGATATTGTATAGCAATCATTGACAAACATATAACCCAAAATTACCCTGTTGGACATGATGCAGCATCTTCATCATGCTGAACCATGTTGGCATGTGGGTGTAGGGCGCCCTACTAAAAACACGAACACAAACTTGCAAGTGTCTTATTATAGTAGAGCAGCTGTTAAAATATCTTCCGACTTATATCTACTAGTTTACGACATAAATTACATAACTTTTTTTTATAGGACCTACGTGTAACGTTCGTTGGAATACCATGCAAAATACAGAAATAAAAGTTTTTGCCACTTAATAAAACTGGCAGCCGACACATGTATGCTAAACGTGCATACTATTAGCATTATAGTCAGGGGGCTTATCCTAAAAAAGACCTCAATTGTTCACATTGTTCCACAAGCACTATTTTTGGACCAGCGTTAAATATCGCCATGACCTCTCATTTTTAGCGGGAGCCAAACTGGGCTCCCATTGTGGCGGACATATTTTATAAATCTAAGATGGCCGTCGTCCGGACGTGCAATAAGTTGAGAACCAAAAGTAGAACCATAAATGAGAAAACATTTCGGGGTTTTCGAGTATGGTGAATCCATTTCCGGTGTTATTTTGTCGATTCTATGTCGATGTCACGTCATAAGGTCACAATTCAGGTAATTTTACCTCAAAATACACGTTTTTTTTACATATGATCATTGTATACAGCGTTATGTTACAAGCATGCTATCCAATCTTTATCATGATGTCAATGGCAATGTTATTGTCTTGCAGTAATAAAGATAATATATGTTTTGACAATTTGAACCCCCTGGTGTAAAATGTACCTTATATATATATATATATATATATATATATATATATATATATATATAGAGCTTATCCTCCAGAATCACCACAATTGTTCACATCGTTCAAAAAAATTTTTTTGGAACAGCGTTAGATATGGCCATGAACTTTCATATTTTCGTAGGAGTCAAGATGGGCTCCTGCTGTGGCTGCGATATTGCACAAATCCAAGGTGGCCGCCATCAGGAATCAGGTTGTGCAATAACTTGAGAACCAATAATAGAAGAACCATAAATGAAACCCCGTTTTATGGGTTTTCGAGTATGGAGAATCTATTTGCAGTGTTATTTTTATGATTCCAGGCTCCCTGCGAAACATTCAGTGGTGTATGCGGAATACCTCAAAGGAAACTTCACCGTTCACAAATACGAGCACAAGTTCAGCCTCATAATAAAAGATCAACCCTACAAGCAGATGAACGAAATACTCCAAGGCAATAATGACCTATATGATCACACCGACACCATTGCATTGTACATGTTGGCTGGTCCAGATTGCGGCAGAATGATTGAAGAGTTCGAGAATGTTCACAAACTTATGGCAGCAACACATACTCACCAAGGAAAGGCACGTACCCGGCAATCTAGGTTTCTGATGGTGGTGAGCATATACGTAGTAGCACAATGTTTCCGGATGCGATAAAAAGGATAGTTATTACCAGTGGCACGGGAAACGAAATAATTCACCTTGCGGGGGGCTACCGGAACTTCAACACCACTAACAAAATTTCGCCACCGCCCGCCGCATATCTTCACATTTTCTTTCACCTTGTGGCTGTCTCGGGTGGCTCGACTGTGACATCGAAAGACGGGTGAGGGTGCTGTTGGAAAAACTTATCGCCGCCGCGCCGCCTATTTCTGGGAGGGGGGACAGAAAACCGCCTGCCCATTAATCGTCTCATAACAGTTTTATTTCCACCCGCCATTGACGCTCGCCACAAAAACCAACATTAACGCTCACATTTAATGGGGGCAGAACCAATCTCCCCCCCGGAGAAATCCCAGGGCGGGCAGCTCCTCCCATGCCCCCCTGTTCCCGCGCCTATGATTATTACACAACTTGTTCAACAACACATTAAAGACGTTACCATGTTCCGTAGAATTGAAATTCTGCCACCTGCATGTTGAAGATGCAATCTTCTGTTGCCTGTCCGCTCAGCTTGGAGAAACCTTCGCAGAATGTCCATCATGTTCAGATATTGTATCAGAGTATCGCTGTCCGCGTAGTCTTCGTCTTATTCAGTTTATTTTGGATCGTAGCGGAGTCGGCAAATAGTCCAAAATTTTTTGAGCAAATCAGTGCAAAATATGTTTGAAATGTTGGGCAACTGTCCAGTCTGCCATACTCTAAATACGGCCGTGTTTGATAGTAGAGATATGGAACAAACTGATATTTGGGAGCCATAATCTCATTCTATATAATAATTATTTGAAACCACTCAGATATGTTATCTGACAGCAAAACTGTTGCAAACTGGTGGCGATATTGGATTCATGCAAATTATACATATTTCCCCAGCAGGGATTTCTTAGGACTTTAGTATAGTGTTTTGTAGTGTGGTGGTGACACGGATCTGGGTGATGTGTCTAGAGGATCCCTAATTCAAATGTGTCTTCATTTATTCAAAGATATGAGACAATACTAAATAAGATTCAGCACTCAAACCATCAGGTCATAATTGGCACTGATCGAAATTTTGACTACCTAAAACTAGACTCATATAAACCTTCATCCGACTTACTATACTTACACCTAGCTACTAACACCATTCCAACAATTACCAAACCAACGCGTATCACCCATACATCCGCTACCCTTATTGATAACATATATGTACGACATACACCTCCATTTGTTCATTCTGGCATATTATTTAACAAGATTTAACAAGATTGCCATCCAGAAAATTACTCTGGATGGCAGTTGGACAAGGAAGCCTTTTGGCTTATCGAGAGTCCAATACTTTTTATCTACATGTTTATATAGTGATATATCTGACCACCTGCCCATATTCTGTTTAATTGGTAAGCAGACGCCTTGTAAAAAATCAAATGAGCCGTTAATATTCAAACATAGACCTATGTCTGACAAATTCATTGGTCATATAACTTCTACACTACGCGAAATTGATTGGACGTATTTACACCAGTTAGATACAGATAATGCGTTCAGGGAATTTACTAACAAACTTAACTATGTTATTCAAACATTCGCGCCGGAGAAAATTCCTAAAGTTAATCCCAAATACGTAATACGGAAGGAGTGGACGCCATCGTGTGGGGTAGTACTCCGATTATCCACTAGGAGTCGCTATGCCAGATGTGATGTCATACCGGAAGTTACTTGAATGTCATGACGACCTGTCATATCGGCCTGTACGGTTTCAAAATTTCCGAAAGTGTGTCGACGAATAGAGATCTGTCATGGTCGGTAGATGGCAATACTCTGACTAATTACATTGGTATCCGTTGAGTGGTGTTGGGAACCATGGCGGTCACCTCTTTGAATGAAGTCCTGTCAGGTAGTTGTCCTTCGCCATCGTGTGGGGTAGTACTCCGATTATCCACTAGGAGTCGCTATGACAGATGTGATATCATACCGGAAGTTACTTGAATGTCATGACGACCTGTCATGGCGCCCTCTACGGTTACACCATTTCCGGAAGTGTGTCGACGAATAGAGATCTGTCATGGTCGGTAGATGGTAATACTCTGACTAATTACATTGGTATCCGTTGAGTGGCGTTGGAAACCATGATGGTCACCTCTTTGAATGAAGTCCTGTCAGGTGGTTGTCCTTACATGTTATTGACACAGTCGTTTTCGCTCATAGCAGTTTTCAAATTCGCTTGCTATGGCAGACTCTACTAGGGACGCTACGTCGGAAGTGACGTCACACCGGAAGTTACTTGAATGCCATGGCGACCTGACATGGCGGACTCTATGCTTCCGATATTCCCAGAAGTGAGTCAACGAATAAAGATCTATCATGGTCAGTAGATGAAAATACTCTGACTAATTACACTAGTGGCCGTTGAGTGGTGTCGGTCTGAGGACACTGTTTCGTTTCAAGTTGTCTCGACGTGTGAAATGTCTCTTGCAATCTGGGTACTGGAAGGCTGCACGTGATGATGATGATGATGTAGGCTTGTTGATAGCTGGTAGATTAGTCCATAAGGTCATGATGCACGTGTTTACTGTTAAAATGTAAACAACGGAATGGTTCTTGGAACACAGTCTCATGCGATGTCTCGTCCGTAGTCTCATGCAATGTCTCGGCCGTAGTCTCGTGCGCTAAGTTTGGTAGATATGCCACGCGATAACCCGTCGAATTGCCTGAAAGCAGTGAGATGTCACGCGATAACACGTATATTTGCTCCCTTTTGATGGAATCTCACGCGATAACCCGTCTATTTGCTCCCTTTTGTTGGATAGTTAGTACACACACACACACACACACACACACACACACACACACACACACACACACACACACACACACACACACACACACACACACACACACACACACACACACACACACACCACACCACACCACACCACACCACACCACACACACATACACACACACACACACACCACCACCACACACACACCACACACACACACACCACCACCACCACAAACACACACACACCACACACACACACACACACACACACACGCACCACCGCCACCACCACCACAAACATCCATCTCTATCCCTCCTCCTCCTCCTCCTCCTCCTCCTCCTCACTTTTGAGGGGTTTGACGCGATAACACGTCCATCTCTATCCCTCCTCCTCCTCCTCCTCACATTTGAGGGGTTTGACGCGATAACACGTCCATCTCTAGCCCTCCTCCTCCTCCTCTTCACTTTTGAGGGGTTTGACGCGATAACACGTCGAATTGCCTGAAAGTAGAGGGATTTGACGCGATAACACGTCGAATTGCCTGAAAGTAGAGGGATTTCGTGCAGCGTGTTGGTCAAAGCATAGTGTTTTGTTTGAACAACTAGCTGGTCTGAGTTCAATTCGTGCAGCGTGTTGGTCAAAGCATAGTGTTTCGTTTGCACAACTAGTTGGTCTGAGTTCAATTCATGCAGCGTACTAGTTCCGTATATCATGACGTCATTCACACTGAACTAGATACCATCAACCACCAAATCCTATTACACAAACTAGAAATTTACGGTATAAGGGGTACTCCACTCAAATGGTTTAAGAGTTACCCTTCAAACAGGAAACAGTACGTTAAGCATAGTTCTAGTGACTCACTTCAGCAGGATGTCACACACGGTGTCCCATAGGGGTCTATCCTCGGCCCGCTTTTGTTTATATTATATATTAATGACCTTCCATTCTGTGTAAATATGTGCAAAACAATAGTGTTTGGTGATGACACTACTATATACAAAACTGGAAAACAAATTAATGAAATATATAAAGATATGAATAACGAACTTGAAATATTAGCTGACTGGTTTCGTGCCAATAAACTATCTTTAAACATATCTAAGACAAAATGCATGTTATTTTTTAGATCTCGTCCTGCTCAGAACGAAGAATTATTATTAGCGATAGTAATTCATAATTCAGCGAACAAAATGTATAACGTTTCTAGGCCTTCATATAGACGACAGACTTGATTGGCATGAACATATAAATGCATGCAAAAACAAGCTAACTAGTGCTTTATACATAATTAATAAAGTTAACCGCTACCTTCCAGTAGCTGCACTTAAAACAATTTATTACACTTTAGTTTACCCCTACTTGACATACGGAATCATTTTGTGGGAATCCACATACAAAATACATATAGAAAAAGTATTCATTATGCAAAAAAATAGTTCGTTCCATTCTTAAAACAAACTATTGGGATCATTCACATCCCCTCTTGACATGTTTAAATCTCATAAAATTGCATGATATTTATGAAATTGAAGTTGGAAAATGTATGTATAATTATGTCCACGGTAGTCTGCCACATTCATTATCGGATATTTTTACATTTACCTATGGCATTCACTTTTACAAAACAAGACAAACCTGTAATATACGTCCTATTGTCAGTTCTACTCAAAGATCTTCGAACAGTTTGCTATGTAAAGGTCCGATGATCTGGAATACAATTCCAACTGTTATACAAAATAAATCCAATTTAAATAGTTTTATATTATCATTAAAGTCAAAAGTTGTAAGGGGGTATGGTGTTATAGTTTAATTTCATTCCACCCTGAAACGTCTGACATATGTGTTTGATATAATGTTATTCTACTTAGTTGTTATACCATTGCTGAAGCTTGGCATAACCACATGTTTTTTTCCGCAAAACTACTTATGTGAACATTTATCATCTAATATTAATGTTATTAAATTTACAAATTTGTTCTATTGATTATAGCAACGTAACCAACACACTACACGTGAAATCATTGTTAATAATAGTTATTTTTTTGGATGACGGCGACTAGTTTACGTAATCATTATCATCTTATATTGGAATAATTAAAATAAACTGGTTACAGCCTTAATTGGCTCCGCTGTCAACCTGGAGTTGTATATCATTTTGTCAATTGTTTTACGGACTGTTTATATTTGTATGTATGATTTATACAATTCCAAATAAAACCTACTACTACTACTTTCTTTTAGCTACGACCGCCAGCTAGCCCCCTCACAGGGGTAAAAAAAGGACATGAGTGCATAAGCCTCCCATAGTGGTACATAACTTCTCCACACACAAGACTCTAGCATGACCTCCAGTGTGGCACATTACGGTAACTGGGCACCTTACGTCCGTAGGCGAGCATGCTAGAGATCTAGGAGAATGACTTTGATTTTAAACCTGGATAGGCCCGACTAATTAGCCTATGCAAGCAGTGGGTCTAGGAGAAGGAAAACTCTGATTTCAAACCAAGAGGTTGGGCGTCAGGTTAGTGATCTGTCCCGGTGAAAAAAGATATGCTACGAAAACAGTTCAAAGCACACAAACGGATCCTTGGCAGATAAGACGACGGTCGTCTTCTACCGGAGACACGATGACAGATACATATGAAAGCCGTCCAACGCAAGTTGGTGCCCCGAAGACCAGAGTTCTATTGGCAAAGAGTAAGACCCGTATGGAATGTCCGAACATTAGGTAAGAGTTCAAAGCTCGCACAGTTGATTAAAAAGATGGAAAATTACAAGATCAACATACAAGGTCTCAGCGAAGTTCGCTGGACTGACTCAAGAAAATTCAAATCAGGGAACAAGACCGTCCTGTTGTCTGGAAGACAATACGATATCCATCGTGGTGGTGTCACCATCGTCCTTGACAAAGACGCAAGCTGTGCGCTTACAGAGTGGACCTCAGTGAATGAACGATTACTTACGGCAAGATTTGTAACATCTCATGCGAAGGTCACCATCATCCAGTGCTATGCACCTCCCAACAACCACGGTGACTATGAAAAGAACAACTGCAAGACCTGGTAGGCAAGAGTCCACATCACGACATAACCACTGTTATGGGAGACATGAACACCCAGATTGGTGGTTTTCAACATGTCCTAGGATCACATGCATTTGGGAAACGTACAGAAAAAGGCAACCTCTTTATACAATTATGTGCAATGAACAACTTCATGATCGGATCCACTCTCTTAGAGCATAAAGACTTTCACAAAATAACATGGTTCTCAAACGACTACAAGACCTACACACAGATCGACCATTTTGCTATTGGACCAGGCCGGAGGACTGCATATCTGCAGGATGTCCGAGTGCACCGTGGAATATACATCTGTAGTGACCATCACTTTATTATTGCGAAGATCAAGATCAAATCGATGAAACAAAAGAAGAAGTCAAACACAACTAAGAGATTCGACATGAACAAGCTCCAGAACGCTGTAACCAACTGCGAATTCCAAGTAGTCCTGAGAAATATTTTGATGCCCTTGGAGATCCTACACCAGGCTCAGTGGAATGGTGGGAGAAGATGAAAGATGCGATGACGGCAGCGGGCAAAGACATTCTTGGATACCAGAAATTTCTGAAGGAGTCTTGGATCAGCAATCACACATGGAGATGGGTTGCAGAGATGATATTCCTGCAACAGAAACGACAAAATAAGGCCAAGAGCACAGCTAGCTACCGAGCCTATATTAAGAAGGACGGAGAAGTGAAGCGCAGCGCTCAAAAGGACACACACGAATGGTTTGACATACAGGCAAAGGAGGCAGAGAATGCAGCTGCCCAAAATTACATGAGACAGGTCTACCGCATTGCCAAAAAATGACTGGCAGCACGGAGGCAACGTCTGGACCAATCAAAGCCAAGGATGGATCTCTACTACCGAAAGGAGAGGAAAAACTGGACAGATGGGCAGAACACTTTCAAGAGGTTCACAATAGACATGCACCTAACACACCAGCCCACTTTGAAAACCCACAGACCGTGCTCCCAATAAACACACAAGTGTTCACGGAGGATGAAGTAAGAAAGGCCATTGCGACACTCAAGATAAACAAGTCACCTGGCATGGACGGAATCACAGCTGAAATTATAAAAGCGGGTGGTGAAACAATTGCACAATGGATGTGCGGACAGTGAAACCAGATCTGGGACTCTGGCACCGTTTATGCGGACTGGGAAGATGGTGTTGTTGTTTGTATCCCCAAAAAGGAAATTTAACTGAATGTGACAACTGGAGAGGTATGACATTGCTGTCAATACCAGGGAAAGTGGACTGTCAGATGATATTGGACCGAATGCGAGATATGGTAGATGGCAAACTTGTGGAATTTCGCCGGGGCGAGGGCAGACATATGGTTCTGCCCCCATTAAATGTCAGCGTGAATGTTTTTTTGAGGCGAGCATCAATGGCGGGTGGATATCTAAATTTTATGAGACGATTAATGTGTATTTTTGTCGACTGTGAAAGGTGTGTGCATTTGGAGGAAAGACATGGTTTTCCCTAGTAATAGGTGGCGCATTGGCGAACATTTCCAAGAACACCCCCCCCCCCCCGCTCGTCTTTCGATGTCACAGTCGGATCAACTGAGGCAGCCACAAGGTGAAGGAAGATATGAAGATATGGGGCGATCGGCGGCGAAAATTCGTCTGTGGTGCTGAAGCTCCGGTAGCCCCCCAATATGAATTTCGTTCCCGCGCCAGGGCGTCCATGTGGAAAGTCTTAATCACATACGGAATCCCACGAAAAAATGTATTAGCAACTGAGAAGATATATGAAAACTCAAGATGTTGTGTAAAAACAGAAGATGGCTACAGCGACTGGTTCGATGTGGTGACAGTGTGTCAGACAAAGTTACATTCCTCACTTCTCATTGCCGTGGCTTTCGACTGGGTCATGCTGCTGGCTACCAGAGTCAATGAAGGGATTGTGTGGGTTAAGGAGGAGTGTTTACCGTACCTGAACTTTGCTGATGGCATTGCCGCCCTTTCAGACACCACCCAGGCCAGAGCTTGGAGCGTCTCGTGGAATCAGTCAGCAGATATGCCAATGGTCTGGGACTCGCAATCAGTGAATGCAAAAAGAACATGATGGAAAACACCCACATATGTTTTGATCAATTAGAAAACAAATTGAAATAGTCGAAAACTTCACATACCTTGGCAGCTCCATCAACAACTAAGGAACCATCGATCATGAACTAAACTGCTGAGTGGGGAAAGCGTCAGCAGCCCTCAACCAGATGGTGAAAATTTTGAACAAGACATTTACCTTGAGATCTAAACTCCGCTTCTATAACTTAAACGTTATATCAACCCTACTAAAAACAAGCCAAGAAAACAAAATTGATGCATTCGACACTAAATGCCTGCGAAAGATCCTAGGCATTCACTGGAGCGACAATGTGACGGATAAAGATGTCCATATACTATCAGGACAACCTATGGCATCATCAACTACACGTAGAAGATTCATGATCTGGCTCGGACATGTTACGAGGCATACATTTACCAAGCCTACCCAACAAGCACTGTGGTGGACACCAGCTGGCCAGAGAAGGAGAGGACGACCAAGAATGAACTGGCGCCAGACAGTTGATCGTGACCTCCAGCTGGTCTACACACGATGGAGGGACGTCAGAACTCTAGCAAACAACATATCTGAGTGGAGTGCTTTGACTGCCTCATGCGTGTACAGATACGGGAGCCGCTAAATCTAAGTAAGTAAGTTTGGCTACCTCATAGAAACACACTGTGTGAAAACAATTATATTACGTTGAAATATGTTCCAAGGCAAATCTTAGTTTTCATGGACTATTACACATATTTATACGCTACTACACTTGCCTTCTAATTCATTCTGTGTGAGAGTGGAATCGTAGCCCATCTGAATTGTTTATACAAACCTAATATTCATCCCAACGTTTTCCTAATTAACTGTAGTATACGTTGTCACGTATTCGTATACGCTATTTATTAATACATTGAATTGGACTGAATTAACAAATGATCATAAACACTTAAACGTCTTTATTCTTCCCCGCATCGTACTCACATCGTATTGGGCGATTATATCTCTAACCGTGTTGGCCTACGCACAGTGAGGCAATGGTACTACTCTAGCCGTGTTGGCCTACGCACAGTGAGGCAATGGTACTACTCTAACCATGTTGGCCTACGCACAGTGAGGCATTGGTACTGCTATAACCATGTTGGCCTACGCACAGTGTGACACTGGTACTGCTCTAACCATGTTGGCCTACGCACAGTGTGACACTGGTACTGCTCTAACCATGTTGGCCTACGCACAGTGTGACACTGGTACTGCTCTAACCATGTTGGCCTACGCACAGTGAGGCACTGGTACTGTTCTAACCATGTTGGTCTACGCACAGTGTGACAATGGTACTGCTCTAACCATGTTGGCCTACGCACAGTATGACACTGATATAGCTCTAACTATGTTGGCCTACGCACAGTAAGACAGTGATATAGCTCTAACCAAGTTGGCCTATACACCGTGGTGAACTGATACTGCTCTAACCATGTTGGCCTACGCACAGTGTGACACTGGTACTGCTCTAACCATGTTGGCCTACGCACAGTGAGGCACTGGTACTGTTCTAACCATGTTGGTCTACGCACAGTGTGACAATGGTACTGCTCTAACCATGTTGGCCTACGCACAGTATGACACTGATATAGCTCTAACTATGTTGGCCTACGCACAGTAAGACAGTGATATAGCTCTAACCAAGTTGGTCTATACACCGTGGTGAACTGATATAGCTCTAACCATGTTGGCCTAGGCACAGTGAGGCACTGGTATTGCTCTAACCATGTTAGCTTACGCACCGTAGGACACTGGTATAGCTCTAACCATGTTGGCCTACGCACAGTAATACACTGATATAGCTCTAACCATGTTGGCCTACGCACAGTAATACACTGATATAGCTCTAACCATGTTGGTCTACGCCCAGTGAGGCACTGATATAGCTCTAACCATTTTGGCCTACGCACAGTAATACACTGATAAGCTCTAACCATGTTGGCCTACACACAGTGAGGCACTGGTACTGCTATAACTATGTTGGCCTACACACAGTGAGGCACTGGTACTGCTCTAACCGTGTTGGTCTACGCACAGTGTGACACTGGTATTGCTCTAACCATGTTGGTTTAAAAACAGTGTGACACTGGTACTGCTCTAACCATGTTGGCCTACGAACAGTAAGACACTGATATAGCTCTAATTATGTTGGCCTACGCACAGTAAGAGAGTGATACAGCTCTAACCAAGTTGGCCTATACACCGTGCTGCACTGATACTGCTCTAACCATGTTAACTACGCACTGTAAAACACTTATATAGCTCTAACCATGTTGGCCTACACACAGTGAGGCACTGATATAGCTCTAACCATGTTGGCCTACGCCCAGTGAGGCACTGATATAGCTCTAACCATGTTGGCCTACGCACAGTAATACACTGATAAGCTCTAACCATGTTGGCCTATACACAGCGAGACACTGGTACTGCTATAACCATGTTGGCCTACGCACAGTGAGGCACTGGTACTGCTATAACTATGTTGGTCTACGCCCAGTGAGGCACTGATATAGCTCTAACCATGTTGGCCTACGCCCAGTGAGGCACTGATATAGCTCTAACCATGTTGGCCTACGCACAGTAATACACTGATAAGCTCTAACCATGTTGGCCTATACACAGTGAGACACTGGTACTGCTATAACCATGTTGGCCTACGCACAGTGAGGCACTGGTACTGCTTTAACCGTGTTGGTCTACGCACAGTGTGACACTGGTATTGCTCTAACCATGTTGGCCTACGCACAGTAAGACACTGATATAGCTCTAATTATGTTGGCCTACGAACAGTAAGAGAGTGATACAGCTCTAACCAAGTTGGCCTATACACCGTGCTGCACTGATACTGCTCTAACCATGTTACCTACGCACTGTAAAACACTTATATAGCTCTAACCATGTTGGCCTACGCATAGTACGACACTGATATGGCTCTAATCATGTTGGCCTATGCACAGTGAGGTACTGATATAGCTCTAACCATGTTGGCCTACGCACAGTGAGGCACTGATATAGCTCTAACCATGTTGGCCTACGCACAGTAATACACTGATATAGCTCTAACCATGTTGGCCTATACACAGTGAGGCACTGGTACTGCTATAACCATGTTGGCCTACGCACAGTGAGGCACTGATATAGCTCTAACCATGTTGGCCTACGCACAGTAATACACTTATATAGCTCTAACCATGTTGGCCTATACACAGTGAGGCACTGGTACTGCTCTAACCATGCTGGCCTATGCTCAGTGAGGCACTGGTACTGCTATAACCATGCTGGCCTATACACAGTGAGACACTGGTACTGCTATAACCATGCTGGCCTACGCACAGTAAGACACTGGTACTGCTGTAACCATGCTGGCCTATGCACAGTGAGGCACTGGTACTGCTATAACCATGTTGGCCTACGCACAGTATGACACTGGTACTGCTCTAACCATGTTGGACTACGCACCGTAAGACAATGATATAGCTCTAACTATGTTGGCCTACGCCCAGTGAGGCACTGATATAGCTCTAACCATGTTGGCCTACGCCCAGTGAGGCACTGATATAGCTCTAACCATGTTGGCCTACGCACAGTAATACACTGATAAGCTCTAACCATGTTGGCCTGTACACAGTGAGACACTGGTACTGCTATAACCATGTTGGCCTACGCACAGTGAGGCACTGGTACTGCTATAACCGTGTTGGTCTACGCACAGTGCGACACTGGTATTGCTCTAACCATGTTGGCCTACGCACAGTAAGACACTGATATAGCTCTAATTATGTTGGCCTACGCACAGTAAGAGAGTGATACAGCTCTAACCAAGTTGGCTTATACACCGTGCTGCACTGATACTGCTCTAACCATGTTACCTACGCACTGTAAAACACTTATATAGCTCTAACCATGTTGGCCTACGCATAGTACGACACTGATATAGCTCTAACCATGTTGGCCTATGCACAGTGAGGCACTGATATAGCTCTAACCATGTTGGCCTACGCACAGTGAGGCACTGATATAGCTCTAACCATGTTGGCCTACGCACAGTAATACACTGATATAGCTCTAACCATGTTGGCCTATACAAATTGAGGCACTGGTACCGCTATAACCATGTTGGCCTACGCACAGTGAGGCACTGATATAGCTCTAACCATGTTGGCCTACGCACAGTAATACACTGATATAGCTCTAACCATGTTGGCCTATACACAGTGAGGCACTGGTACTGCTCTAACCATGCTGGCCTATGCACAGTGAGGCACTGGTACTGCTATAATCATGCTGGCCTATACACAGTGAGGCACTGGTACTGCTCTAACCATGCTGGCCTACGCACAGTATGACACTGGTACTGCTCTAACCATGTTGGAATACGCACCGTAAGACAATGATATAACTCTAACCATGTTGCCCTACGCACAGTAAGACAATTGTATAGCTCTAACTATGTTGGCCTACGCACATTGCTGCAATGGTACTGCTCTAAACGTGTTGACCTACGCACCGTAAGGCACTGGTACTGCTCTAACCATGCTGGCCTACGCACAGTGAGGCACTGGTACTGCTATAACCATGTTGGCCTACGCACTGTGAGGCACTGGTACTGCTCTAACCATGCTGGCCTACGCACAGTAAGACACTGGTACTACTCTAACCATGCTGGCCTACGCACAGTGAGGCACTGGTACTGCTCTAACCATGTTGGACTATGCACCGTAAGACAATGATATAACTCTAACCATGTTGGCCTACGCACAGTAAGACAATTGTATAGTTCTAACCATGTTGGCCTACGCACATTGCTGCAATGGTACTACTCTTAACGTGTTGACCTACGCACCGTAAGACAGTGATATATCTCTAACCATGTTGGCCTACGCACAGTAATACACTGATATAGCTCTAACGATGTTGGCCTATGCACGGTGCAGCACTGGTAACATGAATTTTAACAAAAATGTTGTTTTCTTTCAATAAGTCATGTGATCTTTTCGTACAGATATCCACCAATGTCTATAGCCAGGTACTCATTCATACAGCTGAGTGAGCACACATGCACCAAACACTAGACTAGTAGCTCACATGGACCAAACACAACTACTACACATAGACTAGTAACTCACATGGACCAAACACAACTACTACACATGGACTAGTAGCTCACATGGACCAAACACAACTACTACACATAGACTAGTAACTCACATGGACCAAACACAACTACTACACATGGACTAGTAGCTCACATGGACCAAACACAACTACTACTACACATAGACTAGTAGCTCACATGGACCAAATACAACTACTACACATAGACTAGTAGCTCACATGGACCAAACACAACTACTACACATAGACTAGTAGCTCACATGAACCAAACACAACTACTACACATGGACTAGTAGCTCACATGGACCAAACACAACTACTACACATGGACTAGTAGCTCACATAGACCAAACACAACTACTACACATAGACTAGTAGCTCACATGAACCAAACACTACTAATACACATAGACTAGTAACTCACATGAACCAAACACAACTACTACATATGGACTAGTAGCTCACATGGACCAAACACAACTACTACACATGGACTAGTAGCTCACATGAACCAAACACAACTACTACACATAGACTAGTAGCTCACATGAACCAAACACTACTAATACACATAGACTAGTAGCTCACATGAACCAAACACAACTACTATACATAGACTAGTAGCTCACATGGACCAAACACAACTAATACACATAGACTAGTAGCTCACATGCACCAAACAAAACTACTACACATAGACTAGTAGCTCAAATGGACCAAACACAACTACTACACGTACACTAGTAGCTCACATGGACCAAACACAACTACTACACATAGACTAGTAGCTCACATGGACCAAACACAACTACTACACATAGACTAGTAGCTCTCATGAACCAAACCCAACTAATACACATAGACTAGTAGCTCACATGGACCAAGCACACCTAATATACATAGCGTAGTAGTTTACAGTGGACAAAACACAACTAATACACATAGACTAGTAGCTCACATGGACCAAACACAACTAATACATATAGAGTAGTAGCTCACATGGACCAAACACAACTAATACACATAGTGTAGTAGCTCACATGGATCAAGCACACATAATATACATATAGAGTAGTAGCTCACATGGACCAAGCACAACTAATACACATAGTGTAGTAGCTCACATGGATCAAGCACACATAATATACATATAGAGTAGTAGCTCACATGGACCAAGCACAACTAATACACATAGTGTAGTAGCTCACATGGATCAAGCACACATAATATACATATAGAGTAGTAGCTCACATGGACCAAGCACACCGAATATACATAGCGTAGTAGTTCACATTGGACAAAACACAACTAATACACATAGACTAGTAGCTCACATGGACCAAACTCAACTACTATGCATAGAGTAGTAGCTCACATGGATCAAACACAACTAATACACATAGACTAGTAACTCACATGAACGAAACACAACTTCTACACATAGACAAGTAGTGCACATGGACCGAAGACAACTACTACACATAGACTAGTAGCTCACATGAACCAAACACTACTAATACACATAGATTAGTAGCTCACATGAACCAAACACAACTACTACACATAGACTAGTAGCTCACATGGACCAAACACAACTACTACACATAGACTAGTAGCTAAAATGGACCAAACACAACTACTACACATAGACTAGTAGCTCACATGGACCAAACACAACTATTACACATAGACTAGTAGCTCTCATGAACCAAACACAACTAATACACATAGACTAGTAGCTCACATGCACCAAACACAACTACTACACATAGACTAGTAGCTCACATGGACCAAACACAACTAATACACATAGAGTAGTAGCTCACATGGACCAAAGACAACTACTACACATAGACTAGTAGCTCACATCAACCAAACACTACTAATACACATAGACTAGTAGCTCACATGAACCAAACACAACTACTACACATAGACTAGTAGCTCACATGGACCAAACACAACTACTACACATAGACTAGTAGCTCACATGGACCAAACACAACTAATACACATAGAGTAATAGCTCACATGGACCAAACACAACTAATACACATAGAGTAGTAGCTCAAATGGACCAAACACAACTACTACACATAGACTAGTAGCTCACATGGACCAAACACAACTAATACACATAGAGTAGTAGCTCACATGGACCAAACACAACTAATACACATAGTGTAGTAGCTCACGTGGACCAAACACACCTAATATACATTGCGTAGTAGTTCACATGGACCAAACACAACTAATACACACAGCGGAGTAGCTCACATGGACCAAGCTCAACTACTATACATAGAGTAGTAGCTCACATGAACAAAACTCAACTAATACACATAGAGTAGTAGCTCACATGGACCAAACACAACTAATACACATAGTGTAGTAGCTCACGTGGACCAAACACACCTAATATACATAGAGTAGTAGCTCACATGGACCAAACACAACTAATACACATAGTGTAGTAGCTCACGTGGACCAAACACGCCTAATATACATAGAGTGGTAGCTCACATGAACAAAACTCAACTAATACACATAGAGTAGTAGCTCATATGGACCCAACTCGTGGCACAGAGAACAGAAAAACAAGTAAAACTTTGTTTTATGTTTTTTACATAGAGCAGTAGCTCACACGAACCAACTCAGCTAAGGGTACATATGGTTGTAGCTCACATAGACCACACTCAACTAGGAACACACAGAGCTGTAATTAACATAGATTTAGATAAACAGTCAATATTTGCTTAAGTTGCGGTTATTCACATTTCTAAAGAATCGGTGACCACAGAAGAAGATATGCGCGCACGCATACTGAATGAACATTGCATACATGACTTATCCGTACATATCGTACAACATACACATTACTGTGTGCGCACACTCGCGGACTTTGGGGCATGTAAGCTCAATTACTTGTCTATTTGTGGTTTAATGTTTTGTTTGCGATTGAAAATTTTTATTTATTGTAAATATTAAAACACTTACATAACCCATATATCAACTGAAATAGTAAGACATATCATACTTTGCATAATATTTCAACAGTGTTGGTAAGAGGGAATAAACAACGTTATTGATGTGAAATAGATTCCGTTGAACTGTGAAAATATGGAATTAAATTTGTTAATGTGAAGTTAGCCCATCATTTAATTACGGATGTCTTGCCTTCTATTGAGTGGTGTCTGCGAATTACATCAAAATCAATGTCTGGATGAGCTTAAACAAAAGACAAGGCACGCATGTCGAGCATAGAACTCACAATCCGGTTACTTTAAAGCCGATATGTTTATACAATGGGCCACGTGGCATCGACTTACGGATAATTATTAGCGTAGAACCAGATGGCGAGTGAAACAAACAAATTCAACTCGGAGCATAGTCGATATGAACATGAGTGATTGTCAAGTTACTTTCGTTGTCTTCAGTGTCGAGTGAGCGTGCGACGTGTGAATGGGTCACATGCCGAGCGATGCCGCACCAATTGGACGGTGGTCTTCAGCTGGCGCCGGCGGAACGCGTGCCAGTCGACAGTCTCCTGCAGCTGCAGCTGTAGTTCCACGTCATTCGGGTAGCGATTCAACTGTTGGCGAGATGCACAGCTGCCAGTCATTACTGGGAACGAGTGAAGCAATTATCAGAAAGAGAGAGGGTTGTGAAGGAACTGAACATCTGTAGAAGCAATGCACACAACAAATATTTATTAAAATACATATTTCATATGTATTCGATGTAGGCTAACATACTATTTTATTGTTATTTATATTTGCAAAATCGAATGCGTTTGCTTGTGATGGTGAGGACTGTGCATTTCTTTACAATGAAATTCATCAACCACCTACCAAGAATCTCCACACAAAGTTGTCATCTGCAGAGCTTAATGGCAAGCTGAATATGTTTTAATTGGCTTTCCAAGGAGGGTCATCCAAATTGTCAGAATATAATTCATATTTTGAGGACATGTACTAGAAAAATTTTGGCTTCCGAACCTGAATTTAATAAATGTTTTCTTGAAATCTCTGTCCTGAAATGGATGTTGAATTTAAAGTTTGATGGTTTTTCTGTTGCCCTACGTAGACAAATCAATTTCCCTCAGTAATGTCCACTACGTACACGCCTATATAACTTTATAGAGAGAGAGACAGAGCGAGACAGAGGGAGACATAGAGAGACAAAGAGACAGAGAGACAGAGAGACAGAGAGACAGAGATACAGAGAGACAGAAAGACAGAGAGCAGACAGACAGACGGACAGAGACATACATACAGACAGACAGACAAACATACAGA